>JAYESA010000019.1:147555738-148268238 GCA_036927795.1 Iris macrosiphon | reverse complement strand
GTGCGATCACCACAGGACGCGATACACCGAGCGGGTTGCACGGACACCGAGAGGGTTATACAGTCTACCCGTAGCAACTGACAGAATCGAAAATGGAGTGGTGAGGTGAGAGAAAATGGTACCTGAACAGGGCTCCGTGAACGCTGAATTCCACGTGTCCGAGAGTCAACTTTATGTCCTGGTCTAGGATTCCCGTATCTGCCGAGGGTCCGAGCTAGGGTTCTGACTCGGGGCAGCGGGGACTTCGCCGGAGGGAGTCGGTCTCGGGGTTAACGAGGTCAGCTAGGCGGCGACTGCGCAAAGTCGACGGGAACAGTTTACGCGGGACGGAGACTTGTCGTCGGGCGAGCGGCTGGGTCGACTTCCACTGGGACGGGGCTGGGTCGACTCGGGGTTGTCGTCGGCCTGGCGGCAGCGGCGCCTGGGTCTGGGTGTATGGTGGCCTGGGGATTCAGGGGTCGACGAGGGAGAACTGGCCGGAGGCGGTGATGGAGGAGTCGGGCGAGCTCGTGGCGGAGAATGGGGTAGTGATCGGGGAGTTCGACGATGGAGAGCGGCTGAGTCGATCACAGGGGACAGCGGCGGCAAAATCTAAGATTGCGGCTTGGCACGCACGCCGAGGTAGGGGGGATTTATACAGCTACAGTGAATCCGGCGGGTAGGGTTTTCCAATGGGTTTCGGGTCTGGTTGGTTTGGTTCGGTTTAGTTTGGGTTTGGTTCGGTTTATCAAACCAATAGTTTTTAAGGCTTAAAACGCTACTCCGGAGTCCAATAAATTCACCAAAAAATACCACATGACCGGTTTTCCCTTTTTTACCATAAAATATTATTTCCATAATATTTTAATACAAATAAACTGCATTTAAAAAATCTTTTGATCATAATTACCTTGGTTCTTTATCCCGAAAAATATCGAAAAATTGGTGAAAAATATATTAAAATTATTCTGAAAAATTAGGGTGTTTACAATCTTCCCTCCTTAAAAGGATTGCGTCCTCGCAATCTAAGAATAAGCCATTTATAGAAAGAATTATGGTGATTACAAGCTTGCTTAGTTTACAACTGCAACCGTGAATAAGTGGTGATAACGCTGGCGCATACTATCTTCTCGTTCCCAAGTCGATTCACCAGGAGAATAATATTTCCAAGCTACACGAACCAGTCTGATTGTCTGTCCCCGTAATGTCTTCTCACTGACGTCGAGGATGCCAACTGGTTGTTCTTCATATCTCAAGCTAGGGCCCACTGCGATCTCTGAATGATCTACTACGTGACTGGGGTCGGTCACGTACCTCCGCAGCTATGAGACGTGGAATACGTCATGCACTCCCTCTAAGGATGATGGTAATGCAAGATGATAAGCCACCTCACCAATGCGCTCTAGAATATCAAATGGCCCAATTTACCTTGGGCTCAACTTGCCTCTACTCCCGAATCTAATGGTACCACGAGTGGGCGAGATCCTCAAGAATACGTGCTCTCCTTCTTTGAACTCTAGGGGACGTCTGTGTGTATCTGCCCAATGCTTCTGTCTGTCCTGAGCTGCTCGTAGATGATTCTGGATCTGTTTCACCTTTTCCACTGTCTGCGTTACTAATTCTGGACCCAGTATTTGACGTTCACCAACGTCACTCCAGCATATAGGCGATCTGCACTTCCTTCCGTATAATGCCTCGAATGGTGCCATCTGAATGCTGGCCTGATAACTGTTATTGTAGGAGAACTCCGCTAAGTGTAAATGATCTTCCCAAGATCCTCCAAAGTCTAGCATACATGATCGCAACATATCCTCCAAGATCTGAATGGTGCGCTCCGATTGGCCATCTGTCTGTGGGTGGTAAGGGTGCTGAATTTGAGTCTGGTTCCCAGACTCTCTTGCATGCTTCTCCAGAAATAAGATGTAAATCTTGAATCTCGATCCGATACAATACTAACCGGCACTCCATGTAATTTGATAATTTATCGCATATACATGTCGGCTAGTACCTCTGTGGACTGTCCAACTCTAAATGGCAAAAGTGTGCCGATTTAGTGAGTCAATCCACAATAACCCATACTGCGTCTCTTCCGCTGGGGCTCCTTGGAAATTCGGTGACAAAATCCATCGTGATATGTTCCCACTTCTATTCCGGTATAGGAAGCGGCTGTAACATACCTGCAGTCCTCTGATGCTCGGTCTTTACTTGCTGGCAGACTAAGCATTTGGCCACAAATCTTGCAATCTTCCTTTTTATTCCATGCCACCAATAATACTGTCTCAAGTCTCGGTACATCTTGGTTCCTCCTGGGTGAACAGAGTATATGGAGCTATGTGCTTTCGTCATTAACTCCTGCCTCAATTCTCCATTTGGAACATACAAGTGATTTCCAAACCTCAATGTCCCGTCTTCATGTATGCGAAGTCCTGTCTGCATGCCTGTTTCTGTCCTCTCTTTGAGTCTTCGAAATCTAGCATCGGTGGGCAATGCCTCTTTAATCTTCTCCACGAGTGATGACTTAACTTCAAGATTAGCCAGCAAGCCATGTTGTCCTGGTAAAACAACCTCTATCTGAAGCTCCTGTAGATCTCTCAATAACTTGGGCTGCATCGTTAAGAAATAACCCGCAGGCTTCCTGCTGAGTGCATCTGCTACGACATTCGTCTTTCCCGGATGGTACTGCAGATCTATATCAAAATCTACCATCAATTCAAGCCAACGTCTCTGTCTCATGTTAAGCTCCTTCTGAGTATATACATACTTCAGACTCTTGTGATCTGTAAAGATGTCTACTTTCTTCCCATAAAGTAGTGCCTCCAAATCTTCAATGCAAATATAACTGCTGCTAACTCCAGATCGTGTGTGGGGTAGTTCTTCTCATGAACCTTCAACTGTCTCGATGCATAAGCGATAACTTTGCCATGTTGCATCAAAACACATCCTAGTCCACTGCCTGATGCATCACTGTAAACAACAAAACCTCCTGACCCTGAAGGAAGAGTCAAGACAGGTGCTGTTGTTAATCTTCTCTTTAATTCTTCGAAAGCCTTCTGGCAGTCTTCTGTCCATATAAACTCCTGGTCCTTACGTGTCAGCTTCGTCATCGGTTCTGCAATCCTTGAGAAATTTTCTACAAACCTTCGGTAATATCCCGCGAGTCCGAGGAAACTTCTCACCTCTACAACTGATGTGGGGGTAGGCCAAGTCTCTATTGCCGCAACTTTCTCTGGATCTACGGAAAGTCCTTCTCCTGAGATGATGTGTCCCAAGAAAAGCACTTTGTCCATACAAAACTCACACTTACTGAGTTTGGCATATAACTTCTCATGTCTCAAGGTCCCTAATACGATTCTGAGATGCTCCTCGTGCTCTTCGTTGCTCTTGGAATATATCAGAATGTCGTCAATGAATACAACCATAAATTTATCCAAGAACTGATGAAAGACTCTGTTCATTAAACTCATAAACACTGCTGGCGCGTTGGTTAAACCAAACGGCATTACCAAGAACTCATAATGTCCATACTTGGTCCTGAAAGCTGTCTTTGGTATGTCTTCCTTCCTTACTTTGATCTGATGATAGCCTGATCTAAGGTCAATCTTCGAGAATACCCTAGCGCCACTCAATTGATCGAATAGATCATCAATGCATGGTAAGGGATACCTGTTCTTGATGGTCATAATATTTAGTGCCATGTAGTCAATGCATAACCATACTGTTCCATCCTTCTTCGGCACAAATAATATGGGTGCTCCCCAAGGTGAAACACTGGGCCGAATGAAACCCTTCTCCAGAAGATCATCAACCTGTTCTTTCAATTCCACTAACTCCTTAGGTGCTAGCCGATATATTGATGAAGTGATTGGCTCTGCTCCTGGAGTTAAGTCTATTGTGAATTCTATTTTCCGATCAGGCGGTAAACCTGGAAGATCATCAGGAAATACATCCACAAACTCAGATATGACTCTTGGGTAACATGTCTCCCCTTCTACAGATAGTACCCTAAGAGTAGGCTGAACTCCTTGCTCTACTGCTCCTCGAAGAAACTCAAATTCTGGATGTCCAGGTGGTCTAAATATAACCCGCCCAAGTTGGCAATCAAGAGTCGCATGGTACTGACTTAACCAATCCATACCAAGTACGATATCATAATCCGGCATGGAAAAGATTAGAAATTGAGCTCGTATTTCTCTGCCACAAACTACTACAGAACATGATCTACAGACGTCACTAACCGGAATAATTCTACCTCCCGTAAGAATTCTCTTCATCTTCGGAAGGGGTGCGGTAGCTACTCTATGGGTGGCTACAAAGCTAGCTGCTATAAATGAATACGATGCTCCAGAATCAAATAATGCTACAGCTGGTAATAAAGCTACTAAAATAGTACCTGTGATGACCTCGCCTGCTGTAGCCTCCTCCTCAACAGCTAATGTGAAGGCCTGTCCTCGTCCCTGAGCTGGACCTCTCTGCTGCTGCTGAGCCTGCTGAAATAGAGCTGCCTGTGGTGCCAGGGGTGGTCTCTGCTGATTCCCTCCTGGGACTGGTGGCCTGACGCCTCCAACTCCTACCTGCTGTTCCTACTGCTGGATAAGCTGGTCGTGGTGCAGGTAAAGCTAATCTCGGTGCTCCCTCTCTGCGCTCGGTGCAGTCTCTGGTTTGATGCTGGTTGGACCCGCAAGCCAGGCAGAGTCCCAACTTGCGTCTACATTCTCTCTCAATGTGACCTATCTTGCCGCAGTGGTGACAAGTAGGGAGAGATATGGCCCTGTGTGCTGTCCTCTCGGGCATACTCCTCTGGGTCCGTTTTGCTGAATCCCCATGTGCTGACCTGGATGGTGCTGAGTTGATAGGCCTCTTCAGGTTCGACTCCCTTCTAGTGACGCGCTCCATGCGTCGTGCTGCTGCGAGAACGTCGGTATAAGATGTATGTGCGACTGATCCAATCAATCTCTGGAGCTCGAACTTCAGCCCATCAAAGAACTTTTTAGCTTTCTCTTCCTCTGTCGCAATCAAGGTTGGGGCAAAGCGACTGAGACGAATAAATTCCGCGTTGTATTCTTCCACTGTCATATTGCCTTGGATAAGGCGGTTGAACTTGTCTCTGAGCTCTGACCGTGCTACTGCTGGAATGTACATCTCTTGGAAGAGTCTGAAAAACTCTTCCCATGTGACTTGGTCCTGTCCGAGCCTCCTTTCTTTTGCTAACCACCAGTGATGTACATTTTTAGTTAACTGTATTCTGACTGCAGTCATCCATTTCTCTCTTGGAAGTTCAGCGGCTTCCAACTGATGATGTATGTTTGTGAGCCATTCATGAACTTCTGTTGGCCCCTCTTTACCAGAAAATGTACGAGGCTTGAGCTGACGGAAATCGGTGATAGATCCCGTCGCTGATTGCCTCGTTGGTGGATTTACCTGCTCCAATGCGGATACCAGGCTGGTTCTCAGATACTCGGCCTCCTGCCGATGGGCCTCTTGCTGAATCTGCTGCTGGGCTTGCATCATAGCATACATCATCTGGAATATCTGTTGCCCATCCATAGCTTGTCCTGGCGGGAAAACTGGCATCTGTGGAGTGAACTGTGGTGGAGGTGGGATGTCATCTCTCCGGAATCTTGGATTAGGCTGTCCGGTTTGATCGCTCTGCGATGCTTGTCCTCCATTCCCTGGGGTCACTCTGTCTATATAAGTAACCACAGCATCGTGTGGCGTATCCAAAGGAATCTCGTCTCCGTTCCTGGGATCCATTAATAAAGCAAGAAAAATATATAACAATACTGCAGAGTTTGGCAAGGTACACTTGCCTGATGTTTGAGTATCAACAGTCGTCCCGGTATCAGTGAATCCTGTGGGTACTCCTCCAAAAGCTGTAATAAATATCACCAACAGTCTCAGAAGATGTCAAATAGCTAGAAACGCTTGTCCTTACGTCCAATTTGAACACATGGCAAAAAGGTCATTTTCGGGCCAAAGCGGGGTCCACACGTGGGCCACTTTGCACCGAAAAGCGTATCAGGGTCAAAGGTCTCCAAATTCCTCAGACTCAGTGTCTACAAGTCAGGAACGATAATACGAACCCAACGAAACTTTCAGAATCGGATTCCGATGAGCCGATCACAAAATCGTCCGTCAAGTGGAGCTTGTGGGGTCCACGATACGCGATTTTGTCAACGTTCTCAGAATCGGACCAAACTTGGGTTACAGGACCAGCGTATTGCTACGAGTCCGATGGCATAAGTTTCGTCTCGATCCGATGTGTGTACATAAAGATACTGCGTGTTCCAGAAAGGACGAATATGGGGTATCGTCGGCGGATACGCGTTGATTCCGGTGTGCACGCACATCCGAATCGACTTCTGCAAAATCCTACACGACCGTATCAATGACGCGCATGTTTCGATAAAGACCGCGTGCGACCAAGTCGTCCCGTTTGGCGGGGCGCACTCAGTTCCGGGGTGAAACATGGCGTTATTTTTCCTGTTTTTGGATCGCGGTGTGCGATCACCACAGGATGCGATGCACCGAGCGGGTTGTACGGGCACCGAGAGGGTTATACATTCTACGCGAAGCAACTAACGGAATCGAAAACAGAGTTGCGAGGTGAGAGAAAACGGTACCTGAATAGGGCTCCGTGAACGCTGAATTCCACGTGTCCGAGAGTCAACTTTGTGTCCTGGTCGAGGATTCCCGTGTCTGCCGAGAGTTCGAGCTAGGGTTCTGACTCGGGGCAGCGGGGACTTCGCCGGAGGGGGTCGGTCTCGGGGTCAGCGAGGTCGGCTAGGCGGCGACTGTGCAAAGTCGGCGGGAACGGTTCACGCGGGCCGGAGACTCGTCGTCGGGCGAGCGGCTGGGTCGACTTCCACTGGGACGGGGCTGGGTCGACTCGGGGTTATCGTCGGCCTGGCTTTAGCGGCACCGGGGTCTGGGCGTACGGTGGCCTGGGGATTCAGGGGTCAACGAGGGAGAACTGGCCGGAGGCGGTGATGGAGGAGTCGGGCGAGCTCGCGGCGGAGAATGGGGTCGTGATCGGGGAGTTCGACGATGGAGAGCGGCTGAGTCGATCACAGGGGACGGCAGCGGCGGAATCTAGGATTACGGCTTGGCACGCACGCCGAGGCAGGGGGGATTTATACTGCTATAGGGAATCCGGCGGGTAGGGTTTTCCAATGGGTTTTGGGTCAGGTTGGTTTGGTTCGGTTTAGTTTGGGTTTGGTTCGGTTTATCAAACCAATAGTTTTTAAGGCTTAAAATGCTACTCCGGAGTCCAATAAATTCACCGAAAAATACCACATGACTGATTTTCCCTTTTTCACCATAAAATATTATTTTCATAATATTTTAATACCAATAAACTGTATTTAAAAAATCTTTTGATCACAATTACCTTGGTTCTTCATCCCGAAAAATATCAAAAAATTGGTGAAAAATATATTAAAATTATTCTAAAAATTAGGGTGTTTACAGTATTCATGTGTATATCGGTTATGCAACTCACGCATAACGGAGTTATTATAGATTATTCATGTGCAACCTAAGCCGATCATATAACGAACTTGTGCTCAAGGCACTTAGCTAGTATTCCTATTTTCTCATATGCAGTTACTTCTCTACTACGTGTATTGTTCCCCAGTTTTATATTGTAGTTACTTTATCTATTTTACCATGTACTAGTATATATGCACGTGCTTTGCACGTATCTTGGAGTGGATGATGTTGATGAGTTGATTTAACTTTGTTTTTTTTAATTATATAGGTTAAGAATTCAATCCTTCAAATTCCGTGGGAACATCTTAGAAGATTTAGCAAGTAGTATGAACCCTTCGATTTTCGTAATACATTAATGAATCTCTTAAATGGTTATCAGTGGAATTTATTATAGGTATTCTTTTAATTAGTAAATATATTGAAGGGCATTTTTGGGAAAAAAACTTCCACGGTGAAGCCTAGTTTTTGTATTATATAGTAGAATAGATTTACATTCTTGTGTATCTTGTATTCTTTTCTATTGCTAGTTATATACTTTGCTCTAGTCCTGACTGGACATTTTTTCAGAGGATCCTGAGGATTTTTGCCCGACCTTCTACGGGCCAGGTGTCGAGGAGTGTTGTGACCCAGAGATTGAGGAGGAGCCCGTCGAGAAGACGCCGCTAGCACCCTAGTGTAGCTAGGTGGGTTTCACTGGGTTGTTCCCAGTTGGTGTTTTGGATGACTGTATTGCTATTTATTATTTTGCTGCTGTGAGATATTGTAGACTTTTAGACTTGTACTGTATATTTTGGATATTTTACTTGCTCTCTTTGGTTCTTTGTTTCTTGTTGATATCTTATAGTGCTTTACTCTTCCCCTAGTTATTATTATTGAGTTTATATATATTGTGATGTTGCCCTCCTTTTGGAGAGGTTATCTTGACAGTTTATTGTGAGATATATATAGTTGTGACCTAGAACGGACATAGACAGCATTCTACCGTCGATTCTGCGGTGTAGGCTGGACGTACCCACGTCTCATGCCCAATTTTTCGGGTACGGGTCGTGACATACGTGTAGGTCGTATCCCAACAAATTGGTGATACGTGTTGATTTGGGAGTTTTTCCTACGACACGTGGCTATGTGCATGTAACATTTGACACGGACACGTATATGTGTGTTTTACTCTTCGTATTGTTCATATATAGTAATTTAGATTTGCTCGTTTCCTTCGGGGTATATTTGGTTGTGTGGTGGACTCGTATCGCAAGCGTATCATAGATCTAGTATGATACGGGTGCGATGCACTCCACGTGTTTGTTGTGTTGCATTTCTAGATCCAATTTCCATTGTTCATAGCTATTAGTATCATATGTATTTATATATACATGTATATATAATGTTATTATAAATGTGTACTTAATAATGTGTATATATATATATATATATATATATATATATATATATATATATATATATATATATATATATATATATATATATATATATATATATATACATACATATATAGTGTGGTTATATATATACATAGGTAGGTATGTATCCATAAGTTGTTATGTTATGTATCTATGTATATATATTGAGATGTATATTGAGATATGTAGCTATGTGTGTATAGTTATGATATATATGTATACTTATATATAGTGTTAGTGTATACGTTGAATATATCTATATAGATGTTTATATACTTGGTTACCTATATATATATATATATATATATATATATATATATATATATATATATATATATATATATATATATATATTTATATATATATATAGGTGTACCTACATATAGGTATTTATTAAGTGTAGTAGAGATGTTTGTGGGTGTGTTGTGCGCTTGTGTGTGGGTCGGGAACCTCAACAGCGACTTAGAGAAGCAACAGCAGCAGCTACTTGGAGAAGCAACAGCAGCAGCTACTTAGAGAAGCAGCAACAGCAGATACATGGAGAAGCAGCAGCAGCATATACTTGGAGAAGCAGCAGCAGCATATACTTGGAGAAGCAGCAGCAGTAACAACTTAGTGAAGCAACAGCAGCAGATACTTGAAGCAGCAGCAGCAACTTAGAGAAGCAGCAGTAGCAGCAACTTGGAGAAGCAGCAGTAGCAGCAGCAGCAGCAACTCGGAGAAGCAGTAGTAGCAGCATCAACTTGGAGAAACGCGGGCAGCAGCAAGTTACAGAGTTAGATAGTATGGTTAGTTAAGTGATAGCTAGTTCTAGTAATTAGTCATCTACTTAGTTATCTAGTTAGTATTAGTTAACAATTGGTTATTAGCTAGTTGATAGATTAGTTAAGTTACGTAGTTTAGTTAATAACTATATATATATACTTGTGATTGATTAGTGAGATAGATCTACCCATATATACTTATGTATCTTAAGTTATCTATATATATATATATATGTGTACATGTTTATTAGTATATATAGTTAGTGGGGTAGTTAGATATATACTAGATATCACATTTACCTTGAGATACTAAGGTAAGTGTCAAGGTATTGAGGATATTCAAGGTATTTGGGTTCGAGTATCAAAATGGGTGTTTAGTGGTGCAATATCGAGTTGGTCTAAAGCCAAGGTATCCACTTAGCAATTGTAATTAGGAGTAGTATCTTTAATATTGATTAAAAATACAAATATGCTATTTTTATATCTCTTGTTTGCGTATCCTGAGATACAGTATCTTAGATTTAGCTAGTGTGGCCTAGTTTCATAGTGTATGAACCCAATATCCTTAAGATAGACCCATGCAACCTAGAAATAGGTAGTTTGACCAAGTTTGACTGGTTTGACATAGTGTTGACCTAGTTTGACTATTTTGACTTAGAAATGGCTCTTTGACCTAGATGTTGACTAGTTTAACTTATTTTTATTCTGAAACCTTGTATTGATGTTGTATTCCATATCTAGGTCTTCGAGGAACCGTACCGGACATCTGTGAGACTATTCACTGGACTTCAGGCGAGTACATTCTCTGATAGTTTCTCATTTATGATATCCTCTATGTTCATTGTATCTAGTGTAGATATCCTTGATTTTTTGACACGATGGTTACACGGATTGGTATATCCAAATCTCGTCATAAGATGTTATTTCTTGGTATATATAGTGTATCTTATGCAAGCCATGTTTCGTTGTTTCTTGTACTTATACATACACTGATTCTCGGAGAAAGTAGCTTATCTTTCTAGAGAATTCTATGCCATAGCGTACCATGGTTGGATCCACTATACCAGTCGGGGTTGGGGAGTATGTAGTATAGATATATGATCATACCCTCCTTGTATCAAGTCTTGTTCATTGAATAGTGTTAATCATACACCGCACGTATGATTAGCCAGGCCATATATCTTGTATCAAGTTCCCAAGCCGATCACATGTTAAAGCTGGTACTCACTCACTTAGTCATTTAGTATTCTTGTTCATTGCTATATTGTTTATTCTTGTATTTATTTCCAGTATTTTCCTTTATTGAATATCTCTTGTATATATTGTTGCATCTTATATATTCACATCTATTTATTGTTACACAGTTTATATTATTGATTAGAACTGCTGTTAGAGATGTACTCTGCTCCTTTTCTGACTGGATATATTTTTTCTAGATGACACTGAGGAGTGGTACCCTACTCATTACGGGCCTTAGGATATTGTGGGCCTAGAGTCAGAGACCCTGGCTCAGGAGGGACTCATCCCGACTGAGACAGATGACCCCGGACTTATAGCATCTTAGTTATTCTCTTGTACTAGATTGTCTCCAGCTTATTATTTAGTTTTTTCTCTGACTCATTGATGTTATTATTTTGACTCATGAGTTGTATTGTGACTATTCTATTCTTTATCATATTCGTGTTATTCTCTATCTTAGATCTGTGATTGAGTATATTGCTATTATTGGTGCCTCATTATATTGTTAGATAGATTACCCAAATAATGTTCTACCGCTGATTCTGTGGCGTAGGCTGGACGTTGTTCCCGACTTGCATCCTTACACCGGGTACGGATCGTGACAGTCTTTTCTTTTGACATACTTTTATTGTTTGTCACATCAGTCACTTTTTTGACTTGACTTAGATTGCATTTATTTGTTTGTCACCTCACACATTTGTCGAAGATTGTACTTTGCTCTGCCTATGCGACCTTGACCTTATGCGGCCTTGACCTTATGCAGCCTCGACGTTATGCGGCACCTTGCTATGCGCCTTTGCTCCTGTGTCTATTATTTCTTACTCTTTTTGATACATGTTTGGTTTAATATTTCTATTTGATTAAATGATTGTGATGCTACGTGTTAACTTAGAAATGACTTGTATGACTCAGATGTGACAATATGCTAAATAACTAAGCACCTGGCATGAGCCTGTAGATATGGCCCTACATATACTTACTTACTGATTAGACTACTTTTCCTGGATTACCTTATTATACGTTGAAAAGAATAAGGGGAGTAGTTCAACTCGAGTGAGGATCTGCAATCCTGATCCTTGTTTGGTTTAAGGATTGTTGATATGATCTCGAGGGGTTCTCACACTACTCTTATTTTATCAATTGATATAATAAAGTAAAAAATTATTTTGACCATCATTTGCTTGTCCACAACCTTGATACTAGAACTTGTTCCTGCCCTGACTATTATATCCGTGCAGATACACTTGATCGCACCAAGAGTGTTACTCGATATATAGTGAGTCATCAAGACACATACACTTACTACATGATATATCTAGTTATTTCCTTGAATGAATCTGGTAGTTGGACAGTGACTTTAGCCGTGGCTAGATTGTATTGATTGTTGTATCACACTTAGGTGAATCCAGATTTAATTTTAAGAGACAATATGGATTTGTATCAATAGTGTATGTACTTAAAGTACAACAATTATGAAGGAATATTCATGTGACCATAATATGAGATTCTAAATCACCTAGGGTTATGTAAAACCCCTATTCCTAGAAATCGTATATACCCTTTTTAATTATTAATTATTAATTTAATTGTAGTAATTAGTGGCTAATTAGGAGAAATAGATTTTTAATATTTTTTTAGTTTAGGTGTTGGGGCACTTAGAGGATTTATGGGACCATTAAAATTTTTTTGAAATTTATTTCATGTAGGAGACCCCTTGAGCAGTTGCTAGCTTAATAGTGTGCATTAATATAATCTAGAATTTTTCTATGAGTATATATATATATATATATATATATATATATATATATATATATATTAAATTGAAAAAGTATTATAGAAAAGAAAAGAAAAAAAAAATATATATTATTAATAACTATTCCTTACTATACTACAACCAACCATTCCCTATTAGCTTTGTGAATGCCCCCTTTTATTCCACAGCAGCACCCGTCCTTAGTATTAATTCCACACCACCGCCCCCTTAGTAATTGAATATGTAGCCACCATAACTCAGACCCACGCGGCTAATAAACAATCCGCCTCCTCTCTCTTCCTTTCATATATATATATATATATATATATATATATATATATATATATATATATATATATATATATATATATATATATTCTATTCATCTAAAACCCTAAACCTAATCATCCAGACTCTCCCTCTTCCCATCTAGACCTAGAGAGCGCTGCCACCGCAGCCAGAGAACCCCGCCAGGCTGTCCAAACAAATCCCGACGACCGCGACCCCGCGCACTGCAGATTTCCACAGCGAGGTACCTTTGTTCCAGAGTTGTTTTCCGTCGACTCGCTCAACCAAACGCCGTCCCGTCTTCACCGGTATGCTCACCCCTTAACCCTCTTCTATATCTGTGTATTAGTAGACCTCGAGCAACGCGTAACCATAGACGAAAATAGCGTCAAAGTTGGCAGAAATAGACCGAATTCTGGGATCGCAGAAAACTGCGGTGACCACCCATGCTTCCGAGTTCGTATCTTCCACCACAGAGATCCGAATTCGATGATTCTTTTTTGTATGCGTAGAACACTTGACATATTTTAATTTCTGTTAAATAACCCTAGATTATTAACTGTTGTAGACAGAATTAAATTCGTTGAAAAACCCCGCAAACCCACTTTTCCCATATTTCCAAAAGTTGTGAAACAGAGCGCGCTCCACCAAACGGGACTTTCCCGCCGTGTACCAAGTATACCGAATGGTACGCGCAGTATAACCAAACACGTGAGAGTTCATGGAAACTGATTCGGACGCGTATGTGCGCCAGAATCAGGCCGTATCCACGGACAAACCCATGTGGTAACTTTTGCGAAAGTCACGCGCATTTTGTGCACGCTCGTCAGATTGCGACAAAACTTACTCCACTGGACTCGTGGTAACGTGCTGGTCCTGTGACCCAATTTTTACGCAATTTTGATACGGTTGACCAAGTCGCCAATTGGCGGGCCCTACAGTTAACTTCTTGGGCGAAATTGTGTTCGGCCCATCGAAATTCATATTTGGACATACCGTTGGGTTCGTATTGACATTTAGAGTTTGTTTGACCTATAATTTGTCCCATTTAGAGACTGCTACCCTTGGCACATTTTTCGGTGCAAAGTGGGCCACACGTGGACCCTACTTTGACCCAAAATTACCGTTTTGCCCCTGTGTCCAAATTGGACGAAAGGGAAGTGCTTTCTAGTTATTTTGCTTATTCTGGGAACATTGGTGATATCTATTTCAGCATCCGAAGACATTTATTCTGGGGCCATAGCTTCTGGTCATGTGTATTGGACATCTGGACGTTACATTTTGCAGCTTCTTGCCAGGCAAGTATCCTTTGCCATTGTACTGTTATTCATATTCCATATGTTGCATGCATCTTTATTTTCTGTCTTTAGTTCATATATTTTAACTGTTATATAAAATACGCGCGACGGTGTCGTCGCGGTATGTTTTATTTATGTATTTGCATTGACCTTGTTTATGAGACTACCCCATTATCATGTAGCATCTTTAGGTTCATTGGCCGTGACACAGTTGTTACACGAGTTGTGAGTCTCATATAGATCACGAACTGGCGTACAGGGTTTGGCCTCCTATACGTGTGGGCCGTGCGTAGGAATAACTGCAGTTAAAAACTTTGCATGCTAGTAGACTTAACAGTTATTAGAGGTCTATGGACATAGCCTATTGTAGTACGGTGGTCCCATCCTTGTCCTTGTTTGATCGCAGGATTGGGTTAGGGTACTAAGAATAGGCTTTGAACCAAATTGTGTCATGGATGTGACATGCTTAGAGCATGGGGTGGGGAGAACAACAAGTACCGCATTTGAGCTCCTTTGCACTTTTCTCCTGTGCGCCCGGATTCTCCGCCGGAGATACGGGTGGTGATGACCCTTATATATTATGTACTATCAGGAGGGCCTCCGCCGTTCAAAAGATGACATACCTTTTAGGCCCCTGGATCTCCAAAAGAGAACCATGCCAAATCCCAGTTTTCAGCCAGATAGCTCACTTGTGGAGAAAGTTATTCTTAACTACATTCACTTAGACGGTTAGGCGACCAATTGGATATTTACTTCAGTACTTTATTGGCATGCTTTTATGTATCTTGTTATGTCCCTCTGAGGACCTGGCCCTTCCAGGTGTATCTGTTATTGAGTATTCGCAGGAGCGCAGATTCGGATGGTTACATGTGTATCGAGGATGTCTTCTCTTCGAGCCCCGTGGTCGTTAGTTGATATTCTTATATGGTGTTTGTTGTGTTGTACTTATATTGTAATTGCTCTTATATTCGAGTTGGTAGTGGATTTTTTTCACCCAACTATCATCCTTAGATACTTATATTGAGATCTAGTTTCATAGATACTGGTTAGTTATTTATATTTGAATTTCTGTGGATGAGATTTAGATTATACCCTGTTACTTGTGACATATATTTATACCACTTCTGGATTTGATATTCATATTACAGCGTACGTATGGGTTTTGGCTTCCATATATTGGAGTTGCCATATCCATACGGCTGGCATGCTTACGTGTCCTAGTCCTACGTATTTTGGGACTGGGGCATGACAGGTTAACTAGGCAACTTAATTTGTAGAGTATTGGGAGAAAACAGTATCTCGAGATCGTGCATGTCGAACCACCCTAAGTTAGTTGGGAGTAAAGGCTGGCCACCACGAATATTTTATAGCACTAGCCAGTATCTGACTTAATTATAAGCCGAGCCAGTATCTTTCCTATAGAAAGTCTGGAACTTTGACTGATTATTAAATTAGCTCAAGGCCCTTGTAAGGGACTAGTGCATCATATATTCTTGCTTGTACATCATTGGTTCAGCCAGTCCTGCTCGATTATGGCATAATCTGAGGATACTTTTATATTGTATTACTGGGATAACTCAGAGATAACATATTAAGCAGTAATACATGTTTGGACGTTAACATCTATGTTAGTTAGAAAAGTGAACCGTTGCAACATAAAAGTTCAACTCATGTCCTTATTTGGTTGATGAGTTGTGTTGTTGTATTACAAAGGAACACGAATCGAAGCTAATTATTATCACTATGTTATTTTACTTAATATTGTATCCCTGCTTGTGTATTGTGCCTTCTGTTGAGTGTAATTAGGGACATAGACTGTAGTAGCATTATAGTTTAACTCATGTCCTTGTTTGGTTGTTGGATTGCGCTATTGTGTTACGATAGCTTGTGGACTAAAACTATGACGCAAAGTTATTTTAGTTGGACCATAATCAAGGAACGTATTCTATCTTGATGTGATATGACACTTTTTGTCCTTGTTTGGCGAAGGGGTATCATGTCATGTCATAGTTGGGACATATGCCATTGATTGTTGGTTTATGCATATCATGTTAAAAAATTGATTTTGTTTCTTTATTTTGTGCTTCCATGTGGTATTTGTTATTTGGGGTCTGACCCCACTGATTTTTTATGGCCAGGTTTAGAACCAGCACTGGAGGATCAAGCGTATCTCACTCTCACTGATGGCATACACCAGAAGGATGGTTGTTGAGGGTCATGCGTGGGTTCCTTCATTCACTACTCATCTTTTGTGAACTATAATCATTTGGGATGTTTAGCCAACCGGTACATGTTAGTCAGATAATCTGGATACTAGTTCCCTACATAACATATAATATATTCAGACTGCAGCTGACTCCCTGCCATGTAAACTTTGATTGTGTTTCTGGCATATCACTCGTATTGCTAGATCTCTAGAATATTCTGATGCGGTGTTGGGGATGCCATACTGCTTATTCTAAAATATCTTATTTTATTGCTACTTGTTTGAATGATTGAGATATAGAAGTTCTTGATCCTAGGAGACTTTATTGCAGTATGCACCCTCTTGTCTCAAGACAACCTTAACATATTATAGGTTGCTTTGGTATTCTGCAAGGTATGGTTGGCTCAGTCATTCCTCCACTCTACAATATTCTAGATCTGGGGTGTGACAAGGTTTTGTTGGTGGCCCATGCAGGTCTATTTTTTAGACTTGTATGGTGGCCTAATTATAGAAAATCTTAATCAAATATATCTGTCACCCCCACTTTTTGGATTAGGGGTATTTTCGTCTTTTCGTAATTAATGAGTAAATGATTGCATGATAATTGATTATTCTCAATTTTCGGTGATTTTAATTTGTTCCACCTCACCGTCGCTTTGAATTTTAAACCCCCACGTGCATTCACTTTTATTAAATTGATTCATAAGTCGAACTTGTACAACCTTTCATTGTTTAGACACCTTGGTGCAAGAGTACATTGCGGTATCCTTTCCGTTGAACGATACGTATATAAACCCAAATTCTCCTTTAGGTGTAAATTCCATAAATTCTTGGGAGTGGGTAATACGACATCAAAATTCCTGAACCATGGCCTCAGACCATCGAACCAATGCATCTTAGCAATTTCTTTATTAAAATTTCAACCATTGTAATACCCATGAGAAGCCCAATTCCAGGAAGGCTTTGACCAGACCTAATTCTAGGTCAACCCAAAGTCTACTATGATCATATATATACATAAGTACAACTTCCTTATTCTTTTCAACCAAAACCTAATACACCCCAGCCGACCATCTCAACCCCCCCCCGACCTTGTTGTTCCTCATCGAATACCCCCGAGCGCCGGACACCCGCTGCCCAGAGCGCTGAACGTCGAGCGCCGAGCGTCCAGCCCCGAGCGCTGAACGCCGAGCCCCGAGCCCCGAGTGCTGCACGCTGCCGATCGAGAAGTTCCCGCGGAGACCGACGCTGCCGACCGAGAATTTCCCGCGGAGACCGACGCTGCCGATAGAGAAGTTCCGCGGAGACCGACGCTGCCGACCGGAGTTCGACGACCGACCCTGCACATCGACCAGCCTTCCCTGTTCATGACCATCGCCTCGTAATCGTCATCGTGCCGAACGCAGGTTAGCTCATGTCCATGTTCCCATTATTTCCTGCGATGATATACAAGTAACTAGGGACGTATGTATATACGTATTTGCATACGTATTGGTATATTGGTGTATATATATAATGTTTCCAACTAATATCTATATACTTGCGTATAAGTAATGTGTAGGTATTCTCTAGTATATCAATACGTGTATTATAATCATAATTAATGTAGGTTAATATATATGCCTACGAACCGTATAATGCTCAATTAGGTTAATACACTTATACATATCTATTATAAATGTAATTAATTAGTACGATGAGAGATTAGTTCATATTAAGTCCTATGTATCACATGTCCGAGATATCTTGATTGTGACCACGGATACCCCGTAGCCACATCTACCTGTGACCATGTAGCATGATAGTAGACTGCCATATGTACACTGACGTACTGGCAAGACCGTACCATTGACTGTCTGTTATGCACAGCAATTACAGACGCGACCCCTAGTATAATCCTTGATCATTCTGTTGATCGTGTATTAGTGTGATGCCTGATGCAGTATTGTGTTTATGATATATCTATAGGACTGTTGGATCACTCAGACGGTACCTTGGAACCCGGACTTTGGTATTGCCAGCTAAGGATCACAGGCGAGTACATTCTCTGACAGTTTCCATTATGTTGATTATCTCTATAATTCTTGTTGTATAGCGTACATGACTCTGACACTGTTCTTTACACGAGTTGGCATCATTGAGACCTGTCACGAGGAGTCGTGATGGGAATCCATCGTGCTAGCAGGGAAAACGGGGAAGTATTAGTAGCTTATGTGATCATGCCCCTTACATGCAGTATTAGCTCACCCATATTTCATGTCGGTGCAGCCTTACCCTTACATGCCTCATCGCTGTTACATTCTGGTTAGCCTGACCTGTTGGGGATGATCGCTAATCCATGTAATGAGTCATATAACCCAAGCAGATCACATGATATACTGATGTTTCACACACTTAGTTAGATGATTCTTGACATGTATCTTGATAGATTGATCTTGTATTTCCACATGTTCTAGTTGTTGTTCTTACATACACTTACATACCAGTTCTTTGTACTTGCGTACACTTGTAGTTCTATTCCATGTCAGATGCTATTGATGATGATGTTCCAATACTTTATTCCAGTATTTCTTATTCCAGTATCTTATTTCCAGTTATTCATATCTATCTTGTATTTCTTTACACTGTGTTATAGTTTTTGTCAATATATGTGAAACTGCTGTTAGAGGTGTATTTTCGTTCCAATCTTGACTGGATATTTTTTCCAGAGAACCTTGAGGATTTCTGTACTACGCATTACGGACCAGGTATAGAAGCAGACTATGTACCAGAGATCCTAGAGGAGACTATGCTCCTAGATGAGACTTTGCCTACAACTATTTAGATAGTATTTATTTATGCTTGAGACTTATGGAGGATATTTCAGTTTATGTTTAGTCCTATGTTAAGTTTAATTGGAGACTTATGTTGGACAGCTAGACTGTGAGTATCTTTATGTTTGAGACATGGTGTTTAACTATGTCATTTCCTTTTATCTTTATCGTGCCTTATAGTTGTGGTGATTGAGTTATATTGTGAGATTATAGAGATGTATATTATTGACATGTGTTTAGTTATCTAGTATTACTGTGACCTAGACAGCATTCTACCGTCGATGCTGTGGCGTAGGCTGGACGTACCCACGCTCTCGTGCCCCTATACTGGGTGCGGGTCGTGACACGTTTTTAGTGGTGGCCCATGCAGGTCTGGTTTTTGCAAGTTATGCGATATCGTGGTAGTGCGACAACTTAGTTGTATTGCTACGAGCCTGTGCTAGGATATAGGAATAGGATCTAGGATGAGAGTATGCTCAATCATACTAGGAAATTCTGAACTTCTTATTGCTATTCTAATGAATTGCTTCCTTAGCACTTTAGTGTCCTTCCTTGTTAATATCACATCTATCACCTTAATTGATTCTTTGATCTGTATTCAGGATGTCGTCGAATACTAGATCCATGAGAATGGGAGCAGCCAATTCAGAGAGGACTGCCACCCCTCAACCTGACGAACAGATACCTAGAGATTCTTCTACATCTCCTGTTCGTGTGGCAGTGTCTGTAATTAACGGGATTCCTCCTCTACCTATATAGAGGATTGCCCCAACTATGACAAACGACCTTCCACCACCACCGACACCAATTTCCGGAGGAGTGCCCGCTGACGGGGCACAGATGTTCGCATTGATGCAGGGCATGCTAGAGGCCCAGAGAGTAATCGCAGAAGCTCAACGTGTTCAAGCTGAGGCTCAAAGAATGCAAGCAGAAGCACACCAGGCGCAGACCGAACTGATGAGAGAGAGCTTGGAGAATGCTAATCAGATGACTCTCCAGGCTGTGGAGAGAGTAGCACGACAACCGCAACATCAAGGTCAGCAACAACAGAGGCCCGGTACCATAGTGGACTTTAAGAGGATGATGCCTCGAGAGTTCAAAGGCACAGAAGGAATACTATATGCTGACGAATGGTTAGAAGACATAGAAAGGAATCTTCGCTTATCACAGATTCCAGAGATTCTTCAGATAGAGGCTAAGCCAGATGTTTGATATCGCACTGACGTGATATCGTACAGAGCCGAGAATCGCCGCTGAAGGACTTACTTGGGAGAACTTTAAAGAACTCTTCAAAGAGAAATTCTTTCCTGACGTAGCCTTGGGAGCTTTAGAAAGTCAGTTTCATGACTTAGTCCAAGGAGGCATGTCAGTCGACGAGTATGCTGCAGAGTTTTGCCGATTGAGTCAATTTGCGCCATCGATGATTCGAGACCCAGGAGACAGAGCTCGAAAATTCAGAAAAGGATTGAATAGGGAGATCAAGTCTCGTACTTCGGGACGACGTACTGCTATATTTGAGGGTATTCTGATGGATGCCCAGATTGCCGAAGACGACTTGGACCTTAGGCCCAAGAGAGGACGCGATACTTCTGGAGCAACAGAAGGTAACACAGGACCAGCCAAGCGCCCACACTTTCAACAATAACAACAACATAGGCCGTACCAGCAGCAACAGGTACCAGTTCGAGGACATGCTCAACAACAGCAACCACAGAGGCATAATCAACTCGCTACCCCATGTTCGTATTACGAAAAGATGGGACAAACAAGAGACATCTGCAGAAAAAGGTTGGGCACTTGCTTATCGTGTGGATCAGCAGCACATCAGCTGAGGGACTGCCCAGCTATTCAGACTCGCCAAGGAGGAGGAGGAGCTTAGAGAGGACCAGCTAGAGCACCTATTGTACCAGGAGGCCAGCAGAGAGGACCTCCACTTCCATCACAGTAGGAGAGGTTTGCTCAGTATCCGTAGCAACAGAGAGGAGCACCACAAGGACGAGCTTACGCCATGACCACTGAGGAGGCCGAGCCAGCTGGAGACATGATTTCAGGTTTAGTTTTACTCGATTCTATTCCAGTACTTGCATTGTTTGATTCTGGCGCTACCCATAGTTTCATATCTGTATCTTATGCCCTTAAACATCATTTAGAAATAGAACCATTAGATAGGACTTGCAAGATCACGACAGGAGGAGGCATTATCCTAGTCCGTGATTGTTGCAAGAATCGGAGAGTGTCATTAGAAGGCCGAGAGTTGAGCGTGAGTTTACTCGTTATGCCACTTTCGAAATACGATATTGTACTCAGAATGGACTGGCTGAGTAAACACCATGCTTCTATAGATTGTCGCGGAGGAAGAGTAGTATTTCGACCACCAGGAGAGCCAGAGTTCGAGATTGCCAGAGGAGCAGAGAAGGTGGTTGGAATTGATGGAAGACTTTGATATCTCATTACAGTATCATCCAGGAAAAGCCAACATAGTCGCGGATGCCTTGAGCTGGTACCCAATGGCTATGTGTTTGACTTCGGATAGACACTTATTAGCTGATCTTGAGAGCTTGGAAATTGAGGTATTAGTTCCAGGAGCTGAGATTTAGATGTGGGGACTGCAGATTCAATCAGAACTGATGGACAAAATTAGAGCAGCACAGTATGATGATGAGACCCTACGAAATATTAGAGCACAAGTTCAGGCAGGATTGATAGACGATTTCACTATTACGGATGATGGATCCTTACGATATGGCACGAGGATGTGTGTGCCGAGTGGAGAGCTGCGTAAAGAAGTTTTACAAGAGGCACACCGCTCTCAGTACTCGATGCATCCCGGAGCCAACAAGATGTATCGAGATTTGAGAAAGCATGTATGGTGGTATGGTATGAAGCACGAAGTAGCACGCTTCGTATCCCGATGTTTAGTGTGCCAACAGGTGAAAGCAGATCGACAGAGGCCAGGGGGATTGCTTCAACCCTTACCCATTCCAGAATGGAAGTGGGAGCACGTGACTATGGACTTCGTTTCAGGACTTCCTCGTTCTCCAGGAGGAAAGGACACAATTTGGATCATCGTGGATAGGTTGACCAAATCAGCCCACTTCTTACCTTTTAAAGTGGGTACTTCGACGGAGAAGCTAGCAGAGATGTACGTACAGTAGATTGTCAGATTACATGGAGTTCCTGTGAGTATTGTCTCAGATCGAGATAGTCGTTTCACTTCCCATTTCTGGAGGAGCCTGCAGTCTAGCTTGGGCACTCAGCTCAAGTTCAGTACCGCATATCACCCTCAGACAGACGGACAGTCTGAAAGGACTATTCAGACTCTAGAAGATATGTTACGCACTTATGTATTGGATCTCGGAGGTTCTTGGGAGGATCATCTACACTTGGTAGAGTTTGCTTACAACAACAACTACCAGGCCAGCATTGAGATATCACCATTCGAGGCTTTATATGGACGGAGGTGTCGTACAGCTTTATCTTGGGATAATGTTGGAGAAAGAGCCTTATAAGGACCAGAAATGGTCGTGGACACAGCAGAAAAGGTAAAACTTATCAGAGACAGACTGCAAGTGGCGTAGGATAGACAGCGGCATTGGACAGATAGTCACCGTAGACCCCTAGAGTTTCAGGTATTGTTTTGATTTGTTTGGTTTGATTTGTGATTGTTTTATTTAGATTGCGTGTTAAGATCGTTGTTCTAGATTGGCGATTTGGTGTTCCTACGGATTTCTCTAACACGGGGCACGATTTGTTTCGGCATAGGAGGGAAGCTTAGTCCACGATACATCGGGTCCTTCAGTGTTCTTGCAAGGGTCGGTGCAGTGGCCTATAGACTAGACTTGCCGCCTGCTCTAGATGGAGTGCATAACGTGTTCCACGTGTCACAGCTAAGACGGTACGTGGCAGATCCTAGTCACGTATTAGATCACTCGGAGATCGAAGTTGGACCGACACTCAGCTATCCTGAACAACCTGTGGAGATCTTGGATCGAAGAGAGAAGATATTGCATAACCAGACTATTCCCTTGGTTCGTGTTGCATGGAGAAATCACTCTCCAGGAGAATTAACTTGGGAGAGAGAGGACGAGATGCGCGAGAGGTATCCATATCTCTTCGAGACTTGAGGTATAATTCATTAATTGATTGTTTGATTCATGTGATAGTTTATTTTAATTTCGAGGACGAAATTCTTTTAAGGAGGGCAGACTTGTCACCCCCACTTTTTGGATTAGGGGTATTTTCGTCTTTTCATAATTAATGAGTAAATGATTGCATGATAATTGATTATTCTCAATTTTTGGTAATTTTAATTTGTTGCACCTCACCGTCGTTTTGAATTTTTAACCCCCACGTGCATTCACTTTTATTAAATTGATTCATAAGTCGAACTTGTACAACCTTTCATTGTTTAGACACCTTGGTGCAAGAGTACATTGCGGTATCCTTTCCGTTGAACGATACGTATATAAACCCAAATTCTCCTTTAGGTGTAAATTCCATAAATTCTTGGGAGTGGGTAATATGACATCAAAATTCCTGAACCATGGCCTCAGACCATCGAACCAATGCATCTTAGCAATTTCTTTATTAAAATTTCAACCATTGTAATACCTATGAGAAGCCCAATTCCAGGAAGGCTTTGACCAGACCTAATTCTAGGTCAACCCAAAGTCTACTATGATCATATATATACATAAGTACAGCTTCCTTATTCTTTTCAACCAAAACCAAATACACCCAGCCGACCATCTCAAACCCCCCCGACCTTGCTGTTCCTCATCGGACACCCCCAGCGCCGGACACCCGCTGCCCCGAGCGCTGAACGCCGAGCCCCGAGCGCTGAACGCCGAGCCCCGAGCCCCGAGCGCTGCACGCTGCCGATCGAGAAGTTCCCGCGGAGACCGACGCTGCCGACCGAGAAGTTCCCGCGGAGACCGACGCTGCCGATCAAGAAGTTTTGCGGAGACCGACGCTGTCGACCGGAGTTCGACGACCGACCCTGCACATCGACCAGCCTTCCCTGTTCGTGACCATCGCCTCATAATCGTCATCGTACCGAGCGCAGGTTAGCTCCTGTCCACGTTCCCATCATTTCCTGCGATGATATACAAGTAACTAGGGACGTATGTATATACGTATTTGCATACGTATTGGTATATTGGTGTATATATATAATGTTTCCAACTAATATCTATTTACTTGCGTATAAGTAATGTATTGGTATTCCCTAGTATATCAATACGTGTATTATAATCATAATTAATGTAGGTTAATATATATGCCTACGAACCGTATAATGCTCAATTAGGTTAATACACTTATACATATCTATTATAAATGTAATTAATTAGTACGATGAGAGATTAGTTCATATTAAGTCCTATGTATCACATGTCCGAGATGTCTTGATTGTGACCACGGATACCCCGTAGCCACATCTACCTGTGACCATGTAGCATGATAGTAGACTGCCATATGTACACTGACATACTGGCAAGACCATACCATTGACTGTCTGTTATGCACAGTAATTACAGACGTGACCCCTAGTATAATCCTTGATCATTCTGTTGATCGTGTATTAGTGTGATGCCTGATGCAGTATTGTATTTATGATATATCTATAGGACTGTTGGATCACTCAGACGGTACCTTAGAACCCGGACTTTAGTATTGCCAGCTAAGGACCACAGGCGAGTACATTCTCTGACAGTTTCCATTATGCTGATTATCTCTATAATTCTTGTTGTATAGTGTACATGACTCTGACACTGTTCTTTACACGAGTTGGCATCATTGAGACCTGTCACGAGGAGTCGTGATGGGAATCCATCGTGCTAGCAGGGAAAATGGGAAAGTATTAGTAGCTTATATGATCATACCCCTTACATGCAGCATTAGCTCACCCATATTTCACGTCGGTGCAGCCTTACCCTTACATGCCTCATCGCTGTTACATTCTGGTTAGCCTGACCTGTTGGGGATGATCGCTAATCCATGTAATGAGTCATGTAACCCAAGCCGATCATATGATATATTGATGTTTCATACACTTAGTTAGATGATTCTTGACATGTATCTTGATAGATTGATCTTATATTTCCACATGTTCTAGTTGTTGTTCTTACATACACTTACATACCAGTTCTTTGTACTTGCGTACACTTGTAGTTCTATTCTATGTCAGATGCTATTGATGATGATGTTCCAGTACTTTATTCCAGCATTTCTTATTCCAGTATCTTATTTCCAGTTATTCATATCTGTCTTGTATTTTTTTATACTGTGTTATAGTTTTTGTCAATATATATGGAACTGCTGTTTAAGGTATATTTTCGTTCCAATCCTGACTGGATATTTTTGCCAGAGAACCTTAAGGATTTCTGTACTACGCATTACGGACCAGGTATAGAAGCAGACTATGTACCAGAGATCCTAGAGGAGACTATGCTCCTATATGAGACTTTGCCTACAGCTATTTAGATAGTATTTATTTATGCTTGAGACTTATGGAGGATATTTCAGTTTATGTTTAGTCCTATGTTAAGTTTAATTGGAGACTTGTGTTGGACAGCTAGACTGTGAGTATCTTTATGTTTGAGACATGGTGTTTAACTATGTCATTTCCTTTTATCTATATCGTGCCTTATAGTTGTGGTGATTGAGTTATATTGTGAGATTATGGAGATGTATATTATTGACAGGTGTTTAGTTATCTAGTATTATTGTGACCTAGACAGCGTTCTACCGCCGATGCTGCGGCGTAGGCTGGACGTACCCACGCTCTCGTGCCCCTATACTGGGTACGGGTCGTGACAATATCCCTCCTTGAAATCCTGAATCTGCCTTCTCGAACTCAGCTTGACTTCTGTACCATTGATTCATCGATCCTTTATTTTCCTATTCTTGATTTATCTTGTGTCCTTTTATTTATGGCTTTTTTAGAATCGATGGTTGGAGTATCAGTAGTTTCAGCCGGACAAGGATCTGTTGGCCCACAATGAGAGATATCACATGTTCCTGAAGGGATCAGGGTAGAACCCGTAGAGGAGCACGAGGAACAACATATGCCAGAAGTTCCAGTAACCCCGGTTGTACCAGCAGTGCCAGTAGTACTTGATACACCGGTATTACTAGAGATTATTCGAGAAATGATAGCGGCTCAACAATATCAGCAGCTTCAGCAGCAGGAGCAGAATGTCTTGTTGCATCAAGGATTACAGACGGCCATGGACAAAAGTGTTAGAACAGACTCAAGGGCATCGGTAAGGTTCTGTCGACTCAACCCTAGGTACTTTGATGGCACGGAGGATTCCATTACCGCAGATGCTTGGCTGTAGAACATTGAGATAATACTGACAGCAATAAGGGTTCCAACTGAGGAACAAGTTGATCAAGTCCCATTGCAACTCCAGGACTTTGCCAAAGATTGGTGGGCAACAGAAAAGGTTGGTTTAAGACAACATGTCTCATGGGACAACTTTAGAACCTGTTTTAGGGTCAAGTATTTCAGAGTTGTAGCGTAGTATGAGCTACAACAGAAGTTTATCGACCTTAAACAGTCTGAGAGGACCGTGGATGGCTATGCGGCAGAGTTCTGCAAGCTTAGTAGGTTTGCCCAAAGAATGGTGGCAACAGAACCAGAGCGGGCTATAAGGTTTCAGTATATAATTCATATGGAAATTTAGCAACTGGTAGAGGGCCATAACTACCAGACCTTCGATGAAGTATTGATCGCATCCAGGCGACATAAGCTGACAATGCAGAGGTTAGCTTCAAGGACAGGAGGCAAGAAGAGGTCTCATGCACAGAGAGGGGGAGGTGGACCCACAAAACAGACGTCAGCACCATCTCCTGGCTTTCGCATTCATAACACAGCGTCGATGAGGCCAGTGGCATCGGCAGCAATAGCACCAGCTCGACCATATCAGTTGAGACAACAACAACAACGATTGGGAGCCCCAATTGGATGTACATATTGTAGAAAGGGAAGTCATACCAAGGATGTGTGTAGGGCAGCACAAGATTTGTGCCTACGATGTGCTAGTCCAGACCATCGGATAGCCAATTGTCCGATGCAGCGATTAACCTTACCAGCACCAGAGGCAGCTCAGTACAGCGGACCAACACTGGCAGTCAGGCCTGTGGCTCAGCGTCCATTACCAACCCAAATTCAGATGTACGACCAGTAGAGGAATCAATAGTATGGGTAGATAAGGCCACAACTGCATATCCAAGGATGGCAGCAACAAGGAACACAACGAGGCCAAGGGCAAGCTTTTACCCTATCTCTAGAGGAGGCTTTGGCATCAGGTGACGTGGTGGCAATATACGTATTTGGAGCGTAATTATTTTTCTTGCTAGCATGGTTATATATTGTAGAGAGACTAGAGCCATTCTTTGGTTCGCTTGGCTCTTAGTTATTGTTTTGGTTTGGTTTGATCATGAGTTGAACCCAGGGTCCAAACCTCAAACTCTCCATATATAACCCAACTTTACTCTCTTCTCTCATTTTTTTCTTTTCCATTCTCTTTCTTAGGTTTTTCTCTCCCCCTCCATAGGCAAGTACATCTTGCTAGAAATGGAGAAACCCTTTATATTTTCGTTTTATTATGTTCCTAATATGATTCCCCATGCATTTATAACTTGGTATTTTTGGATTTGGTAGATGGTTTAGTATATATCTATGTTTTAAGTTTTAGAGTTTTCTTTGTTTTCTTAAGTGTTTTGGGTTTTGATCTCTTAAAACTTAGTGTTTTCGAAAACTTCTTGTTCTATGTTGATGAGCACTTAATTTTGAGTACTTTAGAACTTTATCTTGCTGGATTTGGACATCATTTGAGGTTTCTATGGAAGAAACAAAATCTCATTTTTGAGCTTTTGGCCACGGCCGAAAAGCTGCTGTTTGGTGGAGATGAAGGAGTGCTATGCGGCACGAAGTGCTATAAGGCCTGGACTTCTCGTCTCAAGCCAGCATGCTGCCAACCTTGTTGTGCGTATGACTGAATTTGCCATGCGCCCTTGGCCAAGTGCATGAACTTGAACAATTAAATTTTACTAAGTCCAAAAAGATTTTATGCGGCCAAGTATGCATGCGGCCTAGTCAACCATGCAGCCAGGAGCTATGCATCCCACTCCTTCTGAAAGCATAACTTCTGACTGACTCGACACAACTTTTCATAATTTATCTTTTTTTCTGGCACACTTTTATTATTTGTCACATCAGTCACTTTTTTGACTTGACTTAACTTGCATTTATTTGTTTGTCACCCCACACATTTCCCTAAGATTGGCCTTTGCTCTGGCAATGCGTTCTTGACCATATGCGACCTTGACCCTATACCACCTCGACGTTATGCGATACCTTGCTATGCGCCTTTCCTCCAATACGGCTATTATTTCTTACCCTCTTTGTCACTTGTTTGGTTTAATATTTATATTTGATTAAATGATTGTGATGCTACGTGTTAACTTAGAAATGACTTGTATGACTCAGATGTGACCATATGCTAAATAACTAAGCACCTGGCATGAGCCTGTAGATATGGCCCTACATGTACTTACTTGCTGATTATGATACTTTTCTTGGATTACCTTATTATACGTTAGACAGAATAAGGGGTGTAATTCAACTCGAGGGAGGATCTGTAATCCGGGCCTTGTTTGGTTTAAGGATTATGGATTTGATCTCGAGGGATTCTCATACTACTCTTATTTTATCTATCGATATAATAAAGTGATAAATTATTGTGACCATCATTTACTTGTCCAAAACCTTGATACTAGAACTTGTTCCTGCCCTTACTATTGTATCCGTGTTGATACACTTGATCGTACCAAGAGTGCTACTCGATATATAGTAAGCCGTTGAGACACATACACTTGCAATATGATATATGTAGTTATTTTTTTGCACGTATCTGGTAGTTGGACAGTGACTTTAGCCGTGGCTAGATAGTATAGATTGTTGCATCACACTTGGGTGAATCCAGATTTAACTTTAAGAGATAATATAGATTCGTATCAAGAGTGCCCATACTTAAAGTACGAAAATTAGGAAGGAATGTTCATGTGACCATGGCATAAAATTCTAAATTACCTAGGTTTAACTAGGTAACTTAATTTGTAGAGAATTGGGAGGGAACGGTATCTCGAGATTGTACATGTTAAACCACCCTAAGTTAGCTGGGAAAAAATGCTGGCCACCACGAATACTGTATATCATCCGCACTAGTAGAGTACAGTATCTGACTTAATTATAAGATGAGCTAGTGTATTTCCTATAGAAAGTCTGGAACTGCTACTGATCGTTAAATTAGCTTAGGGCCTATGTAATGGACCGGAGCATCATATATTCTTGCTTTATATCATTAGTTCAGCCAGCCATGCTCGATTATGGCATGATCTAAGGATACTTATATATTGCATTACTGGGATAACTCAGAGATCATATATCAAGCCATAACACATGTTTGGCCGTTAACATCTGTTTTAGTTAGAATAGTGGACCGTTGTAACATAAAAGTTTAACTAATGTCCTTGTTTGGTTGTTGAGTTACGCTATTGTGTTACAATGGATACAGATCGAAGCTACTTATTATCACTATGTTATTTTACTTAATATTGTGTTCCTGCTTGTGTATTGTTCCTTCTATTGAGTAGAATTAGGTACATAAACTATCATGGCATGATAGTTTAACTCATGTCCTTATTTTATTGTTGGGTTGCGCTATTGTGTTACGATTGTCACGCCCCGATCTCCCGCAGGCAAATCGGACATTCCCGCTAGGCGGGAATCACCCTCGCCAGCGCTCCCGCGGAACGATCGCTTAACCCATCCGGGCGTGATGCCGCACGAGCGTGAGCCACGCCCGTGCAAGGCCATGGTTCATTGGTTGGCGGCAAGAGTTCTAAGCCACAGAGTCGCACAGATTGTCCGAGTGCAGCGGAGTCATGAACGCATAGGCGATCGGTAACAGGTTCACTGAGTCGACAAATATAGCGGAAGCATAGAAACACAAGTTGAAATAAAGCAAGCTCTTTTATTGATATAAACTTGTGTTACAGGCAGCGTATAACCGAGATTACAAGTCGCTCAAGCCTCTCTCTCTGAAACAGTAAAAGCGTGCCAAGTGGCTACAACTGTAGAATGATTGTACAGGCGATGGTCAGGCGATGTTCATAACTTATGTCTTGTATATATGCTTCAGTCCCGGACGCGCCGTTGCAAGGCTTCAAGGAAACTCCTGGCCTTAGCACGCACGAAGGAGGCGTCCGCACCGCACGAGGTTCTCCCGCACCCTGCACACAAACTGGTGGATTATCAGTACATTGAATGCACTGGTGGGGAAGCTACTCGCCCGCTCGACAAATCCAAATACGTAATACAGGTTCCATGCACAACTATTAAGTTGTCTTTCTAGTTGCCTTAGGATCAGTTTCATGCAGATATTGAATAGCCTAACGTGTCGGACAGTGCGTCGTGCGATGTTAGAGGAAACACGACGAGTCTTACCAACTTACCATCTCCTTCCCTGTCCAAGGCAACCATTTAGGCAAACAGTATAAATTCGAGCAGAGGCATGTATAAACATTCAGGAGGCAAGCATATGCAAACAGGAGGGTCGTTTTAACATGATCGTTCAGGTATTTAGTTGTTCTTGATGCGATGCAGTGACTCGCACGCGGATAGCCGCTAAGCGAGGATGACTTATCTATATGAACGTTAGTCGCTGGCAAAGCCATAAAGGACCGTTTAGTCTTTGAACAAGGATGGTGTGCAACGAAGCACGTGAGGCGCTACACGCCATCCTGTCCGCACGTGAGACTATCGTGATGTTCCATCCGGATCGGAACGGTCCCAGTGCCCCGGTGACCGCCCGTGGAACCGTTAAACCTTGTTTCCAAGTTGTCCGCGATAATGCAGGTCAGGATCAGGGTCAGTTCAATCCACAACTTGAATGATAATCCATGATTCGTGATCTGAACGAGCGTTTGCTCCAAGAGCTGAGATTCGTTCGTTACGTGACGTAATTCTCGTTCAGACATAAACTTGATATAATTATCATTCAGTTGTCACGTTAAGGATTCACGTTCAGTATTCGTTACCCTGATGCGTGCCCCTGGTTCGGGGATTGCCTTGGTGACCTAATGGTCCCGGATACTTGCAGGTTCGTTCAGGCACGGAACGACTATGTAGTAGTCTCCCGGGGTTTGGATGAAAACATGGCAACATTACAAGCAGACAAGCATGCGTTTCTAAGGAACATAATCAGGCACGTTTGCTCGGACCCGAAGGTAAGCCGAGAGGTGAAACCGTTAGGGACTTAGCATGCGACGGTCTGAACATATATAAGCAGTATTTCATTTCCATGTTCTAGCAAGCAATACAGTTGGGATTATTCCCTTAGCTAGGTGCGTTGGATTTATTAGCATGCAGGGGGTTATCACCTAGCGACTAGCATAAATATTCTAGATTTTATGTGCGCTGGCTAAGTAAAGACAAGTTTACCGTAGCCACCCACCTTAGCGATGATTCGCCTCGGTAGAGCGATACGTCTGAGCGAGCCTCTGAAAGTCCAAGCCGAATTCCTGTAGGGACAAGTCTAGATATCCTTTGCTTCTTGATCGAGGCAAAGCGGGTCGGGACAATTGCACTATTGTCGATTGAGTCGGCAGTCCGCTTGAGCGGAACGGGGTGTTACATCCTATCCAACTTAGAAAAAGTCTCGTCCTCGAGACTTACTAAGGACAAGCAGAAATCTAGGGTTGAGGCAATCCTAGACAAGTCGTTTGTACTTGTTTCATTTGGATCTTCACTTGCACAAGCTTCGAAATCAGCATATCGCTTAGACTGGATCGTGCACACCTTTGACATGCATTTCTAGTGTGAGCACGTCAACCAGCTTAGTAATAGCGAAGTCTCAGCACTCGAGTTTCATATTTTCTTAAGTCTTGGATGGTGCACTAGTTCAAGGCGTCCCTCGAATAGATGCATTCAACCAAACTTAGGGTTAGTAAAAATCGGACAAGCTACTAGCGATACTCTCAAGTGGTTCACACAGGTTGGCACAAAGACCACTCGCAGCATAGCAGCAGACAAGCAAGCATATCATTCAAAACGCATTTTGAAAGTATTTAGACTTATTGTTGGAACATCCCATCGAGGCATTGAGAGAGATCGTGCACATAACCCACGAATGAGCTTTCGAAACAGAGATATCGAATCGAAGTCCAAAGGCGTAGAAGCCAGGCTCTGATACCAACATGTCACGCCCCGATCTCCCGCAGGCAAATCGGCCGTTCCCGCTAGGCGGGAATCACCCTCGCCAGCGCTCCCGCGGAATGATCGCTTAACCCATCCGGGCGTGATGCCGCACGAGCGTGAGCCACGCCCGTGCAAGGCCATGGTTCATTGGCTGGCGGTAAGAGTTCTAAGCCACAGAGTCGCACAGATTGTCCGAGTGCAGCGGAGTCATGAACGCATAGGCGATCGGTAACAGGTTCACTGAGTCGACAAATATAGCGGAAGCATAGAAACACAAGTTGAAATAAAGCAAGCTCTTTTATTGATATAAACTTGTGTTACAGGCGGCGTATAGCCGAGATTATAAGTCGCTCAAGCCTCTCTCTCTGAAACAGTAAAAGCGTGCCAAGTGGCTACAACTGTGGAATGATTGTACAGGCGATGGTCAGGCGATGTTCACAACTTATTTCTTATATATGTGCTTCAGTCCCGGATGCACCGTTGCAAGGCTTCAAGGAAACTCCTGGCCTTAGCACGCACGAAGGAGGCGTCCGCACCGCACGAGGTTCTCCCGCACCCTGCACACAAACTGGTGGATTATCAGTACATTGAATGCACTGGTGGGGAAGCTACTCGCCCGCTCGACAAATCCAAACACGTAATACAGGTTCCGTGCACAACTATTAAGTTGCCTTTCTAGTTGCCTTAGGATCAGTTTTATGCAGATATTGAATAGCCTAACGTGTCGGGCAGTGCACCGTGCGATGTTAGAGGAAACACGGCGAGACTTACCAACTTACCATCTCCTTCCCTGTCCAAGGCAACCATTTAGGCAAACAGTATAAATTCGAGCAGAGGCATGTATAAACATTCAGGAGGCAAGCATATGCAAACAGGAGGGTCGTTTTAACATGATCGTTCAGGTGTTTAGTTGTTCTTGATGCGATGCAGTGACTTGCACGCGGATAGCCGCTAAGCGAGGATGACTTATCTATATGAACGTTAGTCGCTGGCAAAGCCATAAAGGACCGTTTAGTCTTTGAACAAGGATGGTGTGCAACGAAGCACGTGAGGCGCTACACGCCATCCTGTCCGCACGTGAGACTATCGTGATGTTCCATCCGGATCGGAACGGTCCCAGTGCCCCGGTGACCGCCCGTGGAACCGTTAAACCTTGTTTCCAAGTTGTCCGCGACAATGCAGGTCAGGATCAGGGTCAGTTCAATCCACAACTTGAATGATAATCCATGATTCGTGATCTGAACGAGCGTTTGCTCCAAGAGCTGAGATTCGTTCGTTACGTAACGTGATTCTCGTTCAGACATAAACTTGATGTGATTATCATTCAGTTGTCACGTTAAGGATTCACGTTCAGTATTCGTTACCCTGATGCGTGCCCCTGGTTCGGGGATTGCCTTGGCGACCTAATGGTCCCGGATACTTGCAGGTTCGTTCAGGCACGGAACGACTACGTAGTAGTCTCTCGGGGTTTGGATGAAAACATGACAACATTACAAGCAGACAAGCATGCGTTTCTAAGGAACATAATCAGGCACGTTTGCTCGGACCCGAAGGTAAGCCGAGAGGTGAAACCGTTAGGGACTTAGCATGCGACGGTCTGAACATATATAAGCAGTATTTCATTTCCATGTTCTAGCAAGCAATACAGTTGGGATTATTCCCTTAGCTAGGTGCGTTGGATTTATTAGCATGCAGGGGGTTATCACCTAGCGACTAGCATGAATATTCTAGATTTTATGTGCGCTGGCTAAGCAAAGACAAGTTCACCGTAGCCACCCACCTTAGCGATGATTCGCCTCGGTAGAGCGATACGTCTGAGCGAGCCTCTGAAAGTCCAAGCCGGATTCCTGTAGGGACAAGTCTGGATATCCTTTGCTTCTTGATCGAGGCAAAGTGGGTCGGGACAATTGCACAATTGCCGATTGAGTCGGCAGTCCGCTTGAGCGGAACGGGGTGTTACAACGATAGCCTGTGGACTGAAACTATGACGTAGAGTTATTTTAGTTGGACCATAATCAAGGGACGTATTCTATCTTGACGTGATGTGGCACTTTATGTCCTTATTTGGTGAAGGGGTGTCGTATGATGTCATTGATGGGACATATGCCATTGATTGTTGGTTTATGCATCTCATGCTATAGAACTAGTTTTGTTTCTTTATTTTGTGCTTTCTTGTAGTACTTGCTATTTGGGGTATGACCCCACTAGTTTTGCATGGCCATCTTTAGAGTCAGCACCAGAGGATCAAGCATATCTCACCCTCACTGATGGCATGCACCAAAAGGATGGTTGTTGAGGGTCACGAGTGGGTTCCTTCATTCACTACTCGTCTTTTGTGAACTATAATCTTTTGGTGCATTTAGTCAACTGGCACATATTAGTCGGATAATCTGGACACTAGTTTCCAACATGACATATAATATATTCAGACTGCAACTGACTCACTACTATGTATACTTTTGACTATGTATCTGGCATATCACTCGTATTTGCTAGATCCTTAGAATATTCTGATACGACGTTGGGGACGCCTTACTACTTATTCTGAAAATTTCTATTTTTTTGCTACTTGTTTGAATGATTAAGATATAAAAGTTATTGACCCTAGAAGACTTAATTGTAGTATGCACCCCCTTATCTCTAGATAACCTTAACACATGATGGGTTGCTTCGGTATTCTACAAGGTGTGGTTGGCTGAGTCATTCTTCCGCTCTCCAGTATTCTGGATATGGGATGTGCCAACGATTCACGATGATAGAACACTTCGATTCAGAAATTGTCTCTATGTACCGAACGAAGATATTTGGCAAGAAGTTATGACCGAGGCACACAGTTCCCAGTATTCAATTATCTAGGAGGTACCAAGATATATCAAGATATCAAGCAACATTTTTGGTAAAACAGGATAAAGAGGGAGATAGCGCGATTCATTTTTTGATGTTTGGTATGTCATCAAGTGAAGGCTGACCAGCAAAGACCATCAGGATTATTATAGTCGCATCATATTCCAGAGTAGAAGTGGGAGCATATCACGATGGACTTTGTGACCGGTTTACCTAGATCCACGACTGGTCGCGATGCTGTTTGGGTAATAGTTGATCGACTCACGAAAGAAGCACATGTTCTTCCTTTCTGAGTAGGACTATCTACAGAGCAATTGGCAAAGATGTACATGCAACAAATAGTAAAATAATACGATATCCCAACGAGTATCGTATCAGATTAGGACACTCAGTTCACTTCATATTTTTGGAAGAGCTTGCACCAGAGTTTGGGCACTAAGCTGAGGTTTAGTACCGCTTACCATCCTCAAACAGACGAGCAATTAGAGAGATTTATCCAGACATTGGAAGATATATTGCTATCTTATACTTTTGATTTTGGAGGATCTTGGGAAGATTACCTACATCTCATCGAGTTCTCGTACAACAATAGTTATTAGGCGAGTATTCAGATGGCCTCCTTCGAAGCACTATATGGGAGAAAGTATAAGTCAATATTATCATGGGATGATATTGACGAACGAAAGATATTAGGCCCAGAAATTATCACGCAGACAATATAACATTGTCAAGAAGATCAAAGAGCGACTTTGGGTTGCATAGGATTGGCATGGTCATTGGGCGGATCAGCATCGTAGACCTTTAGAGTTTTATGTCGGTGACCACGTATTCTTGTAGATTTTGTCGACCTGTAGAGTCATTAGATTCGGGGTTCGTGGGAATCTTAGTCCGCGATACGTTAGTCCGTTCGATATCCTCGAGCATGTGGGAGATTTTGCTTATCATCTTGCCCTTTTGCCTTCGCTACATGAGGTGCATGATATATTTTATGTGTCTCAGTTGCGTAGGTATGTCCCAGATCTGAGTCATATCCTCGACTATTCTGAGCTAGTCGTTGGTATCGAGTTATCTTCTATTTTGGACCAAAGGGAGAAGGTGCTCAAGAATTAGACTATTCATCTTGTCCGAGGTACTTGGGGTCATTACCCTTTAGGAGAGTCGACGTGGGAGTGCGAGGACGATATCCATTCTCGATATCCGTACATATTCGACTTGGGAGGTATATTTGTCCTTATTCATTCATATATCAAATCTCGTGATTCGTTCATCGATGCTATGTGTCACGCCCCAGTCCCAAAATATGTAGGACCAGGAATACGTGACACGCCAGTTACGCATTCGACCAGACTCTGGTCTGACTCGAATACGTATAAGCTGTAATATAAAAGGGCACTATCTAGATATTCCATAAATGTAAACCTCTATGTCTCAATCCACAATGTACAACAGTATACAAGAAAGAGCTATATGTGCTAGAGTCGGCCGCCCAATAACACACTAACTCGAATAGACTCGAGAAGAAGTATAAGTCTATAAAAACTAGGCTACAGCAGCAGATGAATAATCAATGTACAATAACCATAATGCCGGTAGATAAGATGTGAGTACCTGGTACCATGCTCGCCAAACATGCGTCTCCAACAGCTACTCCAAAAGCTCCATAATTATCTATGCTGCAAAACTGGCAGGGAACCAGGTCCTCAGAGGGACGTAGCAAGGTACAGAAATACAACATGCCAAGTAAACAGAAAGTACAAGTGCAACAACAGGGTACTCTATCATAACCAAACAAGTGTGACACAGTTTAAAGACAATGTTCGACGCGTGGGCCGTCCAAAATAAAACCGTAGCTCCGGACACGAAAACACACGGCTCGTACCGCAGCTCCGGGTAAGGAGTCACACGGGTGGTACAACTACTCTAGATACAGGATCACTACAGAAATAGTATATATATATATATAAGCGCGTGCAGAGTAGCCCAAACGTCTAGTAATTGTCTTTCCTTTCCCAAGCGGTCAACGATGCGCTGAACCTGAACCTCTATCTAACAGTCTCAACACACGGAAGATAACTCAACAGACGCGACCCTAAGGTCATCCCAGTCTCTGGTCATGATGTCAGTATCAGGATACAGGAATCTGGCACGATCACAGTGTATGAGTGTGTCCTGGGGTATCGATATACTCAGGTACGCATATCGGGATGCTACGAAACATCCAACAATCCTTCTAAGGCGTTACGACGTACGTCTTCACCCGGTTGTGAACCGGTCGTGAAGTATCGAACGTCAACATAACTACGTGCACAATGTATATAACAAAACAATAAATATCTGTAAAATAAAATACAGGATGGCAAGGTACACTTGCCTGCGTCCGGCTGCTGATGACGAGAATCTGGTACCACATCCGAGTTCGCAGGTCCCGTAGTACCTACGATGTCGGCTACGTAGAAGAGCAAGGTTCACCGCGTACGATCTTGAAGTCAGTTGAATCTAGCAATCGAATTCCTACGATTTTGATTCCCTGTAACTTCGATTGATCCTTCGGTCCTCCATACATGTATTACAGCAAGCAATAGGTGAGAAGGGTTCGGGAATCAAAAATAGACAAAAACATTGTTCAGCTTCAAAACTGATAATTCGAACTCAGAAAGAAGCAGGAAAAGGAAATCAAAGCTTACATCTGCTCACCAAATTCCATTAAGTAGCGATGGCATTACTGAGATCAGGGCACGTCCTCCCATTGAGTGACATAAAGCGATCTTGAAATCTCAAGAGAGGGCACTTGTCTATCAATTCACTTCCATCATAAGCTTCCCTTAGGAACACAGTACTCCTCGCTCCCTTATTCGTAATATAAAAGATCCCATGATTTTCACCAAACATAGCAACAACCTACAAGGAAGTTGATACTCCCTGTGGAAAGCATCCACTTGTCCGACGTCAGCCTCTTCTCCATCATCAGACCCAAGAGCTCGTGAAGCACCGCCATACCCAGTAAACTTTAACTAGATTCCCGGTTCTTCCATACAAAGTGGTGAGGGACTGATAAGCTTCAAGACTGTGACTGAAATGTTGTTTCTCTTCTCGAGGCCTTTCAGAGCCAGCTCAGCCTTCTGAAACGTGCTAGCATCCACATAAATAGAAGCTAAATTATTGTTAAGTTGTCCAATCCGCAGAAACCTGTCCATCTCTCTTCAAAGAATGTTGACGTGATAAAAATCCCTTCTTCCTCAAGAAGCAAGCTTGGATGCTTACTATTACTGTCAACAGAATCTGGCTCACAACTTGTTTGGATAGTACTCTATTATATCTGCTGCCGAGTTTGTCTACAAGCAAACTGCAGACAAATTCTACCAATTCATTTAACACCAGCAACTTATTTCGAACAGTATATTTAACACCAGCAGAGCATCATCAACCCGACCAATCGTGCTGAAGAATTTTACCAATTAATTCAATGCCTCCGGTTGGGGTCTCCTCTTCATTTTCGATATCTCGACCAGCCACTCCAATCCCTCTTCAGCTCTGTCAGCCTTACATAACCCGAGGGCAGTGCGGGCAGAGGTTCCAAGCCCCTGGCCTCCATATCCTTCTTCAGCTATGCTGCCCCTGCCACATTCCCTTTGCTGCAGAGAGACGCGATCAGTGAAGCCTAGGTTGAGGCTGTTGGCTGTAGCCCGGCATCACCAGTCCTCTATGAAGTACCAATGACTCTGCGTCTTCCCTCTTTGCACCGGCCTTGGATCAGCGTGTTGTAGGTGACCACGTCGCGCTCGATACCTTTCTTCGGCATACTCGTCGCAGCATCAATATCCTCCCTCACCTTCCCATGGAGGCACAAGCCCGCAATCATAAGCCATTACATATGGGTTGTACCCTCTCAGCTTGAGCTGGTTAAACACCCGCAGTGCCTCGTCCGTCATGCCGTAGCAGCAGAGGCCGTGGAGCACAGGAGTGTAAGTAAAAATATCCGACGTCCGTCCGGAGGACACCATCATATGCAGAATCTCTGAAACCAGATTAAAACTTTTTTATCTTCGAAAGCCCAGAAATGAGCACACTGATCGAGCCGACGTCGGGGAGGAGAGTCTCGGCCGGAGGGAATGGTGGTTGATGAACGTGGAGGTGATATCGGGTGGAGAAGCTCATCGGAGAATGGTTCGTAACCGCGGGGAAGAAGCTTGAGAGGGTGGCCGGGTTTGGTAACCCGCCGGAGCTTGAGGGGATGGAGATAACCGGAACGGAATGAGGGCCGGCCGGAGTGATGTCTTCTCCAGGAAGAAGAAGAAAGAAAGAAGAAGAAAGAAGGAAAAAAATGAATATATAAGTAGGGGGCTCAGTTTTCTAGGTTGAGGAGGGAAGAGGTTTCCTTGCATGAAGAATAAATGGAGGAGTGAGGTGAGAGAGAGGGGGGAGTTTTTCTTGGAATTAGGGCCGGTGGTGAGTTATGAGGGTGGGGTGAGATGATGATTTTATAGGGAGTGGTGAAAGGATGGAGGGTGGAGATGTTGCCATTCAAAATGGAGGGTAGAGATTTGTCATGAAGAAAATGATTTCTTCATGAAGGGTGGTGAGTGGATGGGTGAAATTAGGACCCAATTTTGTGACCTCTCCATTGTTCATGGCCAATAGGGTGATGACACATAAATTCATTAATTTTAACTTAGTCCCTTAAATTCGGAAATTTGCACGAACACATAAAATAACACAAAAATTGTGGAGAAAATTGTGTTTAGTAATTTTCATGGTGAGAGGGTATTGTGCATTAGGCACGGGTTTAATTAAATGGTATTGGGATTAATTAAGGATTAAAAATAGGATTAGAAAAAATGGGTATCCCTGATTAAATAGAAATAAAGTGTCCCACGATTTTAAATTAAATGGGGGCTCTTGGGGTCGAAATCCGAAAATGACGCAAAGGTCAAAAATAGTGGAGGCTTGGAGTTAGTCTTGGACCCTTTAGTTGGTCCGGATCGACGGGTTAAGTTGGTATCTCAAAATTTTGGGTAACGACACAGGTGTCCGACACAGAATTAAATATAGGTTATGATTTTCGAAAAGTTGCGCAATTAATTTAGAGCACAATAAAAAACTGATTTTAAGAGACAAAAAAGTCCAGTGCCTAATTTGGCGAGTCAAGTCGAAAGTACAGTAGCCCGATGGAATTTATGGGCTGATATTGGGCTCCGATTAATTTAGGAATGATAGGGCGCGCCAAGGGTTTTAATTTAAATGAATTAAATACCAGATAAAATTATCTCCACTCTAAACCTCGACATCTGCTACCAAAACCAAAATTTTCCAAATCCACCCTAACTATCTACAAAATAAATCAAGGGGGTTTACACTATGTGATATTGCTTTTCTTCATTATATGATTGATTGTTTATTGTACATATAGATGTGCTTGTAGTGAGTATAGTGCTTGTTCTGATCTTTCTAACTAGCCTTGAGTTTGAATTCCAATGACGAAATTTTTCTATGATGGGTAGAGATGTCACTCCCCGTTTTCGATATACGTATTTGGGACGTATTATTTCTTGCTTGTATGTTTATTAGGTTGCATGGAGACTAGACCCATTCTTTGGTTTAGTGTAGTTTATGGCTTATTTTGTGGGTTGGTTCAAGTTTTGAAAGAATCCATGGTCTAAACCTAAAACCCTAGTTATATAACCCAACTTATTTCTCTATTTTTTTATTATTCTCTTATTTCTTCTTCTTTTATTTTAGGCAAGTACACCTTACATGATATGGATAAACCCTTAGATTTTAATCCCTGCTCTTTTCTTATATTTTATTAGTCTAATATATGTATATTATGATCCTAAATACTTTTAATGTTTGGAGTTTTCTATTTTTATTGGTCGATATGAGTAGATCTATATTTTTTTGTTTAGGATTTTTATGGGTTCGATAAGTTTTTCTTGGTTTTGATCTATTAAACATAGTATTTTAGGAAACCAATTTTTCCTAGGTGATAGGGCATTCTATTCCAGGTGTTTTTGCTTTTGGTTCACTTGATTTGGAGTTTAAATAAAGTTTTTATGAAGGAAACAAGTTTTTGGGTTCTTGGAACTTTTTCATATCCGAACTTGTTGTTCTGGGACGATGGAGTACCGTGCAGCCCAGCAACATGCGCCCCTCCAGCATTCACCCATTTTGTTGGACGCATGTCTGCTCTGTGCATGTGTTCTAAAGTCGGACGCATAGTATCTTGAATGCATGGTAATTCACTAAGGCCAGACTCCATGCGCCCATGCGGCCAAGAGACTATGCGGCCACGAGCTATACGTCTCTTCTTTTGGGCGCATGCCTCTATACGACTTTTGTGACTCTATACAGCTTTTCATGCTTTTTGTCTTATCTCCCTGATATTTTTTGGCTTGTTACATCAAGTCACACCAGTCACTACTCTGACTTGTATTTATTACCCGTCACTTAGCACTTGTCCCGATGAGTGGACTTTGCCTGTCTATGCACCCTATATTCTATGCGCCCTCGATTCTTATTCGCCCTGATTGACCTTGAGGGCTTGATCTTCTATATGCATACAGCCCCTGCATATTTTATTGAATTCATTTGGTTTGAATGTTCTATTAGACTTTTGATTCTTATGTGTAATCTTGATGACTGTGAGAGTATTAGACCCACATGTGCGCCTGACCCGTCTATACGTCCAACCCGACCAAGTGTATAGTTTGACCATGCGCCAAGTGACTACATCACCTATGTACATGACTTGACTTATTTGTTACAATATGATAGAACTCATATGATTTACTATGATTAATGACTTGACTCGACCACTTATATTCGTGCTGATATACTTACTACGTACTATGTGTTCCTACGTGCTATATGTTCCTACGTAATTATATGACATGTTTACACTGAGGGGTACCTAGGTGCTACGCGAATATGATATAATACGATTCCTCCAAGCATGGACAATATGGTTTAGTCAATTTCTAAGCGTTACTAGGACTTATTTGATTGCTGCATCACGCTGGAGTGAATCCAAATTAGACTGCCAAGTGACAAAGTGGATTCGTATCTAGTATGTCTGTACTACGATGCGACATATAAGGGAAATATAATGTGACCACGGCATGAGATTTCAGTAATAGTAGGGTTAACTATGCAACTAAAATATGTAAAGCATTGGGAAAGACAAAATCCTGAGACTATGCGTAACTAGCCACCCCCAAACAATTGTCTGGGGCGTACAGGCTGGCCCCCATGGATATTATTTAAATCCTCATTAGTAGATAGAAATATCCAACTATTATATTGTACTATGTGTTCTATGCGATCTTAGCACGGTGGCCTTACGAGGGACCGATGCATAAATACTATGTGCTATGTAGCAATTCATGGCTCAGCTAGCCCTGCTAGAACATAGATCGATCTAAGGATTCCTATTATACGCATATATCACTGGGATAACCCAGACTCCACCTAGTAAGCCGTACAAGTGATTGGCCGATTATGTAACCGAGCTTGATTGTGTATTGTATCTTCTGTTAAATAGATTAGGGACATAGACTATCATGGTACGATGGTCTAACCCTTGTCCTAGTTTGGTTGAAGGGTTAGATTATTGTATCACGGTAGGCTATGGACCAAAACTATGAGATAAAACTATATATATGTGTTTATTTCTCACTATTTTTTTTCTTCATTTGTGCTTCCTTTGTGGTACTTGCTATTTGGGGTCTAACCCAACTGGTTTTGCATGGCCAGCTTTAGATCCAACACCCGAGGATCCAACTTACTTTCCATTGAACAATGGTGCACACCACAAGGATGGCCGCTGTGGGACACGAGTGGATTTTTTTTATTCACTGCTCGTCATTGTACATTTATCTCTTTTGGGCATTTAGCCACCGACACATGTTAGCCGTAAATATGGATATTTAGTTTTCTTACATGATTGTAATTAATCAGACTTTAACAAATCATGGTCATATACTTTTGCTACTCCATCAGCTTCTCATTTTGTACAGCTGATTTCTAAAATATTTTGGCAAGGTGTTTGGTACACCTTACTTCCTTGTCATATATATATTTTATGTTTACTATCCTCGCTTGACCGATTGAGACACTAAATGTTCAATGTGACCCTAAATGACTTGCTTGTAGAATGTATCCCCTTGTCTAGTTACAACCGTGACCGCCGTACGATGTTCTATACCTTGTACGTGGTAGCTGGCAATATCTGTATCCGTATTTCAGTACTGGGGCATGACAAAAGGTGCGCTCAGAGTATCGTTCGGTCGAGGTGAATCATCACTAAGCTGGGTGGCTATGATGAACATGTCTTTCCTTGGCCTTGCCACTTAAAAATATGGATGATACATGTTAGTCGCTTGGCGAATCACTTATTACATGCTAATAAAAGGGAGCTCAACGTACCTAGCTAAGGGAATAATCCCGTCTTGCATTACTTGTATAGAACATGGAATATAAACCTGCTGCTAGAGATAAAAATATTTGTTTAACTCGATAGTGTTTTCCTTATATGTTTTACTGTTAAGTAGAGATCGTTCTTTATGTCTCGTAGCACTATCCTGCGTATTGGTGCATTTTACTTCACTTAGACTATGGTTCAAGTCAAGCACTTCACTTAAAATGATTCATTCACTTGAGGAATAAAGACAATCAAAATAGTCGTTTCCTAGCAAGTAATAGAAACATGAAAATGCTTTGGGACAATTAGGTCGCCAAGGCAACTCCCAAAACTGGAGCTACAATAAGTAGTAAAAACTTTAGCTTAATTATGCATTGAAAAGAACATACGGGATAATGCGATGATTAGAACGTGCATACTATGCTATGAACTTATACTCAATCGTTTGATCTGATATACTTTGTTATGGACCTATATTGAATCAATGTGTTCCATATATGTTTCTTGAAATGCCTCGTATGTTAACTTAGTGTATAGATCATCATTGGTGATTGATAACTTGTGTATGTGGTGCCCCGTTCTCCCTATTCGGAGAGCACGGGTAAGAAATACTTTCGGTATCGTTTGATCGGGATAGATTGAATCAAGATCTTTTTCTCATTATGGAGGCTTCTTTGGAATCGATTTCCATATTCAGTGGACCGTGTCCCAAGGACGGACTAAGCGGCAGAGTCAAGAGGGACCTCTCCGCTGCAAGTTTTCTTGCCTAGTTTTTGTTGTTGCATTGTCACTTTCGTGCTTTCGAGTTGATTTCGAGTTTGAGTTTTCTTGAATGGTTTTGATAGATTTTATTGCTTTCATTTGTTGAACTGTGGTTTCGTTTCCGGCTTAGAAAGAGGAGTGGAGTTATTGATCATCTGTTTATGGCAATGCCGATGATCTTGCAGTAGGCGTCGTGCGAGCAGAGTCTTGAAGCACATATTTTCTTCTTTTTTCTACCAACTTATGAGTGGCTATACTTTGATTAGTTGATCCTTCTTCCAAGTCTTTACTTTAATAATCTTGCTCTCTTAATTTTTTTGATTAAACAATACCATAATAACTAAAAAATGCCAAGAAAAAATGGAACATACTTGGATTACTTTATTGCTTGTCAATCAACTTGTAAACGGTTAACTTGTTGCATGCTAGTTTGCTTATAATATTCTTTTATCGTGTTTCAATTCTAGAACCTATATATTCTCATTTCTCTCTCTCTCTCTCTCTCTCTCTCTCTCTCTCTCTCTCTCTCTCTCTCTCTCTATGTGTGCTCATTATCTTTTCTTTGCATTTCTCTCCCTTAGATTTTCTTTCTCCATCCGTAGGCAAGTACATCTTGCATAAGAAGAAGAACCATGGATTTATACATGTTTTTTATTCTTAATAATTCTTATTTATTTCTAGCTTAAATTATTGGAATCGAGCAACCCTTCATATTTAATATTTATTGTTCTTAATTTTCTTGGTTGGAATTACATAGATCTGAGTTTGGGTCGATGGGTTCACTTTTATTTTTCTGGGGTTTGATCTTCCAAACACTTTGTGTTTAATAAAACTAATTAGCGCATAGTATAGAGCACCATATTTTATGTAACTTTGCTTTTTCCCGTGCTTGTTTTCGAGTCCATCTTAGTTCAGTACTGAAACTTGATACAATATATATACCAAAATGCATGACTATAGAAGAAGAACAGTGCTTTGTGAATAGTATACAAGATAACCCCTTGGCATAGAAATACGCATATTTTTCTTTGGGCGCATTGGTGTGTTGTTACAATTTTTTGTCCGTACTAATCATACTACGCTCAGTCTCCTCGCAAAAGTGTTCCAGTCACACTCCTTGAGTCAGTGGCGCATTTTCGAGAGAAAAACACAGTTGGCACACTTTGGTGCGTATTCAATCAAGTTCTCCCTGGGAAACCAAGAGAAAGTGCACCACAACCTGTCAATGCACTTTCCTTGCTTTTGGCAATATAGCGCACTTTTTTTATGTTTCGTCAGTGACGCACTTTTCTTATATTGGTCTGCTCGGTACTTTCTTCCCTCTTCATTTCCTTCAACGAATCTTGGGTTGGTTTCTCGATTTTTGTTTTATTGATTTGTGTGCTCCTTGACTAACGAGTTTCTCAACTATCGATGTCACAACCCGCACCCGGTATAGGGACACGAGTACGTGGGTACGTCCATCCTACGTCGCAGCATCGACGGTAGAATGTTGTCTAGATCCACAATACTATCTAAATATCTCACACAATATATTAATATACATGTCAAGATATCTTAACTCCCAAATGGAGAAAAATATGATAATATGATCATGGTAAACAATACTCAATCACAATAATAAAGTAGAGAAAAAATATGGCACGATATAAAATAGAAGAAAAGAAATAAAAAGTCAAATGCATCAAAAGTCAAATAGTCTAATCATAACTTATTGATCTCAAATATAATACAATGCCAAAAGTGTCTAACTGACATGTACAATATCATAAATAAACTAGCTAAGTCTCATCGATTGCTGGTACTATCCCAATAGGCTCTACGGGTGCTATCTCAACTGACTCGACATCCCGTGGCCCATAGTGTGTAGGACACCAATCCTCTAATAAATCATCTGAAAAAAATATCTAGTCAAGATTGGAGCAAAGTAAAATCCAATAGCAGTTCCAATAATTGACAGAAACTATAAAATAGCAATAACAATAAAAAATAAATGATGAAAGTAACTGAACTAGTAAATATCATGAGAAAGAGCATCATGGTAAAATAATGAAAATAAACTAACAACAATATGGTGAGGAACATTAATGTAATAAAATGGAATAAAAAAATAATATAGTAAATATGCCTTGAAATATTAGTAAGATAATGTGATCGTCTTGGGCCTAACACGGACTATATATAAAAGGTGAGCTAGCATGATAACACGTGAGTTGCATGATCTGCTAGCTATCACGGGATACATTAAATCACGGGCTATAAGGTATTATTACATATCCACTAATACTTTTCCAACCGCTAACTAGTACACGGATCCAAATTATGACACGTTATAACACATACATAACACTGCACGATCTATAATATCATGCACTATGATCACGGTCTATATAATCACTAAGATATCATGGTAATCACGGAGCAATCATGAAACACGACATGGCGATCACTGAGTAATCATAAAAATAACATCTCATGGCCAAGATCCACGTATACCAATCCGTGTAACCATCGTGTCAGGAATCAATCATCTCGATACTAAATACTTGAAACATAGAGACTATCAAATAAAGAAACTATCAGAGAATGTATTTCTCTCTGGTCCAGATCAAAAGATGTCACTCGATGTCCGAGATGGTGTCATACACACCTATATATGAATGGCATATCAATTAGGTGTAATAAAGTGATAAATGAGCCAAAATGCATTAAATTTGCTTTTCTAGGTCATTTCTAGGTCACTCTAGCTAAACTAGGTCAACCTTAGTCAAACTTAAGTCATACAAAAGTTTTTAGGTCCACACTAAGTTAATTAGTCCATATTGGTCACCAACTAACTAACACTAGCTTGTATTAGCTATACTAGGTCATTACCTTAGTGTATAAGTGTCACTTAATCTTAATACCTTTAACCTAGCCTTTTATTGCCTTAGTGGCAAAACCTCAACTTATAACTTAACATAACTTAGTAGAGATATTAACTACCTTAATTAAACTATTTTAACATATCACTCTAAAACTATACTACAGTATCTTACCCCCTCTCATATAATACCACACATGTGATACTCCTGACGCTAATACTTGAATTCACCCTCATTATTACCTTAATATTACCTATACTCACTCATACTTCTGATACCTATACAGTCTAACTCCAAGTCCAGTACTCATCTATACAACAACCAAGTTTTCCTCCATACCTGAACCTCCCTCTCAATACTAGAAGCAACATCACCACACTACTACCGAACGCCACTGCCCAGGTCCTACTAATGATACATTGAATCTAAGCTTTCCTTCACCTTGCCAAGTCTGAACTTAACCCGACTGTTCATGCTCACTCTATTGATACACAAATGCCACACACTCAGTGCAAACCCGATCACCACACATCCACACTCACAAAGCAACATGCACACATAGTTGCAGCTGCCAACTGAAAAATAACTTAACAGCAAATTATTGTTACCTCAAGTCTGGATGTCTGGCACTACGACTGAACCAAGCTACTTTAGCTATTGGTGTTTCTCCTTCTAACACAAGACATATCTCTTCCTGTCTACAACTGCTCATCGGTTAGGAGTGCACATACCCTTCAATCCATACCCACATATACCCAATTCCTATAGCAATCCATCACATACCAAACCATGCATTCCTCATACAATTGCTAAACATCAACACCAAAACTCTAATGCCCTATTCCACAGAAAGACATTAAGCTAGAATTTAGATGGATCAGACCGATGGAATAAAAGTGGTACAGAGAATCGAGATGCTTGGTATGATGATGCAGTCTTTCTTAACTTGGCTGGATGAGATATCTTATGCGGCATGGTTCGAATATATGATTAAGCCAAGTTAGAAGACTATGCATCACATCAGATCATTCTTGAGGGATCGTAGGCGAATGTGTGATCGTGGCATGGAAATAATAGTTATATTAGTGAGTGGATCTGTCCCTTCTCCTCTAGTCCTTCATTCCTAATAAAATGAATGCTAGTGTTGCTTTATTGTATGTCATAATTATATGATGCTCTAGTCCATACAATGATAATGATGCCTTATGTTCAATGATGATGTAATTAATAAAACACATAAAAATGAATTACTTGTACTATTGATACAAGAATGCTATATGTAAGTCAGCCAAGAGAAAGAAGTAATATTATGTAATCTACTTCACATGTTGGTAACACTAAGAATGGAATATTGAACATCTAAACAGGTATAAGTGCATCAGTGCACGGTAACTATGAAGGAAATGCTTCATATGTGAGTATAAGTATGGTTTAGTACCATCGGGCCACGAGAAGGTCTGTAAGTTGGGACCTACAGGTCACCAACTGATATGAGAATGAGCAAAAATAAGAAGGATCAATAATGCGAGGCTTTACTTATATTTCTTTACCATATAATTTATGCTTAAATTTTATTTACATAGTCATTGCATGGTCATGAACAACTTGTGCACAATATTTGGTAAGTTTTCTCGAACAAGATGCACCGGGGCACCAGGATCGTTCGGCCTAGGAGGAAACATAGTGCTTTGGTAGCACTGCATATAAACGAGATATTCATTGGGATCGCAACCTCATGAATGGCGCTTCATACGCCCTTTGAAGTCTTATATGGCTTGTCCCTCGTGGTGCGAAAGTATATCACCAATGACCCTCATGTAGTTAGGCTGCATACTAACGAGAATATTTATGCAGGCTTAACATTATCTTTGTCAGAATAATTCGTATTAATTATGTTGTGGCTAATCCTTGTTTTGTAGGGATACGACTAGTGGGTTGTTGCTAAGAATTTTCGTTAGACGATATGTACATATCTCATATATATTCAATGTATACTGATGTTTCCAAAGTATATTTTATTATGCTGCTGAATACTCTGATCATTGAAATGAACCTAGTTCCTAATAGAAATATCACAAAGTTAATATACATACTTTTCACATGAATACTTAGTGTCGGTTTAGGCGAGTGGGCTAGTTTCTTCTCACCAGTACGTGATATGTACTAACCCACGTTTGTGGGCATACCCAGGTACTCAGCATTGGGGAGTGACTGGAATGGTTCTGAGGCATCGAAGCATTGTTGGGGCACACAGAAGCTCTTCTTCCTATTGTGGCATCTTCTGTTATAAAGGGCATAATGTAGGAAACAGTATAATTTAGTTATATTAGTGAGATTATAAGCCAAGATGATAAATATCAATGTAAGCCAAATGGCCAAGTATCAGTTGTATTTGAGAGCTTTGTAAATATTTTTTAAGCCATGTACTCAATTATCATTATCAATAAAGAGAAGCTTTTCATTATATTCATTGTGACTTCAATTTGTCTGCTTAATTTTGCTGCGATATCATTTTTTCTGAGATATACCATGCCTTGTTTATCTTCTTGCCTTGTACAAGTATAATCTAGGCTTGTACGACATCACCCCCGTAGCTACTTTCGGTTCTTCGGAATCGGGGCATGATAAATTGGTATCAGAGTACGTTTTATGCGTTCTTGGACTCAAAAAATTCTAAATCAAAAGTTGCTTCCATGATTACTCAATGATGCTTCTGCGGATACTCAAAGTTGCACTAGTGACTATTCAAAGTCTCTGCCGCGATTAGTCACAGTCGCTTCGGTGCGTATTCAAAGTTGCCTTCTACGATTATTCAAAGTCACTTCTACGATTATCAAATTTACATCTGTGATCATTCTATTTTGCTTCAGCTATTGTTTGAAAGTGTTTACGCAATCGATAATATTTGATCACTTGGTTACACTCACTGAATATTCTATACAATGAGCTTAAATATTATAATACCCTAGTTGTAATGATTCTTAATTTGTAAATGATACCAAGAACCCAATAATGATTCGATGCCATAGATAACTAACTGGTGATTATTATTTTGTATATGGAAATGAAAGAAATTAATATGTATGCTGTAATCAATGAGAATTATGCATGAGTAATTTTAATAGAGGAAATCAACAGTAAAGCTGAGTTAATTCATGTGCGATGGCGGGATAGTATTTTATATCTGAGTATGAGAAATCATGTTATAGCATTCAATGCTACCATGTGAAGGTAGTACGGGATGGATGTTGGATTAGTGTAAGAACGGTATGATAGTCAGGAAATGGATTTTTTTTAGTGGTATATGCATCTACCCTCTTAGTGATGCATGTGCAGTGACCCTTCCATAAGTAATGGTATTGAGCCTACTAGTAAGAATGGGGTAGTGCCGAGACTTATTCAGAAACGATGCCTTATGCGAGTGTCCCTTGGGTATTTTGAATTATGTATCAACATCGGACCCTTGATAGTTGGATTTGAGTTGTCATCATTAGACCCTCCATAACTTACTATTACATGGGGTAGCAAAGAAGTGTATGAGATGGATGCCTTAGCTGGAAACAACGAGTTGGATAATATGTTAGATGGTGGCTTAAATAGGCTGGGTAAAAGTTTGAAATTTTAGGATCGATGATCGAATGTTACTATCAGTAAACAAGTTGGATCGTATATCTAGTGATATTGGTTGGAGCTGATTGGGAATCAGAAGCAGGACATTATGTTGGTTACCTAATTTTAGAAGTTATTGGAAATCAATTAAAGATGTACCAAGTATGTAGAAAAATAACTCCTTTGACCTTAGGTGTGTAGCATTTACTACATGCCTAACTTAAAAAAAGGTAGCAGACGTGAAGTTGGAATACTTGAACCTAGCGATTGGTAAATAATATTTAATCAATACATGAACTTGTGGGATTGCAAGTAACAAATCGATGACCCTTATTATCTGGCAATATATAGAATTTTGTCAAGAGGCTTCGATGGATGAAATACTAATAAAGCTTGAGGTCTAGCACGTTGGGATAAATACTATCGATAAAAAGTTTTGTCGCAGTAATAAAAGTTGATTAACAGATGTAATTCATCAAATTATTAATATAGGGTGATCCCTAGCTAGGTGGGTTGACCAATATACCGAGTATGTGAATAATTATCGAATGTGGCTAAGCGAGATAAAATTATGTGAGATATTGATGAGGTGATGCAATTAAGTTGATGGTTAATGCAAATAAAAGTTGACCCTATCAAAATAATGTTAGCAAAAGTATGTTCGACGGATTGAATAAAAAAAAGATATTTTTAATATATTGGTTGGGTGACATTGTCGGTTATAAATTATTTGGGTGATATTGAATACATGAATACGTAATATAAATAAAAAGAAACTAAGAGTAAGGATCATGAACAATATACTAGTAAAGGTGATCGATCAAAATTTGATTTTGTATTAGTTGTCGTGTCCCATAAGATAAATCAGACGCACATAAATTAAAGAATGATATGTTGGTACAACTAGGGGATAACTATAAAATCTGAAATAAAATATATATTGGATCAATTCAAATTTTGAATTTTGGTGATTTACTTGATGGATTTGAGATTTGAGCATGTAGTTCTAGCTTGACCTTGTCGGTTGGGGTAAGTCTAGAAGGAACCTTTAATTGAGGTAAACCCTTAAAAGATTGACATGGGTAGATAAATCTGACCCAGACTATTGGATGTCCCTTATGTGTGGGTAGGTCAATGGTAGTGCATTCGTTCTTTGAGTTGGTAATGAGATTTGCGTAGAAGTCCCTTAGATTGGTCATATTATGGTTGGCCTTAAGAATAGTGATGGGTATGGTCCCTATCAACTGCCTAGCATGAGATGAGTTTCCTATGAATACTAGGTTTAGCTGTCATTATAGCTAGCCTTAGAGACTTAACCAAAGAGTTATGTTAGTTGTCGGAGACCCATAGTATGACCCTATTAATGTTGCATGAGTAATGTAACATCGTGTAAGACTCGAATATTGTATATTATGAGTCGGCCTATATTCAGTTGATGTTTGGATAGTTTGTTGCAAGATTTGGGTATGAGTATTTCAGGATAACAGGTCGTGTCGGAATGGTTAAACTGTTGGATGGATAAGTTTAGAAATTGACGGTTACTAGAGTTGGATTTGATTACTTTGACTGAAATATAAATCAATAGTTGGTTCGATTGGATGGATTATCTTGGAATTGTTTCTCTTGGAATCAAGTTGGAATAAGAAATAAATCATAATAGAAGATAAAAATATCACTTGAGAATTTTGTGAAAATTTCATACATTGAGAAGAGAAACTTGATATGTGATGTGGCTAATGCGACTATTGTACGGGACAAATTATGATCATTAAACTATAATAGAATTTTGTGGCTTGGATAGCGACATGACCAAAGGAAACTCTGGATTCATGAGAATTTTGATGCTACTAATGTTGAGAAAAAGATTGCTAGAAGTTTGAATAAAAAAAATTACAATATGGAGAAAATGGTCAGAACGATTATAAATACACTTGGTTCATAATAAAGAGAAGATGGGTGATATTCTTAATGTAATCAATCAAAGTTAGATGTGTCAAAACAATATGACGACAGGAAATTATTCATAAGAGGTGGGAATGACGGAATTGACATTAAAAGAAAGAATATTGTAATTCAAAATTAATAAAAAAATTGTTATAGTTGGTTTATTCGAAATGATTAAAGTATCGTACTTGGGTTAATGGCCTAACCTGGACTGTCCCTAAGAATTTTTATATTTTAGTAGAATTGGAAGATAGAGATTATGGCAAATGGTTATACGAAGAAATACTATGAACGAGATAAAAGAATTGTGCATATGATGGACAGAGAGGACGTTGGCAAATATTGAGTAATGCTTAGACCAAGACTTGATTGCAACGTGTTGAAAAGATATTGACAAGATTGGCCGAATATGTGTCACAAAAAATTAGAGTTATGGGAAATCGATGTTAAAGAACATCTTGGCCGAAAGTATTAAATGATCAATAATGAGGAATGGAATTACCTTTGTAGCCGTTTGGTTTCTATAACCATTAGCATTGGTTGAGTATATTATATTTTGGGGATTCCTGAAATATATGTACGATCCTGGCGAAGTGGTGAAGGAAATTCAAATGGACCTGCAGGAGAGTATTAATGAATGGAAGAACATGAACAAATTATTGGGGAAGAAAATAGATGGTTGAAATGCATAAGTATACGAGATTAATGAATGAGCAATATTGACAAGAGATAAAAATGGGGTATTGAGCTATAGCTAGCATAGAACATTTTTGTGGGATGACTTAAGTGATATTGTGAATTAAGTTATTTCTTTAAATTTTGAGGATGAAACTTTTTCTGAGTGGTATATAATATAATGTCCTGTTCCGCGAAAAAGAATTACGCTGGAATTATAGATGGATCAGACCGATAGAATACAAGTGGTACGGAGAATCGAGATGCTTGGTGTGATGATGTAGTCTTGCTTAACTTGGATGGATGGGATATCTTATGCAGCGTGGTTTGAATATATGATTATGCTAAGTTAGAAGACTGTGCATCATATCTGGTCATTCTTGAGGGATCATAGGCCAATGTGGGATCGTGGCATGGAAGCAATAGTTATATAAGTGAGTAGAACTGTCCCTTCTCCTTTACTCCTTCAAGCCCTAATAAAATGAATGCTAGTATTACTTTATTGTATGTCATAACTATATGTTGCTCTAGTCCACACAATGATAATGATGCCTTATGTTCAATACTGTTGTAATTAATAAAACACATAAAAAATGAACTGCTAGTACTATTAATACACGAATGCTATAAAGTAAGTCTGCCATGAGAAATAAGTAATATTATGCAATCAACTTCACATGCTAGTAACACTGAGAATGGAACATTGAACATCTACACAGGTATAAGTGCATCCAAAAGATAAAGCTTCGCTTTCGACACAAAAATGTTAAATAATTTCTAGCGCTTTTCAAAAACCATTTGCTTGCAATGCCTCCCCGTGGGTTCGCTCACCTCACTTCGCTCGCCTTCAAACCCGAAAACATTGGTTATTATGACACCAAGTGACTGCTCTAGATCGGGACCTCACTTCGCTCGCCTCTTGCATGGTAACTATGAAGGAAATGCTTCATATGCGAGTATAAGTGTAGTTTGGTTGGGACATACGGGTCACCAACCAATTTGAGAATGAGCAAAAATGAGAAGGATAAAAAAATGTGAGGCTTTACTTATATTTTTTACCATACAATTTATTGCATGGTCAGGGACAACTTGTGCACAATATTTGGTAAGTTTTCTCGAATGAGATGCACCGGGGCACCGGGATCGTTCGGCCTATGAGGAAAAATAGTGCTTTAGTAGCACTGGGTATAAACGAGATATTCATTGGGGATTGCAACCTCATAAATGGTACTTTGTACGCCCTTCGAAGTCATATATGGCATGTCCCTCGTGGTGCGAAAGCATTTAACCAATGACCCTCGTGTAGTTAGGCTGCGTACTAACGAGAATATTTATGCAGGTTTAACACTATCTCTATAAGAATGATTCGTATTAATTATGTTGTGTCTAATCCTTATTTTGTAGGGATGCGACGAGTGCGCTGTTGGTAAGAATCGTCGTTAGGCGATATGTACATATCTCATATATATTTATTATAAATGGATGTTTCCAAAGTATGTTTTATTATGCTGCTGAATACTCTGATCATTAAAATGAATCTAGTTCCTAATAGAAAGATCACTAAGTTAATAAGCATGATTTTCACATGAATACTTAGTGTCAGTTTAGGCGAGTGGGCTAGTTTTTGCTCACCAGTACGCGATATGTATTAACCTACATTTGTGGGCATACCCAGGTACTCAGTATTGGGGAGTGACTGAAACGGTTCTGAGACATCAAAGTATTATTGGGGCACGCAGAAGCTCTTATTCCAGTTGAGATATCTTCTGTTATAAATGGCATAATGTATGGAGCAGTGTAATTAAGTTGTATCAGTGAGATTGTAAGCCAAGACGGTAAATATCAATGTAAGTCAATTGGCTAAGTATCAGTTGAATTTGAGAGATTTATAAATTTTTTGTAAGTCATGTACTCAATTATCATTATCAATAAAGAAAATATTTTTATTATAATCAATGTAACTTCAATATATCTTCTTAATTTTGCTGCGATATCGTTGTTTCTGAGATATACCATGCCTTGTCTATCTTCTTGCCTTGTAAAGTACAGTCTAGGCTTGTAAGGCATCACGTCCGTGGCTACTTTAGGTTCTTTAAAATTGAAACGTGACAAAATCCAATAGCAATACCACAGTAATACCACAGCAGCAGTTCCTCTATACCCGACGGACTTCACTATGCCACCCCTGCAACCCAATACACAAATATTCGATTTTGTACAAGCTATACACAGCAACTACACCAAGCCACTCCTTACAGCTACACCAACAATCACCAAATACAATGATAGCAACTGTCATGCCCCAGTCCCAAAATACGAAGGACTAGGAACACGTAAGCATGTCAGTCGTGTGTATATGACAACTCCAATATATTGATACCATAATACACACGTACTCTATAATATGAATAAAACTCACATGTAGTATATATACTATCACAAGTCACAGAAAATACTAATCTCATCCACACAATAAGTCACAGAAAAAAATATAACTAAACTAGAATTAAGTGTCTGAATAATCTATAAATGATAGTCGGGTGGAGACAAATCCATTACCAATGACTATATCGACTAAAATAAGAGACAAGGGTAAAATCACTAATATAAAATAGGTGACGATATAAGAGTGTCAGCTAAAGGATCCATCGCTAGAGATAAATAATGATGCTCAGTGGATAAGGTCTCCTCGGTAGAAAGTAATGCATCAGGTCCGGGTCTGTACTCCTGCGGATACTCACGGTCGTCTATACCTGGCAAGGGACCAGGTCCTCAGAGGAACATAACAAGATACATAGAAGCAAGCCAATTATATATAGTAAACATGCATAATGTTTAAAAATATATAAGTACGCTGTACAAGACAATATATATGAATGCAAATGAGGACAACTTTTTGACGTATGGGCAGGGATAGGCTACTCTATCTAATCTCACAACTCACGCACACATCTAGAACACCATCAGCTGTCATACCGCGGGGGTAGCGACCCCCGTGACACCATCAATCGACATACCGTGCGGGTAGCGACCATCGGACACGACTACCATAGTACGTGCTAGTTACGACGGTTTACCAGAGTGGTTAAAGCCCATACGCCTACTGATTATCCTCTCATGATACTAACTGTCAAGTGTGTGTGTCAACATATCTAATATATAGTAATGACTGAAAAAAACTACACATGCAATGAATATACAGAAATATAATAAGCATGCAAAATATTGTAAACAATTTGGCAAGGTATACTTGTCTGGCAAGAAGCTATGTAGTCCTAATATCCTGCTCCAAAAGTCGTGCAGAATAATCCAATAGATCCTCGGGGTCAACGTGCACAGGCACAGGAATCGGGGGTGACTGCTGTGGGTTGTCTGGTAAGGGTGACGGGTCCATGATGAACACGATGACGAGGGTGATGACGATGAGATAATTAGGTTAAGGTGATAATGATGATGATCGTTATGGTTAGGGTGGTAATTAGGTCAATGATTAGGGTGATCATGGGGATGATTATTATAATAGAGATGATGATTATAATGGGTATGATGATGGTAATGATGATGGAAATGATGATAATGGTGATGATGTGGTTGATGATGGGGATAATGGTGATGATGAGGATGATGATGTGGATGATGGTGATGACGAGGATGATGATGTGGATGATGGTGATGACTAAGATGATGATATAGATGATGGTGATGACGAGGATGAGATGATGATGGGATGATGTTGATGATGATGGGTGTTGATGATGATGATGCTGGTGATGAGCTGCTGACCAGAGTCCGGCGGCTCTGGCGAAGGGGGAGGTGACAAGGTGGTGGTGCTAAATGGGAGGTGGTCATGGTGCAGTCAACTCCGGCGAGGAGGAGGAGGAGGACAGGGCAGCAGGGAGGAGGAGTTATTGACAGGGAGGAGCTGGCCGGGGTTAATGGTGGTGTGGGGGTCGTGATGGGGACTGGCCGAGGAGGTTGAGCAGGGAGGAGTTCGTGGGAGATGAGAGCAGGGAGGAGGCGAAGCTGTAGTCGAGGAGGAGGTCAGGGCAGAGTTTGGTCGAGGTCAGGCAGAGGAGGTCGGGAAGAGGATGAAGAAGAAGAGGTCGAGGAGTTCAGCGGGTGGTTGTCGACGTGCAGCGGGGAATGGTGTAGGTGATGGTGTGATCGGGATTCAGTCGATGGTTGGTCGAGTTAGAGACGACGGGAAGAGAGTCATTGAGTGGTGGTGGAGACGGAGGTGAAGTTATCGTAAGGGACGGTGGTCGAGTCGGGTGCTCCGACGAGGAGGAGAAGTGTGGAGAGGAGAAGAACTGGGAGGTGGTGGAGGCTGCTGCGGCGTTGGTGGTACAACGTGGAGGAGATGGAGGAGGTTAGTGGTGAGGCGGGGAGGTCCAGACTGACTCCGGCGAAAAGGTGATCGGGGCTCGGCTCCAGTCGGTGGCTGGCAGAGGGGAGAAAGAAGATGAACAGGAGGTCGAGTATAGGGATGTCGACTAGGGTTGGGGTTGGGTTTTGGAAAATTAAAGAGAAAAGGAAAAATTGCTTATTTATACATGAAATTTGGGTTTGGGTGTTTGAACTAAAAGTTTGGGCTTGGTCAACCCTCTTTGGAGTGGGCCTTGGCTTGACATGGGGATGTTGGAGGGCTATAATTGCATTGTTTAAATGCAAGGATAGGTTTAAAATAAAGGGGGCGATGTTGCGCGTTGTACATTCCGAAAATTATAGAAAATTCCTATGAAGGAGAAAGTTGGATTTCTTCATGTATTGTCCAATGGTGTAGACACCTTAATGCATTTTTTTATAAAAGCGCCCAATAATTAGAAAATTACACAAAGATATAAATTAAATTAATTTAATTAAAATTAATGCGCACGGTGTTCTGGCATTAATTAGAAGTACATGGGCTAAAATTAGGTGGGACACAAGTGTCATGGACGTAGAGAATTCGGTGTAGAATATTATCATTAATTGGGTTGCACATAATGGGTCAAGATTTTGTGTCTCCAATTTCGATTGAAACGCACAAGGGTACAAAGTTGATTTTATTTAGAATTAATTAATAACGTCTGCGATGAATGTTGTGCGACTAAAATATAGCACAAGAAAGCATAATTATAAGTTACACCGAGGTCAGAATAGAAGGCGGTCATGTCTAGGGCAAGAGTATAAAATTTGTAGGTAGACAGTGGCTAGTGTAGTGCTCCAATTATCGAAGCAACGGTAAGGCACGCTAAGTGATATAAATATTGCATAATTAAATAAAATGTCGTGTTCTAATTTTAATTGGGTTCAAACTAGCCCTAGTTTCACTATCTAAGCCAAGTAGGCCTAATTTTGGGTGAGGGAGTTTACAATCTACCCAACTTAAAATAATTTTGTCCTCAAAATTAAAATAAGGCATGGTTTCTCTCTATCTAATCTCATTTGGTCACAGTCTAAAAGAAATCACCTCAAGTTTTAACAATGCGGTTTCTACCCAACTTAGAATTTACCCATCTTTCACCTAAGGCTATACATCTAAGAAAATATTCCTCTAATTATTTAATTATGTTATTCAATTCTCAAAGTTTTAACACCAAACATATCATATATGATATGCCCTTAACCAATTATAAAAGAGAGTCACCAAGTCATATGATTAGCCTATGGGGTATATCTAGTACTTATCAGTGTATCAACTTATACCCGACACGAGCGTTAGTCTTTCCGAAATAAGGGAAGACGGAAAGCAATAATAAAGAGTTCAAGTGGGAGGTCATAGGATAGAAGTATGGGGATCAAGGCGTTTAAAGAATTCAAATGAGAATTGTCAAGGCAGTTATGGATTAAAATCTTATTTGGTAATTTCTTATTCGTATGCTCGTATTAGTACAGTTATGTAACCGATACGATATGCTCAGTCATGTCTAGAGGCAAGTATATCCGTCTACTAGTCAACTATATATCTCAATCCACGTAAAGTAGTATTACGAAGGGCGAACCAAATGTACTAAGGTTAGCTAGACCTTAATACACAGATTCTAATTAGACAATGTATTAGTAGGCGTCCCCAATAATACATATATCATGATCAAGCTTGATAAAAGGATAAGCTTGTAAAACTAGGCTATAAAATAGCAGCATAAGTCGAGGTAGTACAGAAATATAAATACGTTGGATTATGATGAAAGAAGGTACATAATAATTCAAGTTCACAAGAAGATAAGACTCTACAGTCTCTACAGTTGTTATACTAACTCCTTGTCTAAGTTGTTAGTCGACCAAATAGGGGTATGGGCCTCTAAGTTCTACTGTCTGAATAAATACTATCTTCTTATGCAAGTCTATAGTTGGTGTCATTCCATTACACTACATCAATGGGTCAGTAGGACTAGGTGATACTATGTTATGAGACATACTACCCAACTTAAAAGAATTAACTAATACTGTACCGTCTTAAGGATACAGAAGAAACTCCTGTTAGGGTCTACGAGAAAGGGTCTTGGTACTTATTAGGGTATCCTCTTACATTATATAGGTCATGGTCATCTTAGGGCTTAGCCTTAGTACTCATAGAATAAAAGGGTTAATATTAGGAATGGAAGGGTTAGGCGGCACGAGTTGAAAGAAAAGAAGGGAAAGCATAATCAGTCATCGCACAAATAGCGAGCGCTAAATTTTTTAGAGGAACAATTGAATTTAAATAGAAAGGCTCTATACAATATCATGGTGGTCTAAGGGAAAGGGGGTATGCTAATCTCTGTGTTCGAGGCGAGAAACTAGGAAAATATTATTTTTATTCCCCTTGGCCTCCTAGGGTACTGTTTGCTAATATCAAGACAAGCATCTAAATGTATAGTTCTATAATACTATCTCACTATAAAAGTTAGGGTTGATCCTAATATTCGACCTTGGATTTCTAGTGGTCCCTACTAGGGTCAAACAATATGGTTAAATTTCTAATTAACTCTAGTAGTGTCTACACCACTCTCAAGTCCTTCATAAATATCTCAAGGGATAATGGTAGACCAATCTATAGATAAGGAATGCTAGGGCTCACTAGATACTCTAAACTTAGTGATGTGTCAATACTCGAGTTGTATTCTTGGTAGGATTATTACCCTAATTATTATTCTAACAATGAGGGTTCCTATGTTCTAGGGGAAGGCTATACTCAAGGAACTATTAGGAAAGCACAGGGATCAAGCAGGATGCGATTATTTAGATAGAACAGATTGGAAAGAGGATGAGTCATAGTCAATTATGGATGAGATCTTATACTCTAATCCTAATTACAGACTTGCTCGGTACAGTAACGTAACCGAGACAATATGCTCTCGACCTGCATGGGCCACCACAAAAATATGTCATGCCCTAGTCCCAAAATACGAAGGACTAGGAACACGTAAGCATGTTAGTCGTGTGTATATTGCAACTCCAATATATGGATACCATAATACACACGTACGTTGTAATATGAATAAAACTCACATATGGTATATATACTATCACAAGTCACAGAAAATACTAATCTCATCCACATAGTAAGTCACAGAAAGGAATATAACTAAACTAGAATAAAGTGTTTGAATAATCCATAAATGATAGTCGGGTGGAGACAAATCCACTACCAATGACTATATCGACTAAAATAAGAGAGAAGGATAAAATCACCAATATAAAATAGGTGATGATATAAGAGTGTCAGCTAAAGGATCCATCGCTAGAGATAAACAATGATGCTCAGTGGGTAAGGTCTCCTCGGCAGAAAGTAATGCGTCAGGTCCGGGTCCGTACTCCTGCGGATACTCACGGTCGTCTATACCTAGCAAGGGACCAGGTACTCAGAGGGACATAAAAAGATACATAGAAGCAAGCCAATTGAATACAGTAAACATGCATAATGTTTGAAAATATATAAGTACGTTGTACAAGACAATATATATGAATGCAAATGAGGACAATTTTTTGATGTATGGACAGGGGTAGGCTACTCTATCTAATCTCATAACTCACGCACACGTCTAGAACACCATCAGCCGTCATACCGCAGGGGTAGCGACCCTCGTGACACCATCAATCGATATACCGCGGGGGTAGCGATCATCGAACACGACTACCATAGTGCGTGCTATTTACTACGGTTTACCAAATTGATTAAATCCCATACGCCTACTGATTGTCCTCTCATGATACTAAGTGTCAAGTGTGTGTGTCAATATATCTAATATATAGTAATGACTGAAAGAAACTACACATACAATAAATATAGAGAAATATAATAAGCATGCAAAATAATGTAAACAATTGGCAAGGTATACTTGCCTGACAAGAAGCTATGTAGTCCCAATATCCTGCTCCAAAAGTCACGCAGAATAATCCAATAGATCCTCGGGGTCAGCGTGCACAGGCACGGAAATCGAGGGTGACTGCTGCGGGTTATCTGGCAAGGGTGACGAGTCCATGATGACGAGGGAGATAACGATGAGATGATTAGGTTAAGATGATAATGATGATGATCGTTATGGTTAGGGTGGTGATTAGGCCAATGATTAGGGTGATCATGGGGATGATTATTATAATGGAGATGATGATTACAATGGGTATGATGATGGTAATAATGATGGAAATGATGATAATGGTGATGATGTGGTTGATGATGGGATAATGGTGATGACGAGGATGATGATGTGGATGATGGTGATAACGAGGATGATGATGTAGATGATGGTTATGACTAGGATAATGATGTGGATGATGGTGATGACGAGGATGAGATGATGATGATGGGGTGATGTTGATGATGATGATGATGATGCTGGTGATGAGCTGCTGACCGGAGTCCGGCGGCTCCGGCGAAGGGGGAGATGACAAGGTGGTGGTGCTAAAGGGGAGGTGGTAATGGTGCAGTCGACTCCGGCGAGGAGGAGGAGGACAGGGCAGCAAGGAGGAGGAGTTGCTGACAGGGAGAAGATGGCCGGGGTTAATGGTGGTGTGGTGGTGTAGTAGTCGTGATGGGGACTGGCCGAGGAGGTTGAGCAGGGAGGAGTTCGTGGGAGATGAGAGCAAGGAGGAGGCGGAGCTGTGGTCGAGGAGGAGGTCAAGGCGGAGTTGGGTCGAGGTCAGGCGGAGGAGGTCGAAGAGAGGAGGAAGAAGAAGAGGTCGAGGAGTTCAGCAGGTGGTTGTCAACGTGCAGCGGGAAACGATGCAGGTGATGGTATGATCGGGATTCAGTCGATGGCTGGTCGAGTTGGAGACGACGGGGAGGGAGTTGTTGAGTGGTGGTGGAGACGGAGGTGAAGTCGTCGTGAGGGACGGTGGTCGAGTCGGGTGCTCCGACGAGGAGGAAAAGTGTGGAGAGGAGGAGAACTGAGAGGTGGTGGAGGCTACTGCGGCGTTAGTGGTTCAGCGTGGAGGAGATAGAGGAGGTCAGTAGTGAGGCGGGGAGGTCCAGACTAACTCCGGCGGAAAGGTGACCGGGTCTCGGCTTCAGTTAGCGGCTGGCAGAGGGGAGGAAGAAGATGAATAGGAGATCGGGTGTAGGGATGTCGGCTAGGGTTGGAGTTGGGTTTTGGAAAATTAAAGAGAAAAGGAAAAATTGCTTATTTATACATAAAATTTGGTTTGGGTGTTTGACCTAAAAGTTTGGGGTTGGTCAACCCTCCTTAGAGTGGGCCTTAGCTTGACATGGAGATGTTGGAGGGCTATAATTGCATTGTTTAAATGCAAGGATATGTTTAAAATAAAGGGGGCGATGTTGCGCGTTGCACATTCTAAAAATTATAAAAAATTCTTATGAAGGGGAAAGTTGGATTTCTTCAAGTATTGTCCAATGGTGTCGACACCTGAATGCATTTTTGCATAAAAGTGCCCAATAATTAGAAAATTACACAAAGATAGAAATTAAATTAATTTAATTTAAATTAATGTGCAAGGTGTTCTGGCATTAATTAGAAGTACATGGGCTAAAATTAGGTGGGACAGAAGTGTCATGGACGTAGAGAATTAAGTATAGAATATTATCATTAATTGGGTTGCACAAAACGGGTCAAGATTGTGTCTCCAATTTCGATTGGAACGCACATGGGTACAAAGTTGATTTTATTTAGAATTAATTAATAACATCTGCGATGAATGTTGTGCGACTAAAATATAGCACAAGAAAGCATAATTATAAGTTACACCAAGGTCAGAATAGAAGGCGGTCATGTCTAGGGCAAGAGTATGAAATTTGTAGGTAGACAGTGGCTAGTGTAGTGCTCCAATTATCAAAGCAACGGTAAGGCGCGCTAAGTGATATAAATATTGCATAATTAAATAAAATGTCGTGTTCTAATTCTAATTGCATTCAAACTAGCGCTAGTTTTACTATCTAAGCCAGGTAAGCCTAATTTTGGGTGAGGGGGTTTACAGCAACACACTCAACTCTCCTAACTGAATAAGTGTTGGCTTCCCCCTTACTCTGTTGTACATCTCGGATATATCACACAACTGCTACTTACCAAGCAGTCACACTCCCCTCTATTGTACTGATCTCAGTTACACCGTCACCACACAATCACATAAACACATAGCATATGCACACTCACACCTCTACTAGTTAGAACTACACTAACACACAACAACAATAAATAATCCTTTATATAGTATATACTAACATGTGCATATATATACAATTAAGGTTGAATGAACACAATACCCATATTAATGGCTATTCACCAAACCCCTTGAGTGCACGATTAGGATACTTATGATACGCACCCAAATGAAGCATCAAAACTCCAAATTCTCCATAACAATCATATAAACATCTCAATTACATATAATAATAATAATAAAACTAGTTACAATAGGAATTAAAGCGAATTAATACAAATCACCCAAAATGAAATATGTACCTTACCGTATCTCGAAATACCATGATACGCTATACTCGTATCCAATTGTGGACACGTACCTAATTTCATAGCATTAATCTAAGTCTAATTAGATCTAATTGGTCTCATGATACACACTTAATTTATCAATCTCGGAATATCCCAAAAAATGGGCACAAATTACCATATAGAAATTATAATTGAGGTCCTATGAACCTAGTTCTTGATCATATAGGTAGCCCTATGCCAAAAAATATTTTTTAATGGTTAAATGCATCAATTGTAGTTTAGATTATAGAAAAAATCAAATTTTACCTATTGGGAGATGGATTTCCAATAAAAATCTAAATATACCCTATTAGGACACAAGCTCCTTGTCAATTCATCCTCCTTCAAGTGCTCCTTGCTAACCAAGATCCTTAGATGATGTAATTGGAAGATAATGAGAGTGAATTAGGTTAATTTGGTGGAGGGATGAGTCAATTTGGAAAAGAACTCAATTGGGGATCTAAAGTAAATGAACTAATGAGAGGAGAGAGAGAGAAAGACCCCATTCTTCAAGTAGCCGACCCCTTTTTCTCTTGCCAAGCAATATGTAATATCGAATACACCCCTACTAGTTGGTCATGAGGTTTAATTAGGGAGGTATATATTAGAAAACTTCTAATTCTTTATGAAACTAATCTAATCTCCTTAATTAATTAAGGGAGTCTAATGGGCCCAATCCAATGTTGGGCTCAATGTGTCATGACAATCTAATGGGTCCACTAATGAAAAGTCCAAATAAAATAGGCTAGCCCACTAACTAATAAATAAATAGCACAACACATAATAAATAATTAGTAGCATACATATAAATATATATCACTAAATAATAAATATGCTAAATGACAAAAATATCTTTATCTAGAAATATGGTAGTGACAAGTCTACCCTCCTTAGAAAAATTTTGGCCTCAAAATTTTAGGAAAGAACTAACACTATAACAAGCAAGCATTGCAAGCAAAAAAGAATGATACCTCATGGCTCAAAGAGATAAGGGTATCGCTCTCTCATCTCGGCTTTCCTCTCCTATGTAGAATCTCCTGAAGGGTGATGCCTCCAAGCGATGCGTACCAAGAAAATCATCTGGTTCTGCAGCACCTTCTCTCTATGATCCAGAATCTCCACTGGCTGCTCTGGATAACTAAGAGTTGGACCCACCTCAATTTTCGAGTGATCCAATACATGACTGGGATCCGTCACGTACCGTCTCAGTTGTGATACATAGAACACATCATGCACTACCTCCAGTGCAGGCGGCAAGTCTAGTCTGTAGGCTACTACATCGACCCTCGCAAGAACACTAAAGGGTCTGATGTACCAAGGACTAAGCTTTTTGCCTCCACCAAAGCGAATCGTACCCCGTGTCAGAAAAATCTTCAAGAACACCATATCACCAACCTAGAACAAAATACAGTCTTAACAAGCAATCTAAAATAAAGCAATCACAAGCAATACAAACAAAACCTAGACCTCAAACTTCAAAGGTCTCTGGTGGCTGTCGACCTAATAACGTTGTCTTTCCTATGCCACCCGAAGTCTATCTCTAATAAGCTTCACCTTCTCAGCTGCATCCTCAATCATCTCTGGTCATAACAAGGCTCTCTCACCAACATCATCCCAAGATAAAAGAGTGCGACATCTCCTTCCATATAAAGCCTTGAATAGTGACATCTCGATACTGGCCTGGTAACTGTTGTTGTAAGCAAACTCTACCACGTGAAGATGGTCCTCCCAAGAGCCTTTGAAATCCAAAACACAAGAATGAAGCATATCCTCGAGAGTCTGAATAGTCCTCTCCGACTACCCATCTGTCTTGGGGTGATATGCGATACTAAACTTGAGTTGGGTGCCCAAACTAGCCTACAAACTCCTCCAGAAGTGGGATGTGAAGCGACTATCATAATCCGAAATGATGCTCACAAGAACTCTATACAATCTGCCAATATATCGCACATGCATCTCCGCTAGCTTCTCCATAGACATACTGTCATGACCCACACCCAGTGTAGGGATGCAAGTCAGAAACAACGCCCAGCCTACGCCGCAGCATCGGTGGTAGAACGCTATCTTGGTCAGCTATACTATCTACATATCACATAATCATATAAAATCTGCCAACAATATCTCACACAAAACTCAAACACATTCTAAAGAATGAGAAGACATGAAGGAAGTCTAACTATACATTTAAATATATATTATCAATAATAGAAACAAGATCCAATCTCATGCTATAAGCCATAAACAAATTCGGTACCAAAATGCTAAAGAAACTAACTATAAAAAACTAGTGATCCGGATAAACCTTCCGGCAATCACTCCAGAACTAGTGGGTCAAAGTCTGCACCATCTATAAGTCGAAGTCCATAGTATGTCGGACACTAATCTCTCGGATCCCCTGAAAAATATTTTTTAGTCAGGAATGGAGCGAAGTACATCTCTGACAGCAGTTCTAAATTAATGATATAAACTATGTAGCAGTAAATAGATGTGAATATACAAGATACCATATACATGTACAAGAGATAAACAATAAGGAAATACTAGAATAAATATAATAATAAACAATATATCAATGAACAATAATACTAATAACTAAGTGAGTGAGTACCAGCTTTAACATGTGATCGGCTTGGGAACTTGCACAAGAGTAAATGGCCTGGTTAATTATACGTGCGGTGTATGATCAACACTCACAAGGAACAAGACTTGCATAAGGAGGGTATGATCACATATCTATACTATATACTCCCCAACCCCGACTGGTATAGTGGATCCAACCATGGTATGCTATGGCACGGGATTCCCCAAGAAGATAGCGACTCTTCCCGAGAATCAGTGTATGTACATGCACAAGATAATCAATAAAACAGACTTGCACAAGATACACCATATATAAGAAATAACATCGCATGACGAGATCCAAATATATCAATCCGTGTAACCATCGTGTCAAAAAATATGGATATCTACACTAGATACAATGAACATAGAGGATATCATAAATGAGCAACTATCAGATAATGTACTCGCCTGCGGTCCAGAGCAACGAATGTCAAACTGTCCAAACTGATATCACACAGACCTATATATGGAATACAATATCAATACAAGGTTCCGGAAAGAAAATAAGTTAAACTAGTCAATTTCTAGGTCAACAAGTCAATTCTAAGTTAAAAGTCAAACTAGGTCAACTCTAAGTCAACTATGGTCAACTATAGTCAAACTATGGTCAATTATGGTCAAACTACCTATTTTTAGGTTGCATGAGTCTAACTCAATGATATTGGGTTCATACACTATGACTCTAGGTCATACAAGATAAATCTTAGGATACTAAGATACCGTATCTCAGGATACGTAAATCAATAGGTAAATCATTACATATAAATATCAAACAATTATAAAAATCCTAATTACAAACATTAAATGGATACCTTGGTTTTGAACTAACTTGGTATCACAACACTAAACCTTTTATTTGATACCCATACCCAATACCTTGATTATCCTCCAATACCTTGATACTTACCTTGTATCTCAAGGTATTTTTGAATTCTAATATATATTAACTACCCCTCTAGCTATATATATATGTATCAATCCAATATAACTACTAGTATATACTATGAGGAATATAATCACTAACTACCAACTAAACACTAACTACTAATACATATACACATACATACATACATACATACATACATACATATATATATAACTAAAATACTCATAACAATAGATAACTAGCTAACTAAAATATACTAACTTGATAACTAAATAACTAGTTAACTGACAATAACTATTACTAGCTAAACTAATTATTTAACTAAAAATACTAAAGAAGCTTAATTATCAAATTACTAACTCACCTAGCTATGAAGAGTATAACCCAATAAATACTCAACTAAACACTAACAGTTATCACAAGGTAATTTCTCAAAACTTCAATTATATACTAACTACCAAATAATATTATATGCTAACAACGAACTATTATACATATAGTATATTAAAATATAATAAGAAAGTTAGGAACATATATATACACATATATTAATTACTAAACATATATATATACATATACATATATATATATATATATATATATATATATATATATATATAAAAAAGTAAATATCTAATATAAATCAAAAACCGCAAGACTGTCCTTAAAAGTTATTGTCTATTGTCGATATAACCGCTGATACTGCTGATACTCCGCTGCTTCCGCGATAGTTTTCTACTGCCGTCGCTAACTGTTGTCGTTGCTGCTGTATTTTATGCTTCTGTTGTTATTTTGCGACGCGGCTACTATCGCTATGGCTGTCGCTAATGTTGCTGCTTTGCTGTTGCTACGCTGCTGTTGTTGCCTTTGTTGTTGTCGCTAAAGACCCCTTTATATTAACACAATATATATATATATATATATATATATATATATATATATATATATATATATATATATATATATATATATATACATACATTCTATAACTACTAATATATATAAATACTACATATATTTATATATATATACAAGCTCCTCCACATATATATGTACATCTCCACAATAATACTTACAACACATATTATAGTATCATATACGTACACTATTCATAACATCTCATATATATATATATATATATATATATATATATATAATAACATACATATATATATATATATATATATATATATATATATATACACAATACATATATAAATACACTACTATATTTAAAAGCTAATACATATGTAGAGAAATAACTACATAAATATAATATAAACTAGATACATAGATCTATGATGCATAAATACATTAATATATATACACAATAATATATATACACATACATATAATTATATATTATAATGACTAAAACAATGGAAATAGATCTAGAAATAAAATTGCACAATCATATGGAGTGCATCGCTCCCGTATCCCACTAGATCTAGGATATGCTTGCGACACGAGTCCACAATAACATGGAGTGCATTGCTCCCGTATCCCACTAGATCTAGGATATGCTTGCGATACGAGTCCACCACACATCCAAACGTACCCCGAAGGACATGAGCAAGTCTAATATATTATTTATGAATAATACGAAGAGTCAAACACAAATCTATGTATCTGTATCAAAATATGACATGTCCAAAGTCCCGTGTCGGAGGAAAAAACTCCCAAATCAACGCGTATCACCAAATTATTGGGATACGACCTACACGTACCCAATTATGGACACGACACTAGCCCCAAACATACAAGCACATGCCAAATTGATCTATAGGACCAATTGATACACACAACAATTATCAATCTCGGAATTCTGCCAAAATTGACACAAAAAGTACCATAACTTTCTCAATAGGCCTCCTATGAACACAAAACCAAATCCTATGGGTAGCCTATGCATATGGGTTGATTTTTCATGGTTAATTCTCATATTTAGAACCTAATTTAAGGGAAAAACCTGAATTGTACCTATTGGAAGATGGATTCCCAATAAAACTTCCAAAATTGGTAAAATGAGCCTTCAACTTGTAGATCATTGCTCCTCTTTATAGATCCATGCTTTCTCCTTCTAGATCCTTGCTCTACTAGTCTCCAATGGTGATTTGGGAAGGAATTGAGTAGAAATTTGGTAGAAATTTAGTAGAATTTGGTTGAGAAAAATTCTAGATCTAGATCTAGATTTGGAATAAAAAATAAAGAGAGAGAAAGTTTTTATCCCCTTTATATAGGCCTCACTTGCCCCCTCTCTCAAGCTACTATGTAAAGTCTAAAATACCCCTTGGGGCCTCTCATAAAAAAATTAATTAAGGAGGGAAGGATCTAGTCTAATGAGTTTAACTTAATTAATGATCCTCCTAATAATTTGGCTTCTAATTATTGGGCTCAATTCTAACTAGAATTAAATGTTGGTCCATGAGTCTAAACTAAACTAGTTAGGTCCACTAACACAAGTCTAAAAATAAATCTAACATGTTAACCATAAATAAATAATACAATAAATAAATATTTAACATGCACAATATTTAATTAATTACCAAAAGACTAAAATACTCTTTTCTAGAAAAGGTGGTACTTCAAGCTCTTGTGGTCTGTGAAGATCTTCACACGCTCTCCATACAGTCCACAGCTTTAGAGCAAAAATGATCGCTGTCAACTCCAAATTGTGGATAAGGTAATTCTTCTCATGAGGACGTAATTGCCTGGAAGCATAGGCAATCATCATCCCATTCTACTGCAAGTCACAACCCAAACCCTTCCCTGAAGCATCACTATATATAGTATATCCGCCCGATCCGATGGTAATGTCAAAACTGGAGCTGTCGTCAACCTCTTCTTCAGTTCCTTAAAAGCGGCCTAACTATCCTCTGTCCAAACAAACTCTACATCCTTCCTAGTTATCCTAGTCATCGGCTCTATAATCCTGGAGAAGTCCTGTACAATCCTCCGATAATAATCTGCTAGTCCCAGAAAACTCCTGATCTCTGCTACTGAACTTGGAGTAGTCAATGACTCCACTGCTGAAATCTTCTTTGGGTCCACTGAGATCCCGTTACCTGTAACTACATGACCAAGGAATTCAACATTGTCAAGGAAGAACTAATACTTCGAAAACTTTCCATAAAGCTTCTCCTTCATGAGAGTCTCAAGAACTATCCTCAGGTGCTCCTCATGCTCCTCCGGGGTCTTCGAATACACCAAACAATTATCAATAAATACCACCACAAACTTATCAAGATACTTGTGGAACATATTGTTCATCAAATTTATGAATATCGTCGGGGCATTGGTCAACCCAAACGGCATCACCAAGAACTTAAACTGGCATTACCGAGTACGAAAAGTTGTCTTCGAAATATCCTCCTTCTTCACTTTCACCTGGTGGTAACCCGACCTCAAGTCTATCTTCGAAAATACCTCCGCTTCACTCAACTGATAGAGGAGATCATCAATCCTCAACAGCGGGTATTTGTTCTTGATAGTAAGATTGTTTAAAGCCCTGTAGTCGATACACATATGTACCGATCTATCCTTTTTTGGCCCTCCGGCCATTGCATGATTATCTTTGATATGGTATAAACAATACCGGAGAACCCCATGGTGATGAACTGGATCTAATAATGTCTTTGTCTTGTAAATCATCCATCTGCTTCTTCAACTCTACCAGTTTGCTGCTGTTAACTCTATAGTCGTGTTGAGATGTCGGCTATGCGTCGGATACCAAGTCTATAGAGAACTCAATATCTGGGTCTGGCGACAAACCCGGTAACTCCTCGAGAAAAATATCCATGAATTCTGCTACCAACGGATGTGGCAGCTCATTCTCTTTCATCATTGATCCACATATGGCATCCTCGCTCTGCTCCGTTGCTCCTCTGGCAATCCCAAACTCTGGCTCCCTGGCGGTCTAAATAAAACTCTGCCTCCACGAAAATCTATACAAGCATGGTGCCTACTCAACCAATCTATCTTGAGTATAATTTTGTAACTCGGTAGCATTAGAAGTAAGCAATTACTCAACTCCCAACCTCCCAATGTAACTCTCTGATCATTACAAACATCACTGACCAGGATAATACCTCCCCCAGTCATGATCTTGCAAGTCCTAGCCAAAGGTTCAGACTCTAAATGATGCTTAAGAGCAAAAGATACTGATACAAAACTATGGAAAGCACCAAAATCAAATAAAGCATAAGTTTGAATAGAATCAAGAAGAATTGAACCTGATATCACATCTCCGACCGGCTCCTCCTTCTCAACTATCATGGCAAAACTTTGTTCTCGCGGTGCACCTCCCTGCTACTGCTGCACATAACGTTGTTGATGAGTCGGTAAAGGAGCTCCCCTCTGCTGTCCAGCAGGTGGCCTCGCTGGTATTCGCTGTGCCAGTGCTGCTCCCTGGCCTGCTTGAACTGGAGCCACTAGACTCTCCCTCAACCGGTGGCCTGGCTCTCCACAATAGAGACATACTCCAAGCCTCTTCCTATAAACCTTCTGTGTATGTCCAATCTTCCCACAGTGAATAAACTGTGGGGCCTGTTGTGCTGGTCTCGGTACCTGTGTGCCTAGTGCACTGTGCTCGAAATGGTGCGTGAAACTATTTTCTCTGCGGCTGGAACATCCTCTACTGCTGGAAATAGGGTCGCTTGGCTGGATCCACACTACTTCTAGCTCCACCAGATGTGTCTCCCATTCTCTTGGATTTGAGCTCCAAGTCATTATCATCCCTCTCTACATCCATCAGGATCTTCTCGAATGTCATTGTGTTGTGTCCCCTAGTGAGAGATTTGACCTCTATGATCAAATCTCGGAACTTCTTGGCCTTCCCTAGGGGATTATGTCCCTCTACAAATATGTCCAATCTGCAGAACTTTGTGGCATACTCGTCCACCGTCATCCTACCCTAAAGGAGGTTTAGAAACTGGCTTCCTAGAGCACTCAAAGCCACGTCCGGAAAGAACTTCTCCTTGAAAATCTTTTTAAAAGCTTCCCAAATCAGTCTTGATGCCATGATTCTCGGTTCTGTACAGAACCATGTTAGAGCAAAGTCGAACATCTGGTTGTCCGCTGCCTCCACCTGTAGACCCTCTAAAATCTTTGCAAGCCGCAGGATCCTCTCTATGTCCTCGATCCAATAGTCGGCGTACAAGATTCCTTCTATGCCTTTGAATTCCTTGGACCCCATTCTCCTGAAATCAGTGATGGTACTCGGCCTCAGCTGGTGCGGGTCGGGATGAGGCGGTACAATCTGCGGCTGGACAAGCACTACCTTCTTCACAGTAGCTAGTGATAACTGGTGAGCACTCTCGATACCCTGACGTAGAATATCTGTCTATCTTTACTGCACTGCCATTATCTCCCAAAATATGGCAAACATCTATGTCCCGTCTACAGGCATGGGTGGTGGGGGTCGAAGGTCCTCCGTGACTGCTGGAACAGCCCTAGAAACTGGTCGTGGAGCACTCCCAAAGCAGCTGCTGAAATCCCCACCTGGACTGGAGAGGCGACCCTCTCAGCGAAAATAGTAGATGTTGTCTCTCTTTGAGGTGACGAAGTAACTGACCTCGCCGAACCTGCTCTAGAGCGCTGCGATCGGGTCTTCAGCGGCATCCAGAAGATAAATTTAAACAATGAAATTAATATTGCGTAAGGTATGATAACATCAAGGAAGGGCAGTAATATTTTAAAGAAAAAAATATTCTGAATGATAAAGATTACAAATTCAATATATTGGAAATATTCCTAGTTGTGATTGAGTATCCTATCTTCCTATATCCCTAGTCATATATCATATAACAGGCTTGTAGTAATACTCTAAGTTTGAGTACTACAATCAGAAGACTTGCATGGTCCACCATAAAATGTGGCATGACCCACACTCAGTGTAGGGGCATGGGTACGTCTAGCCTACATCGCAGCATCGACGATAGAACGATGTTTAGGTCCATAATACTATCTAAATATCTTACACAATATATATAATATACCTATCAAGATATCTCAACTCCTAATTGGAGGATGATAAGAACATAAAATATCATATTTTTATTCCTTAATGTATACTCTTTTATGCTTATTAGATTTCTAAAGATCCTAATTATTTTTATATTTTGATCTAGGGTGCAACTGGAGTCACTAAATACAAAATAGAGCTAATTATCAATTCTGGACAGTTTTGATACCTTGTATAAAAATAGTCATAATTTGCTCATCCAAAGTCCAATCAAGCTGATCCAAACTGATTCGGAAATCTAAGAGATAGAGGTACAATTTTACTGTTTTGAGTTTTCCGAGATTCTAACTGCATCATAGACCAAATCAGGCTTGAAGTTGAATCAACTATGTTGTGCATGAAAGGTAGAGCTAAATTAACCATTTCCCTACTTGTTCACAGATTTGTTGCAACTCTTAGAGGATTTGTTGGAAGACATTGTGAGCTTCAAACAACTAATTTAGAGTGTGTAAAAGGGGTAGAAATCAGGAGAAAAAAATACACAACTCTTCTTCCTCTTCTCCAATATTCTTTTGAAGTTTTCATGAACGTGTGGAGCTAAAAGTCTTGTTGGTCGAAGGAAACAGAAGCCTTGGAATTAATAAACATGTGAGATCTAAATTTTTTTTATATGTCTGATTTATGCTTTGAGTATTGAATATTTTTCTATGCCTACTTTCATGATTGTTTTGTTTAATTACTCGGAGGCCTACTAGTCTATTATCCATTTTGATCTACTGCTATATTAGACATCAAATCCATAATTGTTTGATTTTTCTAATTTGTGAAGCAACCAAGATTTAATGAACTGCTTTATTTTATTAGATCTTAGGAGAAAATTTTTTGACTAAATTAAATGTAACCGCTTGTTCTTGTGTTGTTTTGCTTCATCGATCTCTTGGTTCTTTAAGAAATTACTTGATTAAATCTTTAGCGCTTGTTGTAGATTATTTAGTATTTAAAGCTAATTAGATCGCTTGTTTCTAATTATCTAACTTAAGAGAGATAGGAAATACTTCCAACGGTGAATATTTAAAGTATGAGTTAATTTATGTTTGCATCATTGATCAATTTTAAGATTCCAATGGCGGATAACTGAGACCAACATTTGTTCCTTTGATTGATTTTAATACTTTAATTGATTTTAGCTCTTCTTAATTTGCCTTTATTCAAAACTTTACCCCCATCCTATTTCACATGGCATAAAGATTACTAATTACCCTCCGGGGGATCGATCCTTACTCTCACTGCTGCAAATAATTTTAAGTGTAAAGGTTTTATAATTTGGGTGCCTACGACAGCATGCCAAATTTTGGCGTCGTTGTCCAATTGTAAGAGGTTGACATTCCAGTAAAAGAAGCACCTGCAACATCAAAACAAGAAGAAGAGAAAAGCACCGTGGCAGACATGAATGTCCCCAATGAGGATAAGGTACCCAATTATAAGTTTATACCCCTTTATGATTATAAGCCAGTACCTCCTTTTCCTCAAGCTTTAACAGAATCTAAAAAAATTGAACAAAAGAATGAGTAATATGAGACTTTTCGTAAATGTGAGGTAAATATTTCACTTTTAGATGCTACTCGCTATGCTAAATTTTTAAAAGAATTGTGTACAATAAAGAGGAAACAAAAGCTTAAAGGATATGAAAAGATAAAAGTTGGGGAGAGTGTTTCTCCAGTAATTCAATGAAAACTCCCTACGAAATACAAAGATCCTGGAATATTTACTATCCTTTGTAAGATAGGTAATAATAAATATGAGAAAGTCATGTTAGATTTAGGAGCTTCTATCAATGTCATGCCATATTCTATATATGAATCTTTAAATCTTGGACCTCTGAATAAAACTGGTGTTGTAATTCAATTGGCTGATAGATCTAATGCATGTCCTAAGGGAGTAGTCGAGGATGTTCTTGTACAAATTGATAATTTAGTTTCTACTGCTGATTTTTATATGCTTGATATGGAAAATGGCGATCAAACTGCTCCAATTTTGTTAGGAAGACCATTTTTAAAGACATCCAAGACTAAGATAGATGTTCATAGTGGCACACTTACTTTGGAATTTGATGGTAAAATTATTAAATTTAATATTTATGATGCCATGAAATATCCTGATGATGATAATATTGTTTATTCTATTAATGTGGTTGATTCTTTAGCACAGGATATTTTTGAACTTGTTGGCAAAGATGGATTGGAAGTGGCCATTAGTGAGCATCTTGAAAAAAGAGCATAAGGAGTTAGCTTTGAGTTCTAATTTGCAGAAAACTGTTGCAGTATTAAATAATTTTCCAAAAATACAACAATCAGGTAACGTTTCTTATATTTCATTACCAATTTCTAACAAGAGGCCTTTACCCTCTGTTTTGTAGGCCCCAATTCTAGACTTAAAGCCTCTCCCTAGTCACCTCAAGTATGTATTCCTTGGAGATGGAGGAACATTACCAGTGATCATCTCCAATAAACTTAGTGCACCACAAGAAGAAAAGCTTGTGCATATCCTTAAGGAGTATAAGATGGCTATTTGTTGGACAATTACAGATATAAAAGGAATTAGCCCATCTACATGCATGCATCGCATCTTACTTGAAGAAGGAGCAAAACCTTCCCATCAACCGCAAAGAAGATTGAACCCAACCATGATGGAGGTAGTAAAAAAGGAGATCCTAAAACTTCTTGAAGTTGGAGTAATCTATCCTATTTCGGATAGCCAGTGGGTTAGCCTGGTGCAAGTGGTTCCTAAAAAGACCAGGATAACTATCCTGAAGAATCAAAATGATGAGTTAGTTCCTACTCGTGTCCAGAATGGGTGGAGGGTTTGTATAGATTATAGAAAATTAAATGCTGAAACCCGAAAGGGCCACTTTCCTTTACCTTTTATTGATCAAATGCTTGAAAGGTTAGCTGGTCATTCTTACTATTATTTTCTTGATGGTTATTCAGGTTATTTTCAAATTGCAATTGCTCCAGAGGATCATGAAAATACAACTTTTATATGCCCATTTGGAAATTTTGCATATCATCGCATGCCATTCGGTCTTTGCAATGCCCCAGCTATTTTCCAAAGGTGTATGGTTAGCATATTTTCAGACTATGTTGAGCATATTATAGAGGTATTTATGGATGATTTCACATTTTATGGAGACTCTTTTGATAAATGCTTGCATAAGCTTACACTTGTTCTTCAAAGATGCATAAAAACTAATCTTGTGTTAAACTCTGAAAATGCCATTTTATGGTTGAACAAGGCATAGTTTTGGGTCATATTATTTTATCTAAGGGAATTGAGATAGATAAAGCCAAAATTGATATTATTCAATCTTTACCTTATCCCACCAGTGTGCGGAAAGTTCGTTCTTTTCTTGGACATGCAGGATTTTACCGAAGATTCATCAAAGATTTCTCCAAAATAGTGTTACCCCTTTGCAAGTTGCTATAAAAGGATGTGACTTTTGAATTTGATGAAGCATATAAAAAGACATTTGATACACTAAAGAAACTATTGACTTCTACCCCAGTTATCCATCCCCCTGACTGGAATGTGCCTTTCGAGATAATGTGCGATGCAAGTGATTATGCAATAGATGATATTTTGGGTCAAAGGATTGGAAGAGCATCTCACGCCATTTTTTATCCTTCAAGAACTTTGAATGATGCGCGAAAAAATTATTCTACTACTGAAAAAGAACTTTTAGCTGTTGTTTTTGCTTTAAAAAATTTTTGATATTATTTGTTTAGTACTAAAGTCATTGTTTATTCTGATCATGCAGCTCTTCGCTATTTGATAATGAAGATAGAGACAAAACCAAGGTTAATTCAATGGATACTTCTCTCAAGTGAATTTGATTTGGAGATCAAAGACAAAAGAGGGACAGAAAATCGTGTTGCAGATTATTTAAGTCGTTTAGTTCATATGGAGGATGAACTTTGTCTGCAAGAAACGTTCCCTGATGAGAAATTGTTTGCTTCAAGTGTGACACTACTTTGGTATAAAAATATTATAAATTATTTGGTTAGTAATATGTTTTCTCCTGACTTGTCAAAGGCTCAAAGAGATAAGATCAAAAGTGATGCCAAATACTACGTTTGGGATGACCCATACTTATGGAAGCATTGTGCAGATCAAGTGATAAGAAGGTACGTTCATAAAAATAAAATTATTTTAATTCTCACCTTTTGCCATTCTTATGCATGTGGAGGACATTTTGGAGCTAAGAGGACGGCAAAAAAAGTATTAGAATATGGTTTCTATTTACCGTCTTTATTTTGTGATTCATATTCTTTTTGTAAAACATGCAATAATTGCCAAAAAAAATAGGTAATATATCTCAAAGGAATAAAATGCAACAAAATCCTATACTATTTTGTGAAATTTTTGATGTTTAGGGCATCGATTTTATGGGACCATTTCCTGTATCTTTTGATTATGTTTATATTTTGCTTGCTGTTGATTATGTATCAAAATGGGTAGAAGCTAAAGCTACTCGGACTGATGATTCTAAAGTTGTTTTAGATTTTATCAAATCCAACATATTCTCCAGGTTTGGGATTCCAAGAGCCTTAATAAGTGATCGAGGCACTCACTTTTGCAATCAAACCGTGGAGACGTTGCTGAGAAAGTACCATATGACCCACAAGGTGTCAACTGCCTATCATCCACAAACTAGTCGACAAACGGAAGTGTCAAATAGAGAGATCAAGTCCATCATTGAAAAGACGGTCAATCCAAGTAGAAAAGATTGGAGTGTGCGCTTGGATGATGCTTTGTGGGCGTATAGAACTACATACAAGACGCCTATCGGTATGTCACCTTACAGGTTGGTGTTTGAAAAACTATGCCATCTTCCTGTTGAGTTATAACACAAGGCTTATTGGGCTATCAAGAGTTTCAATATGAAGATATATGAAAATGGAGAACATAGGAAATTATAACTACAAGAGTTGGAGGAAATTCGCAATGATGCCTATGAGAATGATCGAATTTATAAAGAGAAGATGAAGGCTTTTCATGACAAGATGATCTCTAGGAAGGTGTTTCAAGTTGGTCAAAAAGTCCTATACCAGTCACGACTTCGTCTGTTTTCGGGTAAATTGCGTTCTCGTTGGATTGGACCTTTTATTGTTACTAATATTTTTTTATCATGGTACAGTTGAAATTCAAAGTTTAGCAACTTCCAAAGTGTTAAAGGTAAATGGCCAAAGGCTTAAGATTTTCTATGAAGGTTTCAAAGTAGAGAATGTGGATGAATTGGACCTTGAGGATCCAATTTGTACCAATTGAAGGAGGAAACATCCACGATAATAAATAGAGGCAACCCAATGGGAGTTTGTTCTTATTCTTATTCTTTTATTTTTATTTTTATTTGTCTTTTCTTTGCATTTAACCATACATTGGCGACAATGTCTGTTTTAAGTGTGGGGGAGAAGATTTAATTTTTTTAAGCAGTTTGAGTTTATATTTTCTAAATAAAAAAAACAAATTTAATAAAATAATTTTGTTTTTGTGGTTTTTAATAATTTTTGGTTGTGTATGTCATGAGTAAGATTCAACTAAATTTAAAAATTTTATAACATGATTGAATAAGTAATTTTTTTAACTTAGAATTAATTAATCTAGTTATTTTTATTGAAAATGGTAGTATCTAAATTTGGTAGACAAAAGCCAGTGATGTTTTGAGCCTTTAGACTGAACATCAATTTTATTATTCTTTCATGAGTGATATTCTTCCATTGATTTGTTTTTCTAGAACTTGCTTTGATTCTCTACGAGATCACATTGACACATGCATGCATGAACATGATTAAGGCCATCTTTGTTATGCGTTACATAAGCCAAATAGCCCACCTTATAATTAATTTTCTTTTTGTTGAACCCCTTTGAGCTTTATTGCCTTTTTGTTGGTATACCCATATTACAATATTTCAACCTATAATATTTATACCTTTACCCAAGTCGCAAAGCTAGTGGAGCATTGTTGATCATTATGATATGTATGGGTGTACGAAAAAATAAGTGTGGGGGTGTCTAAATTTATGGTTTGGTTACAACCAACAAAATAGAATATATTTTTATCCTCAAATTTCTTAAGTTCCATTATTGTTCAAAAAAAAAAGTAAAAAAAAATTAAGGGTGGAAGTTGTTTTACATTGTTTAAATATTTTAAAAGCCAAATTGAAGACGTTGCAAAATGGAGTGATTAATTTTACATGTTTTATATTGAGATTGAGTTGATTCATTTTTGCTCCATAGTTTTGATGGCTTTTGAGCTACACTCCCAAATATATCCCACCTTAATCTTAAACCATGTTACAACCCATGAAAAGTCCTTATGATTTATGTTATGCATGTGATCCCAGTGGTGGAGAATAATAAAATATACAAGCTTATGGTAGATCATTTCTTTTGGAATAAATTTGAGTGAAATATATACCTTCAAACACATGAGAGTTGAGTGTTTATTCCCGTGAGGGTCTACCTATTTAGTTTACTCCATTTTTCAAGTGAAAATACCTACTAAGTAATTAGAAGTTGTTTAAGAATATATGTTCATGATATGTTATAAGTTTTAAAGAGCTTGCTTATTTCTTATTTATGACATTGCAACCTTAATTTCTTTTTGGAAAAAAAAATTAGAGTTTCGCCCGAGGACGAGCAAAGGTTAAGTGTGAGGGTATTTGATGAGAACATAAAATATTATATTTTTATTCCTTAATGTATACTCTTTTATGCTCATTTGATGTCTAAAGATCCTCATTATTTTTATATTTTGATCTATGATGCAACTGGAGTCACTAAATACAAAATGGAGCTAATTATCAATTCTGGACAGTTTTTATATCTTGTAGAAAAATAGTCATAACTTTCTCATCCGAAGTCCAATCGAGCTGATCCAAATTGATTCGGAAAGCTAAGAGATAGAGATACAATTTTACTGTTTTGAGTTTTCCGAGATTCTAGCTGCATCATGGACCAATTCAGGCTTAAATTTGAGTCAACTATGTTGTACACGAAAAGTGGAGCTGAATAACCATTTTTCTACTTGTTCAAAGATTTTATTTTATTATTTGGGTTGTTATAACTCTTAGAGGATTTGTGAGAAGATATTGTGAGCTTCAAACAACTAATTTAGAGTATATAAAAGGGATAAAAATCAGGAGAAAAAATACACAACTCTTCTTCCTCTTCTCCAATATTCTTTTGAAGTTTTCATAAACGTGCGGAGCTAAAAGTCTTGTTGGTCGAAGGAAACAGAAGCCTTGGAATCAATAAACTTGTGAGATCTAAATTATTTTCATATGTTTGATTTATGCTTTGAGTATTACATATTTTTCTATGCCTACTTTCATGATTGTTTTGTTTAATTACTCAGAGGCCTACTAGTCTATTATCTATTTTAATCTACTGCTAAATGAGACATCAAATCCGTAATTGTTTGATTTTTCTAATTTGTGAAGCAACCAAGATTTAATGAACTTCTTTGTTTTATTAGATCTTAGGAGAAAATTTTTTGACTAAATTAAATGCAACCGCTTGTGCTTGTGTTGTTTTGCTTCATCGATCTCTTGGTTCTTTAAGAAATTACTTGATTAAATCGTCAGCGCTTGTTTTGGATTATTTAGTAATTAAAGATAATTAGATCGCTTGTTTCTAATTATCTAAGCCTAAGAGAGAGAGAAAATACTTCCAACGGTGAATAGTCGAAGTATAATTTAATTTATGTTTGCATCATTAATCAATTTTAAGATTCCAATGATGGATGTTGACTAAGACCAACATTTGTTCCTTTGATTGATTTTAATACTTTAATTGATTTTAGCTCTTCTTAATTTGCTTTTATTCAAAATTTCACCCCTATCATATTTCACATAGCATAAAGATTAACTAATTACTCTCCGTGGGATCGATCCTTACTCTCACTACAACAAATAATTTTAAGAGTAAAGGTTTTATAATTTGAAACACGCCAGAGGACAATATGATAATATGATCATAGTAAACAATACTCAATCACAATAATAAACTAGAGGAAGATATAACCGATATGGAATAAAAGGAAAAAAATATAAAGTCAAATACATCACAAGTCCAATAGTCTAATCACAACTCAATGATCTCAAATATAATACAATGCCAAAAGTATCTAACTGACATATACAATATCATGAATGAACTAGCTAAGTCTCATCGACTGTTGGTAATATCACAATAGGCTCTACGGGTGCTATCTCAACTGGCTCGACATCCTGTGGCCCAAAGTGTGCAGGATACCATTACTTTAATGAATTATCTGAAAAATTTATTCAATCAGGATTAAAGCAAAGTACAACCCAATAGCAGTTCAAATAATTGACAGAAACTATAAAACAGCAATAACAATAAAAATAAATGATGGAACTAACTGAACTAGTAAATATCACGAGAAAGAGCATCATGGTAAAATAATGGCAATAAACTGAGAATAATATGGAGAGGAACATCAATATAATAAATTGAAAAAAAGAAAATAATATAATAATGTGCCTTAAAATATTAGTAAGATAATGTGATCGGCTTGGGCCTAACAAGGGCTATATATAAAAGTTGAGCTAGCGTGATCACACGTGAGTTGCATTATCTACTAGCTATCACGGGCTACACTAAATCACGGGCTATAAGGTATGATCACATATCCATTAATACTTCTCCAACCCCCGACTAGTACACGGATCCAAACCACGACACGTTATAACATGTATATCATACTACACAGTCTATAATATCATTTACTATGATCACAGTCTATATAATCACTAAGTTATCATGATAATTACTGAGTAATCACGAAGCACGACATGGCGATCACTGAGTAATCACAACAATAATATCTCATGACCAAGATCCACTTATACCAAACCGTGTAACCATCATTTCAGGAATTAATTATCTCGGTACTAAATACATGAAACAAAGAGACTATCAAATAAGAAAACTATCAGAGAATGTACTTGCCTCTGGTCCTGAGCAAAAGATGTCACTCGGTGTCCGAGCTGGTGTCAAACACACCTATATATAAATAGCATGTCAATTAGGTATAATAAAGTAATAAATGAGCTAAAATGCATTAAATATGCTTTTCTAGGCCATTTCTAGGTCACTCTAGCTAAACTAGGTCAACAATAGTCAAACTTAAGTCATAGACAAGTTTCTAGGTCCACACTAAGTTAATTAGTCCATATTGTCACTAACTAACTAACTAACACAAGCTTGTATTAGCTTTACTAGGTCATTACCTTAGTGTATAATTGTCACTTAATCTCAATACCTTTAACCTAGCCTTTTATTGCCTTAGTGGCAAAACCTCAACTTATAACTTAACATAACTTAGTAGAGATATTAACTACCTTAACCTAATCTATTCTAACATATCACTCTAAAACTATAATATAGTATCTTACCCTCTCATATGATACCACACATGTGATACTCCTGACACTAATACTTGAATTCACCCTCACTATTACCTTAACATTACCTACACTCACTAATACTTATGATACCTATACACTCTAACTCTAAGTCCAGTACTCACCTCTACAACAACCAAGTTTTCCCCTATACATGAACCTCCCCCTCAAAACTAGCAGCAACATCACCACACTACTACCGAACACCACTGCCCAGGTCCTACTACTGATACACTGATACTAAGCTTTCCTTCACCTTGCCAAGTCTGAACTTAACCCGACTGTTCATGCTCACTCCAATTGATAAACAAATGCCACACACTCAGTGCAAACCCGATCACCACACATCCACACTCACAAAGCAACCTGCACACATAGGTGCAGCTGCCAACTGAAACATAACTTAACAGCAAATTAATGTTACCTCAAGTCTGTATGCTTGGAACTACAATCGAACCAAGCTACCTTAGCTCTTGGTGTTCCTCCTTCTAACACAAGCCAAATCTCTTTCTACCTGCTACTGCTCATCTGTTAGGAGTGCACATACCCTTCACTCCATACCCACATATACCCCAACTCCTATAGTAATCCATCCTATACCCAACAATGCATTGCTCATACAATTGCTAAACATCAACACCAAAACCAACAGCAATACCATAGTAATACCACAGCAGCAGTTCCTCTATACCTAACTTCACTATGCTACCCCTATAACCCAATACTCAAATACCTGACTGTGTACAAGTTATACACAGCAACTACATCAAGCCACTTCTCACAGCTACAGCAACAATCACCAAATACAGTGATAGCAACACACTCAACTCTCCTCACTGAATCAGTGTTGGTTTCCCCCTTACTCTGTTGTACATCTCTGATACATCACACAACTGCTACTTAACAAGTAGTCACACCCCCCTATTGCACTGATCTCAGTTACATCATCACCACACAATCACATAAACACACAGCATATGCACACTCACACCTCTACTAGTTAGTTCAACAACAATAAATAATCCTTTATATCAAATATATATATATATATATATATATATATATATATATATATATATATATATATATATATATATAATTAAGGTTGAATGAACACAATACCCACACTAACGGCTATTCACCAAACACCTAGAGTGCACGATTAGGATACTTATGATACGCACCCATACGAAGTATCAAAACCCCCAATTCTCCATAATAATTATATAGACATCTCAATTACATATAATAATAATAATAATAATAATAAAACTAGTTACAAAAAGAATTAAAGAGAATTAACACATATCATCCAAAATGAACTATATATCTCACAATATCTCGAAATAACATGATGCATTCTACTCGTGTCCAATTGTGGACACGTAGATAGTCTTATAGCATCAATCTAGTCTTATAACATCAATCTAAGTCTAATTAGATCTAATTGATCTCATGACACACACTTGATGTATCAATCTCGGAATTCTTCTAAAATGGACACAAATCACCATTTAGAAATCACAATAGAGGTCCTATGAACCTAGTTCTTGATCCTATGGGTAGCCCTAAGCCAAGAAATATTTCTTAATAGTTAAATGCATGAATTGTAGTCTATATTATAGGAGAAATTAGAATTTATCTATTGAAAGATTGATTCCCAATGAAAAACCTAAATGAACACAATTAGGACACAAGCTCCTTGTCAATTCCTCCTCCTTCAAGTGCTCATTGATAACCAAGCTCCAATGCTCCTTAGATAATATAATTGGAAGAAAAAATGAGAATGAATTGGGATAAATTTGGTAGAGGAATGAGTCAATTAGGGGAAGAACACAATTGGGGATCTAAAGTGAATGAACTAATGAGAGGAGAGAGGAAAAGACCCCCTCTTCAAGTGGTCGGCCCCTTTTCCCCTTCCCAAGCAATATGTAATATCTAATACACCCACTCACCAGTACAAGTTGCGTACTGATACCCAATATCTCAGGTATCAGAAATATGGGGCGCACGGTACTAAGCTGAAGCTGAAGAACAAAAAGACAACTTGAAGCTCTTCCTATTTTTGAAGTATAGATGAAGCTCAATTCATTTTGAAAGCATTTTATAATAATCTATACGAAGGGTGTAATATATGGGACAACAAGTATTATTCATGACAGCTTGTCTGTTCTTTTTGTTATTTCAAGCAATATTGCCGATACGACATAAGAAATATACTTCATATCAATGTAATATATTTCAAGTTATGAATGAAATGTACGTTTCTTCCTATTCAAATAATGTGTCTTAATATTTCTGCTGCAATGTGACTTATACTATGAGTTTCAAACGAATTATCAAAAATACACATTATTTCCTTGTGCGTTGTGCAATCAAGGCACGCACGGCATCAAGCTCGGGGGACGATTATCGACTTTACGGAGTCGGGGCATGACAGGATGTTCCTAAGACTGCATTTCAGACGAGATACGGCCAGTACGAGTTCTTGGTAATGTTGTTTAGGTTGACTAATGCCCTAGTTATTTTCATGAACTTGATGAACAAAGTATTACATCAATACCTAGACAAGTTTGTGGTAGTTTTCATAGATGACACTCTCATTTATTCAAAGATCCCAGAGGAGCATGAGGAGCATTTGTAAATAGTGCTAGAGACTAACAGGAAGGAGAAGTTTTATAGAACACTTTCGAAATGCAAGTTTCTCTTGGACAGGGTAGAGTTTCTCGGACATGTTGAGACGGAAGACGAAATATCAATTGATCTGAAGAAGATTGCTAATATAGAGTCTTGGACCACTCCAAGCTTGGTTGTAGAGATTATAAGCTTCTTAGGATTGGCTGGGTATTACAGGAAGTTCGTGAAGGACGTTTCTCGGATTGCAGAGCCGATGTCTAGATTCACTAGGAATGACGTAGAGTTTGTATGGACTGATGACTACCAAGCTGCGTTTGATGGGTTGAAGAAAAGGTTTACCACAACTCCTATTTTGACGTTGCCATCAGGTTCAGGAAGTTTCTCTATTTACAGTAAGGCTTCCTATAAAGGACTGGAATGTGTTCTTGAGCAGAACAAGAAGGTGGTAGCATATGCTTCTAGGCAGTTACGACCACATGAGAAGAACTATCCCACTCATGACTTAGAGCTGGCAGCGATGATCTTTGCCCTGAAACTATGGAAACACCATCTGTACGGAGAGCGTGTGGAAATATTTATCGACCACAAGAGCTTAAAGTACGTTTTTACTCAAAAGAAGATGAACATGAGGCAGCACAAATGGCTTGAGTTGATAAAGAACTTTGATATTACCTTACAGTATCATCCAGGCAAGGCCAATGTAGTTGTTGATGCTTTAAGCAGGTATCCAGTAGCTATCTATCTGACCTTGGATCTTCATCTGTTAGCAGATTGGAGAGCTTAGGCATCGAGGTTATCATTCCAGAAGCCGAGATAAAGATGATGAGTATGCAGATCAAGTCTAGTTTGATGGACAGAATCTGAGAGACTAAATATCAGGACGAGAGTCTGAGAAGTATCAGAGCTTAGGTACAGACCGAATTAGTGCATAATTTTACTATTTTGGAAGATGGCTCGTTGAGGCGCAGAGTTAGACTATGTGTAACGACCTGTTCCGCTCAAACGGAGAGCCGGTTCAAAGGGTACAAGTGCAATGACATGTCCTGCTTTGCTCAGTGAGAAGACTCGCTTGAGGCAAAGGAATTCAGACTTGGTCCTTCAGGAGTTCAGACTTAAACTTTCAAAGATGCGCTCGGAGTATCACTCGACTAAGGCAGATCATCACTAAGGTGGGTGGCTACGATGAACATATCTTTGCTTAGCCTGCACATTTAAAAATACGGATGATACATGCGTTGCTAGGTGAATCATCCCTTGTATGCTAATAAAGAATACAACGCACCTAGCTAAGAGAATAATCTTATCTTTTATTGCTTGTCTAGAACATAAAAAATAAGTAACATGATATATTTTCTTATGTGCCACTTTATATCTTAAAAATACGTGCGATAGTTGGTTCGAACGATTGAGAATCTATTGAACAAGTGATAAGGCTTATATTGAATAGGGATTCAAGGTAATAGAATTAATATCTTGGCCGAGGAAACTTAGTGGATCGTGCGTGCGATTTCGAATTAAATCAAATGGATTAAAACTTGAGTAGGATATCGCTCGATAGAAGTTGGCTTGATTATGGATATTGTGGTTTCAAATTAATAGACTTGATATGGTATCGATGGTTGGAAGATAGCACGGATTGATACAAGTAAAGAAATATTTTGGTTCTGTCACTACCACATTTCCAGACAAGGGCATTTGGATAATTTCACTATTTGGAATAATTATGTGTTTAATTAATCTGCTGAGTTTTTAAAACTATTTATGTTGTTGGTTGTGTTGGTTTAGGTCAAAACCTAGAAGTCAGTATGGCTAACCCTAGTTGAAAACCCAATTCTAGTGAAACCCTAGAATTCTAATTTTAGGGTGGAACCTCAAACCCTAGACTGACTAAACCTTAGTTAATTAGGTTCTACATGACCTAACATAGGGAGTTTAACCTAAACTTATGCATTGAAACCCTAACTTGGTTTTAATATAAAAGGGAACCCTCTTTTCCTTCATGAAGGAAGAAAACCCTAGCCTCCATTAGAAGAGCTATTTTCCCCACCCCAAAACTCAGAAGCAAACCCTAGGGATTCCATTTTTCCTCTTTCAAAGCAAGGAGAACAAGGAGCTTGGGTCAAGGAACCTTGGGGAAGAAGAACTTTCATAGGGAAACCATCTCCCTATAGGTAAAACCCTATTTTTATTCATTTAATCTCAGATTTCTGTTGTTAATGCCCATTAGGAACCCACCCTGAGGTTTAGATTTCAATTTTAGGGTTTCTACATGGAGATTTAGGAGGAACTAGGGTTTTGTGTTCATACGTTGATTTTTCCGAATTTCCGGAACCCTAATCCTAAGGGTTTTCAAGTATACATGACTACATCTCCTACATGTAGGTTAGATCTCGATTTAGGGGTTCTGATCTGAGGATTCATGATGTTCTTATGTAAAACTATTTTCTTTTGTGCACACCAAGTGTTTGGTGATATGGTTCTTAGGGATTTACCTATCTATGTGTTCTAATACTGCATGTTAAATTTATATATATATATATATATATATATATATATATATATATATATATATATATACATACATATTTACATATGTATAGAATATTGTGTGATTTGGGGGATTTCTGTGGAGTGCTGTTCTGTGTGTTGTACAGTCGGGTTGAGAGAAATCTGTGCATCAGTAAATTTGTGCCTGTGCACAGTCAGGGGGGGATTCTGTTCAGTCGGGTTTTAGAGTTCAGTTTGTGTCTGTGTCTCAGTTGGGGGATGCCTATGTGTTAAATGTGTGTCTGTGTGTGCCAGTTTTCAGTGAACTGTGAGTACCTGGGTGTATTGGGGCTGTTCTGTGCAGTGTGTTGGGTTTTAAACTGTGTTGGGTTTTAAACTGTGCAGTCGGGTAGTATAGTTCTGTGTGTATCAAGTGTTTAAGTGCAGTGAAACTGTGAACCTATGTGTGAATCAGCAGCTACTGTATGTTGTGTATCAATTTGGGGCTGAGGGTTAGTATCAGTAGGGTGTAGATTAGTGTATCAGTAAAATTTTAGTGTGTATGTGTGTAGTATTTTTATGTACTTGTGAGTGAATACTGAATTCTGTGTGTGTGTATGAGTTATTTTTCCCAGGTTCAGGGTATTCTGAGAGTGTTTCAGTGAGTAAGTGAGGGAGCAGTGGGAACCAGTGTGTGTTCACCTGGGTGTTAATATGTTGCTGTACAGATGTGAGTCTCAGTGAGTGCTGTGTGAGTGAGTGAGAATTTCCCAGTTCCAGTGTGAGCATGCCTGTGTGAATAGCAGTGTACATATGTGTGTGTAGGTGACTGAGTGTGAGCCTAGCTGTCTATGTGAACCTGTGTCCATGTGTAGCAGTATGTGTGTGTAGTTATTATGTGTCAGTGAGTTAGTGAAGTGTATAGGAGAGGGGGGATCTGTGCATTTGGACTGAGTAGTGATTCTCAGTGTCCCTGTGTTAAGGTGTGTGAGCAGTCAATTTAGTGAGGGAATTTAGTTATGAATTAACCAGTGTTAGGGGTTAAGAGAGGATAGTTCAGTATCTGTGTATCTGTGTGAGTTTTGCCTGTGTTAGAGTGTCAGTAGGATTGTAGGTTTAGTGAGTTTCAGTGTGTGCCAGTGTGAAATATGTCTGAAACTATATGTGTGTGTATCAGTAAACTGTTTGTATACGTGTATCAGTTAACCTGAGTGATCAGATACCTACCAATGTGTCTGTGAATAATGTATGTGTGAGTGTAGGTCAGTGAGTTGTGTGCCTATGTATGCCTCAATAAGGAACCAGTGTATCATAGTGTGTGTTTGAGGAGTGGGAGAACTCATTGAGTTGAGCAGTTTCAGACTGAGAAACTGAGTTTGTGAGGTCTGTACTTAGGGTATTTTGGTATTGGGATAGGATGCAAGGCTTCAAGGCTTGAGGAGTGTAGGGTTTGGATGACTGATGCTAATGTCAGTTAAGGGGGAACCACACACAGGCAAGTGCAAGTGCAGTGTAGGAATTGGTGTATCAGGTATTGGTATGAATGCTGATATGAATAGATTGGTGTTGGTACCAAGGTTTAACTCAAGCAAAGGTAACTAATACTAATATAATTTACAGTATAGCCTAGCTACATAGTGTATGGACTCATACAACCTAGAATTAGCTAGTTCGACCAAGAGTTGACCTAGTTTGATTATTTGACTTAGACTTGGCCTAATGACCTAGAATTGAACTAGTTTAGCTTGTGTTTACTTCAAACCTTGTATTGATGTATTATTCATTTATTTAGGTCATTGTGATCCCACTTTGGACATCGATCCTCACACCTTGCTCAGGACCACAGGCGAGTACATTCTCTGACAGTTTTCATGGTTGATTATTTCTATAATTCAGTTGTACTACATACTTGATTCCGACACTATGGATACACGGGTTAGCACCCTAGATCCCCATCATGAGGAGTCGTGATTGGAATCCATCGTGCTAGCTGGGGGATGGGGAACTATTAGTAGATTATGTGATCATATTCAAACATTTACATGCATCATAGCTCACCCCACTTCTCACGTCGGGTGCGGCCTGACCATTTACATGCATCATAGCTGTTATATATGATTAGCCTGACCACTACATGCATCATAGCTAACCATATGGTTAGCCTGACCTACAAGAATCATAGCTAATCATATATAACCAGCCTGATCTAGTCCCAAGCCGATCACATAATAAATTGATATTTCAAACACTTAGCTAGATGTCTATTCTTTATTCAGATTCACTTGTTCTAGGATTCACTGTTTTATTGTTTATTGTTAGATGCTCTATTGCCTATATTCATTTTCTTCAGTACTTCACATTTTCAGCATATATTCTCATCTTGTATTTCTTACACTGTTTATAGTTTTTGTCAATTTAATGAAACTGTTGTTAGTGCTTGTGCTTCGCTCCAATCCTGACTGGATAACATTTTTCATAGGACCTGGAGAACTTGTGCCCCACTCATTACGGCCCAGGTTCAGAGGGAGATTTCACTCCGGAAACCCCAGAAGAGTTGCCTATCCTAGAGAAGATCCTACGTGGCTGTTCTTAGATTATTTTTCTGCATTTATTGTTTTAGACTGAGACTGAGTTGTATTTATTATTTTGTGACTTTGTGAGGTCATCTAGACCAAGATTTGAGTTGGACTTATTGTGGTTGGTTTATATCAGAACTCTTTTCCATTCTCATCGTGCCCATTATTTCTTATAGCTTGTGATTGAGCATATTTATAGAACTGTGGATTTTTTATCATTGTCCTCCGTGCGGAGTTGAGACTATTGACAGGACATATATGTTAAGTTGAGACCTAGACAGCGTTCTACCGCCGATGCTGCGGCGTAGGCTGGACGTACCCACGACTCATGCCCAAATTCCGGGTGCGGGTCGTGACACGTTTTTAGTGGTGGCCCATGCAGGTCGAGTCCTAGATTCGCATTAGAGCAATATCGTAGTGGTGTCCGCTTAGAGTATTACTACGAGCCTGTTTTAGGAAATAGGAATTTGGCCGAGGATATGCTCAATCATAATTAGGAATTTCTGATTCTTATAATACTACTCTTAATAATTTTTTCTTTAGAATTTACTGTCCTTCTTTGATGATATCGTGTCTATTGCCTTGATTAAATTCTTCGATCTGTCTTCAGGATGCCGCCGAGAACCAGATCCCGGAGAACCGGAGCAGCAGAGTCAGAGAGGTCTGCCACCTCTCGCCTTGCCGGACAGACATCCGCAGTAACTCCTACATCTCCAGTATATGTGGGAGTGTCTGAAGCATTCGGGGGTCCTCCACCACCTGTTTAGAGGGTCCCCATAGCTACGACGGCTCCTCCACCACCACCACTACTACCACTACCACCACCACCAGTTCAGCATCCAGGAGGTATGCCCGTCGATGGAGCACAGATGTTCGCTTTGATTCAGGGCATGGTCGATGCCCAGAGGACGTCGGCAGAAGACCAGAGGGTACAGGCTGAGGCACACCAGGCCCAGACAGAGATGATGAGGGTGAACATGGAGAATGCTCATCAAGTGGCTCTCCAGGCTGTGGAGAGAGTCACTCAGCAGCAGCAGCGTCCTGATCAGCACCATCAGAGGCTGGGCACCATTGTGGATATCAAGAGGATGATGCCTCGGGAGTTCAAGGGGACAGAAGGGATACTCTACGCCGATGATTGGCTAGAGGACATCGAGAGGAACTTGCGCTTGGCGCAGCTTCCGGAGGCTCTTCAGATCGAGGCCGCCGGCAGCCAGATGTTCGACATCGCCTTGACGTGGTTTCGCACAGAGCCGAGACTCCTTGAAAGGGGACTCACTTGGGAAGCTTTCAAGGAGCTCTTCAAGGAGAAGTTCTTTCCTGATGTTGCCCTGGGAGCTTTGGAGAGTCAGTTCCATGACTTAGCCCAGGGGAGCTCGTCCGTCGATGAGTATGTCGCAGAGTTTTCCCGCCTGAGCCGCTTCGCACCGTCGATGATTAGAGATCCAGGGGACAGGGCTCGGAAATTTAGAAAGGGGCTGGCAAGGGAGATCAAGTCTCGCACGTCGGGACGTCGCACAGCTACCTACGAGGGCATATTGATGGATGCCCAGATAGCCGAGGACGACTTGGGCCTCAGGCCCAAGAGGGGACGCGATGGTTCCGGAGGAGCAAACAGTAGTGCGGGACCGGGCAAGCGTCCACACTTTCAGCAGCAGCACCAGGCACCAGCCCGAGGGCAGGTCCAGCAGCAGCAACAAAGACAGACTCAGCCCGCCATCCAGTGTGCGTACTGCGGGAAGACGGGACATACTAGAGATATCTGCAGGAAGAGATTGGGCTCATGTCTGTCCTGCAGATCGATGACACACCAGCTGAGGGATTGCCCTACCATTCGTCCAGGTCAGGGTGGAGCAGCCGCCCAGAGAGGACCAGACAGGGTACCTACCGTACCAGGAGGCCAACAACAGAGGGCACCACTTCCACCACAACATCAGAAGTTTGCCCAGCACCAGCAGCAGAGAGGTGTACCCCAGGGGCGAGCGTACGCCATGGCAGTCGAGAAGATCGAGCCAGCAGGAGACTTGATCACAAGTTCGGTTCTTCTCGATTGTATTCTCGTATTTACCTTATTCGACTCTGGCGCTTCCCATAGTTTTGTGTCTGTATCTTATGCACTTCGACATCATTTAGACACAGAACCACTAGCTAGGACTTGCAAGATCATGACTGGTGGAGATATTATCCTAGTCCGTGATCACTGCAAGGACCGGAGGGTGTCAGTAGGAGGCCGAGAGTTGAGCGTGAGCTTATTCGTCATGCCACTTTCGGGGTATGATATTATACTCGGAATAGACTGGTTGAGTAGGCATCATGCTACTAAAGATTGTTATAGAGGCATAGTATTATTTAGACCACCAGGAGAGCCGGAGTTTGAGGTTGTCAGAGGAGCAGCGGAACAGAGCAGGAGCACATTTTGTGGAGCCAGGACGGAAGAAGAGGAGTTGCCACATCCTCTGATAGCGGAGTTCCTGGATGTATTTCCGGAGGAGTTGCCAGGCTTGCCGCCAGACAGAGATGTTGAATTCTCTATAGACTTGGTTCCAGGAGCAGAGCCCATTTCACAACATGTCTATAGAGTCAACAACAGTGAGCTGGCAGAACTGAAGAAGCAAGTTGAGGAGCTGCAGGACAAAGACTTCATCAAATCCAGTTCATCACCATGGGAAGCTCTGGTATTGTTCGTACTGAAGAAGGACGGCACGGTGCGCATGTGCATTGATTATAGAGCTTTGAACAATATCACTATCAAGAACAAGTACCCGCTGCCGAGGATAGATGATCTTTTCGATCAGTTGAGCGGGGCGAGGGTGTTTTCAAAGATAGATTTGAGGTCAGGCTATCACCAGGTGAAGGTAAAGAGAGAAGACACGCCGAAGACAGCCTTTCGGACCAGATACGGCCAGTTTGAATTCATGGTGATGCCATTTGGTTTAACCAATGCACCGGCAGTATTCATGAACCTGATGAACAAGGTGTTCCACCAGTACCTTGACAAGTTCGTAGTGGTGTTCATAGACGATATTCTTGTGTATTCCAAGACCCCGGAGGAGCACGAAGAGCACCTGAGGTTGGTCTTAGAGACTCTCAGGAGGGAGAAGCTGTACGGGAAACTCTCTAAGTGTGAATTCTTCCTTGACAAGGTTGAATTTCTTGGGCATGTGGTATCGGGTGACGGAATCTCGGTTAATCCACAGAAGATCGAGGCAGTGAAGTCGTGGGCTACCCCCAGTTCGGTAGCTGAGATCAGGAGTTTTCTCGGGCTAGCAGGATACTACAGGAGGTTTGTACAAGACTTCTCCAGGATTGTAGCGCCAATGACCAGATTGACTAGGAAGGATGTAGATTTTGTCTGGACGGAGGAGTGCCAGGCTGCATTTGATGAGTTGAAGAAGAGGTTGACGACAGCTCCAGTTTTGACGTTGCCAGCAGGGACAGGTGGTTTCACCATCTACAGTGATGCTTCAGGTAAGGGTCTGGGATGTGTTCTTCAGCAGCACAGGAAGGTGATTGCCTATGCTTCCAGGCAGTTATGCCCTCATGAAGAGAACTACCCCACCCACGATTTGGAGTTGGCAGCAGTTATCTTCGCTCTAAAGCTGTGGAAACATTACCTGTACGAAGAGCGTGTGGAGATCTTCACAGACCACAAGAGCTTGAAGTACGTGTTCACACAGAAGGAACTGAACATGAGGCAGAGGAGGTGGTTAGAGTTGATGAAGGACTTTGACATCTCATTGCAGTACCACCCAGGGAAAGCCAACATAGTCGCCGATGCCTTGAGCAGGTATCCGATGGCTATGTACTTGACGACAGATAGATAATTGCTGGCGGATTTTGGAAAGCTTAGAGATTGAGGTGTTAGTTCCCGGTACTGAGATTCAGATGTGGGGATTGCAGATACAGTCCGAGCTGATGGACAGGATCAGAGCTGCACAGTATGATGATGAGACTCTGAGGAGGATCAGGGCACATGTTCGGGCAGGATTGTCGGACGACTTTACTATCGCAGAGGATGGTTCCTTACGGCACGGCACGAGGATGTGTGTGCCGAGCGGGGAGCTGCGCGAGGAAGTTTTGCAGGAGGCACACCGCTCTCAGTACTCGATGCATCCCGGTGCCAACAAGATGTATCGAGACTTGAGGGAGCATGTATGGTGGTATGGAATGAAGCGCGAGGTAGCACGCTTCGTATTTCGGTGTCTAGTGTGCCAGCAGGTAAAGGCAGACCGACAGAGGCCAGGTGGTTTGCTTCAACCTTTACCGATCCCAGAGTGGAAGTGGGAGCACGTGACCATGGATTTCGTTTCAGGGCTTCCACGTTCTCCAGGAGGGAAGGACGCAATTTGGGTCATCGTGGACAGGTTGACCAAATCAGCCCATTTCTTACCTTTCAAGGTGGGCACGTCGATAGAGAGGCTAGCAGAGATGTACGTGCGTTAGATCGTTAGACTTCATGGAGTTCCTGTAAGCATCATCTCGGATCGGGATAGTCGTTTCACTTCCCACTTCTGGAGGAGTCTGCAGGCTAGCTTGGGCACTCAGCTCAAGTTCAGTACCGTATATCACCCCCAGACAGACGGGCAGTCTGAACGGACTATTCAGACTCTCGAGGATATGCTACACACTTGTGTTCTAGATCTCGGAGGTTCTTGGGAGGATCATCTGCACCTGATAGAATTTGCTTCCAACAACAGCTACCAGGCCAGCATCGAAATGTCACCATTTGAGGCTCTTTATGGAAGGAGGTGTCGTACACCGTTATCTTGGGACGACGTTGGAGAGAGAGCCTTGCTAGGACCAAAAATGGTCGTGGATGCAGCAGAAAAGGTAAAACTTATCAGAGACAGACTGCGAGTGGCGCAGGACAGACAGCGGCATTGGGCCGACTGTCACGCCCCGATTCCGTGGAATCGATAGTCGTCCCCCGGGCGTGACCGCCGTGCGGGCCTAGGTTGCGCACCGCACAAGGCTAAGTATTTTTGTTTCGCATAGCGAGCACATATTCAGAGTACGCAGATAATTGAACACAGATTGAAACATGGAAAAGTTCTCTTTTATTGATAATATGAACATCTATTACAAACTCCTTGAACTGAGTCATAAGGATTGCCTCTATGGGCTTACAAAAGTGTTGACACAAAATGAGATAGCAGTCCTGTACATTACATCCCTTACTAAACTCAAAATATAAGACCTTGGGACGGAACGACTGCCTTGCCACGGAGCTGCATGATGGCTTTGGTGGCTAGCTTCTTCTTCAAAAGGCTTCTTCTTCAAAATGCTTCTAAGGTGGCACGGTCGAGACGTGCCTACAGCTGGACTGGATTGGGGGTTTGTCTCCTGCTCCTCGCTCGGTTCTTCCTAGCGCGGGGAACCTGTTTCAACGACGGTCAGTACATCGAAACGTACTGGTGAAGGCAAGCTATCCCAACTATACCAATCAACACGTTGTTTTAATGAAGCATGCATATTTGTGGGTTTCTATCTTGCCTTAGTTCATTTTACAATAAGACATAGATATAGAATCATTGAAATGACTCGTCACCGTTCGGTGACATTTACCTGTCCGTCTGAACCACCTGCACAATACTTACCTTGCCTTCCCTGTCAAGAAGACACAAGTTAGTTTCTACAGGTTTAAATATACGAGGGGATCACTGGCTTTGATGCCATAATGGACGGTCTTAGTCTCAGGCTAAGGTGACGGAGGCACATGTATCGCTGCACGCCATCTCGCCTATGGGAGAGACTAATCTTGAGGTTCCGTCCGGATCGGATCGGTGCCAGTGCCCCAGCAACCGTCCGCAGGAACCGAGAGGCCTTGTGCACAAGTTGTCCGTGATCAATGGCGTTTGTGTTAAGTTTGCATTTATGTAGCTGAGGCAATAAATTCAAGGGCATGTAGCATTGTGTGATGTATTTTGCATAGTCTCCCTGAATAATTGATGCATGGCAAAGGGTGTTCTACATATAGCATATTTATAGAAGAAGAAGTAAGCATTCTAACTTGTATATATGCATATGGTAAACATTTTGAATAAGCAGGCATGTAGTAAGTAACCGTTCACAAGTTTCAATGACAAGCATACAGATCCAAGTCTATTCCCTTATTATCTTGATATCTTTTAGTTATTACTTGGTATCGTTTGATCGGGGCAAGCACGAACACGAGATTTAGATATGAAGACTAGCAAGTAGGGCTAGCTAACCGGGTTGGTAGCCACTCACTTTAGTGGTTGGAAGGAGGAAGGAAGGAAGTGCTTTAGGCGTCCGCTCGAGCGACGACTACAGCTGGTTCACCTGTATTGACACGAACAGCTGATCAGTACTTCTTTCTCTCTCTCCCTTATCGGAATTGAAGTGCAGTCCTAAGAACGAAAGCAATGAAATCCATCGAAACCGTTCAAGAAAACCCAAGCAAACCCGAAAACCAACTCAAGGCACGAAAGCAACAAGCGACAGCGAAAACTAGGAAACAAAGAATGCAGCGGAGAGGTCCCTCCTGACTCTGCCGCTAAGTCGATCCCGGGGGCACGGTCCACTGAATATGGGAATCGATTCCGAAGAAACAAATCCATAACGAGGACGAGTTCTTAATTCAATCTATCCCGATCGAACGATACCGTCTTGTATTTCTTAGCCGCGCTCCCCGAATAGGGGGAACGGGGCACCACATCCTACCCAACTAATTGGAATTTTCGTCCCGAAACTTAAGGAATAAAACCTACCACTAGGAACAATGAGGGGAATCTTTCCCTCATTTCGGATTCAAGCTCCCAAGTAGATTCTTCGACAGAGTGATTCCGCCAAAGCACGCGCACTAGAGGAACCGAACGGGTCCGAAGCAGCTTTTCTTTTCTATCCAAAATTTGCACCGGCTGTTCTACATACGTCAAGTCGGCTTGTAGGTTCAGTTGGTCCAGGTCTACCACATGGCTTGGGTCGTACACATATTTCCTAAGCTGTGAAACATGGAATATATCGTGTACGTCGGATAGGGATGGTGGTAGAGCAATCTGATACGCAACTGAGGCAACCCGCTTTAGTATTTCGAACGGGCCGACAAATATCGGACTCAGCTTTCCTCTTGCTCCGAACCTGCTGACTCCTCGCATGGGCGAGACCTTGAGGAATACTCGGTCGCCTACTTGGAACTCTAGCGGTCTTCGATGTGTGTCCGCGTAGCTCTTTTGGCGGCTTTGAGCTACCTTCAATCTATCCCGAATCAGCCGGACTTTCTGGACGGTCTGCTCGACGAGCTCAGGGCCAAGTACTTGTCGTTCCCCAACTTCGTCCCAGCAGATAGGAGATCTACACTTCCGTCCGTATAACGCCTCATACGGCGCCATTTGAATGCTTGATTGATAACTATTGTTGTAAGCAAATTCAGCTAAAGGTAGATGAAGGTCCCAACTCGTCTTCAAGTCCAAGGCGCAGAGTCGCAACATGTCTTCGAGGATCTGGTTGACACGCTCGGTTTGGCCGTCGGTCTGTGGATGGTAGGCGGAGCTAAACTTCAACTTCGTCCCCATTGCTGACTGCAGGCTTCCCCAGAAACGTGATATGAATCGACCATCTCGATCGGAGACTATGGTTACGGGCACGCCATGGAGTCGAACGATTTTGTTGAGATATATCTGAGCCAGGCGGTCGGCACTCCAAGTAGATTTGATAGGCAGAAAGTGAGCTGACTTGGTGAGTCGATCGACGATAACCCAGACTGCATCATGTCCCCGTTGCGTCTTCGGCAAACCAACGATAAAATCCATCGTTATATCATCCCATTTCCACTCCGGAATAGCAAGGCTCTGCAGTTCTCCGCCTGGTTTCTGGTGTTCGGCCTTTACTCGTTGACAAGCCATGCAATGCGACACAAACTGCGCCACATCCTTTTTCAAGCCGTGCCACCAAAACGTCGTACGAAGATCCCGATACATCTTTGTGCTACCCGGATGAGAAGTATAGCTAGAATAGTGGGCTTCCGTGAGTATCTCTTCCCTGAGGGCCGCGTCGCTTGGAACGCACAGTCTTCCCTTCACTCGAAGCATCCCATCCGTGCTTACCGCAAAGTCGGACGCCTTCCCTGCTGAGATAAGGGCATGAATCTTTTGCAGGAATGGGTCGTCCTTCTGAGCTGTCTTTACTCGTTGTAACAAGTCGGGTTCGAGGCGCAGTTGTGATACTTGCGCCCACTTTGTGTATCTGATTTTCAAAGTAATGCCCAGTGATTCAAGATCCCGGCGCAGCCTATCATCAATAGCCAAACTTCCTGCAAACACTCGACTCAGTGCGTCAGCTACGACGTTTCCTTTGCCAGGCGTATATCTGATCATGAGGTCGAAGTCGCTTAGGAGTTCAAGCCATCGCCGCTGCCGAAGATTCAAATCTTTTTGAGTGTACAAGTATTTCAAACTTTTGTGGTCCGTATAGATTTCACACGGCACACCATAAAGATAGTGGCGCCACAGCTTTAATGCAAACACTACCGCGGCAAGCTCGAGGTCATGCGTTGGATAGTTCTGCTCGTGAGGTTTTAGCTGTCTAGACGCGTAGGCTATGACTTTATCCCGTTGCATCAGGACACATCCTAGTCCCCTTCCTGATGCATCGCTATATATTTTGAAGTCATCTGGTCCGTTTGGCAAAGTAAGGACCGGGGCGGAGACGAGGCGCTGCTTTAACTCCGTAAACGAAGCTTCACAGTCGTCCGTCCAAGTAAACTTTGCACCCTTCCGTGTGAGCTGCGTCAAGGGCGAAGCAATCCTAGCAAAATTTTGTATAAATCTTCGGTAGTACCCCGCCAGGCCAAGGAAACTTCGGATGTCGCTAGCTGACTCCGGTCGTTTCCACTGCGTGATTGCTTCTACTTTCTTCGGATCAACTGAGATGCCTTCCGAGGAGATGATATGCCCCAAAAATAAAATACTGTCTAGCCAAAATTCTGATTTGCTTAATCTGGCATACAACTTGTGGTCTCGAAGGGTTTGCAGCACCATCCGCAGGTGTCCTGCGTGCTCATCCCTAGTCTTCGAGTACACTAAGATGTCATCGATAAACACCACCACGAATTTATCGATGAAGGGCCTAAAGACACGGTTCATCGTATCCATGAATGCAGCAGGAGCATTCATCAGTCCAAACGGCATCACAGAAAACTCGTAATGGCCGTAGCGGGTTCTGAAAGCAGTCTTGGGTACGTCTTCTGGCTTAATCTTCAGCTGGTGATAGCCCGAGCGAAGATCTATTTTTGAAAACACCGCTGCTCCTTGTAGTTGATCGAACAAGTCATCAATCCGTGGCAGAGGATATTTGTTTCTGATTGTGACCTTATTCAATTCTCTGTAGTCGATGCATAGGCGTAGAGTTCCGTCCTTCTTCTTCACGAAGAGCACGGGAGCGCCCCAAGGAGACACGCTTGGACGGATGAACCCGCGATCAAGCAATTCCTGGAGTTGGCGCTTTAATTCATTCAGCTCTGCTGGTGCCATTCTGTACGGAGGCTTTGAAATCGGCTGTGTATTTGGAAATGTGTCGATAGTGAATTCAATCTCTCGATCGGGCGGCATGCCGGGTAGTTCGCTCGGAAACACGTCGGGGAACTCCGCCTCAACGGAATTTGGCTCGACGTCTGCGTAGTCCTGCCGCGCGTCCCGAACTGATGCTAGAAATCCCTCGCAGCCTGTGTAGAGCATTCGTCGAGCAGATTTTGCCGAAATCACCATGCAGGCCTTGGTCGCATCGTTCGCTGGACTACTGGTGTAACAGAACACGGCTTCTCCGGGCAGACGGAAAATGACTCGCTTCTCTGCACACTCAATAGTTGCTGCGCATGCGCCTAGCCAGTCCATTCCCAAGATGATATCATAGTCCCTAACATCTAGAACTAAGACATCGAGCGACAGCTTCTTCTCCCCAATACAAATGTAACCACCTAGGCATGCTGAACGAACAGGGATTTTTGTACCAGAGGGGGTGCTAACATTTAAATCTAAGTGCAACGGAGTCATTTTTACATTGTTTTCCACGGCAAAATTTGTGGAAATAAAACTATGCGTTGCACCTGAATCAAATAGAACACGAGCAGGTATATTATTGAAAAGTAAGGTACCTGACACGACGGTATCCGAAGCTAAAGCTTCTTCCCGTGTCATAGTGTAGACTCGGCCTTGAGCTTGATTACGCCCTTGCTGAGGCGCCGCTCGATTTGCCTGAGGTGCCGGAGTCTGATTTTGTTGAGGAGGACGGCGCTCGGTGAACTTTGGACAGTTGGGAAGGGCGTGATCGGAAGCTCCACAAATGAGGCATAACCCATGCTTTCGACGACATTCACTTTCGACGTGCCCTGGTCTTCTACAGAAGTCACATCGTTGCCCCGAGTTTCCCTTTTTCGAACCGCCGTTGTTAGGGCGCTTTGCAGCTGTGTTTCCTCTATCGTTGCCTTGGCGTTTGTGATTGGGGGTTTGCACAGCGCCGGTGGCAACGTGAGGATACTGCGGTTCGAGGGAGAGGGCATGGTTTAAAACTTCCCTCATCGTCTGATACTGTGGAACGGATACGTGCCCGTGGATACCAGGACGTAGCCCTCCTTCGAATCGTCTGGCACGACTCGCTGCATCCGGTAGGTAAGCGGTAGCAAATTTGGCCAGTTTGTTGAATTCTGCCGAGTATTGCTTCACCGTCATACTGCCCTGCCGGAGCTGAACGAACTCATTTCCCCGTTGACGTCGTAGAGGCGGGGGTATAAACTCCTCCTCAAACGCGGCGTGAAAGGTCGTCCACGCGATCGCCTCCTCTCCATGGCCAAGTTGAAGAGATCGTCGATGCACGTCCCACCAGTCGTGCGCATTGAAGCGAAGCAGTAGTTTGGCACAAGTGACGCGCTTGTCTTCCGGCACGTCTAGGAGAGAAAAATAATCTTCAAGCTCGGCGAGCCAATCTAGGGCCACGATTGGGTCCTCAGTCCCCTTAAATGGCGTATTGCAGACCTTCTTGAAGTTTGCAAAGGTGAAGGTAGTCACTTCCCTCGTCCTTGGCACGGGCGATGGTTCGACTTCAAGCGCTGGCTGCTCCACTGGTGTAGCTGTCGTTGCGACAGAATGGTTGGAGGCCAGGGTCTGAACAAGCTGTTGCAGGGTATCTACCTGCTTTTGTTGGACTGAGAGCCGTGCCTCTAGGTTGCTCTCGAACTTGGCTTGGCAGGCATCATCCCTCTGTCTTTGCTCGGCTAACATTTGCACCACTTGTTGAATCGAATCTGTTTGAGACATGCCCCGTTGGCTCCGAGAGCTTCCTGATGTTCCGGAGCTGCTCTCCTGAGTCCGAGGCTCACCTGGTGCTAGCGCTGATGGTTGCGCTTGCGTCGTTCCTTGAAAGGAAGGTAAATTACATCAGGATCATAATGTATTATGGACTTATTGCATGAACGTATCCCATTTTGGCCTTAACGAGTTCAGGAGTTCGCATAGGCGAGTTATCGCTAAGGGAACTTTTCCAGTTTATGAATCAAAGGAACTTTGAAGCTGTGCTCTGATACCAACATGTCACGCCCCAATTCCGTGGAATCGATAGTCGTCCCCCGGGCGTGACCGCCGTGCGGGCCTAGGTTGCGTACCGCACAAGGCTAAGTATTTTTGTTTCGCATAGCGAGCACATATTCAGAGTACGCAGATAATTGAACACAGATTGAAACATGGAAAAGTTCTCTTTTATTGATAATATGAACATCTATTACAAACTCCTTGAACTGAGTCATAAGGATTGCCTCTATGGGCTTACAAAAGTGTTGACACAAAATGAGATAGCAGTCCTGTACATTACATCCCTTACTAAACTCAAAATATAAGACCTTGGGACGGAACGACTGCCTTGCCACGGAGCTGCATGATTGCTTTGGTGGCTAGCTTCTTCTTCAAAAGGCTTCTTCTTCAAAATGCTTCTAAGGTGGCACGGTCGAGGCGTGCCTACAGCTGGACTGGATTGGGGGTTTGTCTCCTGCTCCTCGCTCGGTTCTTCCTAGCGCGGGGAACCTGTTTCAACGACGGTCAGTACATCGAAACGTACTGGTGAAGGCAAGCTATCCCAACTATACCAATCAACACGTTGTTTTAATGAAGCATGCATATTTGTGGGTTTCTATCTTGCCTTAGTTTATTTTACAATAAGACATAGATATAGAATCATTGAAATGACTCGTCACCGTTCGGTGACATTTACCTGTCCGTCTGAACCACTTGCACAATACTTACCTTGCCTTCCCTGTCAAGAAGACACAAGTTAGTTTCTACAGGTTTAAATATACGAGGGGATCACTGGCTTTGATGCCATAATGGACGGTCTTAGTCTCAGGCTAAGGTGACGGAGGTACATGTATCGCTGCACGCCATCTCGCCTATGGGAGAGACTAATCTTGAGGTTCCGTCCGGATCGGATCGGTGCCAGTGCCCCAGCGACCGTCCGCAGGAACCGAGAGGCCTTGTGCACAAGTTGTCCGTGATCAACGGCGTTTGTGTTAAGTTTGCATTTATGTAGCTGAGGCAATGAATTCAAGGGCATGTAGCATTGTGTGATGTATTTTGCATAGTCTCCCTGAATAATTGATGCATGGCAAAGGGTGTTCTACATATAGCATATTTATAGAAGAAGAAGTAAGCATTCTAACTTGTATATATGCATATGGTAAACATTTTGAATAAGCAGGCATGTAGTAAGTAACCGTTCATAAGTTTCAATGACAAGCATACAGATCCAAGTCTATTCCCTTATTATCTTGATATATTTTAGTTATTACTTGGTATCGTTTGATCGGGGCAAGCACGAACACGAGATTTAGATATGAAGACTAGCAAGTAGGGCTAGCTAATCGGGTTGGTAGCCACTCACTTTAGTGGTTGGAAGGAGGAAGGAAGGAAGTGCTTTAGGCGTCCGCTCGAGCGACGACTACAGCTGGTTCACCTGTATTGACACGAACAGCTGATCAGTACTTCTTCCTCTCTCTCCCTTATCGGAATTGAAGTGCAGTCCTAAGAACGAAAGCAATGAAATCTATCGAAACCGTTCAAGAAAACCCAAGCAAACCCGAAAACTAACTCAAGGCACGAAAGCAACAAGCGACAGCGAAAACTAGGAAACAAAGAATGCAGCGGAGAGGTCCCTCCTGACTCTGCCGCTAAGTCGATCCCGGGGGCACGGTCCACTGAATATGGGAATCGATTCCGAAGAAACAAATCCATAACGAGGACGAGTTCTTAATTCAATCTATCCCGATCGAACGATACCGTCTTGTATTTCTTAGCCGCGCTCCCCGAATAGGGGGAACGGGGCACCACACCGACAGCCACTGTAGACCCCTTGAGTTTCAGGTATAGATTGTTATTTTTTTGGTTTGTGTTGTTTGTTTAGACTGCGTGTTGAGACTATTTTGTTTTAGATTGGCGATCTAGTATTCCTACGGATTTCTCCGACACGTGGCACGATTCGTTTTGGTCGAGGCGGGAAGCTTAGCCCACGCTACATCGGACCCTTTGGTATTCTTGCGAGGGTAGGTGCAGTGGCGTATAGACTGGACTTGCCGTCGGCATTAGAGGGAGTGCATGATGTGTTCCACGTGTCACAGCTGAGACGGTACGTGGCAGACCCTAGTCACGTACTTTACCACTCGGAGATTGAGGTTGGTCCGACGCTCAGCTACCCCGAGCAGCCCGTAGAGATCTTGGACCGCAGAGAGAAGGTGTTGCGGAACCAAACTATTCCTTTGGTTCGTGTTGCATGGAGACATCACTCTCCAGGGGAGTCGACCTGGGAGAGAGAGGACGAAATGCGCGAGCAATACCCGTATCTCTTCTAGACTTGAGGTATATTTCCTTTTCTGATTTCATTTTTGTTCTGTTCAGTCCAAATTTCGAGGACAAAATTTCTTTTAGGAGGGTAGACTTGTCACTACCACATTTCTAGACAAGGGCATTTGGGTAATTTTACTATTTGGAATAATTATGTGTTTAATTAATCTGCTGAGTTTTTAAAACTATTTATGTTGTTGGTTGTGTTGGTTTAGGTCAAACCCTAGAAGTCAGTATGGCTAACCCTAGTTGAAAACCCAATTCTAGTGAAACCCTAGAATTCTAATTTTAGGGTGGAACCTCAAACCCTAGACTGACTAAACCTTAGTTAATTAGGTTCTACATGACCTAACATAGGGAGTTTAACCTAAACTTATGCATTGAAACCCTAACTTGGTTTTAATATAAAAGGGAACCCTCTTTTCCTTCAAGAAGGAAGAAAACCCTAGCCTCCATTAGAAGAGCTATTTTCCCCACCCCAAAACTCAGAAGCAAACCCTAGGGATTCCATTTTTCCTCTTTCAAAGCAAGGAGAACAAGGAGCTTGGGTCAAGGAACCTTGGGGAAGAAGAACTTTCATAGGAAAACCATCTCCTTATAGGTAAAACCCTATTTTTATTCATTTAATCTCAGATTTCTGTTGTTAATGCCCATTAGGAACCCACCCTGAGGTTTAGATTTCGATTTTAGGGTTTCTACATGGAGATTTAGGAGAAACTAGGGTTTTGTGTTCATACGTTGATTTTTCCCAATTTTCGGAAACCTAATCCTAAGGGTTTGCAAGTATACATGACTACATCTCCTACATGTAGGTTAGATCTCGATTTAGGGGTTCTGATCTGAGGATTCATGATGTTCTTATGTAAAACCATTTTCTTTTGTGCACACCAAGTGTTTGGTGATATGGTTCTTAGGGATTTATATATATATATATATATATATATATATATATATATATATATATATATATATATATATATATATATATATATATATATATATATACATACATACATATTTATATATGTATAGAATATTGTGTGATTTGGGGGATTTCTGTGGAGTGCTGTTCTGTGTGTTGTACAGTCGGGTTGAGAGAAATCTGTGCATCAGTAAATTTGTGCCTGTGCACAGTCAGGGGGGGGGATTCTGTTCAGTCGGGTTTTAGAGTTCATTTTGTGTCTGTATCTTAGTTGGGGGATGCCTATGTGTTAAATGTGTGTCTGTGTGTGCCAGTTTTCAGTGAACTGTGAGTACCTGGGTGTATTGGGGCTGTTCTGTGCAGTGTGTTGGGTTTTAAACTTTGCAGTCGGGTAGTATAGTTCTGTGTATATCAAGTGTTTAAGTGCAGTGAAACTGTGAACCTATGTGTGAATCAGCAGCTACTGTATGTTGTGTATCAATTTGAGGCTGAGGGTTAGTATCAGTAGGGTGTAGATTAGTGTATTAGTAAATTTTTAGTGTGTATGTGTGTAAGATTTTTATGTACCTGTGAGTGAATGCTGAATTTTGTGTGTGTGTATGAGTGATTTTTCCCAGGTTCAGGGTATTCTGAGAGTGTTTCAGTGAGTAAGTGAGGGAGCAGTGGGAACCAGTGTGTGTTCACCTGGGTGTTAATGTGTTGCTGTACAGATGTGAGTCTCAGTGAGTGTTGTGTGAGTGAGTAAGAATTTCCCAGTTCCAGTGTGAGCATGCCTGTGTGAATAGCAGTGTACATATGTGTGTGTAGGTGACTGAGTGTAAGCCTAGCTGTCTATGTGAACCTGTGTCCATGTGTAGCAGTATGTGTGTGTAGTTGTTATGTGTCAGTGAGTTAGTGAAGTGTAGAGGAGAGGGGGGATCTGTGCATTTGGACTGAGTAGTGATTCTCAGTGTCCCTGTGTTAAGGTGTGTGAGCAGTCAATTTAGAGAGGGAATTTAGTTATGAGTTAACCTGTGTTAGGGGTTAAGAGAGGACAGTTCAGTATCTGTGTATCTGTGTGAGTTTTGCCTGTGTTAGAGTGTCAGTAGGATTGTAGGTTTAGTGAGTTTCAGTGTGTGCCAGTGTGAAATATGTCTGAAACTATATGTGTGTGTATCAGTAAACTGTTTGTTTACGTGTATCAGTTAACCTGAGGGATTAGATACCTACCAATGTGTCTGTGAATAATGTATGTATGAGTGTAGGTCAGTGAGTTGTGTGCCTATGTATGCCTCAATAAGGAACCAGTGTATCATAGTGTGTGTTTGAGGAGTGGGAGAACTCATTGAGTTGAGCAGTTTCAGACTGAGAAACTGAGTTTGTGAGGTCTGCACTTAGGGTATTTTGGTATTGGGATAGGATGCAAGGCTTCAAGGCTTGAGGAGTGTAGGGTTTGGATGACTGATGCTAATGTCAGTTAAGGGGGAACCACACACAGGCAAGTGCAAGTGCAGTGTAGGAATTGGTGTATCAGGTATTGGTATGAATGCTGATATGAATAGATTGGTGTTGGTACCAAGGTTTAACTCAAGCAAAGGTAAATAATACTAATGTAATTTACAGTATAGCCTAGCTACATAGTGTATGGACTCATACAACCTAGAATTAGCTAGTTCGACCAAGAGTTGACCTAGTTTGATTATTTGACTTAGACTTGGCCTAATGACCTAGAATTGAACTAGTTTAGCTTGTGTTTACTTCAAACCTTGTATTGATGTATTATTCATTTATTTAGGTCATTGTGATCCCACTTTGGACATCGATCCTCATACCTTGCTCAGGACCACAGGCGAGTACATTCTCTGACAGTTTTCATTGTTGATTATTTCTATAATTCAGTTGTACTACATACTTGATTCTGACACTATGGATACACGGGTTAGCACCCTAGATCTCCATCATGAGGAGTCGTGATTGGAATCCATCGTGCTAGCTGGGGGATGAGGAACTATTAGTAGATTATGTGATCATATCCAAACATTTACATGCATCATAGCTCACCCCACTTCTTACGTCGGGTGCGGCCTGACTATTTACATGCATCATAGTTGTTATATATGATTAGCCTGACCACTACATGCATCATAGCTAACCATATGGTTAGCCTAACCTACAAGAATCATAGCTAATCATATATAACCAGCCTGATCTAGTCCCAAGTCGATCACATAATAAACTGATATTTCAAACACTTAGCTAGATGTCTATTCTTTATTCAGATTCACTTGTTCTAGCATTCACTGTTTTATTGTTCATTGCTAGATGCTCTATTGCCTATATTCATTTTCTTCAGTACTTCACATTTTCAGCATATATTCTCATCTTGTATTTCTTACACTGTTTATAGTTTTTGTCAATTTAATGAAACTGCTGTTAGTGCTTGTGCTTCGCTCCAATCCTGACTGGATAACATTTTTCAGAGGACCTGGAGAACTTGTGCCCCACTCATTACGGCCCAGGTTCAGAGGGAGATTTCACTCCGGAAACCCCAGAAGAGTTGCCTATCCTAGAGGAGATCCTACCTGGCTGTTCTTAGATTATTTTTCTGCATTTATTGTTTTAGACTGAGACTGAGTTGTATTTATTATTTTGTGACTTTATGAGGTCATCTAGACCAAGATTTGAGTTGGACTTATTGTGGTTGGTTTATATCAGAACTCTTTTCCATTCTCATCGTGCCCATTATTTCTTATAGCTTGTGATTGAGTATATTTATAGAACTGTAAATTAATTATCATTATCCTCCGTGCGGAGTTGAGACTATTGACAGGACATATATGTTATGTTGAGACCTAGACAGCGTTCTACCGCCGATGCTACGGCGTAGGCTGGACGTACCCACGACTCATGCCCAAATTTCGGGTGCGGGTCGTGACAGGTTCGATGATTGAGATAAGAGATAATAGATTTGATCTTGAATTTAGACGAACGATCTTGAATATAGTTCGAAAGATAAGACTCGACAATCAAGTCCGGCTGAGAACGATTAGCCCGCGGGAGCGCTAGCGTAGTGATTTTGCGTCCAGCAGGGATAATCGAACTCGCGGGAACATATTTGATGATTATTCAGACGAACTCGATAAAATGGAATGTAACGAAGGTGGATAGACTTTGACTTGAGGATTTGAACTTAGTTGTTTGAGGAATGCTAGAAGTAGACTATGGATTGATCGAACGATAACATTGAAATTGGATGATTTGGCTAGACGAATTATGATCACGGCATGAATAGTTATTAGATGAACCTGACTTAGTGGATATATATAACTTGGATGAAAGGAAGTATAACGATAAGGTTTCTTGATCGTTTCGATAATAACTATAAAATTGACGTTCTTGTCTTGTGCGAGTGTCACTCCTTGCTCACACATGCGTCACGTCCGGACTAGGACGATTATCCCGTAGAAGCGTTAGCGTGGTGATCTCACATCCAGCGGGGATGATAGAACTTGAGGGAGACCGGAGCGTGACAATTGAATGATCGTCTTGACTTGTGGTTCGACACGATAAGACGAATTTGAGAATACAAGTGAATTAAAACTGTTTCGAGGATGAGTCAGTCTAAAATATGAAGTAAGACATGCTTGATGGTTTCGTGAATGGATACGTGAATCACGTTGGACGACTTAGAGTTATGATTGAGATCGAAGATTTAGAATTGAATCATGACTTTGTGGTCTAGAATTTAAAAAGAATGGATAGGTGGTCTCTATAAAACATGTTGAGGAGATAGACTATACGAATCGCTAGGCTTGACGTGCGACATGGATATATCATTGATTCGACTGAACGAACGTGTCTTAGGAACGGCTTTATTAAAATGGACTCAGACCCTATATAAATGAATGTGTTGACGTGAGTAGGATGATCTGTGCTCAATGTTTTAAAATTTGAGTAAAACGAGCTTGGGTAGAATATCACGTATGAACGAATAATGGTTTAACCTTAGGAATTGGGGCGAGCATCGTGCAACGAATTAGCACAATAAAAATTATGAACATAAATTGTACCTATGACTTTGTGAGATGACCTAGTAATTAGGCAGACGATCCTATGCTGAGTAAAAGAACTTGTGTGACCAACTTTAGAGTATTGCTTGGGCAAGACATTGAACTGGGGTAGCAAGACTTAGAGTTAGGCTTGGAATGGTAAGTGTGTGCTATGTTTGACATGAACAGAATAGACAATAGGACATGGACGCTAGTCAATAGATCGGATAGATTGTGCTTAACGGTGGTGCAATGCTTGGTTTGAGTGAGATTAAAAATGACTTAGATTTTAATTGACCCCCGTTGGAGGTATCGATTCATAATTCTTAAGACGAGAACACTTAGACTTTCCCGAGTAACTCGTCCGACTCTGCTATCGCTAAGCTTGGTTGAAATATGTTTCGGGGACGCTTGGAATATGTGTTTGATCCAAACTCAGTGATGTGCTGAACTCGAATGTTGTTACAAGTAAATGTGTTAGATACTCTTGGATGAGTATAACGATTTAGATAAGTTTGCCTCAGTCATAGATCATCTTTCAAGATGGATTACAATGTACCCCGCGTTAAGCAATATATGTTCTGGGCTAACGACGCAGTAGAGACCGAGTCAGAGCTTGGATTGAATGATAGAGTCATTCAGTGAGACAGACCTAGCATACACCAGACACGAAATAAGGAAACGAGTAGAAAGTTATGTTCGAACGGGTCTAGTGATACGGAGTGATATGCTTGAGATAGATTCGATAGTATGCGATAGAACGATTTGCGCTCAGGAAGTCTCAAGGACAAGACTTGTTCTGAGTAGTGTATAATTTAATGACCCATTCCGCTCAAGCGGAGAGGCAATTCAAACAGCGCAAGTGCGATTACCCATTCTGCTTTGCTCAGTGAGAAGACTCGCTTGAGGCAAAGGAATCTAGACTTGGCCCTTCAGAAATTCAGACTTAGACTTTCAAAGATGTTCTCGGAGTATCGTTCAACCGAGGCAAATTATCGCTAATACGATAACCCTGTCTTTGCTTAGCTAGCATACTTAAAAATACGGATGATATATGCTAGTCACTAGGCGATTCACCCATTGCATGCTAATAAAGAATACAACGCACCTAGCTAAGGGAACAATCATATCTTATATTGCTTATCTAGACCATGGAAAGAAGTAACTTAATAGATTTTCTTATGTGCCACTCTACATGCCTCTGTACGATTTTAATACTCGTCATCGTTGCAGCAAAAATAATGGAGCACGACCCTTATTTGACTTGATGATCGGTCTCAACTGTCAGACTGTAAGAGAGGAGGCACTTTTAATCCCTTGAGAGTCAGCTCCTTCTTGTTTGAAGAAATCCTTCCCTTACTAACCCTTTAGACTCGTATTAGTGTAAAGGCTCGTGTTTCAACATTGTTTCAATGCTTGCCCACTTACATGCTAACTAGTACTCGCTCGTTTCGTTTCAATGCTTGTCACATAATTGTATGCCACGATCAAGTAACATAATCAGTATCTTACATTCATCTAGTTCACCGGACGACTGTCGAATAGTCGTTTCGTGCAAGTATGAACCTGAAAGTATTCGGGACCGTTAGGTCGCCAAGGTAGTTCCCGAACGAGGGGACGTCATCATGTCAAGTTAAGCAATACTCGTTATGTACTGAATCTGACGGCTCGGGGAGTCGATAAGTTGTGAATAAGATCCTGACTTAAGCTTGTACCTGATAAGATCATGATTTAAAACTGTACCTGATAAGAGATCTGGAAGATTAGAGACTTGCATTGTCACGGATAACTTGGTATACAAGACAGATTTTTTAATCTCATTCCGTGAATGGTCATCGGGGCACCGGGATCGATTCGACCGGTCAGAACCTCCTGACTATAATCGCCTACTTCGGGCGGGATGGGTGCAATGCCCCCTTAATCTTTCTTGCACTCCATCTATGTCCCGAGACTGCACCATCCACTATGCATCGTACCAGTGACCTCATGTTCATATAGATTAAGTCATCCTCGCTTAGCGGCAATCCGCGTGCGAGTCATTATATCGCATCAAGTATTCTAGAATACCTGAATGAATATAAGTATAAGACATCTGTATACATTTGAACATATTTGAACAACGGAGTATCACACCTGAGTATTCGAGTAACATCATCCACCTGAGTCCAAAATTTGCTCGTGACACTTGTGTTTGCTTATGCGATTCATATATATATATGTCACGCTCCAGTCCCAAAATACCGAGGGATCGGACACATGGCAATGGCCAGCAGCACACACCGATGGACAACCCAATTTAATGGATCCATCGGGGCATGCTTAAGCTGTAATATAACAATAAGTAGGTCCAATGATACAAGTCACAATCTATACTAATCTCATCCACAACAGATAATCACAGATCCAATGCCAGAATAATGCAAATAAAAATAAACTGACATATCTCAATAAAAGTGTCTCGGAGAACAATCCGAGAATAAGTCTGAAACATCAATGAGATAGACTGGAAATAAAGGACTAAAAACAGAAATAAATGAGTATCTCAAGCCAATACCCAGGAGAAGTCCTCTGGTACAATCTCGTCCTCGGGTGTCGGTACAGCTCCTGTATCAGCTCCTGCTAATGCTCCTGTACTGTATAACTCTGGGTGGATCTCCTCTGCTAATCCTGGGGACATAATCCGGATCCAGGTCCTCAGGGGACATAGCAAGGTACAAGAAAGCTCATGCCAAAATAAATGCAGTGCAGCAGATAAAGAAATAAATAGGGTAAGTATGTAGCCATCTATGTGAAAATGCAAGTGAGAGCATCACGAGTACTCAGGCTGAGCCACTACAAGCTCGGTGTCGGGGAGCCGGTAGCAGTAATATCCGGTAATGGGACAAGCTCGGGCTTCAGAGTCTTGTGCCTCACAATAATAGGGGATTTATTTATATAATCATCCTGTAGCCTGTGTGTCTCTCCCCACCCAATGTAACCATACGTCTCATGTCCACGATGCACCATGTCCATGTCACGCACAATCATATCTAATGCAGCAAGTCATAGAGTATCTAGGAATATAATGTCAATGCAATAAAGTCTGTATCCTATACAGAATCACTATGAATATCTCAGAAAGATCCTGTCCATGAATAGTGTCAAGTTTCCTGGGTTATAGTATACTTGACAAGACAAGTATGAGAATGCAAGGGTCACGAATATCCATCTCTAGATGACATACACAACATCGCGTACGGTGTTGGCACCCGACTAATAATCGGACGCTAAGTAAGTCACACGGTCCTAGGTCAAGCATGCACAGCAATATAAATAAAGCAAGGAAATATGCAACAAGAACTGTAGAGTTGGCAAGGTATACTTGCCCACTGATGTATAACTAAGTCAAGGAAATAAGTAGCAAAGCTGCAGGGTTTGGCAAGGTACACTTGCCTGGGGTCCTGGCTCCAACTATAGCTCTGGTCTCAGTATGATCTGCTGGTACTACTCCGGTTGCTGAAATAAATATCACCATTAGATTCAGAAAATATCAAATAGCTAGAAACGCCTGTCCTTAGGTCCAATTTGGACACAAGGGCAAAAATAATATTTTCGGGTCAAAGCGGGGTCCACATGTGGGCCGCTTCGTACCGAAAAGCGTGTCAGGGTCAAAGGTCTCCAAATTCGTCAAACTCAGTGTCAACAAGTCAGGAACGATGATACGAACCCAACGAAACTTCCAGAACTGGATTCCGATGAGCCGATCACAAAATCGCCCGTCAAGTGGAGCCAGTGGGGCCCACGATATACGATTTCGTCAACGTTCTCAGAATCGAACCAAACTTGGGTCGCAGGACCAGCGTATTGCTACGAGTCCGATGGCGTAAGTTTCATTTCGATCCGACGTATGTACACAAAGTTACAACGTGTTCCAGAATGGACGGGTACGGGGCGGTGTCGGCGGATACACGTTGATTTTGGTGTGCACGCACATCCAAATCAACTTCTGCGAAATCTCGCACGTCCGTATCGACGGCACGCACGTATCGATGAAGACCGCACGCGACCAAGTCATCCCGGTTGGCGGGGCGTACCCAATTCGGGGGTAAAATAGGGTATTGGTTTTCCTGTTTTTGGATCGCGGTTCGCGATCGCCATAGGACGCGATGTACCGAGCGGGTTACACGGGCACCGAGAGGGTCATACAGTCTACGCGACGCAACTGACGGAATCAAAAATGAAATTACGGGAAGAGAGAAACGGGTACCTGAACAGAGCTCCAAAAACTGTATTTTCTCGTGTCCGAGTGTCGAGTTCGAAGTGTCTCGGTCCTGTGTCCACCCTAGGGTTAGGGCCGGAGCTGGCTGGGACGGCACTGGCGAGGGCGGCCGGAGGCGGCGCAGGCTCGGACGGCCGGAGGCGGCGTCAGGGGCTGACCGGAGTCGGCTGGGACGGGGAGACGTCGAGGGCGGCTGGGAAGAGAGAGGGGGAGCCGTGCTCGGGGAAGGGGTCGAGGGGGCAGCGGGGTCGGCTCGAGCTCGGGTCTCCGGCGACTGGGGCGGGAAGGAGTGGAGCCGTGCGGGGAAGAAGAAGGAGGAGGAGGAGGAGGTCGTTGACGGGGGAGCAGCCGGCGGAGGCCTAGGGTTCAGGGGAGGAGTGGTGGCCGGATTCGAGAGGGAGAAGGGGATTTATAGGCTGAGGGGGAGCGGGTGGCGCCGGGCGAGGCGGAGCGGGGAGGTCGACGTGGCGGAGAAGGGGGAGACGCGGCCGGGCGGAGCGGCGCGTGGCCGGACGGGGCGGCGGAGGAAGCGGCTGGGCTAGGGGCGGCGGCTTAGGGTTAGGGTTAGGTTTAGGGATTAGGGATTAGGTTTATTTGGGATTTTCTTCTTTTCTTTTCTTTTTTTTTCTTTTTGTTTGTGGAGGAAAGCTAGGAAAACATGTATTTATACATACAGAAATTGGACTAGGATTTGACCTAGGATTTGGGCTGGGTCAACTCTCCTTGGGCTTGGCTTCGGCTCTCATGGGGATGTTGGGCGTTTGGCACGGGTTTAATTTGGTTTAATTCTACATCGGTTTTTTAGGACTTTAAAAATGATTCCGGGGTCCAATAAATTCACAAAAAATTATCCTATGTCGGGTTTTCTATTTTACACCATAAAATATTATTTCTATGATATTTTAATATTAATTAACAGCAATTAAAAATCATTTAATTACCAAACACCTAGGTTTTAATTACAGAAAAATCCCAAAAAATTACGAAAAATTATGAAAAATCCAAATTAGAAATTCATGAAAATCAGGGGGCTTACAATCTACCCAAATTATAAAAATTTTGTCCTCGAAATTAAAATATGGTAGGGTTCTCTCTATCCAATCTCACTTGATTACAGTCTAAAGGATTCCTCTCAAGTGAACATTGCGGTCTCTACCTAACTTAGAATTTACCCATCTATCATCTAAGGCTATACATCTAATAAAGTTATGCCCCAACTTATTTAATCATGTTATTGAATCCTCAAGTCTTTAACACCAAACACATCACCTATGATATTCCCTTAATCATATATGAAAGGGTCATCAACAATGCGACCGGCCTGTGGGGTATATCTAGTACTGTCTATATATCAAACTTATACCGAGCACGAGGTTTCGTCTTTCTGAAATAAGGGAAGACAAAGATCAATAATAAAGAGTTCAAGGGTGAGGTAATAGAATAGAAGTATCAGGATCAAGGCGTTTAACGAATTCAAATAGAATTTGTCAAAACAATTGTGGATTGAAATCCTATTCTGGTAATCCTTTGTTCGCATTCTCGTATTAGTATAGTTATGTAACTGATACGATATGCTCAGACATATCTAGAGGGCAAGTATACTAGTCAACTATATATCTCAATCCACGTGAAGTAGTCGTGCGAAGAGCGAACCAAAATGTACTAAGGTTGATCAGACCGTAATACACTGATTCTGAATAGACAATTGTATTAGTGTGTCGACCCAATAATACATATGTCATAAACAAGCTCGATAAAAGGATAAGCTTGCAAAACTAGGCTATATTAGCAGCATAAGTCAAGGTAGTACAACAAATATAGTACGCTAGATGATGATGAAAGGAGGTATAACTTAATTCCAAGTTCACAAAGACAAAACAAAATAAGCACAATAACAAAAGACTCTATAATCTCTACAGTTATTGTCACTACCACGTTCCGAAAATAGGGGTATTTTCGACTTTTTACAATATTTAATATTATGGTAGTTACAATTATGTAATTGCATGATAATTATTTGTTTTAAATAATTATGTGATGTGTAATTATATATATAATTATCTACAGTGTTCATTTGTGTTTGTGCTGGTAGACTTGACCTAGAAACCAGTAGGTGAACACCTGTCCGAATTGTGGGATTCGGTATTTTAATTGTTTATTTTAGAATTAAATTCTTGGAGGTAATAATTAATTACCGTATTTATTTAATTATTGTGCATTGCCTTTGCTTCGATATTTGGAGCAGTATCCTGACTTTTGTCTTCCAACAAATTTCACAATCTTACCCTAGACATGCCCGCCTTCCATTCTGCTATTTTTGCCACTCATAATTATGCTCTCGGTGCATTATTTCTAGCCGCACAAAAAATCATCGCGGACGTTTATTTTAAAATCCCTATTTTGCATCGTTGTGCGTTCCAATCAAAATTGGAGGCAATCTTGACCTATTTTTCGTGCGGCCCAAATTAGGATAATATTCTGTTCTGAGTCTTCTTCATTATTGGTATTGATGACCTGACCTGATTTTGGCCCCATGTACTCCTAATTAATTTTTGAACACAACTTGTATTTTATTCTAATTAAATTGAGGATACTATTTTAACCGATTTTGAAATCGTAATTTAATTCCAGTGCCCTGCTAAATTGAGCCCACACCAAACTTACAGCGCCCTGACCCTACAAAACACCGGACACCGAATCGCCGGCCAAATTTTCGTCATTTTATGTGTTTGTGCAATTTCCTGAATTTAAGGGGCTAAGTTGCAATTATTCAATTGTAGGTGTCATCACCCATTGTCCAAGACCAAATGGAAAGGTTATTTAATTGTGGACCAAATTGCATTTTTCCCCACTCTACTTTACATGAAAACAATTTCCTTCATGTTTAATCTGGATCACCCATTTAATTGGGTGCATCCTCACCTTTGATTACCCACACCCTCATCCTATTTAATGTCCTATCTACATCAACCCTAATCCGAAGAAACCTAGGTAGCCTCATCTCACAAGCCTCCACCCCTCTTTCCAACGTAGGAAGAAATTCTTCTTCCTTTCTTCTTCTCATTCCTTCTCTTCTTCTTCCTTTTTCTTCTTCTTCTTTGTTTTTTCCTTTTGAATTTGAATTCAAGGGGGGGAAACCATGTGTACTGTTCATCCCCCATCTCCTGAACCCGGCCAACCCGGCGGTCCTCTGTGCTCCGGCGGCCCGCTGGCAGTCGACCCCATCGAGCAGAACCACCGACCCCCGCGGCGACTGCCCCGACCATCACCTCCTCCGCCTCTGCCCACCCCGGCAGACTCCCCAAACCCGACTTCTGTGCACCGGCGGCCTCACTCCCCTCCGGCGGCCAAGCTCGGCCCGCTGGCCGCTGCTCCCAAACACCACCCTGCTGTCGAGCTCCCCTCGTTCCCATCTCCTCCACTTCAGCACAACCACCACACCACCACCTACATCTATCACCATCGCCACCCCTCTGCAACCACTCCCTCCGGCTGCACCTCGGTACTCCGGCGGCCGAGTCCCCCGCAGCCCCACCTTGCTGTCCGGACAGGACCCCGGAGCATCCTCCCCTGCATTCCCCGAGACCCCGCTGCGACTCCCCTATGCTCCGTCGGCCGACTTCCTCTGCACTCCGGCGAGCGGCCCGACCCAGCATCCATCCTCCCTCCACAGTGAGTTTTCTTATCCCCCTCCTTCCTTCTTCACATATATATATATATATATATATATATATATATATATATATATATATATATATATATATATATATATATATATATATATATATATATATATAGCTAATGTATGTGTATATATATTTAGTGTATGAATGCAATGTGTATATGTATTTGTGTATATACTAATGTATAGGTATTTGCATATATTTAATTTATGTGTGTGTATATGTGCATGTTTTAATTTAATTAGTATATACATATATGTATATATATACTTATATATACTAGTATATAGTATTGCATTTTCAATTGGTATATATGTATATATATAATTTGAATTAGTATAGTATATATATATACCTTAGTATAATGTAGTGTATCTATCAAATTAGCATATGTATATGTATAGCATTTAATTGATTAATGTTTAATACGTGAATATGTATAGTATATAAATATACATTTGGTAATGTATATTTTAAATAAATGTACATGTATTTGTATATATGATTTAATGTGGATATATATATATGTATATGTATACGTATAATGATATATGTTGAATATTGTATTATATTTTTCATATAGAAAATATGTATTATTTTGGTAATATATATATACCTATATATAAATGTATGTTTTTGGGGTGCAAATATACCTATATTTATTTGGTATAAATTCATATAGTATATACGTATTAAAGGTATTTTTAGAATATGTATAAACATATATATGAATATCAGTATTTTGGTATATATTCAAAATAACCGTATTTTGGTATCAATATATATATGTAGATTTATACTTTCATTTTGGTATATGTAAGTATATATACATATATATAAACTTATTTTTGGTATGGGTATAAACATGTATTATATATGTGTTTTAGTATTTAATATTATATATATATAATGTATTGGCATATATATATGTGTATGTATTTTGTATAAACCCTTGGCATATTTTTAATATATATACATATATATTGTATATGTGTTTAATTTGATATATATATATATTATAAGTATTAATGTTAGTAAAGATATGTATATTTATTTATGTATATCCTACTAGGTGACCCTAGTTGACTAGTGCCCTGCCTGGCATGGCCCTGAGGCCAGTGTTTTGATTGAGTGTTAGTATAGCATCTGATGCAAATGTGATATTGTGATATGTTTAGGACTGTTGCTTCACCCAGGGGATACTCTGGAACAGGACATCAATAATTACCAGCTAAGGACCCAAGGCGAATACATTCTCTGATTAGTTTCTAATTTATGATATCTCCTATGTTCCCTGTATCTAGTGTAAATATCCATGTTCTTGACACGTTCGTTACACGGATTGGTGTAGACGGGTCTCGTCATGAGATGTTATTCCTTATTCATGGTGTAGCTTGTACAAGACTTGTTTCCTTGATATCTTGTGCATGTACAGACACTGATTTCCGGGGAGATTTGCTACCTCCCTAGGGAATCCCGTGCCATAGCGTACCATGATTTGATCTACTATACCAGTCGGGGGTTTGGGGAGTATTTTAGTATAGATATGTGATCATACCCAACTTTCCATGCACCATAGCTTACCCCACATCTCACGTCGGGTGCGGCCTGACCATCTCCATGCTTCATAGCTGTTACGTGTGATTAGCCTGACCATCTCCATGCATCATAGCTAACCAACGGTTAGCCTGACCTTCCATGAATCATAGCTAATCACATGTAACCAGCCTGATCAAGTTCCCAAGTCGATCACATGTTAAAGCTAGTACTCACACACTTAGTCATAGTTTTCTTGCTCATTGACATATTGTTTCTTTTCCTGCATTTAATTCCAGTATTTCTTTCATTGTACATTTCTCGTACCTATACATGCATCTGGTATATTTCCATCTAGAACTGCTATATAGTTTATGTCATTTATATAGAACTGCTATTTAGAGATTTACTTTGCTCCTTCCTGACTGGAAAATATTTTCCAGACCGTGACCTTAGTGGACTTGTTTCTGACACACTTGGAGATTGGATGTTACTGATTGCAGGTATGATTATTATGTCGTTAGACTTGTCTTGTATTTCTTTGTTTGCCTTGATATCTCATCGTGCTTTAGTTTAGGTGATTGAGTATTTCTAACATTATTTTATGATATTCCCGTCTCCTTATGGAGTTGGGTATTCACGTGAGTTTGATTAGATAGTTACATGACCTAGACAGCGTTCTACCGCCGATGCTGCGGCGTAGGCTGGACGTACCCACGCACTCGTGCCCCTAAACCGGGTGCGGGTCGTGACACGTTTTAGTGGTGGCCCATGCAGGTCAGACTTCGCTAGTTGTGCAATGTCGTAGTAGTGTGGCATCCTTGTTATGCTACTGCGTACCTGCTATTGAATATAGGACATAGGATACTAGGATGAGAGAGGATACTCAATCACAAATTCTTGAGAGATTCCTGGGACGACCCCTTGAGAATCTTATTATAATTTCCAATTTAAATCTTTTTGTTTTCGTCCGCTCCCGCTTGTTGTTATTGAACTTGATTCTTGTTGATTTGTTATAAAATTAAAATCTTGGTATCATTGTTGAGTTTTGATTCTTGTTGACCAGTTGTTAAATTTAACTCTTGGTGTCGTTGTTGAGTTTGATTTTTATCGAGATGAATTTTACGGGCTAAAATTTACTATATCATCTGATGACATATGTTGATGAGGACAGTGAGAAAGGTAAAACGTCTACTTTGGTTATGGACCCTAGAGTTTATCGCAGTCATATTAGCTGTGGTGACGAGAACGTAGGAACCTGACTTGGATGTACATACTATAGTTATGAAACTTAGAGTCTCTTGCAGCCATACCGGTTGGCGTGGCGAAGATTCTAGACGACATGATTATAGAGTTGCATACCTTAGTTACGAAACCTATCGTTTATCATATCTATGCTTACTGGCCTGGCGAGGATTCTGAGTGTCATGATTTCAGACAGACGTGTATGATTATCAGGTTGTATCTTAAATTGGTTCTTAAAGTATCATCTCAAGACTTATCTATTTATGTTATTTCAGGACTTTGTTCCATCGCTTCTTTTTTTTACTAGCAGTAAAGATACCTTCAGTCCTTAACCCAGTTCTTTTGAGCCTTATTCCTTTAAGGATCCTTGTTAGTATGATAATTAGCGACTTGTGATTTTGTCTGTGTCTTGAGTATTAGTATGGACTGAGTGTTGCTTATGAGTTTGTAAGTGTTTCCTAGTTGGACATATGAGCAGTAGGCCTTAATCTAGAGTTAGCCCTTAGTATAGTACCTTGTACCAATGGTTCTAGGATAAGTGTCATTAGAGACTGTGAGTAGAAGGAGAGTATAGAGTATCAGTGATAGTTCTCAGAGTTAGTATCAGAGCCAATATACCCGTCCCGGATAATCATGATTATGTAATTGGATGATCTATGTGAACAATTAAGTATCCAGGAATTGTGTTAAGGATTAGCGGAGCAGGATGTTCAAATTTGATAATCGATATCGGGTGTGTTAAAGGTAAAGGAATTTATATGCATGAGGAGTTATAATGAGGTGTCATGAGTAGAGAAATATCGGAATTGGTAATGAAGATGGTGAAGCGTATCACAGATTAGTGTAACAGGCTATGAAAGGTTAAAGGGAAATATCTATACAACCATCGAGATGAGAAACCATACACTTACCCATGAGAGTAAAGAAACATGAGTTCTAATGAGCTTGATGAGATAATCCATTAATGAAGCTAGTGATATAATACCAAGGGTGCTAATGGTTCTATATCGAGGATTTGTCGAGAATGACGCTAATAACAGTAAGCACTTTGTGTGATAATGATTGGATGATATACTAGTTGACATAAATTGAAATCATGAAAGAAAAATACAGGTGATGATAACTTTGATCATTGGAGGTAATAGTGCAAGTGATTCGGGCAGTACAAATTTGGTACACAGTTGTAGACAATAGAGGTATTGAGTGCACCTTGAGTATCAGAGACCGTGAGCACTGATATGTACAATTGTGGAGTTATAAATTAAAAGGTGGAAATAAAATTTTATTTTAGAATAATTAAGGAGTAGAGATTATGTCATTAAATTTTTGAGGATCTCAAATATGAATTCAATAAACATGGTTAAGGCTACAAAGATTTTAGAAGTGATTAAATTTTATTTCGATGCTGAGTATCTGATTTTGAGGAGGTATATACAATTTATTTTTAAGTTGATCGAGAAGTTAAACCTTGACGATTATTTTGAGGATTAATTTTATGGTAGATGAGAGATATGAATATTAATATATGAGTAGATGATATACATGTGTAAGGATCTGGTGACTTGAGCATGATTGAGATGGCACCGCAGACTGACTTGGGTGTCCATCTAAAGTGGTATTGGAAAGAGCAGTATTTAGTATGGTGTTGCACTTGACGTATAATTGAGTGATAAGAACGACTAGTATGAACAATTGTAGTAGGAACGGGGACTGACAGAGGGTATGGTACCAAAGAGATAGAGGTATCAACTTGGATGCATTATTGAATCATGGTTATATTAGAGATTCTTGGCATCAGATTTTGGTATTAATAGACAGGTGTGTGCAATACGGATATATTCATGGATTTTGTGGATTAAAGGTTAGTTGATAGGGATATCAGTGTACAGGAATAGGAATTTGTTAGTGAATATGCTAGAGTTAAGTGTATGTTAGAGATAAGGGATACTACAAGTAATATGTTAGTAGGTTCTTTTTTCTTAATGTTATTTTCCCGTCTTTCGATTGATTGATTTCCCTAGTACTGTAGTTCATATTCATGATTTTCTTGTTAGAATATAACTAGTAGTACACCCTTAACAGAGACTGAAATACCATGACAAAAGATACATGACCTATATATTTTTCTTAAATTGTATGGCTGTAGGTAAAGTTTTCTTAAAACATGATCATTAGGGTTTTGACCATAGCAAAGATCTATGACAAGTTATGACCGACAAAAGAGACAAGAGGATTAAATTGTGGATGAGCATTAATTTAAATAAAGAATTTAGGGGTTGTTATAACAGAGTGATGGATCATTGATTTTGTGAAACTCGAGGTATGATTGAAATTCGAGGATATTGCAAGAATACGGTAATTTCAAAATTTTTGAAAATTGCGAAACGACAAGGTGGATAATTTCAGGATTTTGTGGGTTGTTGAATTTCACTATTTATGGAAAATAATAATGTGTACGAGTAAACACTACTATGAGGATTTTAAATTTCGAGGACGAAATTCTTTTAAGGTGGGTAGACTTGTCACTACCACGTTCCGAAAATAGGAGTATTTTCGACTTTTTACAATATTTAATATTAGGGTAGTTACAATTATGTAATTGCATGATAATTATTTATTTTAAATAATTATGTGATGTGTAATTATATATATAATTATCTACAGTGTTCATTTGTGTTTGTGCTGGTAGACTTGACCTAGAAACCAGTAGGTGAACACCTGTCCGAATTGTGGGATTCGGTATTTTAATTGTTTATTTTAGAATTAAATTCTTGGAGGTAATAATTAATTACCGTATTTATTTAATTATTGCGCATTGTCTTTGCTTCGATATTTGGAGCAGTATCCTGACTTTTGTCTTCCAACAAATTTCATAATCTTACCCTAGACATGCCCGCCTTCCATTCTGCTATTTTTTCCACTCATAATTATGCACTCTGTGCATTATTTCTAGCCGCACAAAAAATTGTCGCGGACGTTTATTTTAAAATCTCTATTTTGCATCTTTGTGCGTTCCAATCGAAATTGGAGGCAATCTTGACCTATTTTTCGTGCGGCCCAAATTAGGGTAATATTTTGTTCTGAGTCTTCTTCATTATTGGTATTGATGACCTGACCTGATTTTGGCCCCATGTACTCCTAATTAATTTTTGAACACAACTTGTATTTTATTCTAATTAAATTGAGGATACTATTTTAACCGATTTTGAAATCGTAATTTAATTCCAGTGCCCTGCTAAATTGAGCCCACACCAAACTTACAGCGCCCTGACCCTACAAAACACCGGACACCGAATCGCCCGCCAAATTTTTGTCATTTTATGTGTTTGTGCAATTTCCTGAATTTAAGGGGCTAAGTTACAATTATTCAATTGTAGGTGTCATCACCCATTGTCCAAGACCAAACGGAAAGGTTATTTAATTGTGGACCAAATTGCATTTTTCCCCACTCTACTTTACATGAAAACAATTTCCTTCATGTTTAATCTGGACCACCCATTTAATTGGGTGCATCCTCACCTTTGATTACCCACACCCTCATCCTATTTAATGTCCTATCTACATCAACCCTAATCCCAAGAAACCTAGGTAGCCTCATCTCACAAGCCTCCACCCCTCTTTCCAACGTAGGAAGAAATTCTTCTTCCTTTCTTCTTCTCATTCCTTCTCTTCTTCTTCTTCCTTTTTCTTCTTCTTCTTTGTTTTTCCCTTTTGAATTTGAATTCAAGGGGGGGGGGAAACCATGTGTACTGTTCATCCCCCATCTCCTGAACCCGGCCAACCCGGCGATCCTCTGTGCTCCGGCGGCCCGCTGGCAGCCGACCCCATCGAGCGGAACCACCGACCCCCGCGGCGACTGCCCCGACCATCACCTCCTCCGCCTCTGCCCACCCCGGCAGACTCCCCAAACCCGACTTCTGTGCACCGGCGGCCTCACTCCCCTCCGGCGGCCAAGCCCGGCCCGCTGGCCGCTGCTCCCAAACACCACCCTGCTGTCGAGCTCCCCTCGTTCCCATCTCCTCCACTTCAGCACAACCACCACACCACCACCTACATCTATCACCATCGCCACCCCTCTGCAACCACTCCCTCCGGCTGCACCTCGGTACTCCGGCGGCCGAGTCCCCCGCAGCCCCACCTTGCTGTCCGGACAGGACCCCGGAGCATCCTCCCCTGCATTCCCCGAGACCCCGCTGCGACTCCCCTGTGCTCCGCCGGCCGACTTCCTCTGCACTCCGGCGAGCGGCCCGACCCAGCATCCATCCTCCCTCCACAGTGAGTTTTCTTCTCCCCCTCCTTCCTTCTTCACATATATATATATATATATATATATATATATATATATATATATATATGTAGCTAATGTATGTGTATATATATTTAGTGTATGAATGCAATGTGTATATGTATTTGTGTATATACTAATGTATAGGTATTTGCATATATTTAATTTATGTGTGTGTATATGTGCATGTTTTAATTTAATTAGTATATATGTATATATATACTTATATATACTAGTATATAATATTGCATTTTCAATTGGTATATATGTATATATATAATTTGAATTAGTATAGTATATATATATACCTTAGTATAATGTAGTGTATCTATCAAATTAGCATATGTATATGTATAGCATTTAATTGATTAATGTTTAATACGTGAATATGTATAGTATATAAATATACATTTGGTAATGTATATTTTAAATAAATGTACATATATTTGTATATATGATTTAATGTGGATATATATATATGTATATAGATACGTATACGTATAATGATATATGTTGAATATTGTATTATATTTTTCATATAGAAAATATGTATTATTTTGGTAATATATATATACCTATATATAAATGTATGTTTTTGGGGTGCAAATATACCTATATTTATTTGGTATAAATTCATATAGTATATACGTATTAAAGGTATTTTTAGAATATGTATAAACATATATATGAATATCAGTATTTTGGTATATATTCAAAATAACCGTATTTTGGTATCAATATATATATGTAGATTTATACTTTCATTTTGGTATATGTAAGTATATATACATATATATAAACTTATTTTTGGTATGGGTATAAACATGTATTATATATGTGTTTTAGTATTTATATTATATATATATAATGTATTGGCATATATATATGTGTATGTATTTTGTATAAACCCTTGGCATATTTTTAATATATATACATATATATTGTATATGTGTTTAATTTGATATATATATATTATAAGTATTAATGTTAGTAAAGATATGTATATTTATTTATGTATATCCTACTAGGTGACCCTAGTTGACTAGTGCCCTGCCTGGCATGGCCCTGAGGCCAGTGTTTTGATTGAGTGTTAGTATAGCATCTGATGCAAATGTGATATTGTGATATGTTTAGGACTGTTGCTTCACCCAGGGGATACTCTGGAACAGGACATCAATAATTACCAGCTAAGGACCCAAGACGAGTACATTCTCTGATTAGTTTCTAATTTATGATATCTCCTATGTTCCCTGTATCTAGTATAAATATCCATGTTCTTGACACGTTGGTTACACGGATTGGTGTAGACGGGTCTCGTCATGAGATGTTATTCCTTATTCATGGTGTAGCTTGTACAAGACTTGTTTCCTTGATATCTTGTGCATGTACAGACACTGATTTCCGGGGAGATTTGCTACCTCCCTAGGGAATCCCGTGCCATAGCGTACCATGATTTGATCTACTATACCAGTCGGGGGTTTGGGGAGTATTTTAGTGTAGATATGTGATCATACCCAACTTTCCATGCACCATAGCTCACCCCACATCTCACGTCGGGTGCGGCCTGACCATCTCCATGCTTCATAGCTGTTACGTGTGATTAGCCTGACCATCTCCATGCATCATAGCTAACCAACGGTTAGCCTGACCTTCCATGAATCATAGCTAATCACATGTAACCAGCCTGATCAAGTTCCCAAGCCGATCACATGTTAAAGCTAGTACTCACACACTTAGTCATAATTTTCTTGCTCATTGACATATTGTTTCTTTTCCTGCATTTAATTTCAGTATTTCTTTCATTGTACATTTCTTGTACCTATACATGCATCTGGTATATTTCCATCTAGAACTGCTACATAGTTTATGTCATTTATATAGAACTGCTATTTAGAGATGTACTTTGCTCCTTCCTGACTGGAAAATATTTTCCAGACCGTGACCTTAGTGGACTTGTTTCTGACACACTTGGGGATTGGATGTTACTGATTGCAGGTATGATTATTCTGTCGTTAGACTTGTCTTGTATTTCTTTGTTTGCCTTGATATCTCATCGTGCTTTAGTTTAGGTGATTGAGTATTTCTAACATTATTTTATGATATCCCCGTCTCCTTATGGAGTTGGGTATTCACGTGAGTTTGATTAGATAGTTACATGACCTAGACAGTGTTCTACCGCCGATGCTGCGGCGTAGGCTGGACGTACCCACGCACTCGTGCCCCTAAACCGGGTGCGGGTCGTGACACGTTTTAGTGGTGGCCCATGCAGGTCAGACTTCGCTAGTTGTGCGATGTCGTAGTAGTGTGGCATCCTTGTTATGCTACTGCGTACCTGCTATTGAATATAGGACATAGGATACTAGGATGGGAGAGGATACTCAATCACAAATTCTTGAGAGATTCCTGGGACGACCCCTTGAGAATCTTATTATAATTTCCAATTTAAATCTTTTTGTTTTCGTCCGCTCTCGCTTGTTGTTATTGAACTTGATTCTTGTTGATTTGTTATAAAATTAAAATCTTGGTATCATTGTTGAGTTTTGATTCTTGTTGACCAGTTGTTAAATTTAACTCTTGGTGTCGTTGTTGAGTTTGATTTTTATCGAGATGAATTATACGGGCTAAAATTTACTGTATCATCTGATGACATATGTTGATGAGGACAGTGAGAAAGGTAAAACGTCTACTTTGGTTATGGACCCTAGAGTTTATCGCAGTCATATTAGCTGTGGTGACGAGAACGTAGGAACCTGACTTGGATGTACATACTATAGTTATGAAACTTAGAGTCTCTTGCAGCCATACCGGTTGGCGTGGCGAAGATTCTAGACGACATGATTATAGAGTTGCATACCTTAGTTACGAAACCTATCGTTTATCGCATCTATGCTTACTGGCGTGGCAAGGATTCTGAGTGTCATGATTTCAGACAGACGTGTATGATTATCAGGTTGTATCTTAAATTGGTTCTTAAAGTATCATCTCAAGACTTATCTATTTATGTTATTTCAGGACTTTGTTCCATCGCTTCTTTTTTTTACTAGCAGTAAAGATACCTTCAGTCCTTAACCCAGTTCTTTTGAGCCTTATTCCTTTAAGGATCCTTGTTAGTATGATAATTAGCGACTTGTGATTTTGTCTGTGTCTTGAGTATTAGTATGGACTGAGTGTTGCTTATGAGTTTGTAAGTGTTTCCTAGTTGGACATATGAGCAGTAGGCCTTAATCTAGAGTTAGCCCTTAGTATAGTACCTTGTACCAATGGTTCTAGGATAAGTGTCATTAGAGACTGTGAGTAGAAGGAGAGTATAGAGTATCAGTGATAGTTCTCAGAGTTAGTATCAGAGCCAATATACCCGTCCCGGATAATCATGATTATGTAATTGGATGATCTATGTGAACAATTAAGTATCCAGGAATTGTGTTAAGGATTAGCGGAGCAGGATGTTCAAATTTGATAATCGATATCGGGTGTGTTAAAGGTAAAGGAATTTATATGCATGAGGAGTTATAATGAGGTGTCATGAGTAGAGAAATATCGGAATTGGTAATGAAGATGGTGAAGCGTATCACAGATTAGTGTAACAGGCTATGAAAGGTTAAAGGGAAATATCTATACAACCATCGAGATGAGAAACCATACAATTACCCATGAGAGTAAAGAAACATGAGTTCTAATGAGCTTGATGAGATAATCCATTAATGAAGCTAGTGATATAATACCAAGGGTGCTAATGGTTCTATATCGAGGATTTGTCGAGAATGACGCTAATAACAGTAAGCACTCTGTGTGATGATGATTGGATGATATACTAGTTGACATAAATTGAAATCATGAAAGAAAAATACAGGTGATGATAACTTTGATCATTGGAGGTAATAGTGCAAGTGATTCGGGCAGTACAAATTTGGTACACAGTTGTAGACAATAGAGGTATTGAGTGCACCTTGAGTATCAGAGACCGTGAGCACTGATATGTACAATTGTGGAGTTATAAATTAAAAGGTGGAAATAAAATTTTATTTTAGAATAATTAAGGAGTAGAGATTATGTCATTAAATTTTTGAGGATCTCAAATATGAATTCAATAAACATGGTTAAGGCTACAAAGATTTTAGAAGTGATTAAATTTTATTTCGATGCTGAGTATCTGATTTTGAGGAGGTATATACAATTTATTTTTAAGTTGATCGAGAAGTTAAACCTTGACGATTATTTTGAGGATTAATTTTATGGTAGATGAGAGATATGAATATTAATATATGAGTAGATGATATACATGTGTAAGGATCTGGTGACTTGAGCATGATTGAGATGGCATCGCAGACTGACTTGGGTGTCCATCTAAAGTGGTATTGGAAAGAGCAGTATTTAGTATGGTGTTGCACTTGACGTATAATTGAGTGATAAGAACGACTAGTATGAACAATTGTAGTAGGAACGGGAACTGACAGAGGGTATGGTACCAAAGAGATAGAGGTATCAACTTGGATGCATTATTGAATCATGGTTATATTAGAGATTCTTGGCATCAGATTTTGGTATTAATAGACAGGTGTGTGCAATACGGATATATTCATGGATTTTGTAGATTAAAGGTTAGTTGATAGGGATATCAGTGTACAGGAATAGGAATTTGTTAGTGAATATGATAGAGTTAAGTGTATGTTAGAGATAAGGGATACTACAAGTAATATGTTAGTAGGTTCTTTTTTCTTAATGTTCTTTTCCCGTCTTTCGATTGATTGATTTCCCTAGTACTGTAGTTCGTATTCATGATTTTCTTGTTAGAATATAACTAGTAGTACACCCTTAACAGAGACTGAAATACCATGACAAAAGATACATGACCTATATATTTTTCTTAAATTGCATGGCTGTAGGTAGAGTTTTCTTAAACCATGATCATTAGGGTTTTGACCATAGCAAAGATCTATGACAAGTTATGACCGACAAAAGAGACAAGAGGATTAAATTGTGGATGAGCATTAATTTAAATAAAGAATTTAGGGGTTGTTATAACAGAGTGATGGATCATTGATTTTGCGAAACTCGAGGTATGATTGAAATTCGAGGATATTGCAAGAATACGGTAATTTCAAAATTTTTGAAAATTACGAAACGACAAGGTGGATAATTTCAGGATTTTGTGGGTTGTTGAATTTTACTATTTATGGAAAATAATAATGTGTACGGGTAAATACTACTATGAGGATTTTAAATTTCGAGGACGAAATTCTTTTAAGGTGGGTAGACTTGTCACTACCACGTTCCGAAAATAGGGGTATTTTCGACTTTTTATAATATTTAATATTAGGGTAGTTACAATTATGTAATTGTATGATAATTATTTGTTTTAAATAATTATGTGATGTGTAATTATATATATAATTATCTACAGTGTTCATTTGTGTTTGTGCTGGTAGACTTGACCTAGAAACCAGTAGCTGAACACCTTCTCAATGTGGCCTTTCTTGCGACAATGCTGACAGGTAGGCAGGAATGAGGCTCTTGGTGCTGCTCTCGGTGGTGGATTTATCTGTGGTCGCTTTGCAGCTCTTTCCTATTGTGCTTGGTCTGGTGCTGATGCATACGGCCGCTTCTGGCTGGACTCCATCCTTGTGTTGCACTCCATGGCCGGTGCTGTAGTAAGAGCGTCCTCGTCTAAGGTAGTTGTATTTGAACTGATTAACTTCCGTAATTCTGAGCTAAATCTGTCGATGAACTTCTCCACTTGGTTTTGCTGAGCTTCTTGTTGAACCTTCTGATGAGCTTGCATCATCGCGTAGAACATTCAGAACATTTGTTGTTCGTCCATAGCCTGCCCTTGTGGAACGGTAGACATCGGTGGAGCAAACTGCGTCGATGGTGGAACGTCATCTTCCTGGATTCTTGAGGTATGCTGATTCGCTTGACTGTGTTGTTGAGCGGATTGACCTTCATCGACTGGTGTTATTTCATCTCCGTAGGTAACCACAGCATCTCGTGGTGTTTCTGGATGAGTCTCGTCGCGTGCTTGTGAATCCATTGCTCTGCATCAAAATAAACTATAAGAGGCGTACAGGAATCAAGGTAGGATGCAAGTCAAGAATTTAATTTGAATCCGATATAGATGTCAAGAACGATTCAAGCAAGTGGATGAGATCCTAAAACTTGCAGGCTTGCTCGGTCCCTAAGTTAAAACCGAACAATTTAGTCATTGACCTGCATGGGCCACCACAAAAACCATGTCACGCCCCAGTCCCAAAATACCGAGGGACCGGACGCATGGCAATGGCCAGCAGCACACACCGATGGACAACCCAATTTAATGGATCCATCGGGGCATGCTTAAGCTGTAATACAACAATAAGTAGGTCCAATGATACAAGTCACAATCTATACTATTCTCATCCCCAACAGATAATCACAGATCCAATACCAGAATAATGCAAATAAAAATAAACTGACATATCTCAATAAAAGTGTCTCGGAGAACAATCCGAGAATAAGTCTGAAATATCAATGCGATAGACTGGAAATAAAGGACTAGAAACAGAAATAAATGAGTATCTCGAGCCAATATCCAGGAGAAGTCCTCTGGTACAATCTCGTCCTTGGGTGTCGGTACAGCTCCTGTATCAGCTCCTGCTAATGCTCCTGTACTGTATAACTCTGGGTGGATCTCCTCTGCTAATCCTGGGGACATAATCCGGATCCAGGTCCTCAGGGGACATAGCAAGGTACAAGAAAGCTCATGCCAAAATAAATGCAGTGCAGCAGATAATGAAATAAATAGGGTAAGTATGTAGCCATCTATGTAAAAGTGCAAGTGAGAGCATCACGAGTACTCAGGCTGAGCCACTACAAGCTCGGTGTCGGGGAGCCGGTAGCAATAATATCCGGTAATGGGCCAAACTCGGGCTTCAGAGTCTTGTGCCTCACAATAATAGGGGGGTTTATATATATAATCAGCCTGTAGCCTGTGTGTCTCTCCCCACCCAATGTAACCATATGTCTCATATCCACGATGCACCATGTCCATGTCACGCACAATCATATCTAATGTAGCAAGTCATAGAGTATCTAGGAATATAATGTCAATGCCATAAAGTCTGTATCCTATACAGAATTACCATGAATATCTCAGAAAGATCCTGTCCATGAATAGTGTCAAGTGTCCTGGGTTATAGTGTACTTGATAAGACAAGTACGAGAATGCAAGGGTCACGAATATCCATCTCTAGATGACATACACAACATCGCGTACGGTGTTGGCACCCGACTAATAATCGGACGCTAAGTAAGTCACACGGTCCTAGGTCAAGCATGCACAGCAATATAAATAAAGCAAGGAAATATGCAACAAGAACTGCAGAGTTGGCAAGGTATACTTGCCCACTGATGTATATAACTAAGTCAAGGAAATAAGTAGCAAAGCTGCAGGGTTTGGCAAGGTACACTTGCCTGGGGTCCTAGCTCCAACTATAGCTCTGGTCTCAGTGTGATCTGCTGGTACTACTCCGGTTGCTGAAATAAATATTACCATTAGATTCAGAAAATATCAAATAGCTAGAAACGCCTGTCCTTAGGTCCAATGTGGACACAAGGGCAAAAATAATATTTTTGGGTCAAAGCGGGGTCCACATGTGGGCCGCTTCGTACGAAAAAACGTATCAGGGTCAAAGGTCTCCAAATTCGTCAAACTCAGTGTCAACAAGTCAGAAACGATCATACGAACCCAACAAAACTTCCAGAACTGGATTTTGATGAGCCGATCACAAAATCGCCCGTCAAGTGGAGCCTATGGGGCCCACGATACGTAATTTCGTCAATGTTCTCAGAATCGAACCAAACTTGGATCACAGGACCAGCGTACTGCTACGAGTCCGATGGCGTAAGTTTCGTTTTGATCCGACATGTGTACACAAAGATACAACGTATTCCAAAATGGACAAGTATGGGACGGTGTCGGCGGATACGCGTTGATTCCGGTGTGCACGCACATCCAAATCAACTTCGGCAAAATCCCGCAGGTCCGTATCGACGGCGCGCACGTATCGATGAAGACCGCGCGCGACCAAGTCATCCTGTTTGGCGGGGCGTACCCAGTTCCGGGGTAAAATGGGGTGTTGGTTTTCCTATTTTTGGATCGCAGTTCGCGATCGCCACAGGACGCGATGCACAAAGCGGGTTGCACGGGCACCGAGAGGGTCATACAGTCTACGCGACGCAACTGACGGAATAGAAAACAGAATTACTGGGAGAGAGAAATGGGTACCTGAACAGAGCTCCAAAATTTGCATTTTCTTGTGTCCGAGTGTCGAGTTTGAAGTGTCCGGGTCCTGTGTCCACCCTATGGTTAGGGCCGGAGCTGGCTGGGACAGCACTGGCGAGGGCGGCCGGAGGCGGCGCAGGCTCGGACGGCCGGAGGCGGCGTCGGGGGCTGACCTGAGTCGGCTGGGACGGGGAGACGTCGAGGGCGGCTGGGAGGAGAGAGGGGGAGCCGTGCTCGGGGAAGGGGTCGAGGGGGCAGCGGGGTCGGCTCGAGCTCGGGTCTCCGGCGACTGGGGCGGGAAGGAGTGGAGCCGTGCGGGGAAGAAGGAGGAGGAGGAGGAGGAGGTCGTTGACGGGGGAGCAGCCGGCGGAGGCCTAGGGTTCAGGGGAGGAGTGGTGGCCGGATTCGAGGGGGAGAAGGGGATTTATAGGCTGAGGGGGAGCGGGTGGCGCCGGGCGAGGCGGAGCGGGGAGGTCGACGTGGCGGAGAAGGGGGAGACGCGGCCGGGCGGAGCGGCGCATGGCCGGACGGGGCGGCGGAGAAAGCGGCTGGGCTAGGGGCGGCGGCTTAGGGTTAGGGTTAGGTTTAAGGATTAGGGATTAGGTTTATTTGGGATTTTCTTCTTTTCTTTTCTTTTTTTTTTCTTTTTGTTTGTGGAGGAAAACTAGGAAAACATGTATTTATACATGCAGAAATTGGACTAGGGTTTGACCTAGGATTTAGGCTGGGTCAACTCTCCTTGGGCTTGGCTTCGGCTCTCATGGGGATGTTGGGCGTTTGGCACGGGTTTAATTCGGTTTAATTCTACATCGAATTTTTAGGGCTTTAAAAATGATTCCGGGGTCCAATAAATTCACAAAAAATTATCCTATGCCCGGTTTTTCATTTTACACCATAAAATATTATTTTTATGATATTTTAATATTAATTAATAGCAATTAAAAATTATTTAATTACCAAACACCTGGGTTTTAATTACAGAAAAACCCCAGAAAATTACGAAAAATTGTGAAAAATCCAAATTAGAAATTCATGAAAATCAGGGGGCTTACAATATATATATATATATATATATATATATATATATATATATATATATATATATATTTGTGCTTGGTTTAACTTAGTTTTATCTTTAGACAGGGACGAACAGATGGTAAGTTGGTAAGTTTTGTCGTGTTACTCTTATATCGCATGGCGCACTGCCACAAGAGATAGGCTTATATTATATGCCATGAAACTGATCCTAAGGAAATACTAGAAAGACAACTTAATAGATTGTGCACGGAACCTATATAACATGTTTGGATTTGTCGAGCGGACGAGAAGCCTCCCTACCAGTGCATTTAAAGTACTGATAACCCACCATATTTCTTGCAGGGTGCAGGAGAATCTCGTTCGGTACAAAAATCTCTTTCGTGCGTGTTAAGACGTGGAGCTAACTCTGGAACCCTTGAACATTGCGTCCGGAGCTGAAGCACATATACAAGACATAATGTTGGAACATCACCTATGTATCATTCCATATTGTAAGCCTTTTGGCACGCTTTTATTGTTTCAAGATAGAGAGAGCTTGAGCAACTTATAATATCGACCTAGTACCGCTTGTAATACTTATTCAATATCAATAAAGTGCTTATTTTACATTCATACTTGTATTATTCAATGCTTCTGCTATGACGGCTTTCTGAACTTGTTACCAATCGCTTGTCCGGTTCTTATTCTATTGCATTCGGATTATCTGTGTGACTCTGTGGCTTAGCTATTTTATCGCTTGTTCGGACCTTGGCCTTGCACGGGCGCAGCTTGTGCTCACACGGCATCACGTCCTGATGGGAACGATCATCCTGTGGGAGCGCTGGCGCGGTGATTCATGTTTAGCGGGAACGGCCAAACTCGCGGAAGATCGGGGCGTGACACTATGTGTGCCTAGTAGTAATCTGCGAGAAGAGGTTATGCAGGAAGCTTACCGATCTCAGTATTCTATACATCCTAGAGCTACCAAGATATACAAGGACCTGAGAGATCATGTGTGGTGGTATGGTATGAAGCAGATGGTTGCACATTTTGTCTCTAGATGATTAGTGTGCCAGCGGGTCATGGTCGTGAGGCATAGACCAGGAGGGTTACTTCAGTCATTATCGATACCAGAGTGAAAATAAGAACATATCACTATGGATTTTATTTTCGATCTTTTACGCACTTCAGGAGGCAGGGATGCAATTTGGATCATCGTTGATAGGTTGATCAAATCAGTCCACTTTTTGCATTTTAAAGTGGGTTTGTCGACTGAGAAGTTGGCCGAGCTATATGTGAGGCAGATCGTCAAGTTACATGGGGTACCGGTAAGCATCGTCTCCGATCGGGATAGTAGATTTATGTCTCATTTCTGGAGGCGTTTACAGGCTAGCTTGGGTATTCAGCTCAAGTTTAGTACCGCTTACCACCCTCAGACGGATGGACGGTCAGAGAGGACTATTCAGACACTCAAATGATATGCTTCGTACCTATGTATTAAATTTTGGTAGCTCATGGGAAGATCATATTCATCTGGTAGAGTTTTTATACAACAACAGTTACTAGGTCAGTATAGAGATATCATATTTTAGAACTTTGTACGGACGGAGATATCGTACCCCGTTATCTTGGGACGACGTGGGTGAGAGAGAACTATTGGGACCAGATATGGTAGTAGATGTTACGGAGAAGGTAAAGCATATAAGAGAGACTTTGTGTGACGTAGGACAGGCAGAAGCACCGGACCGATAGCCACCGGAGATCGTTAGAGTTTGAGGTATAGTATGTTCTTATAATTTTGATTGTTAATACTTGTAGATTATGTGTTAAGGTTATTTTGAATCTATATTAGAGATTTGGTGTTCTCGAGAATTTATCCGACGTGGGGCACGATTCGATTCAGAGGAGGCGAAAAGCTTAGTCCGAGATTCATAGGACCTTTTGGCAATCTTGAGAAAGTCGGTGTTGTAGCTTACCAACTAGCCTTGCCATCTACTTTGGATGGAGTACACAACGCGTTCCACGTGTCCCAGCTGAGACAATACGTGGCAGCCCTAGTCATGTGTTGGATTACTCGAAGATCGAGGTAGGACTGAGTCATAACTACCAGGAGGAACCCGTGGTGATTCTGGATCACAGAGAGAAGACACTGCACAACCGAATTTTTCCCTTTGTTCGCATCTCTTGGATCCATCACTCTCTGGGTGAATCCACTGGGAGAGAAAAGACGAGATGCGTGAGCAATACCCTTATCCTTTCGAGCTGTGAGGTATCTTTCTATTAATATATTTTTGTACCCATATCTATATTTAAATTTTGGGACAAAATTCTTTTAGGGGGTAGATTTGTAACCACTTGGATTATTATTACATTATGTGAGCAATAACTTGGATTAAGTCATTGGAAAATAAGTATCTAGATATTTTCCAACTCCTAAAGTATCTAGATATCCCTTTCAAAATACCAATTAAATTAGAATATCTAGGGGTAAACTAGAAAATAACCAATCCACCTCCACTCTTCAAACTCAAATATCTAATGGATGACTGAGATATGAAGCTAAACTAACCCAACACCCCAAAACACCACCAAGTAGCCGCCCCCTATATAGATAGGTTCCCTCCATTTGTTCATTCCCTCCACACTTCATCTTCTCCACTTTATCTTAGCCATTTGTCCCAAACCCTAATTCCTTAACCCTAATTCCTTCCCCACCAACCCAAATCAACCCATTTCTTCTTCAACCTTCTTCCAAAGTTGGAGCCAAGCTTGGAGGCTCAAGGAGAAGTACTAGGAGAGGATCTTGGGACTAGAGGAGAAGTTTTGACGATTGTTCTTGTGTCAAAACCATTGGATCTTCATTGGAGATCAACCTCCAATAGGTAACATATGATTTCCCCTAATTTCAATGGTAGATTACTAAATTAAAATATTAAAAACCCCACTAGTAATTAGATTTAACTTTCTAATAGTTGATTAGGTTCTAGTAAATCCACCTCCATTAGATCTAGATGTCTTAATGGATAATTATGACACTATTGGATTTATACCCACCAAGTGTATGTATTGTGTTCCTAAAGGGACTTTTGTATCCAAATTAGTGTGAGCTTGTGTCCTTGGGTCCTAAATAGGATACCTAGTATTGTGTCAAGATACTTAATGATACACATGGTTAGATTTTATTGTGCTTATATAATTATATTTATAAGTGTCATATGAGATGTTCATGTGTTATTTTAGATATACTATTTACTTTCAAATATAAATTATGTTAGGTAAATAGATAACTATATTTTCATTATGTATTGAGTGTTATCATAGTGTTAGTGTATGTGTGTGTGTGCACGCGCGCACCATGGTATAGAGTGTGGTTATTGGTGTCTTGTGTATCATGAGAGTCTTGTGTATCATAGGATACCAATTTTAATATTGACTTTAACTTAGAAATTGATGTGCTAGTGTGTTAGGTATCCTAGGTTCATAAGTGTCTTGTGGGTTAGAGGCTTGAGTAATTGTTTGTTTGTTTTTGTGTGTGTGTGTGTGTGTGTGTGTGTGTGTGTGTGTGTGGCTAGAAAGGGAGGGGGATTTCCCGAGAAATAGGCAACAGCTACATCAGCAGTAGCAGCAATGGAAGCATGCAGCAGCAACAACAACAGTTACTACAGTAGCAGCAACAACAGCTAGCAGTACAGCAGTTGTAATAGCATTAGGAGTAGCAACAGCCAGTGCATACTGTCCATGTTCAAGTGAGTGAGTGAGTGAGTGAGTGAAGTCTAGGAATAAGTATCAAGATACAAGATAGTATCTTAGTGTCAAGATACTTGCGAATGTCTCATGTGTCTAGGGTAGTTAGGATACGAGTATCCTAGTGTCAAGTATAGGTATGTTGAGATCAAGATACCACGTATTAAGCGTAATTAAGTATCCTAGTGTCAAGTATAGGTATGTTGAGATCAAGATACCACGTGTCAAAGGAAATTAAGTATGCTAGTATTTTGAGTATTAGTTATATGATACTAGGATATCATTGAGATACCTCGATATATATATATATATATATATATATATATATATATATATATATATATATATATATATATATAAAGTTTAAGTTATAGGTTTGAGATAAACTTTGTGAGATATGAGTTAAGTTATTAATATGAAATATAGGTATCACAAATAAGTAATGGTACCATATGCAACCTACCTAGTTAGGATACAACTAGAAGTAGGTAATGAACCTAGAAACCTAATAACTGAGTAATTAGGTTGATATTGATTTTAACTCAACTATTGACTTGGTAAATTCCTAATATAGGTCACTTAGATTTCGATACAGACTCTGACCCGTATCACCCTCTCAGGACGACAGACGATTACATTCTCTGATTGTTTTTATTACTTGATAACTTCTATACTTCATGATTCTAGTTATGTTTTACTTGATTCTCGACATGTTTGTTTTGGGAATTAATATTATATGGAATCATCATATTGTGACTTGAATCCATGATTATTAGTCGGGACGAAAAAATACTAAGTAGATATGTGATCAAACTTTGTACTTCATGTTGATATCAAGAATAATAGTAAATCATGCAAATTCACGTACGATTATGTCGTACCCTTTCAAGAATAATAGTCATCATTGTGAAGTGCTGGATTACCCTAGCCGACATATTGAAAGTAGTATTTTAAACCATTTAGATTAGTTACAGTCTTTCTTGTTTCTCCCATACTTATTATCATATGACATGTCCTTTCATGATTACTTGTTTCATTACTTGTTGCCATACCATGATTCTTGTTTACTTACATATCATGTATATCATATATATTCCCTGTTTTATAGACTCTACCATGTATTGAAACTATTTTTATTGTATTGTACTTCGCTCCAATCCTGACTGGATGTTGATATAAATAAGAGACGACTATGAGGATCAGCATCCCACCTATTATGGACCACAGGAGGACCTTATAGCTGAACTTGATCCTGCCCTTCAGGAGGATCAAGGAGCCATCACAGCAGAGATCTCAACTACGTCTATCTAGTTTTTAGTATATTTTATAAACTATAACTTTTGTTCGAATTTTCCCTGGTAGACTATGGCGTTATGTATATATGGATCTAGTCTCTTTGAGTTATCTTAATTAAACTTTGGGCTTGAATTATAGACCGTTTTGTTTCTATTGATTGATCATTCTCATCATATCTTCCTTAGAAAATGTGACTTGAGTACTATAATTGTTTATATATATTGCATAAGTTATTGGATATTACTGTGTGATTTTAGACAGCGTTCTACCGCTGATACTGCTGCGTAGGCTGGATGTACCCATGACTCATGTCCGAATTTTCGGGTGAGGGTCGCGATAATTTTTGTACATCATTAAAAATTTAGGTAGAGCATAATGTTTCTCATATGCATACACAAAATGGGTTAGCTGAGTCATTTATTAAACATCTTCAACTTATAGCTAGACCAATACTAATGCAATCTAGTTTGCCAATTGAGGCTTGGAGACATGCTATTTTACATATTACATCTCTAATTATACTTAGACACTGCCTACCATATTTTTTCACCTATACAACTTGTTAGTGGTAAACGACTAAATATTTCACATTTGAGAAAGTTTGGATGTGCAGTATATGTCCAAATTTTACCTTCCAAAAGAACTAAGATGGATCCCCAACGACATTTGGGAATATACATTGGTTATGAGTCTTCTTCTATAATAAGTTATTTGGAACAAATGACTAGTGATGTCTTCACTACAAGATTTGATGATTGTCAATTTGATGAGTCTTTCCGTCGTAGGGGGAGGAAAGCAACAAATTGTTCACATATAGAACAACTCATTGCTAATGAACGACGTGAATTGATATGGAATACGCCTACTCTATCTCATCAAGATCCAAGAACTCCACAATGTGATTATGAGACAAAGAGAATGATACATTTGCAAGAAATTGCAAATCAATTACCTGATGCATTTAATGATACTACAAAGGTAACTAGATCACATGTGCCAGCTATGAATGTTCCAGCCAGTATCACGGTTCCAGTTGGAAAAAATTCAAACAAGGCGGCAAATGAATCTACTACTACACGGCAAAAGCGTGGTAGGCCTATAGGTTCTAAGAATAGTGTCCTAGAAAGAGGAGAGCTAATGAAACATCTTGTCCTGATAAAAGGCTGATAGTGACTGGAGCTCCGAAAAAAAATAATGAAGATATGTACATTTTCAAATTCACTGAAATGCCTATGGATGCCTCTAGGGTAGCACAGGTACCTGAAAATGAAGAGATCTCAATATTCCATATATGTTCAGGTAAATTGTGGAATATAAAAGCACTTGTCATCGATGACATATTTAGATATGCAGTAACTACTGAAATATCAAAGGACAATAGCGATTGTGAAAATGAAACACGTAATATAAATAAATGACAACAAAGAAATGATTAGCCAATGTGAAAAGATGTTATTCAAACAGAATTAAAATCTTTAGAAAAATATGGTGTGTTTGGACTTATAGTGAAAACACCAAAGGGCATAAACCTGTTGGTTTTAAATGAGTATTCGTGAGAAAATAAAATAAAAGGAACGAAGTTGAAAGATACAAAGCCCAACTTGTAGCACAAGATTTTTCTCTAAGATCTGGAATTAACTATGTGAAGACATATTCTCAAGTTATGGATGTCATTACTTTTAGATATCTAATTAGTCTCGCAGTTTCTGAAAATCTTGATATGAGACTTATGGATGTTGTAACTGCATATTTGTACGGAGAGTTAGATACTGACATCTATATCATAATTCCTGAAGGATTTATAATGCCAGAGACTAAATCAAAGGGCATGTGTCCAATTAAACTTAAACGAGCATTATATGGGTTGAAACAATCCAGAGGAATGTGGTATAATCATCTAATTACTAAGGAAGGATACAAAAATAGTTAAATTTGTCCATCTCTCTTCATTAAGAAATCCGAGAATGAATTTTCTATAGTAGCAGTATATGTGGATGATATAAACCTGATCAGATCTCCTATATAATTGAAAAAAACTACAAACTATTTGAAGAAAAAATTGAAATGATGGACTTGAAAAATAAAATTTTGTCTCGTTTTGCAAATAGAACGTATTTCCAGTAGAATATTAGTACATCAATGCAGATATATTGAAAGGATTTTGAAACGGTTCAGAATGGACAAAGCACATCCACTTAGTACACCTATAATACGAAGTTTGGATTTGGATAAAGATCCATAAGATAAAAAAAATCTTGGTCCTGAAGTACCGTATTTAAGTGCTATCGGAACACTACTATATCTAGCACAATGCACAAGACCAGACATTGTATTTTCTGTTAATTTATTGTCTAGATATAGTTCTGCACCTACACTTAGACATTGGAATGGAGTTAAACACATACTACGATATCTTCGTGGAACAACTGGCATGAAAATATTCTATTACTGTGATTCCACTAACAATTCTCTTCTAGTTGATTATACAGACTCAGGTTATCTTTCGGACCCTCATAAGGGTTGCTTCCAAACAGGTTCTGTGTTTATTAATATAATAAACCAAGCAGCTATATCTTGACGATCAACAAAGTAATATTCAGCAACAACATTCTTTAACCATGCAAAATTAATTGCACTACATGAAGCAACAAGAGAAAGTGTGTGGTTAAGATCGATCATTCATCATATAAGAGTAAATTGTCAACTACCCACAGTTACAGATGAGCCGACAATAATTTTCAAAGACAATGCGATTTGCATTGTCCAAGTCAGAGAGAGATTCATCAAAGGAGATCGAACCAAGCAACTTCCACCAAAGTAGCTTTATGGACACGAGCTATAAACGACGAAAGTTATCAAAGTCAAGCAAGAAAGATCGAATAAAAATTTACCTAATTTGTTCACCAAGACACTGCCAAAGACCACATTTCAGAAGTTACACGGAATAGGCATGCGACGACTTAATCATCAGACCAACTAGCTGTTACAGATCCATTGTATCAAGGGGGAGTGGCTTGTAAAAAATATTTTCAAGTTTTGCACGTTGTACTCTATTTCCTTAACTAAAAAAAAAATCCACCAGATTTTATCTTAGTAAGATTTTAATGACAACAAATGTACATACACCACCAACTAATTAATGACGAATATCGAAATGAGAGTTTTATATATATGGATGGTTCACTATAATTATTTGATCTACATAACTTATGTCTTTTGGTTATCCATAACCTATCTTTTGGTTATCCCTAACCTGTCTTTTGTTACATCTACTCTTAATTGCTATCATAATGTAACCTCAATTGTATGTCTATATAAAGAGCTATCCTCTAGTTGCTTGAGATATGAAGAATAATAATTTTTTTTCTATTTTCTCTATTTTACTATTTTACAAAAACATTCTTATTGTAGGAACATATTTTATAGCAATTTTGTAAAAGAAAAGAAAAAACTAGTTAATGCAGATTAACAGTTGGGTCGATTAAAGAACAAACAAAATATAATAAACTCCATAACATATATTTTGCTTCCAATCAAAAAACATTTTTAAGCATTGGTTAATCATAGTGCTCACTGTACTTGTACAAATGATGAACCTGGGGAACTATATTTGATATATCAAAAAGGCAGGGACATCAAATAATGCATATGTGATATACATATATTTCTATTTCCTCAAGGCAATGAAAGAAAAAGTCACTGCAAGTGTAGTAAGGAAATGGAGAGAACAATGAGCTACTTTGCTCGCAAACCTGGGACATTATTGAGTCCCATCTTCCTCAGAACAAGTTTTGTAATGGCAGGAGGATTGTTGAGCCCCATGCTTCGGCTGAATTCATTTGCTAGTAGTACAAGCTTATTCTTGTCCCGACCAACATTCTTATTTGAATTGTAGTAGCCAAGCCATGCTTGATACGCCGATTCTTTGCTCTTCATCTCCACATGCCCTAGTGCCCGCTCCACCTTTACAGACAAATGTTACTAATTATAAACTGATCCATATCAATCGTCTGTTTTTGCAATACTATAATTTCTGTTCTTTTCAGCATTTATAGAGGTTGAGAGAGACAGGATGAAGTTAAAATACACCTGACAGATTTTGATACTTAGAAATAGCAATAGGAGGAGGGCTGCAAACAACAGAAACTTTTTCTGAATTTATGATCAATGGTGATGGCATCCAAAAGGATGACTGGTTCTCAATCCAAATTGGATGATAAAACATTATGCATAGGCACAATAAGGGCTTGAACAACTTAAAAGAATGTAAAAATATATATATATTCACCATCTAATTTTACACACCTGTACTAAGTGTATATATTCCTGAATGCACTTTTTCTTTTCTTTTTGCATAACAAGCAATTAGGATTTCTAGTATTAAGAATTTACAGCTAATAAGGGATGATCTGTTAATGTATTAAAACTGAGAGATTCGGAAGAGGTGGCTTATTATATTAGTCATATAGATAAACTTAACCATTGATAATGGAGAGTTAACACTGCATCATTGCATATTCTCGTAAGCCATAAAATAAGCTGCCTAAAATAAAAATAAACAATTCAAATTAAAAAAAGAGGAAAAGCAACTGTGTTAGTTAATTCACCTTTTGTATGGTGTCTGAATCAACTAGCAGTTTTGTAGCATTTGTTATAGGCAAATCCTTGATGCTAGATAAGAAGAACTCTTCCCACGGTGCCAACATCAATATGCCTTTCCCTTCCTTGCCTTTGCGACCAGTCCTACCAAGTCGATGTATATACTGCTCTCTATCAGCAGGAACTCCCACCTGAAATGCAAGGGATAGGATAAGACAGAGAATTAAAAGGCAATGCAAACAGAAATGGTTTTCAATGTTCATCTAACATGAAAGCAACCTACATGAGGCATCCATCATAATGAGGTTTCCATTCACTCCAATAAATCCTGTAATAACATTTCATATGTGCAACATACACAGAAATTTTAGATAATAGTTTAAGTCCCGGAATAATACACCTCAAGTCAAACATTACCAACTTCATCAATTGTCCTGCAAATAAGATATCCTTGGTCAATGATTGACCATAAAAGAGAACACCAGTGAATATAGATGAGCAAGTCTAAAGTTGGCTACAGAGGTAGAGATGCTACTATCAGCACTATAAGGTGTAGTAAAGGTGTCACTTCTCCCAATGAAAAATAGCCCGAGGAAAGTTGAAGTGAATGTCCAGTCTTAATGAAATGTGCCCGCTTGTGCCCGATTCCATAATAACAGAACTATTCTCTGAAGCACAGTACTGGTAGAATACGTAGTCTATATGGCATAGTAGTAGTTGGGGGGTTTTCACTTGCCTTTGGGAAATTGTACCACTGGAAAAACCACCAAATATGTATCTCAATATATAACTATACTTTGTATTCGCATATGCACATGGGATATGGTGGTCCATGTAGGATAATTTTTCTAGAGGGTCTAAAAGTTTAATCCTCAAAGAAACAATTTTTGTTTTTGTCACTCTCTTTGGTAAATTTCCATAGGAGCTAAAGTCTGTATGGACTTAGCGATTCGGACTCAGACTCGAACTCGGAGAAAGGCGCAAAGTGGCGCTTTGATAGCTATGCGTGCATGCACGGCTATGCATGTATGCGACCATGCGCGACCATGCGGCTATGCACGTATGCACGAATGCGTTGTTGTGCGCATGCACGTATGTGCGGGCTACGCATATCGTGTGCATATTCCGCTGATTGTGGGAATTGGATGGTTATGGAAGATAAATCAAATTTAAACCGATCCTAATATTTGGGATTCTGTTTTAATTGATCGTTATCCTACCATAATTGGTTGACTACAGAATTAGGGTTTGTGTTCCCACCCTTCTCTATAAATAGTCTTTCCGTGCCTCCTCTTAGAAAAAAACGAAATTAGAGGTAGAAGAGAAGTGTTGTGGCCACTACCCTCATTCAGGAGTCGGTTCGAGTTGTTTACAGAGGTGACTGCGAGTGTTCCAGAAGTTCTTCACGTGAACTTGCTGGTTCCTGGAAGCAGATCGTCGATAAAGGACGAATCTTGCTTTGAGCAACGGCGGTCTTCATCACCCCAGCAAGTATTTCGTTTTTTTGTCTTCTCCTATCTTGTAAACGTTCTATATCAATTGCAACTGCATTTGCAATGAAAAATGAGTTTGATTTTAGTCAGTTTGTAATCTGAACTATAAAGGAGTATCGTTGGAATTGAGTTTTACCATAGAGCAATTCCTAGCATGTGTGATCTATCTTTACTTTCTCGGGACTAACAATCTCAAAACAATATCCGACACAGATGGAGAACCATACAAACATTCTCAATACAAGTTTTAACAAACTTGAGATGTTTGACGGGAGCACTTCAATATTTGAAAGAGGAAGATCAGTCTAAATCTTCAACTCGTAAACGTCAATTATGTGTCTATTCTAAACCAACTCTTCCGAAAACTGATAATGCATGGAGGATTACATAAGTCACTGCCTTGCAACAGAAGTGAAGGAGAGACAACAACCTATGCAAACTGTTAATTCTGAATGTCATGGATGATTCAATGGCGGAATCATACAGAAAGCAAATCCATGCTAAGGACGTATGGGAGTCCCTGGAGAAGCACTACAAGTATGACAAGAAGAGGCCCAAAATATATATCATCGATTCAAGACGATGAGATTTGAAGATGAGAAGATCATGCTTCCGCAAGCCAAACAACTGCTGAAACTGTATCGGAAACTTTACGAGGAAGGCATGAAGCAAGAAGACAAATTCATGGTTAGAGTTATCATTTTCCAAACTTCCTCCGGACTAGTTCAAGTTTGATATGTACCAGAAGAAGATGGAGATCGATCTATAACTCATCTTGCACTAGATATACGTTGAAGATGAGCTGAGAACTCAACTCAAGATGGATACTCTGTCCAAGCAGTTGGCCAATGCCAACATAGTACATGCTCGAGACTCCAAGAGAAAGCAGAAGGCTTCTCACACCAACAAGGACTTCAACCGGCTGAAGGTGAAGTCGACTTCTTTCAAGCCAAAGCCCAAGTATGAAGTGACTTGCTACAAAAATGGCAAGAAGAGCCACTACAAGGACTGCAGATCCAAGCCCAAATCAAATAAGCAAGATGAACCAAACAAGATTGTTATGATTGCGCAGGTTGGTTCATCTGGTGTCGATACTGATGGGTACGTGGACACGGGTGCATCTTGTTATGTGTGCTCAAAGAGCGAGTTGTTTACCCCATACAAGCCTACTTCAAAGAAGGTTTCAATGGCGAACAAATCGCAAGCTGAAGTTCTGAAGATCAGGACGGTAATGTTGAAGCTAACTTCGGAGAAGTCTCTGACGCTGGAGAACATGAAGCACGTAGCGGTGATTGCAAAAAACTTGGTCTCATGAAGTCTGTTGTGTAACACAGGCTTGAAGATGGACATCAATGCTGACCAAATGGTAATGTCTTACAAAAAAAAATACTTCAAAAAATTATTTTGTACCGAAAGGAAGTTCAAAATTCAGCTTGTAACTCTTGTAAATGTCCATGTAGTCACTTATTCTTGTTATTATTCTCTTGAGTTGTGGCACAATAGACTAGGACATGTACATTGTAAAAGAATAAACAAGATGTCTAATTTAGGGGTTCTCGCCAAATGTGGGGGTAAGGTGGTGGAGAAGTGTGAAGGTTGTGCGCAGACAAAAATTGTAAGAAAACCGTTCAAAAGGGTGAACCGAAGCACAGATCTTTTGGAGTTGATTCACTCAGATATATATGACTTCAAGCAATTCTCCACAAAAGCCTGAATAAAGTATTTTATTACTTTTATCGACGACTTCTCGAAGTACACGTTCGTCTATCTTCTCAAGTTGAAAAATGAAGTGTTCGAGAAGTTCAAAGGCTTCAAGGCTAAATCGGAACTTCAAACAGGACAACTCAAGAGACTCAAAAGTGATCGAGACGGAGAGTATCGTTCTCTTGAATTCGCATTGTTCTGCAAAGAACTTGGAATTGTCAAAAAGACAACTATTCCCTATTCTTCTCAATCAAATGGAGTTGCAAAAAAGAAGAACAAAACATTGACAGAGACAATGAACTTCATAATGTTGACTACAGGACTTCCAAACTGCTTCTGGGAAGAAGCTGCGTTTACAGAAACTTTTATTCTCAATAGTATCGTACGCAATTTCTAACATTACTCCTCATGAACTCTGGTTCAAGGTCAGACCCAACTTGAATATCATTCGAGTATGGGGGTGTCTGGCATATGAAGCTTCCATATATGAAGATTCAGAAGCTGGGAACGAGGACTACGAAGACCATATTCTTGAAATATACCGAAAAAAGTGATGTCGGAGGTTCCTTGATATTAAATCAACATATCATTGAATCTCATGACGCAAAATTTTTTGAAGACAAATTTACTAGGCACAAGAACATTGTTCTTGCGGATATTTCGAAGAATAGTGATAGTACAAAGAAGGCAAGTGCTTCAAAAAAAAGATGTAGTCCAAGAAGAGGTGGTCGTTGAAAAGACAATGTTGAAACCAAAACTCGTTGAGCCGTCGTCAAAGCGAGTAACGAGGCAGAAGGACTTCTGAGATGATTTCGTCATCTATCATTTGGAAGCATATCCGCTTACCTATGATGAGACGATGAAAACCAGATATGCTACCTTCTGGAACGAGGTTGTTATAGTGCCTCGTTCCCCCTTTTCTGGGAGCGCGGCTAAGGAAAACTTGGTATCGTTCGATCGGGACAGATTGAAACAAGACATTTCCTCGTTATGGATTGGCTTCTTCGGAATCAAGTCCCACATTCAGCGGATTGTGCCTCAAGGACACGGCGGCAGGGTCGCGAGTGGCCTTTCCGCAACATTGGTTTCGTTGTCGTTTTCGATCCTGCTTGGTTGCTTTTCGTGTTAGTTTTATGACTTGCGTTTCCTTGAACGCTTTCGATGGATTTCATTACCTTCGTTCATTGATCTTCGCATTTCATATCGAACTCTGAAAAACCGAGACAAGGAGATATTGATTATCTATTTGTGCGTGCAGGTGATCGTGTAGGCGACGCACGAGGGAAGTCTTAAAGATCTCTTCCTCTCTTTCCTGATTCACCAACAAGTGGCCTTACTTTCAATTAGTGGTCCCTTCTTCCAAGTCTTCACTCTTAATAATCTGACTTATTTGTGCGTTCCGATCAACGATACCATAATAATAAAAATTAGTCAAGATAATAAGTAGACATGAAACACGGATGCTTATAACATAGAAATCACCGAACGATCACCTTGTTGCGTGCTTGTCCGCTATGCATGTGCATATTTACGTTTCAATTGTAGCTAGAACTTATTCATCTATAACTGTGCAATAAATAGTACATATTTGCAATGTGATCACTTGAACAGGTAAACTATGCTATCGCACTGTGCTAAAGTATTTATGTTCATTCTAATTGTCTTGAAATGCTTTGTATGATAACTTAGTGTTGAGACGTCGTAAAGCCCTGGACAACTTGTGCACAAGGTTTTGGTATGGTTCCTACGAACGGCTATCGGAACATCGGGCCCGATTCGACCTAGGCGGAACTCGTATAGTCGTGCTAGCAGATATCAGCACGGGCAAGACGAAAACTTGTAGCAGGGCTCGCTATCCGCGCTGCAAGGATCACCGCCCGCCCCGACTATCGTCCACAATGACTCGTGGTTCTAGTGACCCTATGTTGTATATTTAAACTGTGCAAGCTAACTATGTCTTCGTGGCAGGGAAGATCATGGCATGTTTCGTACAGGTAGAAGTTACTGAGTGGTGACACATTTTTCTTATGTCATTTCATTTCTATTGCACCTTTGTAATAATTGAACTAAGGCAAGATAGAAAGATTACATAATAATAATATTAAATTTTCACATGAATATTGTGTCGATTTGGTGTGTTGGGTTAGCTCACCCTCACCGGTACATTTCGATGTACTAACCCTCGTTGCAATAGGTTCTCCGAGCCTAGGCAACACGGCGAGGAGCTGAAGCCCTTCCCAACTGATTTCGCCATTTTGACACGTTCGTGCTGTGACTTTTGAAGCGCATACAAATCTCAGGAGCTTGCGCATACCCTTTTGAAGCTCCAAGGCGATGTGCAAACACGCACCCAAGGTGGTTTGTCTTTTGAAATTTTAGTAATGGATATAATGTATGGATCGGCTATCTCATTTTGAGTTCATCTTGTAAGCCCGCGCGGCACCCCTTTTTCTTTTGAGTCAAGAGTTTGTAACAAAGATGTACATTATCAATAAAGAGACTTTTTTTGTTCTAATTTGTGTTCTTCTACTTGTGCACTCTGTTGTTGTGTTTATATATATATCATTATGCATAGCCCTTGTGCGGGCGCTCCTTACGCCCGCACGGCATCACACCGGAGGACGATTATCAATTTAGCGAAAATTGGGACGTGACATATTGGTATCAGAGCACGACTTCAGATCCTTTGACCCTCATGTCAGAAGAGTTTTAATGAAACGACCATGTCCCTACTAGTTGAACTCTTGAAATCGTTTGGGCCAAAATGAGATGCGTTCCATACAATGAGTCCATAATATATTTGGAGACTGATACAAGTTACTTTTTTTTGAAGGAACGACCTCAGATCCGAACATAGCACATGCGCTGGGAATGGCGCATGTCTAGGAGAGCAGTTCCGGTACTTCGGACAGCTCTGGAGGCTCAGCAGCTGCAGCAGCTGCGTCCTCTATTGATCCGTTCGAGCGGATGAAGCGCTTGATGGAAACGCAGCAGAGGCAAGCGGAATTATGCCAAAGTCAATTCGAGTCCCGGATCGAGATTCAATTTCAAGCGCAGCGAACCCAGGCCGAGGCGCAGCAAAAGCAGATGAATACTCTACAAACGATTGTGACGACCCTCGTCTCCAACAATCACTCTGCATCAACAGCCGCCGCGATCGTGCAAGTTGCAGCCGAGACCGTGGGACCACAGGAACCTCAACCATCAGACGATAAGGGTTCCATCCTTCAAATATCATAGTTTAAGAAAATGTGTCATTCGACCTCCCGAGGGACTGAAGAGCCCTCTGTGGCATTAGATTGGTTGGTCGAGCTAGAAGACCACTTTGAAGTGCTTCGCATTGACGAGACGAAGAGAATTGCTTGCGCTCAGCTCCAGCTCCGTTTGAACGCACATGATTGGTGGGATGTGCACAAGCAGGCTATCCTGAGTGAAGACGACAAGGCAAATATCTCCTAGTCCGTGTTCCGTAAAGCCTTCGAAGAGTAGTATCTTCCCCCAGCCGTCCGTCGCGAGAAAGAAGACAAATTTACACATTTGCAGCAAAGAAACATGACAGTGCGGTAGTCGCCGCAAAATTCAACAAGCTTGCTAAATTTGCCAAGTCTCATCTCCGCAGGACTACGGCCTTCTATTCGAGCTCACGTCGTCGTCCCTCAGTACCGTACCATGCGAGTCTCTAAACCACGCCCTCTACCTAGAGCCGCAGTACCCTCAAGTTCGTATCGGCGTTGTGCAAAATTTCCATCACAAGCGCCCTAGCAACACAAGAGGTAACAATGCGCCCAAGCGCCACAATAACGACAGTTTTCAGCAACACAATCCGGGGCGAGGTCAAGTGACGCAATGTACCCTCTGCTACCGACAAGGACACCAGGCCAAAGATTGTCGCATACAAAATAACGGATGCTTCGAGTGTGGTCAGTTTGGTCATATTGGACGTGAATGTCCTAAGTGCACCAACCGAGTTACTACGCGTCATCCTCAACAACCACCATACCGTCCTCTGCCGCAGGACCAGGGTCAAACACCTCGAGCGAACCAGGAAGCACCGCAGAACGCTCAAGGTCGAGTCTATGCTCTCACTCGGAAAGAGACGTTCGCTTCAAACAAGGTGGTGTCAGGTATATTGCTTTTCAATAATGTACATGCTCGTGTATTGTTTGATTCTAGTGCCACACATAGTTTCATCTCGACGGATTTCACCACCAAGCACAAATTCTCTATGACACCGCTACGTCTAAATCTTAGCGTCGGCACCCCATCGGACGTAGATTTGCATGCTCGGTTAGTTTGTCGTTACATTTGCATCGGAGGAAGGAATATGTCGCTTGATGCGATAGTCCTAGACATCAAGGACTACAACATTCTGGGGATGGATTGGCTCGACGCTTGCTCGGCCACCATTGATTGTGCGAAGAACGCCGTCTTCCATCTACCCGACGAGACCGAATTTTGAATTTTGCTACGTATGCAGTCCAGTATCGAGAGAGTCGAATGCATACATGGTCATTTCTGTAATGTTTGCTCGGCGAATGATACATTCTGGCTGTGAAAGGTATTTGGTGTCCGTTCAAGACACACGGCAAGATTGTACAAACGCCGAGTCTACTTCCGTTGTGGCGGAATTCTCCGATATGTTTCCAGACGAATTGTTCGGCATGCCACCCGACCGAGAGATTGAGTTCACCATATAGATACATTTCCAGAAACTAAAAGAGCTCTATATTGAATAGCCCATGCTGAACTAAAAGAGCTAAAGGTCCAGTTACAGGAATTGCTAAATCGTGGGTATATTCGTCCGAACATATCTCCGTGGGACATGCATGTGTTGTTCGTAAAGAAAAAAGACGGCTCAATGCCGCTTTGCATAGACTATCGCGAGCTGAATAAGACCATTGTTCGAAACAAGTACCCCGTTCCCAGGATCGATGACCTATTTGATCAACTACAAGGTGCGACGGTGTTTTCAAAAATTGATCTTCGCTCGGGTTATCAACTCAAGATCAAGCCGGACGACGTGTCGAAGTCTACATTTGCACTCGATACGGCCAGTATTGAGTTTTTGGTAATGCCATTCGGACTGACCAATGCCCCTGTTGCCTTCATGGACTTAATGAATCGTGTTTCAATCGTATCTCGACAACTTTGTAGTAGTGTTTATTGATAATATCTTGGTGTATTCGAAGAACAGGAAAGAACATGCAGAGCACTTGCGGACGGTACTACAGACTCTTCGGGACAACAAGTTATACGCGAAACTGAAAGTCCTAGTTCTAGCCGAGCAGTGTATCTTTCCTCGGGCACATCATTTCTGCGGGAGGCATTTCAGTCGATCCCAAGAAAGTAGAAGCCATCATCGAGTGATAGCAATATGCATCCGTTAGTTAAATTCGAAGCTTTATCGGTTTAGCGGGCTACTACAGGCGGTTCGTTAAAGACTTTTCCAAGTTAGCATCACCTTTGACTCGCCTCACTCAGAAGGGAGTCGCATTCGAGTGGTCCGCCGACTGCGAAACTTCATTTGAGGAGTTAAAGCAGCGTTTCGTCTCAGCTCCCATACTTGCGCTACCCAATGAAACCTCAGGATTCCATATTTATAGTGACGGCTATGGGTGCGGACTCATGCAACGGAATAAAGTGATAGCATATGCCTCCAGACAGTTGAAAAAATACAAAAAAATTATCCTACGCATGACCTAGAACTGGCGGCGATTGTGTTCGCGTTAAAATTATGGCAACACCTCTATGGAGTGGCTTGCCAAATTTACACCGACTACAAAAACCTGAAGTACCTATTCACACAAACGAACCTGAACCTACGACAGCGACGTTGGCGAGAATTGATTAAAAACTACGACTTGACAATCGACTACACGCCTGACAAAGAAAATGTTGTAGCGGATGCTTTGGGTCCAGTGTTTGCGGGATCAATGTCCGTCGATCGCAGGTTACAAAGAGACTTGGAGGCAATAGGCATTGAACTCCGAATTCGATACCGCGAAGCTCGAGTGGCTCAGATGCGCTTTATGCCCAACATGTTAGTGTCACGTCCACCCAGAGGGACAACCCATCCTTGATGAAAATGCGCGAGCAAATTCTAGCAGGGAAGACGAAGGACTTTGCAGTGGACGAGAATGGAGTGTTGCGGGTGAAGGAAAGACTATACGTCCCCAACGACGCAGAACTCAGGAATGAGATCCTTACGGAAGCTCATTATGCAGCCTACATAGTCCATCCTGGAAGCACGAAGATGTATAAGGACCTTCGCACTGTTTTCTGGTGGCACGACATGAAGAAGGACGTGGCGCACTTCGTGTCGCCATGCATAACCTGTTAAAGGGTGAAGAACATCAAAGACCGAACGAAGAGATGCAGAATCTTGCTATTCCGGAATGAAAATGAGAACATATAAGCATGGACTTCATTGTTGGCTTGCCGAAGACGCAACGGGGGAACGACGTCGTTTGGGTCATCGTCGACCGGTTAACCAAGTCAGTGCATTTCCTTGCCATTAAAGTTACTTGCAGCATCGATCGCCTCGCTCAGACCTACCTTGACGAGATAGTTCGGCTGCACGGAGTGCCAGTTTCTATTGTGTCAGATCGAGACGGACGATTCTTATCACGTTTCTGGGAGAGCCTTCTGTCAACGATGGAGACCAAATTGAAGTTCAGCTCAGTCTACCATCCTCAAACCGACGGCCAAACAGAACTGGTGAATCAGGTTCTTGAAGACATGTTGCGTCTTTGTGCGATCGATTCAAAGAAGTTGGGACGTCCACCTACCATTGGCCGAATTTGCATACAACAGTTACCAGTCCAGCATCCAAATGGCTCCGTACGAGGCTTTGAATGGGCGGAAGTATAGGTCACTGATCTGCTGGGATAAAGTTAGGGAGCGTCAAATCCTTGGGCCGGAAATAGTCGAGCAAACAGTCCAAAAAGTCCGGTTGATCCGAGACTAAAAGTAGCACAAAGCTGGCAGAAGTGTTATGCCGACATTCACCGACTACCCCTTGAGTTCTTCAAGGCGACCATGTGTTTTTGAAGATCTCGTCCATTTGAAGAGTCACGAGATTCGGAATAAAGGGAAGCTAAGTCCAAGATTCGTCGGTCCGTTGTCGCTCCAGTTGCCTATCAAATCGCATTGCCACCAGCCCTGTCCTACGTGCATGATACCTTCCATGTTTTGTAGCTTAGGAAGTACGTGCATGACCCGAGCCACGTGGTAGATTTTGACCAGCTGGATCTGCAGACAAACTTGTCATACGTCGAAAAGACCGTTCAGATCTTGGATCAGAAAGAGGAGCTTCGGAACCGTTCAATCCCGCTTGTGCGCGTACTTTGGCGAAATCACGCGGTCGAGGAGTCGACCTGAGAACTCGAATCAGATATGAAAGAAAAAAAATTCTCATTGTTTTCTTAGGGGAAGATTTCACTCCTAAGTTTCGAGGACAACTTTTTGTTAGTTGGTTAAGATGTAGTGCCCCATTCCACCTTTTCGGGTAGCGCGGCTAAGGAAAACTTGGTATCGTTTGATCGGAACAAATTGAATCAAGATCATTTCCTCGTTATGGATTGGCTTCTTCGGAATCAAATCTCACATTCAGCGGATTGTGCCTTAAGAACTCGACGGCAGAGTCGCGAGGGGTCATTCCGCTGCATTGGTTTCGTTGTCGTTTTCGATGCAGCTTGACTGATTTTCGTGTTGGTTTTATGACTAATGTTTTCTTGAACGATTTCGACAGATTTCATCGACTTCGTTCGTTGATCTTCGCATTTCGTATCAAACTCTCGAAGACCGAGGCAAGGAGATATTGATCATCTGTTCGTACGTGCAGGTGATTGTATAGGCGACGCACGAGCGGAGTCTTAAATATCTCTTCCTTTCTCTTCCCCGATTCACCAACAAGTGAGTGGCCTTACCTTCGATTAATAGTCCCTTCTTCCAAGTCTTCACTCTTAATAATCTGACTTGTTTGTGCGTTCTGATCAACGATATCATAATAATAAAAATGAGTCGAGATAATAAAAAGTAGACATAAAACACTGATGCTAATAACATAGAAATCACCGAACGATCACCTTGTTGCGTATTTGTCCGCTATGCATGTGCATATTTACGTTTCAGTTGTAGCTAGAACTTATTTATCTATAACTGTGCAATGAGTAGTACATATTTGCAATGTGATCACTTGAACAGGTAAACTATGTTATCGCACTGTGCTAAAGTATTTATGTTCATCATGACTGTCTTGAAATGTTTTGTATGATAACTTACTGTTGAGACGTCATAAGGCCGTGGACAACTTGTGCACAAGGTTTTGGTATGGTTCTTGCAAACGGCCACTGGGGCACCGGGCCCGATTCGACCTAGGCGAAACTCGTATAGTCGTGCTAGCAGATATCAGCACGGGCGAGACGGAAACTTGTAGCGGGGCTCGCTATCCGCGCTGCAAGGATCACCGCCCGCCCCAACTATCGTCCATAATGGCTCATGGTTCTAGTGACCCTATGTTGTATATTTAAATTGTGCAAGCTAACTATGTCTTCGTAGCAGGGAAGGTCATGGTAAGTTTCGTACAGGTAATTCAGACGGCGCAGATAAAAGTCACCGAACGGTAGCACATTTGTGTTATATCATTTCATTTCTATCGCACCTTTGTAATAATTGAATTAAGGCAAGATAGAAAGATCACATAATAATAATGTTGCATGTTCACATGAATACTGTATCGATTTGGTGTGTTGGATTAGCTCGCCCTCACAGGTACATTTCGATGTACTAACCCTCGTTGCAACAGGTTCTCCGAGCCAAGGCGACGCGGCGATGAGCTGAAGCCCTTCCCAACTGATTTCGCCATTTTGACGCGTTCGTGCCGTGACTTTTGAAGCGCATACAAATCTCAGGAGCTTGCATATACCCTTTTGAAGCTCCAAGGCGATGGTGCAAAACGCACCCAAGGTGGTTTGTCTTTTGAAATTTTAGTAAGGGATGTAATATATGGATCGGTTATCTCATTTTGAGTCCATCTTATAAGTACGCACGGCACCCTTTTTTTTTTTGAGTCAAGAGTTTGTAACAAAGATGTACATTATCAATAAAGAGAACTTTTTTTTGTTTTAATGTTCTACTTGTGCGCTCTGGTGTTGTGTTTCTATATATATCATTATGCCTAGACCTTGTGCAGACGCGCCTTACGCTCGCACGGCATCACGTCCGGGGGACGATTATCGATTTAGCGAAAATTGGAACGTAACAGCTGTCAATGATGAGTTGGACTCCATAACCTCTAACAACACTTGGGTGTTGGTCGATCAGCCTGAAGGAACAAAATCCATCGGATGTAAATAGATCGTCAAAGATTAAGGCTTACAGAAGTGTTGACAAGTTCAAGGCAAGGCAAGGTTTCTAGCAAAGGGGTTTTCTCAAAAGCAGGCATCGACTACTTCGACAAATATGCTCGAGTTACGCGGATAACTATCATGATGCTAATTACTCTTGGTGTAATTCACAAGCCGGTGATTCATCAAATGGATGTTAAAACAGCATTCCCGAAAGAAGATCTGACCGAAGACATTTACATACAATAACCAGAAGGAATTGTCGTCCAGGGTCTTAAAGACAGTCTGTAAGTTGGTGAAATCATTGTACAGTCTGAAACAAGCTCCCAAGATGTGACATAAGAAGTTTGATAAGGTCATCAGATCAAATGACTACAGAGTCGACGAGACGAATAAGTGTGTTTACACTAAGTTTGCTGATGGGAGAGTAATAGTTTATTTTTATGTCGACGACATGATAATCCTAGGTATGAATTTAAAATGTGCCACAGAGACAAATAAGTTCCTCTCGTCCAAGTTCAGTATGAAGGCCAAAGGAGATGTTGATGGTATCCTGGAGATAAAGATCCGGATTGAAGCTGGACTTGCGCTATCACAAGCTCACTACATAGAGAAGATGCTGACACGCTACGGATATCAAGATCTTCCAGAGATCGATACTTCATACAGGTGTGACAAGAAGCTGAAGCCAAATCCAAGGAAAAGTGTCGAACAGTTGGAGTACTCGAACGTCATCGGAAGTTTGATGTATGCTACAAATGTCAATAGACCTGATATAACTTTTGTCGTGAGGATGCTGAGTCGATTCACAAACAATCCAGGAGTTGAGCACTGTAAAGCTGTAAAAAGTCATACGATATCTCAAGAGGACTCAGAAGTATGCACTGCACAACAGTGGTTATCCGACAGTAGTAGAAGGCTTCGGTGACGCAAGCTGGTACTCAGAAGAAGATAGTAAAATATCTATAAAAGGATACGTCTTCTCTACGGATGAAGCTGCTATATCGTGGAAGTCGAAGAAGCGGACGTTGCTCTCATTCCTCAATGGAGTCTGAGTTCTAAGCACGGACGATTGCAGCGGATGGAGCAGAATGACTTCGGAAGCTCATGTATGATCTTCCTTTGGTTGGTGCGCAGATTCCGGCTGTACCGATCTACTGCGAAAACCATGTGACTGCAGTTGTGGCATTAAATGATCTATTCAATGGTAAGAAGAGGATTGTGCGGCTTTGGCACAGAGCATTGAATGGTCGCATCAAGGCTGGAGTCATTGCAGTGGTTGATGTTCCAGGAGAATCTGGCGGATCCGTCCACCAAAGGCCTCAAGCGCCAGCTGGTCGAGGACACAGCAAGAAAAATAGACTTGAAGGCATGCTGACATTATGTCTTTGTAGTTCTACCATAAAGTTTTATGTTATTAGTTCAAAGAAAAATATACTAGTCATCTAACTTTTGGTTCAAGGAAGGATCATTGACAGGTACATTGGATAGTCCTTTGAGACATTGTGGAAAAATTATCCTGGAACCACTGTGGTCTACTAGTTCTTGGTTAAAAAAAAACAAGTCACGTGGGAGGATAGCCATGAGCCTCAATAAGTTCTCGAACATTTTGAATATCCGGCGTGCTTTACAGGAAGCACGGGTAGCTCGGCACTACAAAGAGGATAGTAGTACCTCTCATGCTACAGTAGCGTGACACCACGATGAGGTAGAACCTCAACTTCGGGCCATGTCACAGCAACTGTAGCACAGCGTATAAGCAAGTAGCATAATGTTGAAAAGATAATAGTATAATACTACAAAGAGACCTGTGACCTCGTGCTACAGTGGGATGACACCATCAAGAGGTTGCGGACCTCGGCTTTAGGTCGTCATAGAGGCGTAACACCAAAAGAAGCACAAGGCTTCATGCTGGGATATGTTGAAGTCTCTAAAAAGAACTCACCTATGTGTATAAACAGAAATGTAGGCTCTCTTGAGGGTAAGCTTGTAGATAACCAAGATACATACACCAAGACGAGGTCAGCTCAAGGCCTTTAATGTGCGACCAAAGACATAGTTGATGTCATTGTGTGAGTAGAAAAAATAGCAACTATGGTATTGAATTCAAGGCTCAATCCATTCATGTATTGTTGTTTGACCCATGCGGGAACATTCAAGACGTAAGCGACATCCTAATGCATGATGGACAGCCACTGTGGGAACCGCTCAGCCATATATTGTGATATGTGAGGGATTGTTGGAGTTTTTCGCTTGCTTGTGGCAACTTTAGTCTCACATTGAAAAAACCACCAAGTGTGTATCTCAATATATAGCTATGCTTTGTATTTGCATATGCACATGGGATATGGTGGCCCATATGTGGTGATTTTTCTAGAGGGTCTAAGTTTAATCCTCAAAGGAACAATCTTTGTTTTTGTCTCTTTGGAAAATTCTCATAGGAGCTAAGTCCCGTAGGGACTTAACGACTCGGACTCGAACTCGGACTCGATGAAGGACTCAAAGTGGCATTTTAATGGCGCACTTTGCACTCCGCACAAACGCATCGGGGACGAGATGGCGGTTGGGCGCATTGTTGCGCTCGTTTTATGCGCGAGTTGCATGCGCAAGTTGCTGCAAGGTTGCATGCACATTTGCTGCGCGGTTGCAGCGTGTGCACGCATGTGCGGTCATGCGCAACTGTGCAACTATGCGCATATGCGCGGCCATGCGGCTATGCGCGTATGTGCTGCTGTGCGCATATGCGTATGCGCGGGCTGCATATATCATGTGCATATTCTGCTGATTGCAAGATTTGGACAGTTTTGGAAGATAAATCACTCTAATCCTTTGGGATTCTGTTTTAATTGAGTGTTATCCTACCATAATTGGTTGGTGGCAAGATTAGGGTTAGGGTTCTCACCCTTCTCTATAAATAGTCTCTTTGTGCCTCCTCTTGGAGATAGACGAAAATTAGAGAGGCATAAGAGAAGAAGTGTTGTGGTCGTCACCCTCGTCCAGGAGTCCGTTCGAGTTGTTTACATAGGTGACTGTGAGCATTCCAAAAGTTTTTCACGTGATCTTGCTAGTTCCTAGGAGCAGATCGTCGATAGAGGGCGGATCTTGCTTGCAACGGTGGTCATCACCCTAGCTAGCGCTTCATTTTTCTGTATTCTTCTCCTCCTATCTTATAAACGTTCTATCTCAATTGCAACTGTGTTTAGGAAGAACGAGTTTGATTTGTCACTTTGTAATCTGAACTAAAAAGGAGTATCGTTGGAATTGAGTTTTACCATAGAGCAAACTGTGATAGTTTTTGCATGAATCTCTGGACCTCGACAACATCAGGATTAAATAGAGAGCAAATTGTGATAGTTTTGCGTGAATATCTGGACCTCGACTACAACATGATTATACAGAGAGCAAATGGTGATAGTTTTGCGTAAATCTTTGTCCCTGGCCATTGTGATCCATCTTTGCTTCCTCGAGACTAGCAATAGCAATAATATATATATATATATATATATATATATATATATATATATATATATATATGAGTGTGTAACATTTTGTTTCGTATCATTTAAGTTATTTATTAATAAGTAAATCTAGAAATTTTAACCTAGGTTAGTAATTGAGAAAAAAATAGTTTAACACATAGTTTAATAATAATAAATAAACTAATATTTATTTTAATAGTCTCTTTGGGTTAACTACCGCACCCTCAACGTGACAGACTTGGACTATTATCCAAGCAAATATTTCTTGTTACAATATTTTTCATGCTTTAGTATATGATTTTATTTTTGTTCTTTACATTTGAGGTTGACCCTCTTAAATTCCTATGTCCATCCCTACCACATAAGACATTAATGAACAAAGTCCACAAGATTACGTCAAGTAGAAATATAAGACTAAACCCCCAATAGGTCACATGCCCACAGTCACACCACACATTCTCAATCATAAATTACATGTTTTGTCTTAAACCTACCTACTAACAAGGTAGTCAAAGGCGCAAGGAACACTCGAGGCGCAAAGGGTCCAAATTGCCCGAGGCGCAAGGCGCACTTAAGGAGCGCACCCGAGCGACGCGAGACACAAAAATTATATATATATATATATATATATATATATATACACACACACACATCGGATTTCTACATTGATAAATATGTGTGCTTTAAATTCCCCCGTGTCTAGGTTGCAATTACTTTGAATTGATTGAGAGAGAAAACAGTAAAAAAAAAAGTACATCGGTTCAAAAAAAAATCTAAAAACAGTACAACAGTTAAAAAAACAGTCTAAACATGTTATTTTTTTCACAAGATTTTCAAGACGCGCCTTAGCTATTCCAAGGCGTTCGGAAAAGGCGCACCTATTACGTCCCGCCTGGAGTGTCCTGAGGTGCTGCCCCTGCGCCTAGGAGCAAAGCGCACCTGAGACGCACCTGAGGTGCGCCTTTGACTACACTGCTACTATACACCCAAAGACTTTAGTCTTGAGGTCCCCGCCTAGGCATTTCAGGACTTCGCCCCCTCGCCAACTTAAAAAGTAACTCATTAAATGGTAGCAGAAGTGAGGTGAGTTTTTTTTTTGCAATATGAAGACAAGTAGTCTCAGTAGTTGGGTCTCAGTAGTTGGCGATCCCATCAGTGTGATCAAGATTAGCATGTCGTTGAGATCAATAACATAAGAAGCTTGGTCCAACGATTGAAGGAATTTGTTGGTTCTAACCAAGGTTTCTTAGAATGTTGAACGCTATGGAACATGAACGAGAATGAAACACGGGACACCACTTCATATGGAACAAGGAACCATATATTGGCTTCTTGGAGTGCCCGGGTAGGATGAAACATGTCTTCTGGTATGCATATGTGAAGTGTGAAGGCCCTGAGCCTCATGATCTATGCAGTTAATAACGGTTTTTTCATGATAACGGTCCAGTAGAGTTATAGATATATCACCGATATATCGATTTTATAACGGTAAATATCGGTTTGCATTTTTAACACAATTTTTATATATGAACAATACACTTAATAGTTTTCTATTATAAAATATGCATAAAGTATACATATCGTCGAGAAATCCAAGAGATCCAAGATAAAGAAGATCACTTAAGAAACTACATCTCTGAATAAGTTTGATGCATGCAGATTTTGATGGCAGAAAATGTAATCTTCATTCTCCATTGATGTGAATGTCAATATCATTCAACATCAGATGTAATCTCCATTGATGTGAATGTCATCGTTTGATGGCAAAAGATATAATCTCCATTGATGTCAGAAGTTTGTATTGTATTGTATCTTGACTTAACCGCTGACTTTTCCATAGAATGTCGTCTGCAGGCCCAGGCCCATAAGATTTTTTTTGTAGCAAAACCAAAACCGTGAGATCGATTTTTTTGTAAACCGATATTTCGAACAATATCGGCCAAATCGGCCGATAATATCGGTTCCGATATTTCTGCAAAAAAATATCGGTTCAGGACCGATACCATTATATATCGGTTATATAACCGATATATAACCGTTTTTGACTACTTAGCTCATGATTGCTGTAAATTTGGTTGACAATGTAGTTTTCTTCCATGAATAATGTTGAATCACGTTTTCTTTTTCTAATCAAAACAATTAAGAAGTGTGCAAGTAGAAGTAATTTTAATTGGCTTGTTCTTGGAATCTCAGAATGCTACGTTTAGTGTTCCTGGGACGGAGATGTTATGTGATCGGTTTACATTATAGGTTAGGCAAGCTGCTTACGTTGACTAGGATTTTGAGTTGTGATCAATTTTTGGAATATTATTTGAGAATTGAAAAAGATAATAGGATTGTTTCTAGACGTGAGGAGATCATACCTCTTCAATTTATATAGTGTTATTGTGATTCTTCTTGTTGGTTTGTGCAACTATAAGTGACTTTCTAATACGGGACAAGACCTAGTGAGTAACTTAGACATTCGATTCACGATAAAACAAATTGAGCTTCGAGGAAGTCTAATCATTAGGCATGATTAATATTAATATAACAACACATAACCCTAACAGAGATCACAAAGTAAACAATTGAATCAAGAAGTAAAGGCACAGCTTTATGAAAGGGTCGCTAAGTCAATCCAAACTTGAACAATCTGAATTTCACTCCAAAGAAATCAATCCACCGCGACAAACCTTCGTTCCAAGATCCTAGTTTATAGCTACAAACAAACTTGACCATGACAAAATAAATCACAATCCTACTAAATTATACCACAACCAATCCTAACCACCAAATGTAACCAATCCAAATAAATAAACTTAAGTCATTAAACAAACCAAAAGTCCAACAAAACTTTTTTTAAATCAGTCCAACTGGTCTCAAACAGTAACCCAAGTGCGCTGCTCCTTCATTAATCACCCCAGCTTCAAATTTCACCTCCTGTGAATAACGTGAGGATACTATCGAAGCAAACCTGGGTATAAAGTCTGGACGTCCTTGACAATGAACTAGATAATGCATGATCCAGTCCTCCAAAAAAACAACGAGCACATAACCCAAATGAAGTCTCTGATTTGCATCGTCTCTTAGATGATGATGCTGGAGGTGGTACTAGAATTGATCGATACTTTGATGGTGGTACTGGTGGAACTGAAGAAAAGAAAGCAGTAATACAACTTATGGAACCATAACAATTGGCCAGTGGTGTTCCAAGCCTTGAGATGTGAGGAGAGGTGGTAACATTCCCATGATAAAGGTTGTGAGGAACTCTTTGATGTCACCCTCATAAATACCCATATCTAATTGATAAAACATGCAACCTGCTAAGATCATCTGTTGAAGATAAACTCACGATTATACTAATAAATTTATGAATAAATTGTAAGTATGTTGTGCAAATGAATCGTCACCCACAATTATACTCATTTGAATCTCATAAAAGAAATCGTGAGTAGGTTGTGCGAACGGGTCACAAACTCATGCAAGGGTAATAAATTGGAATTGGGCTGTCTAATGATGACCACAATCGGAATCAACCTAACAGTCCTATCAGCGTGAAGTCCAAACTGGATGTAAAATTGGAAGTGGGATTGCGTCTAGTAGGACTAACTCGTAAATTAAGAGAGTTTGCAACTAACTTATCTTTCGTATCTCTATCGTCAACCTTACAAATCCTGTGTTTATCTCGATGAATTGGTCAAGTATACGTTTGGACTGGAGAAGTATTTGTCCTACAGATATAATCACTTGTAGCAAGCAAATCTAACCTAAGCTCTAATTGATATAACCTAGATGGGTCGTTTCATGATAAAACAAGTTCACGGAAGTCTGATTATAAAAGCAATGATCATTATTAATCTAACCACAAATAACCTTAACATATCGCAAAAGTAAACAATTTACATAATAGTAAAAAGGCACGGGTTTACTAAAGGGTTAAGAAATCGATGCACATTTTCAAAACGATCCAAAACTCATTCCAAACAAATCAATCTATAGCGACGAGACTTTATTCCGAGATTCAAATTATAGCTACAAACAGACTTGGCCATCAAGAAATAAATCCAAATATAAATCGTACTAAATAAGATTGCAACCAATCCTAACTACCAAAAACAACCAACCTTAATCCTAATAAATAAACCAAACCAAACGTCTAAGAAAATCCAATGTTTAAATCAATCCCAACCGGACTCAAACTCAAACCCAAGTCTAGTGTGGTCCTTTACTTTTGAAATTCCCTATATTGATCGACATTAACAATTTCTGTATATAAAAGGTCTTCAGTTGTGATAAGCTTATCTATGCCAAGTTGTCTCGGTGGGGCTTTATCTTGAACCAAGCGTTTCTGATACTGCTAACCTACAAATGTCAACAAGAAATAGAACCTGGACGCATACCTACATTTAAGACTGAGAACAGATGCGCAAGGGACAGGTAATGTAACTCTTGAGAAATGCATAATACCAGAGAGACCGCTGAAAAGTAGCGCCCCCAAAACATATACCAGTGCAAGGTTGTAAAAGGCGCTACGCGTTAGCCGGGCAGCTACCCACTGTCTAGCGCCTAGGCGGCCTTCTAATATTAAGCGGTCGCCACAAATTTTTAAAAAAATCTAGGAATTAAAAATATGCAGTATAAATTATATCCCAAATTCAAAGTCTCTCATAATAAATAAACATAATCAAATTTATAGTACAAGACTACAAGTTCAAACATAATTCAAGTAGTTGATGATCTTGAAATGTTGACGTTGTCGGAGGATGCCGTATTAGATCCACTTCCAGACATTTTTTCTGTTTCACATAACAAAAACATAATATATAAACACAATAAAAAAATTAGTGTTCACTGTGTGCAACAAGGTAGTCAAAGGCGCACTCAAGGCGCAAAGGGTCCAAATCGCCCGAGGCGCAAGGCGCACTTAAGGCGCGCGCCCGAGCGACACGAGACGCAAAAATTATATATATATATATATATTCACATCGGATTTCTACATTGATAAACATTTGTGCTTCAAATTCTCCCATGTCTAGGTTGCAATCACTTTGAATTGAGTGAGAGAGAAAACAATAAAAATAAAAAAAGTACATCAGTTCAAAAAATAGTCTAAAAACAGTACAACAGTTAAAAAAAAATAGTCTATACATGTTATTTTTTCACAAGATTTTCAAGGCGCGCCTAGGCACACCTTAGCTATTCCAAGGCGCTCGAAAAAGGCGCACCTAGGCGCGCCTTAGGTGCGCCTTAGGAATTGGGCCTCGCCTAGAGTACCCTGAGGCGCTGCCCCTGCGCCTAGGAGCAAGGCGCGCCTTTGACTACACTGGTGTGCAATGTGTTCAGTGTGTTCACATAACAAAAACACAAACGATTTTATATATTTTTCCTATCTCACTGTGTTTACTGTGTATAGACATTAAAAAAAATATGCCCCACTGTCCCAGTATTAGAAGAAGAAAAATATTTGTTGTCCCACAGTCCCAGCAGACAGCAATAGAAAGAAGAAGAAAAATCTGTCCCACTCTGTTCGATGTGACAGTAGACATTAAAAAAAAATGTCCCACAATCCCACTGTGTTCGATGTTTGCTGCTACTTCATCACTGTGTTCACACTTCTCATAACCGAAAAAAAATTCTTTGCTGACCAGCAGTAGAAGAAAAAGACCAAGAAGAGTAAAGAAGAAAAAGAATAGAAAAAAGAAAAAAGAAAAAAAAGGAAACGTGAGAAAAAGAGAGCACGAGAAGAAGAAGAAGAAGAAGAAGAAGAAGAAGAAGAGAGGAAGAAGACTGAAGAAGAGAAGAAGACTGAAAGGAAGAAGAAGACTGAAGAAGACTAAGAAGTAGAAGAATAAAAATACCTGCTGCTAGAGCTGTTGCTGCCTGCTGCTGCTTCTTCTCTTCTGCTGGAGCCTGGATCTAGGTGGCCACCTCCTTCCCCGAGCACCTGCTCGTAGGTGGCCGCCTCTCTGCCTGGATCCGCCTAGACGGACGCCTAAAGCCGCTTTTTACTTGTTAATGCCTACATGCCGATTCCGGCCAATTCTTGGGCGGTAACTGGCCGCCCAGCGCCAGGTAGGTGCCGCCTAAAAGCGCTTTTTAGAACACTGTACCAGTGTTATAAAATTGGTTTAATTGGCGATGAGTGAATGATCTTCCACTTGATCTGATTAGCAGGCTGGCCAATTAAGCAGAAATGCCAAGTGGCCAGTTTATTGCAATTAATCAGACAAGTATTTTGATTCATGTAACCAGCCTCGGACCAAGCACTTAGTATAACCCCTTAATATAACATTGGCATATAATATAATAGGTGACATTCATAATTGTGAATGAAAATATAGATACTCATAAGGGATAAGTGGTGCAACTAATAACCTGTACAACAAGGGTGACATCTGGATAATCAACACCACGCGCAGATACATCAGAACTCACAAGAATAAGGCCCTTTGACTCCCTAAACTCCTTAGACACCCTGGTCCTGTAACTTTGCGGCTTTCTAGAATGGATTTCTCGTACATTCAATCTCAACTCAGAAAGAAGGCCGGCAACGAACTTTGTCACCATCGCAGTTGTACAGAACACAATTACCTGCATAGTCTCGAAAAGAACGATTAACTGCATGTCCCTCATCATAACAACATTGAGAATTAAACACCCAGAAGAAGAAAAAAATTATCTCCAAAATTATCCAAACTATATTGCTTACCTTATAGTCAACATCCTCTGATATATGTTCTGTCAGAATACGATAAAGTATTGAAAACTGCTCCTCTAATGGTGCAACTAAATGCATCTGTCTTACCTGCAGCATGAGACCAAATGAAGAAAAGAAAGATCATCTGGCACTAATTGTATTAAATAAAAAGTATGATGGATGATACCTGTGAATGTGTTTCCTCGCTTCCCTCTTCAACAGTGTTAACAAACTCATGGTCTCTTTTCATAGCAATATGACATATTTGACGGACCTAAGAATTGGAAATCAGCTTTCATTATATTCCTTTTCCAGGGAACACTTACTATAATATATTAGTAGTTTATGGATAAGCGGACACTGATAGTGTTACAAAACGATACCTCGTCTGGTACTGTTGCGGAAAAAAGGAGTGTTTGACGTTGTTTTGGAACAGCGGCAACAATTTTTTCAATATCTTTCCGAAATCCCATATCCAACAAACGGTCAGCTTCATCAAGAACAAGGACTTTCACACCCATCAGCCGAGTTGCAAATCCAGGTGTATTCTCAATATGATCTCTAAGTCTTCCGGGTGTACCAACAAGAATCTGCTTATAGCTCTTCATTAGTACAACGGATAGCAAAGATGTAACAAAAAATGACATTAACGAGTCAAGGATTTGACCTGGCAAGAATTTGCCTGCATGCGTTTCTGTTCAAGCACCAATCGGGTTCCACCTATTACAACTTGTACACCAATAGAAGGGTGAAATTTCAGTAGTATTCTAGCCTCCATTGCAGCTTGATCTGCAAGCTCTCGTGTTGGGCATACAACTAGCACATTGATCGGAAGCCTCTTTTGCTCACGATCAACAGGGGGTAATTTTGAAACAATCTCAATTGCTGGAAGCTGAAACCAAACAATTGTTTTTTAATAAGGGAGGGAGGAGAGGGGAGAAGTAACAACCCAGGTTTCAACATAAATATTAAGTAGTACATGGTTTAAGAATAAACATTCATATCATCCAGTATAAAAGATGGAAATGTTCACCAAGAATGCAACTGTTTTTCCTGTTCCTGTCTTTGCTTTTGCAAGAACATCTTTACCTGAAACACAAAGCAATCGTGCATATTGCAGTCATTCCTACATGAGATTCCAGATGCACAGTTGATAGCTCACCTAGGATAAGTAGACAGAGACACGGTATCGCATTTTGAGTTTTGACACTGACAACGGTTGTCTGACATGGAATATTAAAGCACTTGCTAAATAGGTATACAAAAGTATGAATAACTTAGGAATCGTAGGAGTGGATATATTCTTTTTCATCTAGACAACTAAGTACTTGGCTAATTATTTCGTGTCAGACACGAATAGACATGATAAATTTGAGCAGAGAGGAGTGCCCTACATATAGCTCTCACATTTTAGAAGCCATGTTAGCTCTAGTTCTATGTTATACGTTGAAGAATAAACAAAAAAGTGGGTTGAATAATAAAACAAATATATTATTCCCTATCATCAATTTATCAGGAAAAAAACAAATTAAAAATATATGAACTTCAGTATGCTAGAAAAGAAAGATGTAAATTAATATGTAATATAAACTAGTAAGACATCATGTAATCTGTTAACATAAACCATCTTCAAAAATATTGACATGGAGGTTTCTTTGCTGCAAACAATCAGTTTGACATAAAATGAAATCAAACAACCCCACCTAATCTACAATTAACTAGAATTGGTTTCCACAGAACGGCCATCTAGATGACTTTCGTATGCTACATATGCCAAAGAGTTCCATTTCATTCGTTAGAAAAAAGATGATGTGTAGGCTGTGTACAGAGTTAATCAGCAATTAACCTTTAAGGATGAAAGGGAGGCTTGCTTCCTGCACCAAAGTCATCTTTTCATATCCAGCTGCTTTTATTCCTTTCAATGTCAGAGGAGATATGGTACATTGATCAAATCTGTAGAGCACAAAATAATGTTTAAGCAGATATTTTATGCTGGCATTAGCAAGATAATCACACATCTTGAGATACACCTTAAGAGTTCAATTATATAATATGCACATAATAAGTACGTGGTAAGCTTTTGCTGGTCTAGACATGCCCAATATAGTGATCTAAATATGGGAAATAATAGTCTACTGTGAATTCTGATCATGTCTAGCTAATAAGAGCAATTTTACATTAATAAATATCATTATGCACCCATTCCATCACCGGATACAGATTGCTCAGATCACGTGGTTGACTAGTAGCAAATGCGTAGATACCAGAAAGTTTTGCTTAATCAGCCACCCACTTAATTGAATTAACATAGCCAGTTAGTTGCTGCTTTATCTTCATTCTAGATACTGGTTAAGACCTAAGAGTGTGGATTAAAGATGCAACGCATAAAAAGGTGCAATTTGGTAGGACAATAGCCTTAAGAAGTAGTTCTTAGAAGATCAACCAAAGCGAGAGGAATCCCAGTCAGTTGCTATCTTATAGAAGGGTCCATAGCACTGGCACTATGATCGCTCCAACAAGGAATTTATGAGTTTCTTGGATCCTCATCTTTTCTTCTTTCACTCATTGGCGTTCATCTCACTTCGCTGGCCTTCATTACCTTGCCATGCTTCTTGCCCTCTTTCTTTTCCTTGAATGACTATTCACGTTAGGAACGAAGACTTCAGTAGGTCCCTTCTTCCTTGCACGGAATCGAACTAGAACTAGAATTAGAATAGCTTTATGAAGAGTAAAGCCATAGCCAACCTATGGGCATGAGGTATGAAGCAGAATTTTAGTGTCTTGGAAAAAAAATAGCCTTTAAGGTGTTAAAATAGATTCCTACAATGATAATTAAAAAACAATTTTCTACATTGTTGATTGAATGGAATTAAAAGTTACAGGAGATGATAGAAAATGTGGGTTTTAACTCTTAAGAACTTGTTATAAAAAGGAGCAACCATGACAAAGTAGCAAGCAATGTTTTTGCTAATAATACTCAACTGGCAGCGAGTAAAGCATTTGGAATCTCACATCACCAAATTACCGTGGCGATGCCGCTATCACCTATTTTTATTAAAATCACTAGCGTATAAATATGAAGCAAGTTTAAAAATTTGTAAATATCATCATATAGAACCCAACATAATATAAACCGAACTCTTGCATTTTATGCCTATGATCCAAGGCTAAAATAAAACCATAGATCCCTTGGAATAATTATGATGTTAAGGCCACTGTGATTTCGATAATTATGATATATCAGCAGAATACACACTCAAATTGTATGCTCACTGGGTGCAGGTACAGCTTTTGTCTTTTATCTTGTACAAACCTTGATACTCAAAACCTTGATATTATGTTGATTTCTCCGACTCAAAAAAGGGTCGGACACTGATTCCGATACTACAAACCTTGATATTATGTCGATTTGTCGGATATTGATTTTGATATTACAAACCTTGATATTATGTTGATTTCTCCCTCAGCTATTTTTATTTTGGATGTATCTACTTTCCTATTTTGCTTGGATTGATAAATTTTCTCCTAGTCAGAACACTTCCTGCTATCCAAGACAGATTCAGGTTAGGTTTTTAGATAAAGAAATAAATGGAACAAGTTCTGATCAATTAATTATTACTTGTTTATCTGATTTTAGAAAGATGCTAGCTTATTTATTGATGGGGGCCGTCATAGATCTTCATTCCCAAATTCTGTGTGATCTTGTGTTTTCTCCAATACTTCTGCTGTGTAGTATCATTGACATATGATAAACCTGTATTGGTCGTTTTACTATCCCATACCTTTACTTCATCTTTACAAAGTTACAACATCAAAGAGAACAAAGTGGAATTACCAATTTCAAGGAACCAATCCACCATTCATTAATGTAGTATAATTTAACTTGAAGATGATTCATTAACCAATAGAGCACAAATGGCAGATGTATCACAAACTATGTTAATGATTCAAGATGTATCACAAACTAGGTTAATGATTCCAAGCTAATCATATAGTTTATGTAGGTTGAGTGGAATGGAGTAAAATTTGGAAAATACAGGCTTCCATACAATGGGATATAAATTGCATGACACATGTTTTCTCTTTCCAGTATGCATGTTTTCCCTTTCCAGTAAGCATTTAGCATCATTCTTCAAGCCAAACCTTCATACAGAAACCCAGTTGGTAGGCGCACAGCTCAGAGAGCTTAGCTTGGTGGATGGTGCAACAGGACTGAGTCCATGGAGGATGTGTCGTTTATTTCAAGAAACACACTCAAATAAAAAAATGAGGGTTAAGACTGAATATCGCCCTCTAAAGAACATACAGTAGCATAGAATTGTGGCTTTTTGAAGCTCTTGTAAATGAACATAACTTAATAAACTAATTTGCAACCATATTCAAATAAGGGGCTACTGATATCAGTCTTCTCAATTTTCACCTACAAAAAATCATTCAGCTATAACTTTGTATCTCCATGTAGTGTCGTGTCAGACACATATTGCTTACAAACAAACTCCAAAATATACTAGAACACGCCAGAATTGGTTGTGTTCATGTCACCTGTGTCTATATCGTGTCGTATTCATGCCCCCACGGCCCAGCACAATATAGCCAACAAACCCACCAATAATAAAATTCTATGTTCGGTCAAGAAATTAACATATGTAACACATGCTGATGCTTTGGAGTACAATTATACCTTGTCTCACTGAGATAAGAATATGCCTCTCCTCCGGAAGAAGTGGCACTCTTGAACGAACCGTCCACTTTCTTTGCTACGTCAGCAAACCCAGACATAACGTCTTCCTTCTCCTCTACCTCTGACACATCAAGAGCCAAACTTTTCACGTCTAGCCCTTGTCTATAAGTAGACCCGGTAACCGCCCCTCCTCTCCTCATCAAAGTAGAAGACGAACTCCTCACATTCTTCTTTTCTCCTTCCAAAACGCTATCAAACCGCTTCCTCGATAAAGAACCCCTCTGGTTCCTCTCCGGTAAACCACCCGGGCTTCGAGACGTTCTGTTCGAACTCTTCCTCGGGCCTCGACCGGAGTCTGAATTGCGTTCGTTGACCCAGTCGCCAAGCTCGGCCTCGTCCTCCAGCAGGATCTTCCCGTTGCCACGCGACATCGCCGCCAGCCGGACGGAGAATCTTTGTACGCCGGAGGATGGATCGGACGATAAGTTTAGGGTTTTGGGGTGGAGGGAGAAGGAGCCGCGGGGGAAGACGAGGAAACTGGTGGAGGAGGAGGATGCTAGGAAGTGGAGCGGGAGGAGTTGGAGAGCCATGAATTCAGAGGAAAAACCGAAACCCTAACCCCAACCCTGGATGTGGGTGGATATTGGCAAGGAGTGGAGAAGTAGAGTAGATAAGAGGGCGGGTGAGGAAGGAGAGGGTTTTACGAGGGTTTGGAAATTGGGGATAAGGTTCTCGCCGCCGCATACGGGCCGGGCCGGACTGTTTTAACCTAGAAATGCAAGATCAAAACATAAAGGGATAATTAGACTTTATGTCTCACATAAGTTGTAAAATTAATATTTGTGTCTCAGAAAAAAAAAAAATTAGTGTTTGAGTCTCAAAAGTATCGCCAAAAATAATTATTGACACTTTTGGTACACTTTTGGTAAGTGTCACTAATTATTTTCAAGACCCAAACACTAATTTTATAACTTATATGAGACCAATAACAAGAATCGAAATACAAGTACACTGTAATATCATTAACAAATAGGAAAATGCTTTACACTAGGATGTGTTTGATTGCATCACAAATTTCCAACCTATTTTAGTATTCCATATCCTATATCTTCTATGGAAATATTTTCCAAAATACTATAATTTTTCATATTTTCTTCTAAAATGGTGAAAAATGACACTAATCCAACCCATAGAAAAATATTATTTTTCATGAAAAATAATTATTTTTCGTGGAAAGTAATGACAATGAAACAACCAAATTAAGTTTTTCATATGAAAATTTTAAAATTCCATGGAATATTTTTCTAGTAAAATAATTGCGTGGAATTAATTTATCTTCCACACATTTTTCAACTTAAAATCAAACGCATCAGAATTTTCAAAGTGAGTTATGAGAATTATCCTTAATTTATAAATGAAGCTATAAATTTTAGTTTTTAAAAACATAATAAATTAATGGTAGTTTTGATAACCCATCTTGAAAATTCTTAGATATTGTAAAAAAATTCTTGGCAATTACAATTTCCTAACAAATATTGTATATTTGCATAATATGTTTATAGCCATGTTGCATGCTAGATTTCAAGATTTAGAAGTACATTTTCTAAATATGTAGATAAACATGGATTTTGGTTAATTATTGGTACATTACTTAAATTTTTAACTTGGTATTGGTTAATGTCCACTTCTTTTAACTTCATTACATGTTTATATAACTATTTCATATATTGGAATTTTTTATTACGTGTTAGATTGAAACAATACGATCTCGAGCTCTAATTACAGGATTTTGCATTGTTTGTGTAGGGCAAAATTTGACTAAAATTTTGATCCCGACAGAGACAGTGCAACTATGTGCAGTTTTAGTTCTGATATCACGCCACTTTCATTTGTGGCTTGGCATGTACTTAGTGTTTATTGTCTTAGGTCCCATAGTATGCCTGGTTGATCATGTAGGGTTTGATTCTTCTTTTACGTGTGTTGTCTTCTTGAGTACATATTTTTCCAATACGCTCTTGTTTTTATTTTATTCATTTCTCGTGGTCGTAGTGTGTGGAAATGCATTATGATTATCCCAGGGTGTTTGGTATTATTGTAGACTTAGGAACTAAGTTATATGGCTTGTCGAATTGGTTGCATGGGCATCAGATAGAACCAATTAGATTGTCACATCCCATTTTCAGAATACAACAAGCCGAGTACATAAAAATATCCCAAGCTATACAAATCTACACACCTTACAAAAATTTTGTCCTCAAAATTTAAGACATGCAGATGGATATGGAATGGAATGCAGGAAAAATATACTATATTTCAAACTACAAGAATTTATTATATCTTCTAAACTAGATCATCTAAAGCTAGATCGTTTGAAGTGTGGCCTCTATGACACTAGTGATGCAATAGCTCCCACCTACTATGATCTGGGTGGTCTTCGTACTACCTTCGGAGCTGGAGCTATCCCTGGAGCTGGACGTCGAGACGCGATAGGGCATTCTCTAATTTGATGCTCAGTAGAACCACAGAATAGGCAAACCCCTAACTTCTTTCTGCAGGACTCTTAAGTCATGTCTTGGCTTCTTGCAGTAGTCACAAAGAGAACCCTGCTGCACCCGACACTGTTAATGATGATACTGAACTAGTGTTGAAGGAGAAACCTCGGGTGAAGGCTGGAAAATCTTCTACTGCTGTGGTAGAGCTCAGGTGGGAGGGTAATTCTGCTGCTGAGGCTGAAGCTGGTGCTGCTGAGTTGGAAAAGTCATCATTTGAGCGTTGGGGCGCTTTTCAAGGCCCATGTGTCTACTAGTGCCTCCAAAAGTCTTCCAGTCTCTCTTTGGACGAAGGTTGGCTTTAATCTTCTGAGCCATGGAGAGCATCCTCGAATATGTATCTGCACCATTAACGACAACGAGGATGTGAATATCGTAAGCTAGTACTTGGAAGAACCTCTTGGCTCGATCCTCCGGTGTACGAACCATGCACTCGGTGAATCGGCTCAAGCGACCGAACTCGGCTACATACTCATCCACTGAACGGTTCTCTTGCTCCAAATTCTAGAATTGCTTCTCCAGAATATCCCAGGTTGTTACGCCCCAGTCCCAAAATACTGAGGGACTAGCCACGTGGCAATGGCCAGCAACACAACTCCAATGGACAAACCCAATTTAGTGGACTCGTTAGAGTGTACTTAAGCTGTAAAACAAATACAACGGTCTAGGATACATATCACAGTCTAATTCTAATCTCATCCACAAAAAGTAAATTCAATATGATAGACTAATCAAGATAATAGCTAAAAGGAAATATAGTCCATCAACAAGTCCAAATAAAAGTGTCTCGGGGAACAACCCGATAATAAGTTAATACATAAGTCCATGAGTTAAGATATGAAATAAATGGAAGAATAAATAGTTGAGTATGAAACTGGAATACTCAGGAGAAATTCTTTGGCACAATCTCGTCCTCTGGTGCTAGTACTGCTCCAACGTCAGCTCATATCCCGTATATCTCGGGGTAATCCTCTTCTGTTGTACCTGGGGACATAATCCGGATCCAGGTTCTCAGGGGACATAGCATGGTACAAGAATAACTCAAGCCAAATAAAATACAATATATAAAATAGATCTCAGGGCAAGCTATGTGATATGCAAATGAGAGCATCACTAGTACTCAGGCTGAGACCACTACAAGCTCTATGTCGGGGAGCCGGTAGCAGTAATATCACTTAATGGGCCAAGCTCTGGAACAAAGACTAAAATACCGCAATAATAAATATATATGTATGTAATCAGCATGTAGCCTGTATATCTCTCCCTACCCAATGTAATCACACATCTCATGTCCATGACATCTCATGTACATAACACGCAAGATCATGACCTCTAGCTAGTACAACGAGTCATAATGATATCTATGTATATACAAATCTTATGTCACAAATCCTGTAAGCCTATACAGAATCACCATGAATAACTCTGAAAAGATTCTGTCACATAAATAGTGTCAAGTGTCCTATGGTATAACGTACTTGATAAAGCAAGCACGTAAAAATATATATGATCGTGGTATCAACTCTCTAAGTGACGTTACACGACTCCGCGTACGGCGTCGACACTCGAATCTTGTTCGGATGCTAAAAAATATCTCACGGTCCTAGGTTGAACAGGTACATCACAGAAATAACTCAAGCAAATAATATCAAAGGAACTACTGCAAGTTTGGCAAGGTACACTTGCCTGGGTTCTGAACTCCTTCAGTTGCTCCTGTAAAAGTGAAACCTCCAAGTATGCCTCCGGATGCTGAAATAAATATTACAATCACTCTCAGAATATGTGAAATAGCTAGGATTGACTACCCATAAGTCTAATTTGGACACATGAGCAAAATTGACAGTTTCTAGTCAAAGCGGGGTTCACATGTGGCCCACTTCGCACCAAAAAATATGCCAGAGATAAAATTCTTCAAATTCGTCAAACTTAGTGTCTACGAGTCCAGAACAATGATACGAACCCAATGAAATGTCCAGAACTAGATTTCGATGAGCCGGTCATGAAATCATCCGTCAAGTGAAACAGTGGGGACCACGAAAACGGGATTTCATCAACGTTCTCAGAATCAAACAAAACTTGGATCACAGGACCAGCATAATACTATGAATCCGATGGTGTAAGTTTTATTGCGAAATGACAAGTACACACAAAATTATGATGAGTGCCAGAACTGGCCGATACGGGACTTTTCGACGGATACGCGTTGATTCCGGTATGCACGCATATCCAAATCAACTTTCTTAAAATTTCACACGTCCATATTGATGATACACGTCTTTTGGTATAATTTGCACATGATGAAGTCGCCTCGTTTAGAGGGACACACCTCGTTTCGAAAAATTTTAGGTTTAGAAAATTAAGTTTTTTAGTCAACTTCAACCATGAATAAAATACAGCATACAATAAATTAAAATAAACTATTTAAAGGGATTAAATCTTGGTCGTGTTGTTTAAATTATTGTTTAAGTGGAATTTAAAATATTAACTAGGTTGGAAGAAAAATGGTCATGAACATGGGTGTTTGGGACAGTTTTTTAAACTACAAATTGGGTCTTTTTTCCTGTTTTGCGTCGCGAATTACGACCGACACAGGACACGATACCCCGAATTAATTTCACAGGGTTCAAGAGGGTCATGTGGTCTTCGCATAGGATTCAACAGATCGACATTTGGATAATTGTGCACAGAGATACGAAAGTGGGAAGAAGGGTACCGCACTGCTTGCTACTGCTCGGGAATTCAGGCGACTTGCGACGGCGACTTTGCGACGGTGGTGCGCGACAGTCCGGCGTCGCCGTCGTCGGTGGCTTATCAAAAATGGAAGAGGGTTTGATGGTGGATGAGGGGGTGGGTCTGGGGGTCTATATAGGGGTCGGAGTGGACGGTTACAAGAGGTGAAAGGGGGTCGGTCACGGCAATTTGTGGGGAGGGGAAGTGTTCGGTCACTACGTTTTTCAAAAGTTTAAGGGGTTTGTGGGTCGGGTCGGGTCGGGTCGGGTCGCGGGTTATGGGTTCGGGTAGGATCTGGATCCGATTAGGGTTGGGTTGGTCTAGGATGGTTCGATTTGGTTCAGTTTGGTTTGGTTTGGGTTGGTTCGGTCTCGGTTGGTTTATTAAAAATAGTAATATTTGCTATAAAAAATTTAGTTTTGGAGCCTAATAAATTCCAAAAAAATTATACAATATCATATTATTAATTATACACTCAAAAATATAGTTTTTGTAAAATTTTAATAATTAATTTAATATACAAAAAATATAATTCCATGAATGAACATTTATTATAATTACAGAAAAATCTCCAAAAACTCAAAAAATCATAATTAAAATTCTAAAATTAAATTCTAAAAATCTGGGTGTTTATAATCTACCCACCTTAAAAGAATTGTGTTCTCGCAATTAAAAAAATAAAATATAATCGATCAAGAAAAGGTTTGCTCCAGAAGAGATGACTCGGTTGTAAGACATATTTTTTGAAGTACGACACAAAGGATAAGGAACCATGAACAAGAAAAAATTGAGAGGAAGGGTGAGAGTTTTGTTCAAGCAGAACACGTAGGAAAGAAATAATAACTTTTTCCTAGGCAATAAGAGATAAGTAACTCAAAAGTAAAGGAGTCTGATTAGAGCAAGGATCAACTACAGCTTATGAAAACTTGGGTACCACTGATATATTACTAATCTAGACTAACAAGTTCATGCTAACATAATACTAGGTTTAGGCTAGGGAATGGAACTAACATGCACATGCTAAAGTATACTAGGATTATTTGCTATTATAGCTAGCTATGATAAAACTAAATCTTACTCATATTCGCTACTCCTCGAGTCTGTGCCTCCTCCACTGTCATCGCAAAAGCCTATCCACGTACTTGTGGTGGTGTCCTCTGTTGTTGATGGGCTTGCTGGAAGAGTGGTACCAAATGTGACCTCAGCTGATATCCTTTCGGTGCTGGTAATGCTTTTCGGTTAACCATCGATGCTCGTCGGTGAACCATCAATGTTTCTCCTCGATGCTCCGTGCAATTTCTGGCTGAATGTTGGTTGGATCCGCAAACCAAGCACAATCCCAATCTGCGTCGGTATTCCTTGATGAGATGGCCTACCTTGCTACAATAATGACAAATAGGGAGTCCTGGTGCTGGTGTTGGTAGGGCTGATCGATGAATCATCAGTGCTTTCTCTCTCAACGCTCAGGGCAATGCCTTACTAAATGCTGACTGGATCCGCAAGCTAAACATAATCCCAATTTGAGTCTATACTCCCTCTCAATATGGCCTACCTTGCCATAGTAGTGACAAGTAGGAAGGACTAGTGCTAGTGGTATAAATGCTCTCTGTGGTGGATTCATCTGTGGTCGCTTTACAACTCCTTCCTGTTGTGCTCGGTCTGGTGCTAGTGCATGCAGCCACTTCTGGCTGGACTCTCTCCTGGTGACCCGCTCCATGGGTCGGGCTGCAGCAAGGACGTCCGTATAAGAAGTAGGTGCAACGAAGCTGATTAATCTCTGTAGCTCAAAGCTAAGTCCGTCAAAGAACTTCTCCGCCTGGCATTACTGGGCCTCTTGATGAACTTGTTGTTGTGCTTGCATCATTGTGTAGAACATTTGAAATATCTGTTGTCCGTCCATAGGCTGTCCTAGTAGAAAAATGGGCATTGGTGGAGTAAACTGCGGCATTGGTGGAATATCGTCTTGCCGGAACCTTGAGGCATGCTGATATGCTTGATTGCTTTGTTTAGTGGATGGATCTCTATCAATAGTATCACTCCATCGTCGTAGGTGACCACAACACCCTGTGGTGTACCTGTAGGAGTCTCATTGCTAGCTCATAGATCCATTACTCTACATCCAAAGTAAACTATAAGAGGCATACAAAGGAATCAAGGCAAGAAGCAAGTCAAGAAATTATTTTGAAGTCGATATAGAGGTCAATAACAGATCAACAAGTGGATGAGATCCTATAATTTATCCTAATCATAGGCTTGCTCGATTCCTTAGTAGAAACGAAGCAATATAGTCATAGACCTGCATGGGCCACCACAAAAACTATGTCACGCCCCAGTCACAAAATACCGAGGGACTAGCCATGTGGCAATAGCCAGCAGCACAACTCTAAGGGGCAAACCCAATTTAATGGACCCGTTAGAGTGTACTAAGTTGTAAAACAAATATAATGGTCTACGATACATGTCACGGTCTAATTCTAATATCATCCACAAAAAGTAAATTCAATATGATAGACTAATCAAGATAATAGCTAAAAAGGAATATAGTCCATCAATAAGTCCAAATAAAAAGTGTCTCGGAGAACAACCCAATAATAAGTTAATACATAAGTCCATTGTCACGCCCCAGTCCCAAAATACGTAGGACCAGGAATACGTGACATGTCAGCTATGCATTCGACCAGACTCTGGTCTGACTCGAATACGTATAAGCTGTATAATATAAAGGGCACTATCTAGATATCCCATACATGTAAACCTCTATGTCTCAATCCATAATGTACATAAGTATACAAGAAAGAGCTATATGTGCTAAAGTCGGCCGCCTAATAACACACTAACTCGAATAGACTCGAGAAAAAGTATGAGTCTATAAAAACTAGGCTACAATAGCAGATGAATAATCAATGTAAAATAACCATAATACCGGTAGATATAATGTGAGTACCTGGTACCATGCTTGCAAGACATGCAACTCCAACAACAACTCCAAATGCTCCGTAATCATCTATGCTGCAAAACTAGCAGGGAACCAGGTCCTCAGAGAGACGTAACAAGGTACAGAAATACAACATGCCAAGTAAACAGAAAAGTATAAGTGCAACAATAGGGTACTCTATCATAACCAAACAAGTGTGACACAGTTTAAAGACAATGTTCGACGCATGGGCTTTCTAAAATAAAACCGTAGCTCCGAACACAGAGACACACGGGGCATACCGTAGCTCCGAGCACAGAGACACACGGGTGATACACTACTCTAGAATACAGGATCACTACATATACATATATAAGCGCGTGCATAGGAGCCCAAACGTCTAGTAACTGTCTTCCCCTTCCCAAGCAGTTAACGATGGTGCGCTGAACCTGAACCTCTATCTAGCAGTCTCTTCGCACAAAAATACTATCAACAAACGCGACCCTAAGGTCATCCCAGTCTCCAGTCATGATGTCAGTATCAGAAAACAGAAAATCTGGTACGCTATCAGTGTATAATTGTGTCCTGGGGTGACGATATACTCAGGTATGTACATCAAGGTGTTACGAACATCTAATATTCGTTACAAGACATTACGACGAACGTCTGCACCCGGTTGTGATCCGGATGCGAAGTATCGATCGTAAACAAATATGCGCACAATGTACATAATAAAACAATAAAATATCTGTAACTGAAATACAGGGTGGCAAGGTACACTTGCCTGCGTGCGGCTGCTGATGGCGGGGTCCCGGTACCGCGTCCAAGACCTCAGGTCCCGTAGTACCTAGAGATGAGATACAAAGCAATAATCAATAATCTATTCCACGACAGACAGGGATGTGACACACATCTATACCTAAACTCAGTCTCAGCTACGGCTCACAGGGACAAGATGCTAGGGGGTTGACCACAGTTGACTATCGATATGATACAGCAATCAACTAGTCATCTGTACACTCTCCTCGACCAATCCTCATTCTTACCATATTCATCACTTGGTTCAGTAGTCCAGGTATGCTCAATCCCTGACAGTATTGACTTATTAAATATTAGGTCTTCCTCAACCCTCAATATCATTTCACCCACAATCACTGCTCATCCATACAGATTACCATGCACATAAATAAATATGTTAAACCCTAAATCTCAATGTCTATCATTCAAATGCATTTTAATATACTGATGACGAATAAACCCCAAGTTCACCATTAAACCTTAATCTCAAGTCATTATAATCCACATTCATCTTAATCATCATTGGCCTTAGCCATCATTAACCTAAATCACATTCACCTTATTCAACATGAACATTAATCATCACTAGGAACACATGATTATTTATGCTTCACCACAACTACACAATATTATATATGCCAACATTATATAACCATTAAACCCTAACAACTATCTATACATATATGCTTAAAACACTACATCTTATACAAACATTGATACCTAAACCCTAGTTGACATTAACACATGAATATATATAAATAACATCCTATTAAAATAATAATAAAATCTGGAATATACACAAAGAGAGGGGGAGAAAGTCGACCTCGACGAGGTTGTTGATGCTGGCCGGAACGAGGTGGTGCAGGGGGTGACGATGATCTCGGGGTGGTGGTGGTGGTGGTAATGATGATCTCGGGATGGTGGTGGTGGTGAAGGTGGAAGCTGGTGGTGGTGGTGCTGGTGGCTGGAAGAGTGGAGCAGGCCGGACGGGGAGGAGGTCTGAAGTGGTGGTAATAGGGAGGAGATTGGATGAGGGAGGCCGGACTGCTGCGGGTAAGCCGCACTGCCGGAGCGGTCGGGCGGACGGGGTGCTGCAGGGGTCTGAACCGGAGTGGGAGCTGCTATGTTGGCAGCAGGCGGGGGGGAAGTGCTGAGCCGGAGTGGCTGTGCACGACTGGCCGGAACGGGGGGGGATGGCTGCACCGCGGAGCTGTGCGGTGCGGGGTGCACCGTCGGAGTCGGGCACAGGCGAGGGATGGCTATTGCGGACCAGAGTAGGGCGGCGTGATGCTGGCCGGACCGAGTTGGTCGGTCGGAGCCGCTGCGGGGTGGGGGAATGCACAGTCGGCCAGTTGGGTGTTCTTCAGGAAAGAAGAAGAAAGGAAGAAGAAGTAATTCGTATGAAAAAAATATGGAGGAGGGAGGAGAGAGAGAGAGGGGGGTTTTCCACACCTAGGGATTAGGGCCTGCTTGGTTTGTTGTGAGGGTGAGGGTGATGTTGATGTTTTATAGGGGAATGTGGGTAGATTGGATGGTGGTGATTTGCCCATTCCAATTGGAGGGCTAGGATTTCACATGAGTAAATTTATTTTTTCATACAAAGGAAGGGGGAGGGAATTGTTGACTAAGTCAAAAGGTTTGTAGGCTCTCCATTTAATCATGGCCAATAAGGTGAGGACACCTAAATCAATAAATTATAATTAAGCCCCTTAAATTCGAGAAATTGTACGAACACATAAAATAATGCAAAAATTATGGAGAAAATTATGTTTGGTGAATTGCATGATGAAGGGGTGTTGGGTGTTTGGCACGGGTTTAATTTAATGGCCATCGGGATTAATTGGGGATTAAAATAGGATTAGGCAAAATTGGTATCCTCGATTTAAATAGAATTAAAGTGTCCCGTGCTTTTAAATTAAATGGGGCACTTGGGGTCAAAATTTGGAAATCACACAAAGGTAAAAAATGGTGGGGGCTTGGAGTCAGTCTTGGACCCTTTAGTTGGTCCGGCTCAACAGGTTAAGTTGGTATCTCAAAATTGAGGGTAACGACACAGGTGTCCGACACGGAATTTAATTATGGGATTTCGGTTACGGAAAATTGTGCAATTAATTTAGAGCACAAGAAATTTGATTTTTGTGTGACGAAGAGTCTAGTGCCTAAATTAGCGAGTCAAGTCAGAAATACAATAGTCCGTTAGAAAATATGGGCTGATATTGGGCTCCGAATAATTTAGCAATGATAGGGCGCGCCAAGGGTTTAATTAAATAAAATAAAATAACAGACAAACTCAACTCTACTCTAAACCTCAACATCTGCTGCTAATCCAAAAATTTCCCAATCTAAACCTGACTATCTATAGAATTAATCGAGGGGGTTTACATTCTTCCCAACTTAGAAAAATTTTGTCCCTGAAATTAAAAGTAAAGCACGATAATAGCTAAAAGAATTTAAAAACAACCAGTTATCAAATGTCGTACGTAAATTCGTACCTTGGTCCTCAAATAAGTACGGGAACCGCTACCGAATAGAATCCTCGTGCTCCTAAGTAGACTCTCCTAGCGAATGGTGCTTCCATGCCACTCTGATCAGTCGAATAGTCTGTCCTCTCAAGGTCTTCTCGCTGTGATCGAGGATCTCAACTGGCTGCTCTACGTAAGATAGACTGGGCCCGACTGTAATCTCCGAATGATCAAGCATGTAGCTAGGGTTTGCGACATATCTCCTCAGCTGCGATACGTGAAATACGTCATATACTCCCTCTAATGATGGAGGCAACACAAGACGGTAAGCCACTTTGCCAACTCGTTCCAAGATGTCAAAAGGTCCGATGTACCTCGGACTCAGCTTGCCTCTGCCTCCGAATCTGATGGTACCACGAGTAGGCGATATCTTCAAAAATATATTGTCGCCCTCCTTGAACTCCAATGGTCTGCGGTGCGCATCTGTCCAATGTTTCTGTTTGTCCTGTGCCGCACGCAGGTGGCTCTGAATCTGCTTGACCTTCTCCATTGTCTGTGTTACCAACTCTGGACCAAGTATCTGACGTTCTCCTACGTCACTCAACAAACTGGTGACCTGCATTTCCTACCGTGCAGTGCCTCATAAGGTGCCATCTATATGCTAGCCTGGTAGATGTTATTGTAGGAGAATTCCACCAAGTGTAGGTGGTCCTCCCAAGATCCTCCAAAATTAATCATGCACGCTCTCAACATATCCTCTAATATCTGTATCGTGCGCTCTGACTGACCATCAGTCTGTGGATGATATGTAGTGCTGAACTTGAGACGAGTTCCTAGGCTCTCCTGCATACTTCGCCAAAAATGCGACGTGAATCTGGAATTACGATCCGATACGATGCTGACAGGCACTCTATGTAATCGTACTATCTGCCTCATATACATGTCAGCTAAAATTTTTGTGGATTGCCCAACTCTGAAGGGCAAGTAATGTGCAGACTTGGTGAGTCTATCTACGATAACCCAAACTGCATCATTCCCACTAGGGCTCCGCGGGAATCCTGTGACGAATTCCATTGTAATGTGTTCCCACTTCCACTCGGAAATGGGAAGCGGCTGCAATAGTCCTGCAGTCCTCTGATGTTCAGCCTTGACTTGCTGACAAACTAGACATCTCGTAACAAATCTTACAATTTCTCTCTTCATCCCATGCCACCAGAAATGCTGCCTCAAGTCTCGGTACATCTCCGTACCCCCGGGATGAATGGAATAAATCGAGCTATGTGCCTCGGTCATCAACTTTTGGCGTAGCTCGCCACTCAGAATATATAGGCGATCTCCACACCTCAACGTTCCGTCTTCATGAATCCTGAGTCTCGTCTGCATGTCGGCCTCTGTCCTCTCTCGTAGACGTCAAAATCTTGCATCTGTAGGCAGGGCTGCCCTGACCCTCTCAATCAGTGTAGACTGAACCTCGAGACTGGCCATCTGTCCATCCATGCCTGGCATTACAATCTCTATCCCAAGCTCCTGGAGATCCTCTAGCAATTGCTGCTGAGTCATCAAAAAGTATGCCATGGGCTTCCTGCTTAAGGCATCTGCTACGACATTCGCCTTGCCAGGGTGGTACTGCAACTCAATGTCATAATCTGTCATCAACTCTAGCTAGTGTCTCTGCCTCATGTTGAGTTCCTTTTGCGTGTAGACGTACTTCAGGCTTTTATGATCTGTGTAAATCTCAATACGCTCACCATAAAGGTAATGTTTCCATAGCTTTATTGCAAATATCACTGCAGCTAGCTCCAAGTCGTGCGTCGGATAGTTCTTCTCATGAACTCTCAGCTGTCTTGATGCGTAGGCTATTACCTTACCGTGTTGCATCAGTACACATCCCAATATTCTCTTCCAGACGCATCACTATACACTACAAATCCTCCTGATCCTGAAGGTAGTGTCAAAATTGGTGCTGATGTCAGACGCTTCTTCAGTTCATCGAAAGCCGCCTGACACTCGTTGGTCCAGATAAAATCCTCGCCTTTATGCGTCAGTTGCGTCATAGGCGCAACTATCCTCGAGAAGTTTTCCACGAACCTCCGATAATATCCGGCAAGTCCGAGGAAGCTCCTAGTCTCTGTAACAGTTGCAGGGGTTGGCTATGTCTCAACTGCAACTATCTTCTCCGGGTCAACTAATAGTCCATCTACGGTGATTATGTGCCCCAGAAATGGTACTCTATCCAGGCAGAACTCACATTTGCTAAGCTTGGCGTACAGCCTCTCATGTCTCAGCGTCTCTAACACGATCCTGAGATGCCTCTTGTGCTCCTCCTGGCTCTTGGAATATACCAAGATGTCGTCTATAAATACCACCACGAACTTATCTAAGTACTGGTGGAAGACGTTGTTCATCAAACACATAAATACCGCTGGCGCGCTGGTTAAACCAAATGGCATGACTAAAAACTCATAGAGCCTATACTTCGTCCGGAAAGCTGCCTTCGGAACGTCCTTTTTTCATACCTTGATCTGATGATAGCGTGATCTGAGATCGATTCCTCGAGAATACACTTAGCTGATCCAAATAAATTATCGATGTGCGGCAATGGGTACTTGTTCTATATTGTTACTGCATTAAACCCTGTAATCGATACATAAACATACCGTTCCTGAAATTAATACGCAAACGTACCGTCTCGTCCTTCTTCGACGCCATACGATGGGTACTCCCCATGGAGAAACACTAGACTGACTGAAACCCTTGTCTAAGAGATCCTCTACTATGGACCTTCAACTCAGCCAACTCTATCGGTGGTAGTCTGAAGACGGTAAAATAACTGGCTCGGCTCTTGGAGTCAACTCTGTAACAAACTCTTTCTGTCAGGTGGCAGGCCTAAAAGATTCTCTAGAAACACATCTTCAAACCCTAATATAATATGGTGGTATACTGATTCACCTCCTACGTTGTATACCCCTAAGGTAGATGGGCACCATGCTCCCAGGCTCTCTGAAGAAACTCAAACTCAGGGTAATCCGGTGGTCTAAGGATGACACAACCACGACGGCAATCAAGCATTGCGTGGTATTGGCTCAACCAATCCATGTCTAGGATAATGTCATAATCTAGACTTTAACCTCAAGATAAATTCTCCTGTTCTATTTTCAACCTCAATCCTCAAAAGAAAATATTTCCTTGCCTAATGTATAATTTCTCTTCTCCTCAAGGTTTTCCCTAAAATTTTATTCCTCGAATTTCTTCTTTTCGTTATTCATCTCTCCAAGTCACAACTACAATAATGGTATCACTCAAGCACATACTAGAATTTCTGGAATCCGATCATTATCTTCCAAGTGAGACCCTAAAATTTCATCTCCTCTAGCTCATAATTATCGTTTCTAGCATTGCTATCATATACAACCACTAGTTTCCATCATCAGACTATGCATTTCCATAAATTATTCTAGGTCATTATCAAAAATCCTTCTAGCTCTCAGTACTTCAAAGATCACTGCTGCCTCAAGCACGGGTAGGGTACTACTGGGTCCAACTCTCTTGCCGACCTTCTACACTAATTCTAGAATCCAAAGAACCTATCAATCTATCCTACTTAGGGTAACAATCTTCTCAGGAAATGTTATACGAACTATGTCTTCTGTCGTCTGGTCTTTGATCTTCTTCTGGAGGAAAATCATCAGGCACAAGCATCCTTCTTCGCGAAAATAAGGGATGAGAACAATGATAACGATATTGACGGAAATTGGACGAATGCAAATTGGAAGTCCAAGGGCGATAATCACATACAAAGTGAATTTTAAAAATCGATTATGGATTGAGATCCTATTCAACAATCATAATACCTATTCCTAATTTGCAGGCTCGCTTGGCACAATCAGGTGACCAAGACGATTTAAATCGGACCTGCATGGGCCACCACAAAAATATGTCACGCCCCAGTCCCAAAATACGTAGGACCAGGAATACGTGACATGCCAGCTACGTATTCGACCAGACTCTGGTCTGACTCGAATACGTATAAGCTGTATAATATAAATGGCACTATCTAGATATCCCATACATGTAAACCTCTATGTCTCAATCCACAATGTACATAAGTATACAAGAAAGAGCTATATATGCTAAAGTCGGCCGCCCAATAACACACTAACTCGAATAGACTCGAGAAGAAGTATGAGTCTATAAAAACTAGGCTACAACAGCAGATGAATAATCAATGTAAAATAACCATAATACCGGTAGATATAATGTGAGTACCTGGTACCATGCTTGCAAGACATGCAACTCCAACAGCAACTCCAAATGCTCCGTAATCATCTATGTTGCAAAACTGGCAGGGAACCAGGTCCTCAGAGGGACGTAACAAGGTACAAAAATACAACATACCAAGTAAACAGAAAAGTACAAGTGCAATAATAGGGTACTCTATCATAACCAAACAAGTGTGACACAGTTTAAAGATAATGTTTGACGCGTGGGCTTTCTAAAACCGTAGCTCCGAACACAGAGACACACGGGGCATACCGTAGCTCCGAGCATAGAGACACACGGGTGATACACTATTCTAGAATACAGGATCACTACATATACATATATAAGCGCGTGCATAGGAGCCCAAACGTCTAGTAACTGTCTTCCCCTTCCCAAGCAGTCAACGATGGTGCGCTGAACCTGAACCTCTATCTAGCAGTCTCTTCGCACAAAAATACTATCAACAAACGCGACCCTAAGGTCATCCCAGTCTCCAGTCATGATGTCAGTATCAGGATACAGAAAATCTGGCACGCTATCAGTATATAATTGTGTCCTGGGGTGACGATATACTCAGGTACGTACATCGAGGTGTTACGAACATCTAATATTCGTTACAAGACATTACGACGAACGTCTGCACCCGATTGTGATCCGGACGTGAAGTATCGATCGTAAACAAATACGCGCACAATGTACATAATGAAATAATAAAATATCTATAACTGAAATACAGGGTGGCAAGGTACACTTGCCTGCGTGCGGCTGCTGATGGCGGGGTCCCGGTACCGCGTCCAAGACCTCAGGTCCCGTAGTACCTAGAGATGAGATACAAAAACCAATAATCAATAATCTATTCCACGACAGACAGGGATGCGACACACATCTATACCTAAACTCAGTCTCAGCTACGACTCACTGGGACAAGACGCTAGGGGGTTGACCACAGTTGACTATCGGTATGATACAGCAATCAACTAGTCATCTGTACACTCTCCTCGACCAATCCTCATTCTTACCATATTCATCACATGGTTCAGTAGTCCAGGTATGCTCAATCCCTGACAGTATTTACTTATTAAATATTAGGTCTTCCTCAACCCTCAGTATCATTTCACCCACAATCACTGCTCATCCATACAGATTACCATGCACATAAATAAATATGTTAAACCCTAAATCTCAATGTCTATCATTCAAATGCATTTTAATATACTGATGATGAATAAACCCCAAGTTCACCATTAAACCTTAATCTCAAGTCATTATAATCCATATTCACCTTAATCATCATTGGCCTTAGTCATCATTAACCTAAATTACATTCACCTTATTCAACATGAACATTAATCATCACTAGGAACACATGATTATTTATGCTTCACCACAACTACACAACATTATATATGCCAACATTATATAACCATTAAACCCTAACAACTATCTATACATATATGCTTAAAACACTACATCTTATACAAATATTGATACCTAAACCCTAGCTGACATTAACACATGAATATATATAAATAACATCTTATTAAAACAATAAAAAATTTTGGAATATACACAAAGAGAGGGGGAGAAAGTCGACCTCGACGAGGTTGTTGATGCTGGCCGGAACGAGGTGGTACAGGGGGTGACGATGATCTCGGGGTGGTGGTGGTGGTGATGATGATCTCGGGATGGTGGTGGTGGTGAAGGTGGAAGCTGGTGGTGATGGTGGCTAGAAGAGTGGAGCAGGCCGGACGGGGAGGAGGTCTGAAGTGGTGGTAATAGGGAGGATATCGGATGAGGGAGGCCGGACTGCTGCTGGTCAGCCGTACTGCCGGAGCGGTCGGGCGGACGGGGTGCTGCAGGGGTCTGAACCGGAGTGGGAGCTGCTGTGTTGGCAGCAGGCGGAGGGAAGTGCTGAGCCGGAGTGGCTGTGTACGACTGGCCAGAATGGGGGGGGATGGCTGCACCGCCGAGCTGTACGGTGCGGGGTGCACCGCCGGAGTCGGGCACAGGCGAGGGATGGCTGCTGCAGACCGGAGTAGGGCGGCGCGGCGCTTGCCGGACCGAGTTGGTCGGTCGGAGCCGCTCCGGGGTGGGGGAATGCACAGTCGGCCGGTCGGGTGTTTTTCAGGGAAGAAGAAGAAGAAAGGAAGAAGAAGTAATTCGTATGAAAAAAATATGGAGGAGGGAGGAGAGAGAGAGGGGGGTTTTCCACACCAAGGGATTAGGGCCTGCTTGGTTTGTTGTGAGGGTGAGGGTGATGTTGATGTTTTATAGGGGAGTGTGGGTAGATTGGATGGTGGTGATTTGCCCATTCCAATTAAAGGGCTAGGATTTCACATGAGTAAATTTATTTCTTCATGCAAAGGAAGGGGGGAGGGAATTGTTGTCTAAGTCAAAGGTTTGTAGGCTCTCCATTTAATCATGGCCAATAAGGTGAGGACACCTAAATCAATAAATTGCAATTAAGCCCCTTAAATTCAGGAAATTCTACGAACACATAAAATGATACAAAAATTGTGGAGAAAATTGTGTTTGGTAATTTGCATGGTGAGGGGGTGTTGGGTGTTTAGCACGGGTTTAATTTAATGGCCATCGAAATTAATTGGGGATTAAAATAGGATTAGGCAAAATTGATATCCTCGATTTAAATAGAATTAAAGTGTCCCTCGCTTTTAAATTAAATAGGGCACTTGGGGTCAAAATTCGGAAATGATACAAAGGTCAAAAATGGTAGGGGCTTGGAGTCAGTTTTGGACCCTTTAGTTGGTCCGGCTCAACGGGTTAAGTTGGTATCTCAAAATTGAGGGTAACGACACAGGTGTCCGACACAGAATTTAATTATGGGATTTTGGTTATGAAAAATTGTGCAATTAATTTAGAGCACAAGAAATTTGATTTTTGTGTGATGAAGAGTCCAATGCCTAAATTGGCGAGTCAAGTCAGAAATACATTAGTCCGTTAGAAAATATGGGCTGATATTGGGCTCCGAATAATTTAGCAATGATAGGGCGCGCCAAGGGTTTAATTACATAAAATAAAATAACAGACAAACTCAACTCTACTCTAAACCTCAACATCTGCTGCTAATCCAAAATTTTCCCAATCCAAATCTGACTATCTATAGAATTAATCGAGGGGTTTACATCCATGAGTCAAGATATGATATAATTGGAAGAATAAATAGTTGAGTATGAAACTGGAATACTCAGGAGAAATCCTCTGGCACAACCTCGTCCTCTAATGCCAGTACTGCTCCAGCGTCAGCTCCTGTCCCGTATATCTTGGGATAATCCTCTTCTGCTGTACTTGGGGACATAATCCGGATCCAGGTCCTCAGGAAACATAGCAAGGTACAAGAATAACTCAAGCCAAATAAAATATAATATATAAAAATCGATCTCAGGGCAAGCTATGTAACCAGCTATGTGATATACAAATGAGAGCATCACTAGTACTCAGGCTGAGACCACTACAAGCTCTGTATCGGGGAGCCGGTAGCAGTAATATCACGTAATGGGCCAAGCTCTAGAACAGAGACTAAAGCACCACAATAATAAATATATGTATGTAATTAGCCTATAGATTGTGTGTCTCTTCCGACCTAATATAATCACACGTCTCATGTCCATGACGTCTCATGTACATAACATGCAAGATCATAACCTCTAGCTAGTACAACAAGTCATAATGATATCTATGTATATGCAAATCTTATGTCACGAATTCTGTAAGCCTATACAGAATTACTACGAATAACTCAAGAAAGATTCTGTCACATAAATAGTGTCAAGTATCCTATGGTATGACGTACTTGATAAAGCAAGCACGTAAAAATATATAGGATCGTGGTATCAACTCTTTACACGACTTCACATACAACGTTGACACCCGAATCTTGTTCGAATGCTAAAAAATGTCTCACGATACTAGATTGAACAGGTACATTACATAAATAACTCAAACAAATAATATCAAAGGAACTACTGCAAGTTTGGCAAGGTACACTTACCTGGGTTCTGAACTCCTTCAGTTGCTCCTGTAAAACTGAAACATCCAGGTATGCCTCCGGATGCTGAAACAAATATTACCATCACACTCATAATACATGCAATAGCTAGGATTGACTACCCATAAGTCTAATTTGGACATATGGACAAAATTGACAATTTTTAGTCAAAACGGGGTCCACATGTGGCACACTTCGCACCAAAAAATATACCAGAGATAAAATTCTTCAAATTCGTTAAACTTAGTATCTACGAGTCCAGAATAATGATATAAACCCAACAGAATATTCAGAACTAGATTTTGATGAGCCGGTCACAAAATTGTCCGTCAAGTGGAACCGTGGGGCCCACGAAAATAGGATTTCGTCAACGTTCTCAGAATCGAACCAAACTTGGGTCACAAGATCAACGTAATGCTACGAATCCGATGGTGCAAGTTTTGTTACAAAACGACAAGCACACACAAAATTATGACAAGTGCCAGAACTAGCTGATACAGAACTTTTTGACGGATATGCGTTGATTCCTGTGTGCACGCACATCTAAATTAACTTTTACGAAATCTTATACGACCGTATTGACAATACACTCCTTTCGATATAATTTGTACATGATAAAGTCATCTCATTTAGTAGGACGCACCCCGTTTCGAGAAATTTTGGGTTTAGAAAATCAAGTTTTTTGGTCAACTTCAACCACGAATAAAACACAACATACAATAAATTAAAATAAACTATTTAAAGGAATTAAATTTTGGTTATGTTGTTTAAATTACTGTTCAAGTAGAATTTAAAAATATTAACTAGATTGAAAGAAAAATGGCCATGAACATGGGCGTTTGGGACAGTTTTCTAAACTATAAATTGGGTCTTTTTTCTTGTTTTGTATCACAAATTGTGACTGACACAGGACATGATATCCCAAACTAATTCTACAGGGTTCAAGAGGGTCATGTGGTCTTTGCATAGGATTTGACATATTAATATTTGGATAACTGTGCACCGAGATACGAGAGTGGGAAGAAGGGTATCTCACTGCTTGCTACTGCTCGGGAATTCAGGCGACTTGCGGCGGCGAATTTGAGATGGTGGTGCACGGCGGTCCGGCATCATTGTCGCCAGTGGCTTATCGGGAATGAAAGAGGGTTTGATGGTGGATGAGGGTGTGGGTCTGGGGGTTTATATAGGGGCTAGAGTGGGCGGTTATGTGGTGTCCCGTTTCCCCTATTCGGAGAGCGCGGCTAAGAAATACAAGACGGTATCGTTCGATCAGGATAGATTGAATCAAGTCATCAATTGCTATAAAAACTATGGAAAGGACCGTTCAGGTCAATGATACTGAGCATTCTATAAAGTTTCTTTATGAAGAAGATCTTGAACCCTATAGAGGGAATAATGCTTATAACTTTATCCATATTGGATTAATTCAGGTTGCATTAAAACCTCTTATCCTTCAGGGTTTAAATACTTCTTTCATATCCTCTTGAAGAGATACTAGATGTCTTGGCAGGCAACCATCTCTTATGGGCGTTATGCAGACTAGTCTTTGCCATGGATCGGTCTACTTTAACGTTTATCCCAATTTAAGTCTATCTCTTATAGATGCAAATTTACTGGATGCAGTAACTTTTGATCTGAAGACTTACAGATATAACTTTAAGCAAGGTTCTTGTCACTACCACATTCCAAAAACAGGAATATTTTTGACTTTTTATATATTATTAATATTATGGTATTTATATTAAATAATTTCTCGATATGTGTATTTAAATTAAATAATTATATGAGATGTGTATTTAAATATTTACAGTGTTCATTAATGTTTGAGCTTGTAGACTTGACCTAGAGGCCCACTAAACGAACACCTGACCGAATTATGGGGATTATGTATTTAATCATTTTATTTAGAATTTAATTATTGGATGTAGTAATTAATTACCGTAATTTTATTTAATTGTTGCACATTGCCGTTGCTTTGATAATTGGAGCGCTACCCTAGCTTTTGCCTTCCAATAAATTTTACAACCTTGCCCTAGACATGCCCGCCTTCCATTCTGCCATTTTTGTAACTCATAATTATGCTCTCTTGTGCTTCATTTTAGCCGTACAATATTCATCGCGGACATTTATTTAAATTCTAAATAAATTCTAATTTTGTATCGTTGTACGTTCCGATCGAAATTGGAGGCAATCTTGACCCATTTTTCGTGTAACCCAAATTAGAATAATATTTTGTCCTGAGTCTTCTTCACTAATGATATTGATGACCTGACCTAATTTTGGCCCCATGTACTCCTAATTAGTTTTAGAACACAGCTTGCATTTATTTCTAATTAAATTGAGGATACCATTTTGTCACGCCCCAGTCCCAAAAATACGTAGGACTAGGACACGTAAGCATGCCAGCCGCATGGATATGGCAACTCCAATATATGGAAACCAAAGTCCACACGTACGCTGTAACATGAATATCAATCCACCAGTGGTATAAACATATGTCACAAGTCACAGGGTATAATCTAAATCTCATCCAAAAAATCAAATATAAATAAATAACCAGTGTCTATGAATTAGATCTCAATATAAGTATCTAAGGATGATGGTTGGATGGAAATAAATCCACTACCAACTCAAATAAAAAAGTACAACACAATAAACACAATATAGAAATACCAGCTAGCAATCATGGGGCTCGAAGAGAAGACATCCTCAAAACATATATAACCATCCAAATCTACGCTCCTGCAAATACTCAAGAACAGATACACCTGGAAAGGGACCAGGTCCTCAAAGGAACATAACAAGATACATAGAAGCAAGCCAATTTGAATACAGTGAATATGCATAATGTTTGAAAATATATAAGTACGCTGTACAAGACAATCTATATAAATGCAAAATGAGGACAACTTTTCGACGTATGGGCAAGGGTAGGCTACTCAATCTAAGCCTCACAACTCACACACCCGTCAATGGACATCAGAAATCGACATACCTTTGGGGTAGCGACTAGCGCGACTCTACAAAAATCGACATACCTCTGGGGTAGCGACCAGTGCGACACACGCCCGTAGTGCAAACTATATTCTACGGTTTACCAGAGTGGTTAAAAGCCCATACGCCTAATGATTATCCTCTCATGATACTAAGTGCCATGTGTGTGTCAACATATCTAATACTTAGTAATGACTGAAAGAAAACTACACATGCAAGAAATATACAGATTGAAATAAATATACAGAAATATAAATAGCATGCAAACAGTACTGTAACAATTTGACAAGGTATCTTGCCTGGCAAGAAAGCTGCAAAAATGTAATGTCCCGATGTCAACACCAAGAGTCAAAAGCTACGGCCTCAAAATGAACATCTTCAGATGCTGAAATAAACATCACCAACGTTCCCAGAATAAGTAAAATAGCTAAAAAGAACTTTCCTTTCGTCCAATTTGGACACAGGGGCAAAACGATAATTTTGGATAAAAGTGGGGTCCATGTGTGGCCCACTTTGCACCAAAAAATATGCCAAGGGTAACCGTCTCTAAATGAGACAAATTATAGGTCAAACAACTCTAGATGTCAATACGAACCCAACGGTATGTCCAAATCTTGATTCCGATGGGCCGAATAAAATTTTGCCCAAAAAAGTCAACCGTGGGGCCCGCCAATTGGCGACTTGGTCAACTGTCTCAGAATTATATAAAAATTGGATCATAGGACCAGCACGTTACCACGAGTCCAGTGGCACACATTTCGTTGAAATCTGACGAGTGTTCATAAAATGTGCGCTACTTCCACAAAAGTTGTGATACGTGGTGTGTCCGCGGATACGGGCTGATTCCGGCGCTCACACGCGTCCGAATCAGTTTTCACGAATTTTCACGTGTCCGATTATGCTGTGTGCACCGTTTGGTATACTTGGTACATGGTGGGGCGGTCCCGTTTGGCGGGGTGCGCTCCATTTCACAACTTTTGGAAATCTGGAAAAGTGGGTTCGCGGGGTTTTGTGACGAATTTAATTCTGTCTACAGCAGTTAATAATCTAGGATTATTTAACAAAAATTAAACTAGGTCAAGTGGTCTACGCATACCAAAAAGAATCATCGAATTCGGATCTCTGTGGTGGGAGATACGAACTCGGCAACATGGGTGGTCACAGCAGTTTTCTGCGATCCCAGAATTCGGTCTGTTTTCGCCAACTTTGATGCTATTTTCGTCTAGGGTTACGTGTTGTTCGAGGTCTACTATCACACATATATGGAAGAGGGTTAAGGGGTGAGCATATCGGTGAAGACGGGGTGGCATTTGATTGAGCGAGGCGACGGAAAACAACTCCAGATTATATTAATGCACACTATTAAGCTAGCAACTGCTCAAGGGGTCTCCTACATAAAATAAATTTCGAAAAATTCCTGATGGTCCCATAAATCCTCTAAGTGCACCAATACCTAAAATAAAAATTAATAAAAATCTATCACCTAAAATAAAATTACTAAAAATCTATTTCTCCTAATTAGCCACTAATTACTATATTTAAATTATTAATTAATAATTAAAAAGGGTATATACGATTTTTAGGAATAGGGGTTTTACATATTTTGTCTGATCCCGTTTAACCCCGACTTAATCCAAATATCCCACTAATTAAGCCCATACCAAAATATACAACACCCCCTCACCCTATAAAACGCCAAACACCGAATCGCCCACCAAATTTTTATCATTTTATGTATCTGTGCAAATACCCAAATTTAAGGGGGCTAATTTGCAAATTTGCATTAGGTGTCAACACCCCATTGGTTCAAACCAATGGAGGAGCCCTAATAATTGACTAGTCAAAAACCCTCATCCCCACATGAAGAAATTTTCTCCATGTCAAATCTTGACCATCTATTATATGGGTGCATCATCACCCTTCATTCTTATACACACCACCCTATTTAATGTCCCATCATCCCCTCTTCCCAAGAAAACCCTAATCTCCAAACCTAGGGAAGCCCCTATTTTCTCTCACCTCACTCCTCCCTCTTCTCCAACATAGGAAGAAAATCTCCTTTCCTTTCTTCTTCTCTTTTCTTCTTCTTCTTCTTCTTCTTCTTCTTCTTCTTCTTCTTCTTCTTCTCCTTCTCTTTTCTGTTGAATTAAGAAAGGGGGGATCATCTCATGTTCACTCGACCACCACCCGGCCAAGCTCGACTCTGGCCCGGCGGCCCTCGCTGCACTCCGACGGCCCTCTACTCCGATCCGACGGGTCGAGCCGACCTCCCACCATCGACCCCGACCCCGGCTGCATTCCCTCCGGTGAGCAGACCACCAACTCCCATTCCCGACTGCTCCTCCCACTCTTCTTCCCCTCCTCCTCGTAGCTACTCATCTCCTACCGAGTCCCAAGCCGTTCAGCCGAATCCCCCACCGGCACCACCACACGACGACCTGACTCCACTGCATCCACTCCATCCTCGTCGACATCCTCCTTCTCCCTCGACAGCCGACCATACTCCACCCCTCTCCTTCCGTTCAGTCCGACAGCCCGAGTCTTCCCCAACGACTCCCTGCAATCCCCGGCCATCTTCACCGAGCACCACCACTCTCCACCCCATCAAATCCCGCTCCCCCGTCCACCACGAATATCCTCCTCCCGCTGTATCTCTCGGGTCAGACGCTTCACCACTGCACAGTTCTTCCCTGCACTCCGGCACACCCGCATTCTCCTGGCGCTGTCCTCAGCTCCGGTCAGCCGACTCCCTACTCCGGCGTCGAGCCCGCAGTCCGGCCATCCTCCCCCGGCCAGGCGACAGTGCACCACCCTCCCTGTGAGCATCTCTCTCCTTTTCCTCTTCCCTCCTTAATCATATATATACGTATTTTGGTGTGTATGTATATGTATGTATGTATGTATGTATGTATGTTCGTGTATTTCTCCATATATATATATATATATATATATATGTATTCAATATATATATTGTGTATACGTATTAAATAATAAATATTAATATGTATTTTGGTGTATATATATACGTAGCATATATATAATTATTTTGGTATATATATACATGTATACATATATATATAGTATAAGTTAATATGTATTTTGGTATATGTACATATTTTGGTGTGTATATATATGTAGCTTATATATATATTATATTGGTATATTTATACTTGTATATAGTATAAGTACTAATTTGGTATGTATATATATATATATATTTGTTTTGGTATATATAACTATATATATATATTCCTTGTATACGTATAAAATATGGTATGTATTTTTAAACATATATATATATATATATATATATATATATATATATATATATATATATATATATATACCAAAATAATACGTTTACATATACGTACATAATATATATATAAGTAAGTATATATATATATATATATATATATACTTGTTATATAATTCTATTATTGATACATACTTATATATATATTATGTACGTATATGTAAACGTATTATTTTGGTATATATATATATATATATATATATATATATATATATATATATATATATATATATATATATATATATATATATATATATATATATATATAAACGTATATAAATTCAGTATATATATAAATTCCTAGTATACGTATAAATATTGGTTGAATGTATATTTTTAAACGTATGTATATATGTTATATAATTCTATTATTGGTATACACTTATACATATTTTTGTACGTAATTTTGGTATAACCCTATATATATGTATTATATTTAATTATTGTTTAATTGGTGAATGTTGGAGGCGACCCCAGTGTAAATACGGATACCCCGTCCTTACACATGACCTTGACCCTGTGAACTGTTAGTTGACTGCCGCACGTACACTGACATACTGGCGAGCCCCGTACCATTTTTGATCGTCTGTCTTGCCCAGCAATCACAGACGCGACGCCCGTGCAACTTGACGCACTTGACCCTAGTTGACTAGTGCCATACCTGGCATAGCCCTGAGGCCAGTGTTTATGATTGTGTGTTAGTATAGCACATGATACAAATGTTAAATTTGTGATGTGTCTATAGGCCTGTTGGTTCATCGAGGCGATACTCTGGAACAGGACATTGGTATTACCAGCTAAGGACCCAAGGCAAGTACATTCTCTGATAATTTCCAATTGTTGATAATTTCTATAATTCCAGTATCTAGAAATGTTATATCTGATTCTTAACACTGTGCTACACGGACTAGTATATAGATTAGAATATCGTTAGTCATGAGGTGTTACATTGGTTATCGTATTGACATTGTACACGATATTGATATTGACATTGATATTAGACATCGTACATGACATATTGGACATTGATCGTGTATCGTGACGTGTCATGACTGGATCCACAGTACTAGTTGGGGGCGGGGAAATTGCTAATGAGAGATGTGATCAAAAACCTATCGTACAAGTTTAAATTATTGGTGTTAATCATACGCCTCACGTATGATTAGCCAGGCCATATAGTTATCGTACATGTTTCCAAGCCGATCACATTTCGAAACTACTATTTCAAACACTTAGAATAGATTACAGTTCTCTATTTTAGATCATATACTACATCACCCGTATATGATATTGTACCTTGTTCTCTTTATTTCATATATGCACTGACTGTATCACATTGCCTATATTGCTTGTCTCTTTATATTGCCTATCTCTTATTTTGCCATTGCATTTATTCACTGTATTCTCTCAGTATATAGCATCATTTATTTATTGCTTTATAGTCCTTATCAATTAAATGGAACTGTTATTTGAGATGTACTTTGCTTCTTCCTGACTGGAAATATTTTTCCAGACTATGCCTTAGAGGACCGGTATCCAACACTTTATTGACCATATGGTGAGTAGCTGCACACTTGGACTTGGTAGGTCAGTTGTGATTCTGGGAGGTCTAGCCGGAATCACTAGTTTTCTAGTTAGTTCTTTTAGTAGACTATTTGTACCGGATTTGTCTCCGGCATACTTTGATGAGACATGGATATTGTTGAGTTAGATTATTACATTTCGACTTGTGTTGTACTTTACTTTATTTCTTCGATATCTTATCGTGCTGAAGTTATGTGATTGAGTATGTTGTTCATTTATTTGTGTCATCCGTGCCTCCTTATGGAGATTGGATGCTCGTGTGAGATTGCTTAGATAGTATCATGACCTTGACAGCGTTCTACCGTCGATGCTGCGGCGTAGGCTGGACATACCCGCGTACTCGTGCCCCAATTCCGGGTGCGGGTCGTGACACGTTTTTAGTGGCGGCCCATGCAGGTCAGACTTCGCAAGTTGTGCGATGTCGTAGTAGTGCGACATCATAGTTGTACTACTGCGTGCCTGCGATAGAATCTAGGACATAGGATACTAGGATGAGAGCGAATACTCAATCATAATTCCTTGAGAGATTCCTGGGATGACCCATGAGAATCTTGTTATAATTTTCAATTTAAAACATTTCCCTTATTTCCGTCCATTCTCACCTGTTGATATTAAATTTGATTCTTGTTGATTAGTTAGTAAATTAAGATCTTAGTGTCATTGTAGGGTTTGATTTCATATCAAGATGAATTTACGGACTAATTTATGGTATTATCTGATGACACATGTCGATGAGGACAGTGAGAAAGATTAACACTAGGGCTATTGGACTACAAGATATAGATTTAAATTATCATTTGAAGATCGAAAATGAATTTCAATTTTAAGAATTTTGAAGAGTCGAGATATTATATTATTAAATTTTTTGAGGATTCAGAATCAATTCAGTGAACCTAGACAAAGCTGCAAGGATTTTTAGAAGTGATTAAATTTTTGTTTCAGTATTTGAATATTTGACTTTGAGGAAGGTATATGCCTTTTACTTTAAATTGTTCGAGGAGTTAGTTTTGAGGACTTTATTTTGAGGATAAAATTTTATAATGGAAGAGATATATATTAGTATATGAGTAGATGAGGTGCATGTGTAAGGATCTGTTGGCTTGAGCAAGATTAAGATTGACTGCAAACTGGCTTGGGTGTTCATCTAGGATTGTATTAGGGGGAGCAGTACTTAGTATGGTGTGTTGCATTTGACATGAACTTGAGTGATAAGAACAACTAGTATCAACAATTGCAGTAGATAAGGAAGTTAGCAGTGAGTGTGTTTGTAGTAGAGCTGTGATACCTAAAGGGAGAGAGGTATCAAACCTTGGATGCATCATTGACCTGTGCAATCACAACTAGGATTATCTCTAATCTATTTATCTTGTTATCCTTATTTCCTTCTGAATGTTACTTCTTTAGAACTTTACTGTCCTTCCTTGATGATATCGTATTTATTGCCTTAATTGATTCTTTTGGATCTGTCTTCAGGATGTCGCCGAAGACACGATCTATGAGAGTGGGAGCATCAGCCTTAGAGGGGTCTGCCACCTCTCCACCTGATGGACAGACATCCGTAGTTCCTCCTACGTCTCCGATGCATGTGGGAGTATCTGCACTTTTTGGGGATCCTCCTCCCCCACCTGTCCAGAGGATTGCCGCAGCTGTGACGGACAACCTTCCTCCTCCACCGACTCCGATTCCCGGAGGTTTGCCCATTGAACGGGCACAGATGTTTACCTTGATCCAGGGCATAGTAGATGCCCAGAGAGTGACGGCAGATGCTCAGCGAGTTCAAGCTGAGGCTCAGAGGGTGCAAGCAGAAGCGCACCAGGCACAAACCGAACTGATGAGAGAGAGTATAGAAAATGCTCATCAGGTGACTCTCCAAGCTTTGGAGAGAGTAGCATAATACCAGCAGTTTCCTGGCCAGCAACAGCAGAGATCAGGCACTATAGTGGACTTCAAGAGGATGATGCCTCGAGAGTTCAAGGGTATCGAAGAGATACTCTACGCTGACGACTGGCTAGAGGACATAGAGAGGAGCCTGCGATTGGCCTAGATTCTAGAGAGCTTACGGATAGAGGCGGCTGGCAGTCAGATGTTCGATATCGCACTCATGTGGTATCGCATGGAGCCGAGACTTACTGCACAAGGACTCACTTGGGAGACCTTCAAGGAGCTCTTCAAGGAGAAGTTCTTTCCCGACGTGGCCTTAGGAACCTTGGAAAGTCAGTTTCATGACTTGGTCCAAGAAAATATGTCGGTTGACGAGTACGCTGCAGAATTGTGTCGATTGAGCCATTTTGTATCATCTATGATTCGAGACCCAGGAGATCGAGCCCGAAAGTTTAGAAAGGGACTAACGAGAGAGATTAGATCACGCACTTCTGGTCATCGTACCGCTACCTTTGAGGATATCTTGATGGATGCCCAGATTGCAGAAAAGGATCTGGATCTCAGGCCTAAGAGGAGTCACAATATTTCTGGAGATACAGATGGTAGCGCAGGACCGGCCAAGCGTCCCTATATTCAGTATCAACAGCAGTACCAGGCACCAGTTCATATTCAGCAACAGCCATAGGAATTTCACTATCAACAGCAGTACCAGGCACCATTTCATATTCAACAACAGCCATGGGCATTTCAGCATCAACAGCAGTACCAGGCACCAGTTCATGTTTAGCAGAATCAGCAGCAGCCTCCGAGAGAGACCCAGCAGACTTGTCATTTCTGTAAGAAGCTAGGTCACCTTTGGGAGAGCTGTAGAACGAGGCTAGGACTCTGTTTGCACTGCGGCGCTGCGGGACATCGAGTAAGGGATTATCTTCTAGCCCCTTATCTTCCCGGCCAGTGCGCAGCTCCAAATTATAGAGATCCAGTTAGGCTACCTGTGGAACCGTATATTGCTCAGCACCCGCGAAGGTAACCACCCCAGCAGGGCGGGGCATTTGCGATGACGGTCGATGAGACCGATACTGTAGGTAATGTGTTAGCATGTTCTGTTCTTTTCTTCCTTCTGTTCCTTTCTATTTGATTGATTGACTGATTCCCTAGTACCGTAGTTGTATGCATGATTTTTGTTAGAATGTAGTTAGTAGTACACCTGACAAAGACTGCAATACCATGACAAAAGACACATGATCGTACATATTTTTCTTAGATTGCATGACTGTAGGTATAATTTTTCTTAGACCATGATTATTGGGATTGACCATAGTAGATTTATGAAGAGGTTATGACTTGACAAGAGAAACAAGATGCTTAAAATTTTGGAGGATAAGCATAAAGAGTTAAGGATTTAATATGGCAGAGTTGACGAATCATTGATTTTATCAAGATTGAGATATGAATAAATTATCATCAAAATTCGAGGTAAACATTGATTTAAATGAGAGGTAAAGAATTTAATATGGTAGGATTGATGATTATTGATTATGATATATTTATCGTTAAAAACTTGAGGAAATTAAGGAGATTATCATTATATTTATTTGACTGCAAGTTATGAATTTTAAAATTTTATATTATGGATGTTGCATTTGAAGAATCCATAGGTATCACGTTGTCGAGTATTTTGAGGAAAAAGGAAACCAAGGAATAAGATCATTGATGGATTAGTATTTGAATTCAAACTTTTTGGGACAAGATTTTAATTTTATTGCATTGATTGAAATTAAATTTGAGGAGTAGATATTAAAATTCGAGTATTTAATTTTTTTAACTTAAAAATTCGAAGGAAATTGTGAGGAAAATGGAAACTAATTTTATTTCGAGAATTTTTCAAGAATACAATAATTTCAGAATTTTTAAAAATCGTGAAATGACAGGGTGGATTATTTCAGGATTATGTGGGTAGATGAATTTAACTTTTTATGGAAAATAATAATGTGTATAAATAAACACTACTATGAGGATTTTAAATTTTGAGGACAAAATTCTTTTAAGGAGGGTAGACTTGTCACTACCACATTTCAAAAATATGGGTATTTTTGACTTTTTATATATTATTAATATTATGGTATTTATATTAAATAATTTCTCGATATGTGTATTTAAATTAAATAATTATATGAGATGTGTATTTAAATATTTACAGTGTTTATTAATGTTTGAGCTGGTAGACTTGACCTAGAGGCCCACTAGACGAACACCTGACCGAATTATGGGGATTATGCATTTAATCGTTTTATTTAGAATTTAATTATTGGAGGTAGTAATTAATTACCGTAATTTTTTTTAATTGTTGCGTATTGCCGTTGCTTCGATAATTGGAGCGCTACCCTAGCTTTTGCCTTCCAACAAATTTTACAACCTTGCCGTAGACATGCCCGCCTTCCATTCTGCCATTTTTGTAACTCATAATTATGCTCTCTTGTGCTTCATTTTAGCCGCACAATATTCGTCGCGGACGTTTATTTAAATTCTAAATAAATTCCAATTTTGTAGCGTTGTGCGTTCCAATCAAAATTGGAGGCAATCTTGACCCATTTTTCGTGCAACCCAAATTAGAATAATATTCTGTCCTGAGTCTTCTTCACTAATGATATTGATGACCCAACCTAATTTTGGCCCCATGTACTCCTAATTAATTTTAGAACACAGCTTGCATTTATTTCTAATTAAATTGAGGATACCATTTTTTCTGATCCCGTTTAACCCCGACTTTATCCAAATACCCCACTAATTAAGCCCATACCAAAACATACAACACCCCATCACCCTACAAAACGCCAAACACCGAATCGCCCACCAAATTTTTATTATTTTATGTGTCTGTGCAAATACACAAATTTAAGGGGGCTAATTTGCAAATTTGCATTAGGTGTCAACACCCCATTGGTTCAAACCAATGGAGGAGTCCTAATAATTGACTAGTCAACAACCCTCATCCCCACATGAAGAAATTTCCTTCATGTCAAATCTTGACCATCCATTATATGTGTGCATCATCACCCTTCATTCTTACACACACCACCCTATTTAATGTCCTATCATCCCCTCTTCCCAAGAAAACCCTAATCCCTAAACCTAGGGAAGCCCCTATTTTCTCTCACCTCACTCCTCCCTCTTCTCCAACGTAGGAAGAAAATCTCCTTTCCTTTCTTCTTCTCTTTTCTTCTTCTTCTTCTTCTTCTTCTTCTTCTTCTTCCTTTTGAATTAAGAAAGGGGGGATCATCTCCTGTTCACTCGGCCACCACCCGGCCAAGCTCGACTCTGGCCCGGCGGCCCTAGCTGCACTCCGGCGACCCTCTACTCCGATCCGGCGGGTCGAGCTGACCTCCCACCATCGACCCCGACCCCGGCTGCATTCCCTCCGGCGAGCAGACCACCACCTCACATTCCCGATTGCTCCTCCCACTCTTCTTCCCCTCCTCCTCGTAGCTACTCAACTCCGGCCGAGTCCTAAGCCGTTCAGCCGACTCCCCCACCGACACCACCACACGACGACCCGACTCCACTGCATCCACTCCATCCTCGTCGACATCCTCCTTCTCCCTCGACAGCCGACCATACTCCACCCCTCTCCTTCCGTTCAGTCCGGCAGCCCGAGTCTTCCCCGACGACTCCCTGCAATCCCCGGCCATCTTCACCGAGCACCACCACTCTCCACCCCATAAACTCCCGCTCCCCCGTCCACCACGAACATCCTCCTCCCGCTGCATCTCTCCGGTCAGCCGCTCCACCACTGCACAGTCCTTCCCTGCACTCCGGCACACCCGTATTCCCCCGGCGCTGTCCTCAGCTCCGGTCAGCCGACTCCCTGCTCCAGCGTCGAGCCCGCAGTCCTGCCATCCTCCCCCGGTCAGGCGGTTGTGCACCACCTCCTTGTGAGCATCTCTCTCCTTTCCCTCTTGTAAACCCCCAGATTTTGCAAGAATTATAAATTGGGATTTTTCATAATTTTCTGGAATTTTCTGGGAATTTTTTGTAATTAAAATCAGGATTCTTAATTTTTAAATGATTTTTAATTGATAATAAATGATATTAAAATATTATGAAAATAATATTTTTGGGTGTAAAATGAAAAACTGGACTTAGGATAATTTTTTTGGATTTTTCTGGGCCTCAGACGTATTTTTAAATGCCTAAAAACTAATTTTAATTAATTATATAATTAACTGTCTATTTATTTATTATTATATTTATTAATATTTATTTTATTTTTTATTTTTCTTCTTTTTCTTTTGGGCCCGGCCCGGCCCAGTGGGCCGAGCCCAGCAGCCAGCCCCAGCCCGCCTTCCTTGCGGGTCGGGCGGGTCTGTCCGGACCCGTTAGCCGCCCGACCCGACCCGCCGACCCGTTCTCCCCCAGCCCTCTTCCCCGCCTGAACCGCGCCGGCGCCCGCTTCCTCCGCCGCCACGACCGGCCACGCAGCCCCGCGGCCACGTCCCCCTCTCGCCCCGCCTAGCTCGGCCCCAGCAACCGTCTCCTCCCCTTTATAAACCCCCTTCTTCTTCTTCCCCACTTCCTCCCACCGGAACCCTAACGCCGGCAGCCCCCTCCTCTTCGTTCCTCCTCCGACCACCGCCTAGCGCCGCAGCCCATCGCCTCACCCCCAGCCCTCTCCTCCTCTGCTCCTCCCCCGGCGCCACCCTCTCGACCACCAGCAGCAGCAGCTGCCCTCCCCTCGAGCCGCCCCTCGCCGGCAGCAGCGTCCGGCGCCGCCCTCGACTCCGCCGTGCCTCCGCCCAGCCGCGCCCCAGCGCCCCCGACCGCCTCCGCCCAGCCAGCGCCGCCTCAGACTTCGGCCGGCCCGCCGCAGCTCCCAAACCCTAACCCTAGATTTTTCCTGTGTCCGACACGAGTCGGACACGTGTCGGACTCGGTTCGACCCCGGTTTTTCGGGTCCTCTTCAGGTACTTGTAACTTTTTGCTCGTAGCTCTGTTTTCGATTCCGCAAATTACATTGCGAAGCCTGTATGACCCTCTCGGTGCCCGGATAAACCGCTCGGGGCATCGCGTCCTGTAGTGATCACACACCGCGATCCAAAAACAGGAAAAACCAGACCCTGTTTCACCCCGGAACTGAGTACGCCCCGCCAAACGGGACGACTTGGTTGCGTGCGGTCTTCATAGATACGTGCGCACCGTCGATACGGACGTGTGAGAATTCGCAGAAGCTGATTCGGGTGTGCGTGCACACCGGAATCAACGCGTATCCGCGGACATCGCCCCGTATTCGACTTTTCTGTAATTTGCCCTAACTTCTTGTACACTTGTCGGATCGAGACGAAACTTATGCCATCGGACTCATAGCGATACGCTGGTCCTGTGGGTCAAGTTTGGTTCAATTCTGAGAACGTTGACGAAATCGCGTGTCGTGGGCCCCACAAGCCCCGCTCGACGGACGATTTTGTGATCGGCTCATCGGAATCCAATTCTGGAAGTTCCGTTGGGTTTGTTTCAGCGTTCCTGACTTGTTGACACTAAGTTTGGTGAATTTGGAGACCGTTGACCCGGACACGTTTTTCGGTGCAAAGCGGGCCCACCGGCGGACCCCATTTTGACCCAAAACTGCCGTTTTTGTCCTTGTCTCCAAATTGGACCCAAGGACAGGCGTTTCTAGCTATTTGATATCTTCTGAGTATGATGGTAATATTTATTTCAGCATCGGGAGTCATCTCTGGAAATTTCCCCGAGACTCACAATTAACTGGATCCAAACAACAGGCAAGTACCTGCACTTCAAATTAATCTTTATATTGTGATAATTAATTACCTGCTTTGCTAGTACCATTGATGATTACACATAGTGCTAGAATACTGGATTTCATGTCTTGGATACTGTATTTCATGTCTTGCTTTTCATGTCGGGTGGGAGAATACTAGAAGGCATGTAGTTTACCTTTCCCCCTATCATGTTTAATAGCTGTTGGTGCGCGACTGTACCCTCAGCCGGATCTCGATTATTCATGTTTAATAGCCGTCTATGACGGCCGGATTAGCCTTATAAACCCCTACATGCCAACTATGTATTCTAAAATAAACACAAATTCACACAGATAGTTTCTGGATCTTGTTATAGTTCTTGCTGACTGTTGTAGTTTCTTTTCCTGTCTCATTTATTTCTGCTTTCTCATATTCCTGTTTATAGTATTAACTCTGAGATATTGATGTTCTTCTATGCAACTTTCTCAATATGATACTCAAGTTAATTGTCATAAATATTTAGTTTAATCTTGTTGTGCATTGTGTACTTTGCTCCTTTCCTGACTGGATCCGTTGTTTTAGGCGATGATGAGGACCTTGCCCCTACCTATTATGCCCACTATGAGTTAGCAGGTGACCCATATGAGGAGCCAGTTCCCACCCAGGAGGCTACTTCTGCAGAGTAGTTAGCAGTAGCTGCTTATTTATTTCCTTTCAGCATATACTCGGGTTTGTCCCTGATCTATCTTCTGGCTTTGTATTAACTATGGATCTATTGTCACAACTTGTTTTATAAAAGTTAGCATTCCTATTTCCTGTTATTTTTCTTGTCTATTTATTGTGGATGAGATAGATTTAAAATTACTTGGGAGTAAGACCTAGACAGCGTACTACCGCCAACACTGCGGCGTAGGCTGGACGTACCCACGCACTCGTGTCCGAATTTCCGGGTGCGGGTCGTGACACCTCTTCCCTCCATCATCATATATATATACGTATAAATACGTATTTTGGTGTGTATGTGTATGTATGTATGTATGTATGTTCGTGTATTTCTCCATATATATATATATATATATATATATATATATATATATATATATATATATATATATATATATATATATATATATATATATATTCAATATATATATTGTGCATACGTATTAAATAATAAATATTAATATGTATTTTGGTGTATATATATACGTAGCATATATATAATTATTTTGATATATATGTACATGTATACATATATATATATTATAAGTTAATATGTATTTTGGTATATGTACGTATTTTGGTGTGTATATATACGTAGCTTATATATATATATATATTATATTGGTATATTTATACTTGTATATAGTATAAGTACTAATTTGGTATGTATATATATATATTTGTTTTGGTATATATAACTATATATATATATATATTCCTTGTATACGTATAAAATATGGTATGTATTTTTAAACATATATATATATATATATATATATATATATATATATATATATATATATATATATATATATATATACTTGTTATATAATTCTATTATAGATACATACTTATTGTCACTACCACATTCCGAAAACAGGGGTATTTTTGATTTTTTTTATAATATTAATATTGTGGTAGTTACAATTAAATAATTTCATGAATAGTATATATTTAAATTAAATAACTGTGTGATGTGTACTTTAATAATATTATTATATGCAGTGTCCATTTATTTTGAACTAGCAGACTTGACCTAGAAGCCAGTAGATGAATACCTGTCTGAAGTATGAAATTTTGTATTTAATTGTTTTAATTAGATTTATTTATTGGAGATTGTAATTAATTACCGTATTTTATTTAATTATTGCGCGTTGCCTTTGCTTCGATATTTGGAGCACTACCCTGACTTTTGTCTTCCAACAAATTTCACAATCTTGCCCTAGACATGCCCGCCTTCCATTCTGCTATTTTTGCAACTCATAATCGTGCTCTCTGTGCATTATTTCTAGCCGTACAAAAATCGTCACGGACGTTATTTTAATAAATTCCTATTTTTGTATCGTTGTGCGTTCCAATCGAAAATTGGAGGCAATCTTGACCTATTTTTCGTGCGGCCCAAATTAGGATAATATCCTGTTCTGAGTCTTCTTCATTATTGGTATTGATGACCTGACCTGATTTTGGCTCCATGTACTCCTAATTAATTGTTGAACACAACTTGCATTTATTTCTATTTAATTTGAGGATACTATTTATCTGATTCTGAAATTCCAATTTAATTCCAGCGCCCTGCTATTTGAGCCCATACCAAACTTATAGCGCCCCCTGACCCTACAAAACACCGGACCCCGAATCGCCCGCCAAATTTTTGTCATTTTATGTGTTTGTGCAATTTCCCAAATATAAGGGGGCCAAATTGCAAATTTGCATTTTTGTGTCAACACCTAATTGTTTAAACAATGAGGGAACCTAATATTTTTAATTAAACTCTCACCCTTATTTCCCACATGAATTAATTTCCCATGTCCAATCTGGACCACTCATTCTAGGGGTTCAATCCTCACCCTCCATCACACCCTCTCTCTCCCTATTTAATATCTTGTACCCTCAAACCCTAATCCCTAGACAACCTAGAAACCACCACCTCCTCATAAGCCCCACCTCTCTCATACGTAGGATTCTTCTCCTTCTTCCTTTCTTTTTTTTTTTTTCTTTTTCTCTTCCTTCTCCTTCTTCCTTCTCCTTCTTCTTTATTTTTATTGAATTCAAAATTCAAATAAAGGAAAAGGGGGGGGGGGGGAACTATGTGTACTGTTCACCCCCCATTCAGCCGACCGAGCCGATCTGCTCCGGCGGCCCGCGGCCGCTGCTGCTCATTCCCTCCGGCGTTCAACCCGGCGGCGCTGTGGCCGCTCCTCCCTGCGTTCGTCCCCCTCCAACTCCTTCGGCCTCCCCCATCAACTCCGGCGTGCTCCCAACACCACCACCACCAACAGCGCTCCGGCGGCCTGTCTTCGTCCAAGCGACTCCCTCCGGCTGCTCCTCTCCCATCTTCCCCTCTGCGAACTCCGACGGCACTGCCACTGCTCCTCCCCCGCCTGTCATCATCCTCCATTTCCCGGCGGTGCTGTTCCTCCCCTCGCTACCGTGGTCCGGCGAGGCTCCGACCCCATTGCTGTGAGTTTCTTCTTCTTCCTCTCCCTCTTTCTTTATATATATATCTATATATATATATATATATATATATATATATATATATATATATATATATATGTATACATAATGTATGTGTAGTATTTTAATTAATACTTTAAATATTTGAATACGTGTAGTATATAAATACATAGTAATGTTAATTAAAGATAGGTATATTATTTCTTTATTAATAGTTAATTATAAATTATAGTATGTAGAATTAATTATTAAGTATGTATAATTAAATGCATATGAATAAGTATATTAATTATTTTTATTGTATATTTGAGTATGTATCAAATTAATATTTAAAATACATAATGTATAGGATATATAAAATGTATTAGTAAGTTATTGTATATATGTGTATGTTAATATATATATAATTTAATATATATGTATATGTATATGTATATATTTAATTAATGTATGTAAGTATAGGTATTTAATTTAATTTGTATATATATATGTATATATACGTTGGTTCATTTTATGGCTTTTATTTAATGAAAAGTATACTAGTATGATTTAAATTAGCATATGAATATCATTATTTTGTTAATATTTTGAGTATAGTAGGTATCTAAATAAATTGTATAAATAAGTATGTATTTAAATTAATGCACATGTATATATATGTATATTGGTATATATTTTGTGTATGTGGATATTATTATACATGTATATAGTATAATTATTATTTTGGTATATAAATATATATGTATATAATAAGATTTGGTATATATTCAATAACCGTATTTTGGTATCAATGTATATAGGTAGAGTTATATTTTCGTATTGGTGTAAAACCTTAGCATATTTTTAATATATATATATACATATATTTTGTATGTGTATTTAATTTGATGTATATATTGCAAGTACATATGTTAATTAAGATGTGTATAATTATGTATCTAGCTATTAGGTGACCAGTATCCTACCTAGAGTAGTCCCAAATTCTGTATTTCTTCTGTGTGTTAGGGTGGCATCTGATGCAAGTGTTATAATTGTGATATGTTTATAGGACTGTTGGTTTATCCAGGGGATACTCTGGAACAGGACATCAATAATTACCAGCTAAGGACCCAAGGCAAGTACATTCTCTGATAATTTCCAATTCTTTGATAATTTCTATAAGTTCAACAATCATGAAATGTTACATCTGAATCCTTGACACTGTGCTACACGGACTAGTATAGCTTGGATCTGCAGTCATGAGATGTTACCTTGATTATCGTATTGACATTGTACACGACATGTATATTAGACATCGTACATGATAGACTGGACTTGCTCGTGTATCGTGACGTGTCATGGTTGGATCCACAGTACTAGTTGGGGGCGGGGAAGTAGTAGTAAGAAATGTGATCATAACCTCTTATTGTAGTATAGAAAAATTGTAAGTGTTAATCATGCTCTTCACCCATGATTAGCCAGGCCCTGTAGCAATCGTACATGTTCCCAAGCCGATCATATTTTGAAACTACTATTTCAAACACTTAGAATAGATTACAGTTCCCTATTTTAAATCATATACTACATCACCCGTATATGATATTGTTCCTTATTCTTTTTATTTTCTTATATGCACTGACTGTATCTCATTGCCTATTTTGCATGTCTCTTTACATTGCCTGTCTCTCTTAAATTGCCATTGTATTTATTTCACTGTCTTCTCAGTAGCTAGCATCACATGTTTATTGTATTATAGACATTATCAATTTAATGGAACTGTTATTTGAGAGTGTTGCTTTGCTCCTTCCTGACTGAAAATATTTTTCCAGACTATGCCTTAGAGGACCGCTATCGACACTTTGTGGACCGTATGGTGAGTAGCTGCAGACTTGGTAGTTTAGTTGTGATTCCGGGAGGTCTAGCCGGAATCAGTAGTTTTCTGTTTAGTTCTTTTAGCAGACTATTCGTACCGAATTTGTCTCCGGCATTTTTTGTTGAGACTTGGATTGTTGAGTTAGATTATTAATTGTTGACTTGTGTTGTATTTAATTTTGTTGGATATCTTATCGTGCTGTCGTCCTGTGATTGAGTATGTGTTTATTTTATTGTGTCATCTGTGCCTCCTTATGGAGATGGGATGTTTGCGTGAGGTTGATTAGATAGATTATTGACCTAGACAGCGTTCTACCGCCGATGCTGCTGCGTAGGCTGGACGTACCCACGCACTCGTGCCCCTAAACCGGGTGCGGGTCGTGACACATTTTTAGTGGTGGCCCATGCAGGTCAGACTTCGCGAGTTGTGCGATGTCGTAGTAGTGTGGCATCCTTGTTATACTACTGCGTGCCTGCAATAGAATATAGGACATAGGATACTAGGACGAGAGCGAATACTCAATCACAATTTCTTGAGAGATTCCTGGGACGACCCCTTGAGAATCTTATTACAATTTCTAAATTTAAATCCTTCCTCCTTGTTTTCGTCCGTTCTCACTTATTGATATTGAGTTGATTCTTGTTGACCAGTTGTTAACTTTAATTCTTGGTATCGTTGTGGAGTTTTGATTTCATATCGAGGTGAATTTTACAGGCTAAAATTTACGGTATCATCTGATGACATATATTGATGAGGACAGTGAGAAAGGTAAAACGTCTACTTTGATTATGGAACCTAGAGTTTATCGCAGCCATATTAGCTGTCGTGACGAGAACGTAGGAACCTAACTTGGATGTACATACTTTAGTTATGAGATTTAGAGTTTCTCGCAGCCATACCGGTTGGCGTGGCGAGGATTCTAGATGACATGATTATAGGGTTGCATACCTTAGTTACGGAACCTGTCGTTTATCGCATCTATGCTTACTAGCGTGGCGAGGATTCTATGTGTCATAATTTCTGACAGACGTGTATGATTATCAGGTTGTATCTTAAAGTGGTTCTTAAAGTATCATCTCAAGACTTATCTATTTTCGTTATTCCAGGACTTTGTTCCATCGCTTTTTTTCTTTACTAGCAGTAAAGATACACTCCGTCCTTGATCCAATTCCTTTTTGAGCTTATTTTTCTTTGAGGATTCCTTGTTAGTATGATAATTAGTGACTTGCAAATTTGGTTGTGTCTTGTATTAGTTTGACTGAGTGTGACTTGTGAGTTGTAAGTGTTTCTTAGTTGGACATAGGAGCATTAGGCATTAATCTAGAGATATCCATAGCATAGTACCTTGTAGCAATAGTTCTATGATAGGTGTTATTATAATTAGTATTGGTATTATAGAAAGTGCAAGTGATAGTGAGTTCTAATAAGTTTGATGAGATTTTATGTTATTAAATTTGAGGATTCAAATTAAATTCAATAAACATGGTCAAAGCTATAAAGATTTTAAAAGTGATTAAATTTTTCGATATTTGAGTATTTGATTTTGAGGAGGTATATGCAATTATTTTTAAGTTGATCGAGAAGTTAAACCTTGACGATTATTTTGAGGATTAATTTTATGGTAGATAAGAGATGAATATTAATATGTGAGTAGATGAGATACATGTGTAAGGATCTAATGACTTGGGTATGATTGAGATCTCAATGCCAACTGACTTGGGTGTCAATCTAGGGTTGTATTAGAGAGAGAAGTACTTAGTATAGTGTGTTGCAATTGATATGCACTTGAGTGATAAGAATAACTAGTATCAACTATTGCAGTAGGTAAGGAAGCTAGCAGTGAGTATGATTGTAGTAGAGTGTGGTACCTAAAGAGATAGAGGTATCAAACTTTACATGCATCATTTGACCCATGATTATGTTAGAGATAGAAGATACTGCAAGTAATATGCTTAGCAGGTTCTTTCTTTTCTTTCCTCATGTTCTTTTTGTCTTCTGATTGATTGATACCTTAGTACCGTAGCTTGTATGCATGAATTCTTGTTATAATGTAGTTAGTAGTACCCCTGATACAGACACTGCAATACCATAACAAAAGACACCATGATCATACATATTTCCCTTAGGTTGCATGTTGTATGGTTGTAGGTAGAATTCTCTTAGACTTTGATTGTTGAGGATTTAGCTGTAGTAAAGATTAACGAAGAGGTTATGACTTGACAAAGAGAGACAAGGTGCCTTAAATTTTGAGGAAAAATATTAAATTAAATAAAGAGTTGGGAATTTAATATGGCGTAATTAAAGTTTTGTTAAATCATTGATTTTTAAGAAGATTATGAAATGATTGAATTTATCATTGAATTTGAGGAATTTAAGAAGGCCATCGATATATTTATTGGACTGCAAGTTATGAACTTATATCTTGAATATTGTATTGGAGGTTTTATAAGTATTACATCGTTGCATATTATGTGGAAAAAAAAAAGAGGAATAAGAACACAAATGGATTAGTGTTGAATTCAAATTTTTGGATGAGATTCAATTTTCGAAATATGCATTGATTGGATTTCAATTAGAGGATTGAATATTAAATTCTTGTATTTCGTTATTAACTTAAAATTTTGGATGATATTGTGATAAGAATGGGATTTGATTTTATATTTGAAGATTTTAGGGATATGATAATTATAGAATTTTGAAAATTTATTGTGAAATAACAATATGGAGTAGTTCATGATTATATGATTTGATGAATTTAATTTTGATGGTAGTAAATAAATAAATAAAACAATCGAGGATTTAAAAATTCGAGGATAAACATTGATTTAAATAAAGGGTCAAGAATTTAACATGACGGGATTTATGATGTATTAATTCCAGGAAGGATGTGATATGATTGAGGTTATCATTAGAATTTGAGGAAATTTAGAGAGATTATCACTATAATTATTTGATTGCAAGTTATGGAAATTTTTAAAATGTTATATTTGATTGTCGCATTTGGAAAATCCTTAAGTATCGTATTGTCGAGCATTTTGAGGAAGGAAAAATTTTGATGGATAAATATTTAAATTCAAACTTGTGGGACGAGATTACAATTATATATGTGCATTGATTAAATCAAATTTGAGGAGTGGATATTAAATTCCGAGTATTGAATTATTAACTAAAACTTTCAAGGAAATTTTTGATAAAAATGAACTTTGATTCTATTTCGAGGATTTTTCAGGTTATGCAATAATTTTAGAATTTTGGAAATTGTGAAAAGACATTTTGGATTATTACCTGAATTCGTGGTTAATGGATTTAAATTTTTGGAAATGATAATGTGTATGAACAAACGCTAATATGAGGATTTTAAATTTCGAGGACAAAATTCTTTTAAGGTGGGTAGACTTGTCACTACCACATTCCGAAAACAGGGGTATTTTTGATTTTTTTTATAATATTAATATTGTGGTAGTTACAATTAAATGATTTCATGAATAGTATATATTTAAATTAAATAACTGTGTGATGTGTACTTTAATAATATTATTATATGCAGTATCCATTTATTTTGAACTAGCAGACTTGACCTAGAAGCCAGTAGATGAATACCTGTCTGAAGTATAAAATTTTGTATTTAATTGTTTTAATTAGATTTATTTATTGGAGATTGTAATTAATTACCGTATTTTATTTAATTATTGCGCGTTGCCTTTGCTTCGATATTTGGAGCACTACCCTGACTTTTGTCTTCCAACAAATTTCACAATCTTGCCCTAGACATGCTCGCCTTCCATTCTGCTATTTTTGTAACTCATAATCGTGCTCTCTGTGCATTATTTCTAGCCGCACAAAAATCGTCGCAGACGTTATTTTAATAAATTCCTATTTTTGTATCGTTGTGCGTTCCAATCAAAAATTGGAGGCAATCTTGACCTATTTTTTGTGCGGCCCAAATTAGGGTAATATCCTGTTCTGAGTCTTCTTCATTATTGGTATTGATGACCTGACCTAATTTTGGCTCCATGTACTCCTAATTAATTGTTGAACACAACTTGCATTTATTTCTATTTAATTTGAGGATACTATTTATCTGATTCTGGAATTCCAATTTAATTCCAGCGCCCTGCTATTTGAGCCCATACCAAACTTATAGCGCCCCTTGACCCTACAAAACACCGGACCCCGAATCGCCCGCCAAATTTTCGTCATTTTATGTGTTTGTGCAATTTCCCAAATTTAAGGGGGCCAAATTGCAAATTTGTATTTTTGTGTCAACACCCAATTGTTTAAACAATGAGGGAACATAATATTTTTAATTAAACTCTCACCCTTATTTCCCACATGAATTAATTTCCCATGTCCAATCTGGACCACTCATTCTAGGGGTTCAATCCTCACCCTCCATCACACCCACCCTCTCCCTATTTAATATCTTGTACCCTCAAACCCTAATCCCTAGACAACCTAGAAACCACCACCTCCTCACAAGCCCCACCTCTCTCATACGTAGGATTCTTCTCCTTCTTCCTTTCTTCTTCTCTTCTTTTCTTTTTCTCTTCCTTCTCCTTCTTCCTTCTCCTTCTTCTTTATTTTTATTGAATTCAAAATTCAAATAAAGGAAAAGGGGGGGGGGGAACTGTGTGTACTGTTCACCCCCCATTCAGCCGACCGAGCCGATCTGCTCCGGCGGCCCGCGGCCGCTGCTGCTCATTCCCTCCGGCGTTCAACCCGGCGGCGCTGTGGCCGCTCCTCCCTGCGTTCGTCCCCCTCCAACTCCTTCGGCCTCCCCCATCAACTCCGGCGTGCTCCCAACACCACCACCACCAACAGCGCTCCGGCGGCCTGTCTTCGTCCAGGCGACTCCCTCCGGCTGCTCCTCTCCCATCTCCCCCTCTGCGAACTCCGGCGGCGCTGCCACTGCTCCTCCCCCGCCTGTCATCATCCTCCATTTCCCGGCGGCGCTGTTCCTCCCCTCGCCATCGCGGTCCGGCGAGGCTCCGACCCCATTGCTGTGAGTTTCTTCTTCTTCCTCTCCCTCTTTCTTTATATATATATCTATATATATATATATATATATATATATATGTATACAGAATGTATGTGTAGTATTTTAATTAATGCTTTAAATATTTGAATACGTGTAGTATATAAATACATAGTAATGTTAATTAAAGATAGGTATATTATTTCTTTATTAATAGTTAATTATAAATTATAGTATGTAGAATTAATTATTAAGTATGTATAATTAAATGCATATGAATAAGTATATTAATTATTTTTATTGTATATTTGAGTATGTATCAAATTAATATTTAAAATACATAATGTATAGGATATATAAAATGTATTAGTAAGTTATTGTATATATGTGTATGTTAATATATATATAATTTAATATATATGTATATGTATATATTTAATTAATGTATGTAAGTATAGGTATTTAATTTAATTTGTATATATATATGTATATATACGTTGGTTCATTTTATGGCTTTTATTTAATGAAAAGTATACTAGTATGATTTAAATTAGCATATGAATATCATTATTTTGTTAATATTTTGAGTATAGTAGTTATCTAAATAAATTGTATAAATAAGTATGTATTTAAATTAATGCACATGTATATATATGTATATTGGTATATATTTTGTGTATGTGGATATTATTATACATGTATATAGTATAATTATTATTTTGGTATACAAATATATATGTATATAATAAGATTTGGTATATATTCAATAACCGTATTTTGGTATCAATGTATATAGGTAGAGTTATATTTTCGTATTGGTGTAAAACCTTAGCATATTTTTAATATATATATATACATATATTTTGTATGTGTATTTAATTTGATGTATATATTGCAAGTACATATGTTAATTAAGATGTGTATAATTATGTATCTAGCTATTAGGTGACCAGTATCCTACCTAGAGTAGTCCCAAATTCTGTATTTCTTCTGTGTGTTAGGGTGGCATCTGATGCAAGTGTTATAATTGTGATATGTTTATAGGACTGTTGGTTTACCCAGGGGATACTCTGGAACAGGACATCAATAATTACCAGCTAAGGACCCAAGGCAAGTACATTCTCTGATAATTTCCAATTCTTTGATAATTTCTATAAGTTCAACAATCATGAAATATTACATCTGAATCCTTGACACTGTGCTACACGGACTAGTATAGCTTGGATCTGCAGTCATGAGATGTTACCTTGATTATCGTATTGACATTGTACACGACATGTATATTAGACATCGTACATGATAGACTGGACTTGCTCGTGTATCATGACGTGTCATGGTTGGATCCACAGTACTAGTTGGGGGCGGGGAAGTAGTAGTAAGAAATGTGATCATAACCTCTTATTGTAGTATAGAAAAATTGTAAGTGTTAATCATGCTCTTCACCCATGATTAGCCAGGCCCTGTAGCAATCGTACATGTTCCCAAGCCGATCACATTTCGAAACTACTATTTCAAACACTTAGAATAGATTTCAGTTCCCTATTTTAAATCATATACTACATCACCCGTATATGATATTGTTCCTTGTTCTTTTTATTTTCTTATATGCACTGACTGTATCTCATTGCCTATTTTGCATGTCTCTTTATATTGCCTGTCTCTCTTAAATTGCCATTGCATTTATTTCACTGTCTTCTCAGTAGCTAGCATCACATGTTTATTGTATTATAGACATTATCAATTTAATGGAACTGTTATTTGAGAGTGTTGCTTTGCTCCTTCCTGACTGGAAACATTTTTCCAGACTATGCCTTAGAGGACCGCTATCCGACACTTTGTGGACCGTATGGTGAGTAGCTGCAGACTTGGTAGTTTAGTTGTGATTCCGGGAGGTCTAGCCGGAATCAGTAGTTTTCTGTTTAGTTCTTTTAGCAGACTATTCGTACCGGATTTGTCTCCGGCATTTTTTGTTGAGACTTGGATTGTTGAGTTAGATTATTAATTGTTGACTTGTGTTGTATTTAATTTTGTTGGATATCTTATCGTGCTGTCGTCCTGTGATTGAGTATGTGTTTATTTTATTGTGTCATCTGTGCCTCCTTATGGAGATGGGATGTTTGCGTGAGGTTGATTAGATAGATTATTGACCTAGACAGCGTTCTACCGCCGATGCTGCGGCGTAGGCTGGACGTACCCACGCACTCTTGCCCCTAAACCGGGTGCGGGTCGTGACACTTATATATATATATATATATATATATATATATATATATATATATATTATGTACGTATATGTAAACGTATTATTTTGGTATATATATATATATATATATATATATATATATATATATATATATATAAACGTATATAAATTCAGTATATATATAAATTCCTAGTATACGCATAAATATTGGTTGAATGTATATTTTTAAACGTATGTATATATGTTATATAATTCTATTATTGGTATATACTTATACATATTTTTGTACGTAATTTTGGTATAACCCTATATATATATATGTATTATATTTAATTATTGTTTAATTGGTGAATGTTGTAGGCGACCTCAGTGTAAATACGGATACCCCGTCCTTATACACGACCTTGACCCTGCGAACTGTTAGTTGACTGCCGCACGTACACTGACGTACTGGCGAGCCCCGTACCATTTTTGATCTTCTGTCTTGCCCAGCAATCACAGACGCGACGCCCGTGCAACTTGACGCACTTGACCCTAGTTGACTAGTGCCATACCTGGCATAGCCCTGAGGCCAGTGTTTATGATTGTGTGTTAGTATAGCACATGATACAAATATTATATTTGTGATATGTCTATAGGACTGTTGGTTCATTCAGGCGATACTCTGGAACAGGACATTGGTATTACCAGCTAAGGACCCAAGGCAAGTACATTCTCTGATAATTTCTAATTGTTGATAATTTCTATAATTCCAGTATCTAGAAATGTTATATCTGATTCTTGACACTGTGCTACACGGACTAGTATATAGATTGGAATATCGTTAGTCATGAGGTATTATATTGGTTATCGTATTGACATTGTACACGATATTGATATTGACATTGATATTGACATTGATATTAGACATCGTACATGACATATTGGACATTGATCGTGTATCGTGACGTGTCATGACTGGATCCACAGTACTAGTTGGGTGCGGGGAAATTGCTAGTGAGAGATGTGATAAAAAACCTATCGTACAAGTTTAAATTATTGGTGTTAATCATACGCCTCACGTATGATTAGCCAGGCCATATAGTTATCGTACATGTTCCCAAGCCGATCACATTTCGAAACTACTATTTCAAACACTTAGAATAGATTATAGTTCTCTATTTTAGATCATATACTACATCACCCGTATATGATATTATACCTTGTTCTCTTTATTTCATATTGCACTGACTGTATCACATTGCCTATATTGCTTGTCTCTTTACATTGCCTGTCTCTTATTTTGCCATTGCATTTATTCACTGTCTTCTCTCAGTATATAGCATTATCTGTTTATTGCTTTATAGTCCTTATCAATTAAATGGAACTGTTATTTGAGATATACTTTGCTTCTTCCTGACTGGAAATATTTTTCTAGACTATGCCTTAGAGGACCGGTATCCAACACTTTATGGACCATATGGTGAGTAACTGCAGACTTGGACTTGGTAGTTCAGTTGTGATTCCGGGAGGTCTAGCCGGAATTACTAGTTTTCTAGTTAGTTCTTTTAGTAGACTATTTGTACCGGATTTGTCTCCGACATACTTTGATGAGACATGGATATTGTTGAGTTAGATTATTACATTTAGACTTGTGTTGTACTTTACTTTATTTCTTTGATATCTTATCGTGCTGAAGTTATGTGATTGAGTATGTTGTTCATTTATTTGTGTCATCCGTGCCTCCTTATGGAGATTGGATGCTCGTGTGAGATTGCTTAGATAGTATCATGACCTTGACAACGTTCTACCGCCGATGCTGCGGCGTAGGCTGGACGTACCCGCGTACTCGTGCCCCAATTTCGGGTGCGGGTCATGACAGTTCTGAAACCATTGCTATTCTCTATTGAATTCACTTTAAAGTATTGTCTACTTTGGCTCATAAAGCTAGACATCTTACCAAACCAGGTAAGACGACTTTGATTGAAACAAATTTGTTAACATCAAATATCGATATATATATATATATATATATATATATATATATATATATATATATATATATGTTGAGATGAATGTTATAATATATGTGTATATATGAATGTGTATATATATACATATATGTGAAGTATGATTTATATATATACATAAGTAGTTATGTATACGTATGAGGATGTGTTACTTAGGACTATGTATCCATATGTTGATATATTATGTATCTATATATATTAAGTTCTATATTGTCATATATGTATATAGTTATATGAGTGGTTATTGTTGTATGCTTGTTTATATATATATATATATATATATATATATATATATGTGTGTGTGTGTGTGTGTGTGTGTGTATGTGTATATTTATATAGATATAAATATAGATATAAATATCTATATAGTTGTGTATAGATATATATGTATAGTTGTGTGTGAGTGGAGAAGTTGCATATGTATATATATATATAGATAGTGTATTGATATCTATACATAGGTGTTTATGTATATATATATATATATATATATATATATATATATATATATATAGGTGTTTGTGGTTGTGTGTGTGTGAGTATGTGCTGGGGGGGATCGGACAGTGTATGCAGTGAGGTTTTCAAGTACACAACAAGCAGGTATCAGCAAGTGGCAGCAAGCAGAGCATGGCAGCAGGGAATATGCCGTAGGCAGTGGCACCAGCGTGTGCAGCTGCAACATCTAGCAGTGGGCTAGAAGTACACGAGCAGCTGCAACAGCACCATCATGCAGTAAACTGCTGCAGCAGCAGCAGTAGGATGCAGTGCATGAGCACACAACAACAGAGGCAGCAGCAACATATATTGCATCAGTGTGTGAAGCATACAACAAATAGCAGGGAGCAACACTGAAGAACCGAGCAGCAACAACAGATACAAGCCCGAGCAGCAGCAACGTGTATCAGGGTTTAGTCAACAAGGTATGGGTAGTAGTTAGTTAGTTTAGTTAGATAATTGTTAGTATAGCTAGATAGTTAGATCTATACATATGTATCTCTTGTATCTCTAGTAGTTATATATTTGTATGTGGGCATATATGTATATATGTATCAATAGATGTTGTAGTTAGTATAGTATAGTAGTTGTATTAGATAATACATAATAGTTGATAGTTATATTAGATTGATATATATATATATATATATATATATATATGTATATACATAGTAGTATAGGGTTTAGTGTTTAGGTAGTGAACTATGAATGAGGATTTGACTTACCTTGGGATACCAAGGTAAATGTTAAGGTTTTGAGGGATGATCAAGGTATTTGGTTATGAGTATTAAGAGAGGGGGGGGGGAGGGGTTTAGTGGTGCGATACCACATTGGTTCAAAGCCAAGGTATCCACTTAGCACTATATTAGTTGGAATATTATATTATTGATAATTATATATACATAATATTATATTCCATATCTATTGGTTGCGTATCCTATGATACGGTATCTTTGATCTTCATAGTAACCTAGTTTAGCTTGTGCGGCCTAGTTTCTTAGTGTATGAACCAAATATCATAGAGATAGACTCATGCAACCTAGAAATAGGTAGTTGACCAAGTTTGACCAGTTTGACTTGGAGTTGACCTAGTTTGACTATTTTGAGTTAGAAATAGCTTTTGACCTAGATATTGACCAGTTTAACTTATTTTTATTCCAAAATATTGTATTGATGTTATATTCCCTATCTAGGTCTTCGAGGCACCGTACCGGATATCTGTGATACTGTGCACCGGGTTTCAGGCGAGTATATTCTCTGATAGTTTCTCATTTATGATATCCTCTATGTTCCTTGTATCTAGTGTAGATATCCTTGATTTTTTGATACGATGGTTACATGGATTGGTATATCCGGATCTCATCATGAGATATTATTCCTTGGTATATATGGTGTATCTTGTGTAAGTCTTTTTTCTTGTTCTTCTTATACATGTACAGACACTGATTCTCGAGGAGACTTGCTACCTTCCTAGAGAATCCCGTGCCATAACGTACCATGGTTGGATCCACTATACTAGTCGAGGGTGGAGAGTATGTAGTGTAGATATGTGATCATACCCTTCTTATATCAAGTCTTGTTCATTGAATAGTGTTAATCATACACTGTACGTATGATTAGCCAGGCCATTAATCTTGTATCAAGTTTCCAAGCCGATCTCATGTTAAAGCTGGTACTCACTCACTTAGTCATTACTATTCTTATTCATTGCCATATTGTTCATTCTTATATTTATTTTCAGTATTTCCTTTATTGTATATCTCTTATATCTATTATTGCATTCTTGTATATTCATATCTATTTACTATTACATAGTTTATATCATTGATTAGAACTACTGTTAGAGATTTACTCTGCTCCTTTCCTGATTGGATATATTTTCCCAGATGACACTGAGGAGTGGTACCCCACTCCTTACGGACCTCAGGATGTTGTGGACTTAGAGTCAGAGACACTGGCTCAGGAGGGTCTCATCTCGACTGAGACAGACGACCCGGGACTTGTAGCATCTTAGTTATTCTTTTTATACTGGATTTGTCTCCAGCTTTCTTTTAGTATTTCTCTGACTCATTGATGTTATTATTGACTCATGAGTTATATTGTGACTATTCTATTCTTTTATCATATTCGTGTGTATTTTCATCTTAGACCTGTGATTGAGTATATTGATATTGTTGGTGTCTTATTATGTTATTAGATAGATTATCCAAACAGTGTTTTACCGTCGATGCTGCTGCGTAGTCTAGGCGTTGTTCCTGACTTGCATCCTTACACCGGGTGTGGGTCGTGACACATTTTTAGTGGTGGCCCATGCAGATCTTCGAGGTTACAATTAGTGCGATACTTAGTGGTGCTCTGAATTGAGTTCTATTACGAGCCTGCTTCAGGATATAGGATATATGCTATAGGCTGAGAATACTCAATCACATCTAGGAAAAACTCTATTGATTCAGTTCAATTGTCTTCCTTGATATTAATATTTGATCTTTAAAATGTCTTTTCTTGAGTGTCTTACGTCATGTGCCATATTATTTCTTTCTTTCGCTTTGTCTCAGGATATCACCTAAGACCAAATCACAGTAGGGGAGAGCAGCTTTTGAGAGGTTTACGATGTCCCGAGGGCCTGCACCAGTTACTTCTCCGATGATTGGTGTGTCAGCTGCGTTCAAGGGTCTACCTTCTACTCAGAGGACTGTTTCGATTGTATCTGAGGGACTTCCACCTCTACCTTCCGTGCCAGCAGATGTGACACATATGTTCACACTATTTTACGAGATATTGGAGGCACAAAGAGCTCAGTCTGATACACACCAGAGATAGGCCAACGTCTTACGAAAGGGCATCGAGAGTGCTCATCAGCTTCCTCATGCCGTAGTAGAGAGAGAAGTTTCGGTCCAGCAGCAGGTTGCTCCTCAAGTTTCTCAACTTTGGCCAGGCAACATTCAGGACTTCAAGAAGTTGGAGACTAGGGTCTTCAAAGGGACAGAGGGCATCATCTATATTGATGATTGGCTTGAGGACATTGAGCATCTCATAAGGGTGTCCCTTCTTTCTGAGGATCTGAAGGTTGAGGTGGTAGGACTTCAGCTATTCGATGTCTCCCACACTTGGTTCAGGAATGAGCCAATTCTTACTGATGTAGGACAGTTTTGGGAGGTATTTAAGGACTTCTTCAAGAAAAAGTTTTTTGCTCGGGCAGACAGGTTAGACTTGGGGCGACAATTTTAGAGCTTCATTCAGGGGAGCATGTCTGTAGGGAAATACGCCGCAGAGTTCGGCAGGTTGAGCCAATTTGCAGAGTATTTGGTGAGAGAGCCGGAGGTTCGATCTATTCATTTTCACGAGGGTCTAAACTGGGAAGTGAAGATCCTCATTCCATCTTTTTATAAGACCTACTCGGAGATACTTGCGGAGGTACGCAAGGTTGAGCGGGAGTTCGGTTTGAAGCCCAAGGGAAATCACGATTCTTTTCTGGGGGCAAACAGCAGCACAATGACTGCTAAGCGTCCTCATTTCTAGTCCAAGCCTTTTCAGCAGCCGCATCAGCACCAGACTCCAGCTAGGGCGTCAGTTCACCAGGCACCACAATAGCAGAGACAGTTACAACAAGCTTTCTGCCACTACTACAAGAAGTTCGGCCACATTTGAAAAGTTTGCAGGAGAAGGCTAGGCATTTATTTTTATTATGGTACTGAAGGGCATCAGCTGAGAGAGTGTCCTTCCAACCCTTGTTATGCAGTTCAGGGAGCAGCTCCAGCTCCGAGGGCACAAACGATGCCACCTGCAGTACAGCTGAGGGGACCGCCGCTTCCGACCCAGAAGCATCGTTATGCCCAGCACCAACATCAGGGAGGTTCACGTTAGGGACGAGCGTTCGCTATGATAGTCGAGGAGGTTGAGCCCACCAGAGATGTCATCTTAGGTTCTGTTCTTCTTGATTATATTCCATCTTTAGCTTTATTTGATAGTGGTGCTTCCCATAGTTTTGTATCTATTTTTTTGCTCTGAAGCATGGTTTGGTAGTTGAGTCTTTGCTTAGGACTTACAAGATTATGACCGGGGGAGGCATTATCCTGGTTAATGATATTTGCAAGGATCAAAGAGTTACTTTGGAAGGCCGGGAGCTGAGTGCATATCTACTTGTAATGCCACTTCCGAGCTACGATATTGTACTCGGGATGGATTGGTTGAGTAGGCACTATGCTAGTATAGATTGTAGAGGAGGTAGAGTTTTGTTTGGCCCGCTAGGAGATTCAGAGTTTTGAGTTTGCTAGAGGAGCTGCAGAGCAGGAAGAAGGTATTATCTGTGGAGCTATGGTGGAAGACAAGGAGTTGCCACATCGGTTGATAGCAGAGTTCTTGAATATGTTTTCTGAAGAATTGCCAGGGTTGCCGCCAGATCGAGATATTGAATTCTTTATAGACTTGGTGCCAGGTGCAGAACCAATTTTATAGCATATCTATAGAGTAAAAAATAACGAGCTGGTCGAGCTGAAGAAGCATGTGGACGAATTATATGATAAGGGGTTTATTAGATCGAATTCTTCATCATGGGAAGCCCCGGTATTGTTTGTACCGAATAAGGATGGATCTGTGTGTATGTGCATTGATTACAAGACATTGAATAATCTCATTATCAAGAATAAATTTCCTTTACCACGGATTGATGACTTATTCGATCAGTTGAGTGGTGCCAAGATATTTTCTAAGATAGACTTGAGATCAGGCTACCACCAGGTGAAAGTGAAACCGGAGGACATACCGAAGACTGCTTTTAGAACTTGGTATGGTCATTATGAGTTTATGGTGATGCCCTTTAGGTTGACTAATGCCCCGGTGGTGTTTACGAATTTGATGAACAAGGTATTCTATGTCACTCCCCGATCTTCCGCAGGCTAATCGGCTGTCCCTACTAGGTGAGAATCACCACGCCAGGGTTCCCGTGGGACGATCGCTTGACCCATCTTGGCGCGATATTGCACGAGCATGAGCCGCACCCATATAAGGCCGTGGTTCATTGGCTGGCGGTAAGAGTTCTAAGCCACAGAGTCACACAGATTGTTCGAGTGCAGCAAAATTATAAATGCATAAGCGATTTGGTAACAAGTTTACTGAGTCTACCACAGCGGAAGCATTGAATATCATAAGTAGAATTAAAATAAACTCTTTATTGATATAAACAAGTATTACAAGTGGCGCTAGGCTGAGATTATAATTCGCTCAAGCCTCTCTCTCTAAAATAGTAAAAGCGTGCCAAGTGGATATATTTGTAGAATGATGTACAAGCGATGTTCCAATATTATGTCTTGTATATGTGATTATGTTCCAGAAGCAACGCTCCAAGGCTCCAGAGTGAACTCCATGCCTTATCACGTACGAAGGAGGCATCTGCACCGAACGAGGTTCTCCCGTACCCTCCAAGCAACCTGGTGGATTATTAGTACATGAATGCACTGGTGGGGAGGCTACTCGCCCGCTCGACAAATCCAAACACATAGTATAGGTTTGGTGCACCATCTATTATGTTATCTTTCTAGTTGCCTTAGGATCAGTTTCATGGCAAAGATTGAATAGCCTAACTCGTGTGGCAGTACACCATGCGATATAAGAGAAAATATGACGAGACTTACCAACTTACCATTTGTCCTTTCCTGTCTAAGGCAAATTAAGTTAATTCAAGCACGGGCAGGTATAAACATTTAGGGGCAATAACATATGCAAATACTGTATTATGAACGAGACTACGTTTCTGATGCACGAGTTACTCGGATGATCAAGTGTGTTGCATAAAATATTCAAGTACTCCTTATATTCAAGTGTGTTACAATCGTTTATGTGTTCAGTTATTCTCGATGCGATGCAATAACTTACACGCAGATTACCGCTAAGCGAGGATGACTTATCTATATGAACATGGGGTCACTGGCATAGCCATAAAGGACCAGGCATTTGATAGTCAATTGCGGAATGGGGCACAACACTTTGTACAAGACAAGCAATTCAGGAGAAACAGGCAGTGCGAAGGAGCTGTTGTACGCCATCCCGCAAGAACATGTGACTATTGGGTAAATAGAGAGTCCAAGGTAATATGCGTTACTAAGGCCGAATATCGTGTATTGCCAACCCACAAGTCGGGATAGCATACTAGACCATTCTTGGCACTGGCAATACACCATGCATTCCTCCTAGGCCGGTACGATGGGCCTGCCCCACTGATCGTCTGAGGAATAAAGTACCTCGTGCACGAGTTGTCCGTGACCATGCAAGTCTTGGGTCAATCCAGATTCACCAGATATACGAGATACATGAGATGCACAATGTAGTTAAGTCATGATTCATGCTCTGAACAGTATTGCTCCACGAGTTGTATTGTTTGCCTTATTTGACAGGGTTCACGTCTGGTGAATAACTTGTCTTGATGTATGTCCCTGGTTCGGGGATTGCCTTAGCGACCTAATGGTCCAGATACTTTCAGGTTCATTCTTGCACGGAATGACTATTAGATAGTCTTCCGAGGAGAACTAGATGAATACATGACATGCACAATGTTAGTTAATTGAGGCATAGTTTATGCGACAAGCATTGAATCGAGACAAGAATACAAGTTAACATATAGCAGGCAAGTATGCATTTGTATAAACATAAGCATTCACATTTTGCTCGGGCCTGAAGGTAAGCCGAGGAGTGAAATCGTAAAGGGACTTTCCGAGTGACATGATCTAGGGTCATGCAGTGTTAGCAGGAGAACAGTGCACTACTGAGCATATGTGTATCGTTCTACTCGAGGCACAGCGGGGTCTTATTGCACAAGATAAGGGTAGCATGCGAGGGTCCGATTATAAGCAATATTTCATTTCCATATTCTAACACAAGTAATACAAGTTGGGATTATTCCCTTAGCTAGGTGCGTTGTATTCTTATTAGCATGCATGGGGTGATTCACCTAGCGACTAGCATGTATCATTCCATATTTTATGTGTGTTGACTAAGCAAAGATAAGTTTACCATAGCCACCCACCTTAGTGATAATTTGCCTCGGTCAAGTGATACTCCGAGCAAGCCTCTGAAAGCCTAAGCTGTAACTCCTATAGGGACAAGTCTGGAAATCCTTTGCCTCAAACGAGTGTTCTTGCTAAAATAAAATAGGTAAGGACATCGCACTTTTGCCGTTTGAATCGGTATCCACTTGAGCGGAATGGGACGTTACATTCCATCAGTACCTTGACCAGTTCGTGGTAGTGTTCATCGATGAAATACTCATATACTCGATGACACCGGAGGAGCACGATGAGCATTTACGGATTGTGCTGGATGTGTTGAGGAAGGAGAAGCTGTATGAGAAGCTGTCAAAGTGTGAGTTCTTCCTGGACAAGGTAGAGTTCTTAGGATATGTTGTGACTGGTGATAGAATTTTAGTGGATCAGAAGAAGATCACAATAGTGGAGTCTTGGAAGACCCCGAGTTCAGTAGCAGAGATCGGAAGTTTCTTGGGTTTGGCAGGGTACTATAGAAAGTTTAGAAAAGATTTTTCGAGGATTGCCGAGTCGATGACCAGACTTACCAGGAAGGATGTAGAGTTTGTTTGGACAAAAGAGTGCCAGGTTGCTTTTGAGAAATTGAAGAAGAGGTTAATGTCTGCTCCTATTTTGATGTTGCCATTAGGGTCTGGAGGTTTTACTATTTATAGTAATGCATTAGAGAAATATTTGGGTTGTGTTCTTCAGCAGAATAGAAAAGTGATTGCCTATGCATCCAGTCAATTGCGTCATCATGAGAAAAACTATCCTACCCACGATTTGGGGTTGGCAACAGTCATCTTTGCCCTGAAGTTATGGAAATACTATTTGTACGAAGAGCGTGTGGAGATTTTCATAAACCATAAGAGCTTGAAGTACGTTTCACGCAGAAGGAATTGAATATGAGGCAGCGTCGGTAGTTGGAACTGATGAAAGATTTTGACATATCTTTGCAAGATCATCCTGAGAAAGCCAATGTAGTTGCCGATGCTTGAGCAGGTATCCGGTGGCTATGTTATTGACGCATGATTGATATTTGTTGGAGAACTTGGAGAGCTTGGCACTGAGGTGATAGTTCCTAGTTTTGCTACGTAGATATGGGGGTTGCAGATACACTCAGAGTTGATGGACAGGATCTAGGCAGCCCAGTATGAGAATGTACCTCTGAGAAGCATCAGAGCTCAAGTGAGAGCATGATTGGAGGATGATTTCACCATTACTGAGGATGGTTCTTTTCGGCATGGTGTTAGATTGTGTGTGCCTAGTAGGGAGCTATGTGAGGAGGTATTTCAGAAAGCGCATCGCTCTCAGTATTCTATTCATTCAGGTGCCAACAAGATGTATCGGGATATGCGAGAGAGTGTGTGGTGGTATGGCATGAAGAGAAAAATGGCACAGTTTGTATCCAGATGCTTAGTGTGCCAGCAGGTGAAAGCCAAGAGGCAGAGGCCAAGCATTTTACTTTAGCCATTACCTATTCCAGAGTGGAAGTAGGAGCATATTACTATAGATTTTGTGTCCGGACTTCCACGATCTCCAGGAGAAAAAGATGCAATTTGGGTCATCGTTGACAGGTTGACCAAGTTGGCCCACTTTTTATCTTTCAAGGTGGGTTTATTTACGAAGAAGATGGTAGAGATGTATGTGAGACAGATCATCAGGATAAATGGAGTTTTTGTCAGCATAGTCTCGAATCGTGATAGTCATTTTACTTCTCATTTCTGGAGGAGTTTGTAGGCGAGTTTGGACATATAGCTCAAGTTCAGTACTGCATATCACCCCCAGACAGATAGGCAATCAGAGAGGACTATTCAGACTCTTGAGAATATGCTGCGCACTTGTGTACTAGATTTTCGGGGATCTTGGGAGGACCATCTCCATTTGGTAGAGTTTGCTTACAACAACAACTATCAGGCTAGTATAGAGATGTTACCATTTGAGGCTCTGTACGGTCGAAGATGTCGTACTCCCTTTTCATGGGACGATGTTGGAGAGAGAGTTTTGCTAGGGCCAGAGATGGTTGTGGATGCAGCAGAGAGGGTTAAGCTGGTCAGAGATAGACTTTGGGTGGCGCAGGACAGATAGCGGCATTGGGACGATAGCCACCAGAGACCTTTGGAGTTTGAGGTATAGTTTTAGATTTTTATTTTATGCTTGATGTTGGTTGTTTGTTATAAATTAAGTTCTTAAGGTTGTATTTTATTCTAGGTTGGTGGTTTGGTGTTTCTGAGAATTTCTCTGACATGAAGTATGATTCATTTCGGTGGAGGCGGGAAGCTTAGTCCACGATTTATTGAACCTTTTACTATTCTAGAAAGGGTTGGTGCAGTTGCTTATAGACTAGACTTGCCACCTGTATTGGAGGGAGTGAACATCGTATTTCATGTGTCGCAGTTGAGACGGTACATAGCAGATCCTAGTCACATGTTGGATCACTCGGAGATAGAGGTGGGCCATACTCTTAGCTATCCAGAGCAACCAGTTGAGATTCTGGATTGGAGAGAGAAGGTGCTGAGGAACCAGACTATTCCTTTGGTACGCATCGCATGGAGGCATCACTCTCCGGAAGAGTGTACCTGGGAGAGAGAGGATGAAATGTGAGAGCGTTACCCATATTTGTTTGTGCCTTGAGGTATGTTCTTTTCTAGTTATGTTCTGTTCTTTTGTTCTATTCTGTTATTTTTTGGGGGTAGTTTTCGTCTTTGAATTTCGAGGACAAAATTATTTTAAGGAGGGTAGACTTGTCACTACCATATTTTCTAGGAAAGGATATTTTGGTAATTCTATAATTAATTCAATATTATACATATTGTATAATTTTTTATTTTACTATTTAATTATTGGTAGATGTTAGTTTATTGTTTTGGACTTATGTTAGTGGACCTAACTAGTTTAGTTTAGATCCATGGACCAATATTTATATTTAGTTAGAATTGAGCCCAATTAGAATCCCATTCATTAGGAGGATGATTAATTTAATTAAACCCATTAGACTAGAACCTTCCCTCATTAATTATTTTTTCATGAGAGACCCCAAGGGGTATATTGGTCATTGCATAGTAGCTTGAGGGAGGGGTCAAGGGGGGCAGGCCTATTTAAAATAGGAGAAAATTTCTCTCTCCTTTTTTCATTTCAAATCTAGATCTAGAATTTTTCTCAACCAAATTCCTTTATTTCCACATCAATTCCCTACCAAATTTCTTCCTAATTCCTTCCCTAATCACCATTGGAGGCTAGTAGAGCAAGAATCTAGAAGAAAAAAGCAAGGATCTACAAAGAGGAGCAAGGATCTACAAGTTGGAGGCTTATTTTATCAAATTTGGAGGTTGCACTGGGAATCCATCTCCCAATAGGTATAATTCAATTTTTTTTAGATTCTAAATATGTGTTTTAATCATTAGAAATTAACCCATATAATGAGTCTACCCATAGAAATTGGAATTAGGTTCATAGGAGGCATATGGAGAAAGTTATGGTATAATTTGTGTCAATTTTAGGGGAATTTCGAGATTGACACATGTTGTGTTGGTCAATTGGTTAATTAGACCAAATTAACATGTATTTGATTGTTTATGGCTAGTGTTGTATCCAAAATTGGATACGTGTAGGTCGTATCCCAATAATTTGGTGATACATATTGATTTAGAGATTTTTCTCCGACACGGGGCCTTATGCATGTCACATTTTGACACGGACACGTAGTTATGTAATTGACTCTTCGTATTATTTATATTTACTATTTTAGACTTGCTCGTGTCCTTCGAGGTACATTTGGTTGTGTGGTGGACTCGTATCGCAAGCATATCATAGATCTAGTGTGATACGGGTGCGATACACACCACGTATTTGTTATATTGCATTTCTAGATCCAATTTCCATTATTCGTAGCTATATATATATATATATATATATATATATATATATATATATATATATATATATGTTGAGATGAATGTTATAATGTATGTGTACATATGAATGTGTATATATATACATATATGTGAAGTATGATTTATGTATATATATAAGTAGTTATGTATACGTATGAGGATGTGTTACTTAGGACTATGTATCCATATATTGATATGTTATGTATCTATATATATTGAGTTGTATATAGTCATATATATGTATATAGTTCTAGGAGTGGTTATTGTTATATGCTTATACATATATATATATATATATATATATATATATATATATATATATATATATATATATATATATATATATATATGAGATGTATATTGATATATGTATAGCTATGTATATTTATATAGATATAGATATCTATATAGTTGTGTATAGATATACATGTATAGTTATGTGTGAGTGTATATAGATAGTGTTTTGATATCTATACATAGGTGTTTTATGTATATAGATATATATATAGGTGTTTGTGGTTGTGTGTGTGTGAGTATGTGCTAAGAGGTGGGATCGGGCAGTATATGCAGTGAGGTTTTCAAGTACACAACAAGCAGGTATCAGCAAGTGGCAGTAAGCAGAACATGGCAGCAGGAAATGTGCAGCAGGCAGTGGCACGAGCGTGTGCAACTGCAGTAGCTAGCAGTGGGCTAGCAGTACATGAGCAGCTACATCAGCACCATCATGCAGCAAACTGCTGCAGCAGCAGTAGGATACAGTGCATGAGCACACAACAATAGAGGGTAGCAGCAACATGTGTTGCATCAGTGTGTGAAGCATACAGCAAATAGCAGGGAGCAACATTGAAGAACCGAGCAGTAGCAACAGATACAAGCCTGAGCAGCAGCAACGTGTATCACGGTTTAGGCAACAAGGTATGGGTAGTAGTTAGTTGGTTTAGTTAGATAATTGTTAGTATAGCTAGCTAGTTTATTGGTAAGTTAGATCTATACATATGTATCTCTTGTATATAGTATAGCTAGCTAGTTTATTGGTAAGTTAGATCTATACATATGTATCTCTTGTATATCTAGTAGTTATGTATTTGTATTTAGGCATATATGTATATATGTATCAGTAGGTGTTATAATTAGTATAGTATAGTATATTATAGTATAGTATAGTATAGTATAGTATAGTAGTTGTATTAGATAATATATAATATATAATAGTTATATTAGATTGATATATATATATATATATATATATATATATATATATATATATATATATATATATATATATATATATATATATATAGTAGTATAGGGTTTAGTGTTTAGTGTTTGGGTAGTGAACTATGAATGAGGATTTGACTTACCTTGGGATACTAAGGTAAATGTCAAGGTTTTAAGGGATGATGAAGGTATTTGGTTTTGAGTATCAAGATGGGGGGGGGGGTGTAGTAGTGCGATACCGCATTGGTTCAAAGCCAAGGTATCCACTTAGCACTAGATTAGTTAGAATATTATTTTATTGATAATTATATATGCATAATATGATATTCTATATCTATTGGTTGCGTATCCTGTGATACAGTATCTTTGATCTTCATAGTATCCTAGTTTAGCTTGTGCGGCCTAGTTTTTTAGTGTATGAATCTAATATCATTGAGATAGACTCATGCAACCTAGAAATAGGTAGTTGATCAAGTTTGACCGGTTTGACTTAGAGTTGATCTAGTTTGACTATTTCGACTTAGAAATGGCTTTTGACCTAGATGTTGACCAGTTTAACTTATTTTCATTCCAAAATATTGTATTGATGTTATATTTCCTATCTAGATCTTTGAGGTACCGTACCGGACATCTGTGATACTGTGCACCAGGTTTCAAGCGAGTACATTCTTTGATAGTTTCTCATTTATGATATCCTCTATGTTCCTTGTATCTAGTATAGATATCCATGATTTTTTGACACGATGGTTACACAGATTGGTATATCCAGATCTCGTCATGAGATATTATTCCTTGGTATATATGGTGTATCTTGTGCAAGCCTTATTCCTTGTTCTTCTTGTACATGTATATACATTGATTCTCGGAGAGACTTGCTACCTTCCTAGAGAATCCCGTACCATAACGTACCATGGTTGGATCCACTATACCTGTTGGGGGCAGGGAGTATATAGTGTATATATGTGATCATACCCTCCTTGTATCAAGTCTTGTTCATTGAATAGTGTTAATCATACACCGCACGTATGATTAGCCAGGCCATTAATCTTGTATCAAGTTCCCAAGCCGATCCCGTGTTAAAGCTGGTACTCACTCACTTAGTCATTAGTATTCTTGTTCATTGCCATATTGTTCATTCTTATATTTATTTCCAGTATTTCCTTTATTGTATATCTCTTATATCTATTATTGCATTCTTGTATATTCACATCTATTTACTGTTACATAGTTTATATCATTGATTAGAACTGCTGTTAGAGATGTACTATGCTCCTTTCCTGACTGGATATTTTTTTTTCAGATGACACTAAGGAGTGGTACCCCACTCATTATGGACCTCAGGATATTCTGGGCTTAGAGTCAGAGACACTAGCTCAGGAGGGTCTCATCTCGACTGAGATAGATGACCCGGGACTTGTAGCATCTTAGTTATTATTTTTGTACTTGATTTGTCTCCAGCTTACTTTTAGTATTTCTCCAATTCATTAATGTTATTATTGACTCATGAGTTGTATTAGGACTATTCTATTCTTTTATCATATTCGTACGTATTTCCATGTTATACCTGTGATTGAGTATATTGATATTGTTGGTGGCTTATTATGTTGTTAGATAGATTACCCAAACAACGTTCTACCGTCGATGTTACGGCGTAGGCTGGGCGTTGTTTTCGACTTGCATCCTTACACTGGGTGCGGGTCGTGACAGGAAACGTGAGTATGAGACTCAGTTGATATCCCTTTTGTGTTTTCCTTTTTGCGGTGGTGGTCCTTTTTATGTGTGGAAGACATCCACTATTTATAGCCTTTAGAGGAACATATATATACATGCGTGCATGTCTCTCATAGGCGTATATCGTGATATGGCTAACATGTGGCTAGTCGAGATTTGGGGTTGCTAATACCCAAAATCTGTGTGACACGTGTCATGCCCGAGTATTTAAAGATTTTGGATGTTAATAATGCAAGATTTGATTGTGTGGGGCCCTTAAGAGAACACTGCCACCTGATAACTTCTACACATAGACGTATTTTCGCATATGAATACTGCCACATGTGATCTCTAGTGCAAGGATGGTTGTAGCATGAGAGTGTTGCCACATGGGACCTTCATTGTGATGCCCTAGACGCTGCATGTTTCTTAAAGTAGTCGGCACATGATTATATTTTGGTGCAGGCATGCACATGGCACATGGCACATGGCTGTATGGCTATGTTTGGTGCTTGGCTGCATATTTGGAGCATGGTTGTGCATGACTGCATGGCTAATATTTGAAGCATGGTACTTGCTGCATTGGGCGCATGGTGTAGATTTTTCCATGTTTCTACAAGAACCCCTTCAAAGTTTTTAAACTTAACTTAGTTAAGTTTGGAATACTTAGAATAGAAGCATGGATGATGAAGGCGCATGGACCATTTTGGTGCATCAGTTCACTAGTGCATCAATATTTCTAGCGCATCAAATATTTGGCGCATTGTTGAGGGTGCTGAGTTATTTTCCTCGATCCTTGAGCAGTTAGAATAACATCACATACCATTTGGTTGACCCGCTCTCCCATTTTTTTGAGGTGTGGGTTCATTCATTAAATACGAGATTCATCCTGCGGACTTGGTGCCCAATTACTCGGGTGCTTTAATGGCCATCTTCGCCTACAAATAAGAGCCATTGGAGAGAGAGAGAGAGAGATAATTATTTCTTCTTTCTCAAGATTCCTTTGCCACGGTCAGGTTAGCCCCGTTGAGCGCTTTGTCGATCCTTTGCCTCTTATGGAAAACTATTTCGCTGTAGGGCTACTACTTTGGAAGGTAAAGAGAAAACTCTTGTCTCTTCTTTCTTTGAACTCACTGAGACTTACACATAGCCTGTTTCCCATAGGTGAAGAATCGACAAAAATATGCATAGACAAACTTTATAGCTTGATGCTCATGGTCGTCGCCGAAAGGCTTCGACATGATGATGCACTGATAGCTAGAATCCTTCATTAGGTGCATGGATGATGTTTTCACGGGATGCTCATTGGAAGCATGCATTCGAAGGCTATGCACGACCATTCTCCGCATGGATGCGGTCGTCTTTCTTGTGGGATCATGTCTTGTAATATGCGATGTGGTCAAAATGCACATATATTGTCACGCCCCAGTCCCAAAATGTATAGGACCAGACACGTGGCAATGGCCAGCTGGTACAACTCCATAGGGCTTTTCAATTTAATGGACCTAACAAAGTGCACTTACGCTGTCCACGGTCAAGTAATCCAATTAATAATCTAATTCTATAATATAACAACTAAACTAAATCTCAATCCATGGTAAATAAATCTCAAGAAAAAATGATACGCATCATCTGTCTGCAGCCAAATAATACATCTGTTCGAATAGGCCAAAAGAATAACATAAGCCTATAAACACTAGGCTATAAAAACAGAATCAAAATAGAAAGTAGTACATGACTGTAATAGCTGAAGAATGTAATGATACTTGCAATGATGTCCACGCTCCACTAGATCAACCATCATGCAAACTGCACAAATAACCTGAAAGGGAACCAGGTCCTCAGAGGGACGTACCAAGATACAAAAAGTATATGCCATAATGTAAATACTAAGTAAAGTAAATCAGGGTGAACTATCCTCCTAAGTGAATGCAATTTGAGGACAACTTAGTGCGTATGAGAAGTGTAGGCTAGACATATGCTGACATAATTCACCAATCACCATAACTGGCTTGTATATGCCACATATGCCCCCATAACAAGGGCCCTCGCGTATGTAATAACGGCCGTAATGCTCTGAAGAATGCGGTACATGAATATAGTAACCTCCGTATCGCTCCGTAGAACGCAAAATTGGCACAAATACTAACGTCCGCATCGCTCCGAAGAACGCAAAATCTACATAAATAATAACGTCCGTATCACTCCGAAGAACGCAAAATCTGCATAAATAAAGAGGTGGGTGTCCCATACGCCTACTAGTTGTCCTCTCCATCCAATGCCAATGTATAAGTCGCAAATACGACATGGACATCTCGTACTATAATGCAAGTCACTAAAGAAATATACACCTAAGCTAAATAATGTCACACATGCTTCTCATACCGATGGCCAGTCAAGCATGAAGCATACGTCCCTACATGAACTCTCTGTGACGTGCAATGATACGTGTTAAGGCCTGGGGAGTGATATTGATAACTCCACAACTTTAGGTGCATCCACTAGACACTAGGTCAGACACAAGCCCTAACGTCAACGCCTTCGTTGACTGCACCCGAGTCTTTCTCGGACGCGCACAATTATAATATTTAAACAATAAAACATGCAACTAATAATAACTGAATTTAAACAACACAACAAGGCAAGGTATGCTTGCCTGGAACTCTAGTGTGCACAAGTAATGATCCGGAACCAGCAGCCAAGGCAGTATCGTCTTGGATGCCTATAAATAAATAATAATAAATATTAATTAATACATTACACTATGCTAATTACGTACACAAGTACGACTTTCACAATGTCACGAGTTATGCAGATACCAATTAAACGTTCTAATTAAATATGATGGCTAGGGTTGACTAGTCACGGGTCAAGGGGGTAGGTGTACACTAAGGTATCATTTCTCATATGCTACAATCACGGTCACAGCTATGATTAGTGAAGGTGCTAAGTCGCACCTCTAACACATGGGTACCAGGTATCTTACTTATTTCTAGGACACGTCTAGTGTGGGTAACCATCTAGGTCTCCATGCACGGGAATTATAACTATACTGCAATTAGGAACTGACGCAAGGGGGGTTACGACTAGTCAACTAGCAGGGTCGCGTGTGTACGCAGCTAATACGTACACGTGTTATATCCACAATTATCATGCACAGTAAGACAACGGATTATCAAAATATGTTACGAAACCAAATAATGTATACACAAAAATACAACTCTTAGCTAACATGTTAGTATGCACAAGGCCAGTTGTCTGCACATAGGTCAACACAAGTGTTCCTTATTAAATAACCATTTTTACTATGAAGTAAACTCTAACACTAAATTTATTCGAATATATGTACAACTATACACAAGGGTTTACATTACACATGTCCATTCGATAATACATCGACGCAACCGTACATGACGAAGAGAAGGAAATATGTACCTAGTCGATCGTGTCCGAGGGAGGGGGTATTCGCGGCACGTCGGTGGCTTGCCTCTAGCGGTGGAGGGCGGTGCTCCGGCGAGTCACTGCACATTGCAGCAGCAGTACCGGCAGCAGCTACGATAATGGCAGCAACCCATAGCGGTAGCGGGTCATGGGGGTACTGTGGTGTCAGGTTGGTCGCTAAGGTGAGGTGGTGACGGTCGGAGGAGACAAGGGTCGATAGGGATGTTGGTGATGGTGATGTGATGGTGATGGTGTTGGTGATGGTGGTGTTGGTGATGGTGGCGTTGGTGGTGGTTGTGACGATGGTGGTGGTGGTGATGACGGTGTGCTGACAACGGTGATGATGGTGATATGGCTGCAGCGGTGGACGCAAGGTTGAGGGAGCTGCTATTGAGGGGGAAGAAGAAGAGGTCGGGGGAGCTTCTGGTGGCGGTGGGGGTGTTGGTGATGATAATGATGGTGTTGTTGTTGGTGATGTTGGTGACGGGGACGACGATGGTTGTCACGACCCGCACCCGATGTAAGGGTACTAGTCGGAAACAACGCCCAGCCTACGCCGCAGAATCGGCGGTAGAACGCTGTCTAAATAATCTATCTAACAATATAATGAACCACCAATAATGATAGTATACTCAATCATAGAACTAAGATAGAAATGAGCACGAATCAGATAAAGAATAGAATAGTCACAATACAACTCATGAGTCTAAAATAATACATCAATGAGTCTGAAGAATAACAGAAAAAGCTGGAGACAAATCCAGTACAAAGAATACTACGAAGCTACAACTCCAGGGTCAACTGTCTCAGTTGGGATAAGTCCATCCTGAGCCAGGGTCTCAGAATCTAAACCCACAACATCCTGGGGTCCATAATAGGTAGGGTACCACTCCTCAGTGTCATCTGGAAAAATATATCCAGTCAGGAAAGGAGCAGAGTACATCTCTAATAGCAGTTCTAATCAATGATAAAAACTATGTAACAGTAAATAACTGTGGATAAACAAGATGCACAATAGATTCAAGAGATATATATACAATAAAAAAATACTGGAATAAATACAATAATGAACAATATGCCAATGAAACAAGAATACTAATGACTAAGTGTGTGAGTACTAGCTTAACATGTGATCGACTTGGGCAAGATGCAATGCGGCCTGGCTAATCATACGTGCGGTGTATGATCAACACTATTTAGTAATCAGTACTTGATATAATAGGGGTATTGATCACATATCTATACTAATACTCCCCACCCCGACTGGTATAATAGATCCAACCACGGTATGCTATGACACGAGATTCCCCAAGAAGATAGCTAGTCTTCCCGAGAATCAGTGTCTGTACATGTACAAGATAACCAATGAAATAATACTTGCACCATATATACCATATACCAAGGAATAACATCTCATGACGAGATCCGGATATACCAATCCGTATAACCATATTGTCAAGAGAACATGGATATCTACACTAGATATAATGAACATAGAGGATATCATAAATAAGAAACTATCAGAGAATGTACTCGCCTGAAGTCCAATAAATAGTCTCACAGATGTCTGACTCGGTGCCTCGAAGACCTAGATTTGGAATACAACATCAATACAAGGTCCCAAAAAGAGAATAAGTTAAACTAGTCTACTTCTAGGTCAATAAGTCAATTCTAAGTTAAAAGTCAACTATGGTCAACTCTAAGTCAACTATGGTCAACTATGGTCAAACCAAGGTCAACTATCTATTTCTAGATTGCACAAGTCTATCACAAAAATCTTGGGTCAAGATATTAAAATCTAAGTCATAAAACCACATCTTAAAATATTAGGAAACCGTATCTCCGGATACGTAATTTCCAAGGTAAACATCACAATACATATATATCAAACAATTATGTATAATAATATAGAATATTAATTTACACATCAAATAGGTACCATGGTTTTGAACTAACTTGGTATCTCCACAAAAATCACAAACTTGATACCCAAACCTCGTATCTTGAGTATCCCACTTACCTTGGTTTCCACAAGGTAATAATCAATACCTTGATATAGTAATTACCCTCATATATAATATATAAATATATACTAATATTATACAAATAAGAAATATAGCAATAATAGTATTATATCTCAATATTAATACATATATATATATACATATATATATATATATATATATATATATATATATATATATATATATATATATATATATATATATATAAATATAAGATGTAAACACAATATAATAATATTCTGCCTAACTATCACTGAAAGCAGTGTTGAAAAACACTGATACTCTGATACGCATCTTTAGTGACAGTTCTGGCTGTCAATGAACTGCCGTCGCTACTGATGTCTGGAATCTGCACTACTGCTGCTGTTTTGGTGACGGATTACAACCGTCACCATTCTCGCCGTCGCTGTCATGACCCGCACCCGGAATTAGGGCACGAGTATGTGGGTACGTCCAGCCTATGCCGCAGCATCGACGGTAGAACGCTGTCAAGGTCTTGATACTATCTAGCCAATCTCACACAAGCATCCAATCTCCATAAAGAGGCACGGATGACACAAATAAAATGAACACATACTCAATCACAGGATTACAGTACGATAAGATAGCGAACAAAAATTAAATACAACACAAGTCTAAAGTAATAATCAAACTCAACAATATCCAAGTCTCATCAAAAATGCTGGAGACAAATCCGGTACCAAATAGTCTACTGAAAGAACTAACTAGAAGATTGGTGATTCCGGCTAGACCTCCCGGAATCACAACTAAACTACCAAGCCCAAGTGCAGCTACTCACCATATGGTCCATAAAGTGTTGGCTACCGATCCTCTAAGACATAGTCTGGAAAAATGTTTCCAGTCAGGAAGGAGCAAAGTACAATCTCAAATAACAGTTCCATTTAATTGATAAGGACTATAAAGCAATAAACATGTGATGCTAGCTACTGAGAAGACAGTAAAATAAATGCAATGGCAATAAAAGAGAGACAGGCAATATAAAGAGACAAGCAATAGGCAATATGATACAGTCAGTGCATGTATGAAAATGAAAAGAACAAGGAACAGTATCATATACGGGTGATGTAGTATATGATTTAAATAGAGAACTGTAATCTATTCTAAGTGTTTGAAATAGTAGTTTCAAAATATGATCGGCTTGGGAACATGTACGATAGCTATAGGGCCTGGCTAATCATGAGTGAAGAGCATGATTAACACTTACATTGTTCTATACTGTATAAAGGGTATGATCATATTTCTTACTAACTACTTCCCCGCCCCCAACTAGTATTGTGGATCCAACCATGACACGTCACGATACACGAGCAAGTCCAATCTATCATGTACGATATCTAATATACATGTTGTGTACAATATCAACGATAATCAATGTAACATCTCATGACTGCAGATCCAAGCTATACTAGTCCGTGTAGCACAGTGTCAAAGATTCAGATGTAACATTTCATGATTATTGAACTTATAGAAATTATCAAGGAATTGGAAATTATCAGAGAATGTACTTGCCTTGGGTCCTTAGCTGGTAAATATTGATGTCCTGTCCCAGAATATGCCCTGGGTGAAGCAACAGTCCTATAAATATATCACAAAGCAAAACCACATTTGCATCAGATGCTACGCTAACACACAGTCTATAAACACTGAATTCGGGACTTCTCTAGGTATGATACTGGTCACCTAGGATCACCTGCAGATAGATATATAAGACACATTACCTGTTTTTAATCATTAATACCTACCATATATATATATATGCAATACAAATATGTATATACCAAATTGAATTTATACCATATATATATACCAATTAAACATACTTCGTATATATATATATATATATATATATATATATATATATATATATATATATATATATATATATATATATACATACATACTAGTTGAACCATATGTATACTCATATATATGCAAAAGTACACTTTAGAATATACATATATGTATTGTCAACATCATTATTAAAACATACTAATATTAATTCACCAAATTTAATTTATACTATATATATATATATATATATATATATATATATAAATATATACAGATATACCAATAAAATACAATACTATATACTTGCATATGAGTACATATATATATATATACTAATATAAAAATACAATACTACCATATATGAGGAATACATAATACTAATATATGAATTTAGTTTGTACTAGTATATGCTTTTTATTAACTAGATATCTCATATATATAAAATAACCAATATATATCGTTGGCTCAAGGCTGAGGTACTTTTACTTCCTCACAAGCATGTAAATATATGGCATAGTTATTGTGTTTAAGTTATTTTTTCTGTTATGGATATTATTATTGTTAAAGCTGTTGTTATGGTTAACTGCGATAGAGTTAGGATTAATCGAAGCGATGTGTCTTCTACCTAGTGGTACGACATCGAAGTCGCGTAGCCTTGTTAAGCCGAGAGGGCAGTTGATGGCATAAATCGTTGACAGTCGTGCTAGGTCTTTACTATCGTTAGATAAGTCTGAAACTTTAAAGTAGTTAACTAGAACAATAGAGTTTTCATAATAATTCCTTTAACAGATTGATAACTTAAGCATAATAATTGGCCATAGGTGCATGTGAGTGAAGGAAGTAGAACCTCACAAATCAAATGAGTAAAGAGTTAGCAATAGGCTTTAATAAGAAAGCCCTTAATAAGGGTAAATCTGTTAAGAATGCTCAAAATGTTGAGTATCCCTTTGAATTAGAGGAATTAAACAAATGGACAATTCCAAAGGTAAAGCCAAAAGAAATTTACCAAATTGGTACTTTCTTTAAATCTTCTATTTCAATTAAAACAATAGAAAGAACAGTTTCTGTGAATAACACAGAGCATTCCTTTCAGCTAATAAGCGATGAGGATATTGGGCATGTTCGTGATGCCTATAATTATGTCCATATTGGACTAATACAAGTTACATTTAAACCCTTGACTTTACCAGGGTTAAATGCATCAATAATGACATCTCTCAGAGATGCAAGATGTTTAGACTGGAGCCAATCCCTAATGGGAGTCATGCAGACTAGTCTCTGCCATGGACCAGTTTATTTTAATGTTTATCCAAATTTAACTCTGTTAATGACAGATAATCATCTATATGAGTCTGTAACCTTGAATTTGAAAACTTATTGTTACAACTTCTTACCAGGATCCGAAACTATAGCAATAATCGATAGAATTTATTACAAGGTAATGAACACTATTGTCCCTAATGCAAGGCATATTACTACACCTGGTAAGACTACCTTGATAGAAACAAATCTATTGACATCTAAGGTAGCAACAAATAGAATTATTAGATGGGATGAAATTAATTTCTCAAAAGAATGGATTTTAAGTCAAGCTGTGTTACCACAACCAATAGTGAACACAGATATTGATCAAATAATCCAGACTAATGACGGAGAAGTAGAGGTAAGATTTACTCCTACTGATATATCGAGATTATCAATATCAGGAAGAAAATCTTTACCTTCTACAGTTGGATCAACCACTTCTAATAAAGAAGAAGTCAATAAAATTAAAATTACTGATGATGCAATAGCACATCCCTTGTATAAGGAAAAGAGCAAGATAAGCTCTCCGACAATGTCGGAAATGGAATTTACTTCTATTTAATGGGATTTAAAGTTCCTCAAGAAATTCGGGACATTCTCAATAGAATGTACTATGAGAAGAAAGAATTTGTGGAATGGTTTGAGAAAACTTATTCCACTAAACAGAGATATAAATTTAAAGATGAATATTACAATCATCTAGAAAAGAAAAGGAAAATAATACCTTTCATTGATTGGTTTGTCCAAAAATATGTGGACACAGAATCAACACACATAAATGTGTTAGAAGAATATTATAAATTCTGGAATACCGATACAGGATCCAGTAGTGGTACAACTAGATCAATGTACCCACCAAGTGAACCAATCAAACTTACTGTTAAAAATAAGACAGATAAAATTGATGCTGTTTCCTTTATCAAAATAATTGATAGCAAAGAAACAGTTATTACTGAATTACAGAAAGCTTTAAGGCAGAATAATTACATCAATGTGTTTATTCAAGTCATGGGTCAACAATTGACCAGGATTGAAACTGCCTTAGAAAAATTATTACATAAATTAGATAAAATAAAACAAATAGATCATTCTGGGAAAAACTCTTTTAAAGAGACTTCTAATATCTCTTTAAAACCTCCTCCTGAGGTTAAAGGGTTTAAAATGTCTAAAATCCCAGAAGTTACAAAAGAAGATATTCAGGAGCTAATAGCTCAATTTAAAAAGAGTACTCTTCAGACAATTAATACTGAAGAACAAGAATTACAAGAGTTAATAGCCCGAGCTAAGCAAAAATTTGCTATTGTCAGTCATAATACTGATAAAAATAAGATTGCTATTAATGATCTTAATAAAAGTATTCAGGTCATTAACGGTAAATCATCTACTATTTCTGAAATATCAGAAGATGATCAACAAACTGAATACTATATTGAGAAAGAAATTCATCCACAAGAAATTAACGATCTTCAGAAAATCTTTGTTGAATCAAAGAATAATTCTACGGTACAAGCAGTTAAATATGGAAAACCGAATTTCATGAAATACTATTACCAAAGACCTACTCCCACTGATGTGTTATTCGAAGAGAATGATACTATCATTCAAAATTATTATAGTGGGGGAGAGATCTATGAATGGAATATAGATGGTCTTACAGAAAAACAAATTCATGATCAATTACATCGAATGATGATATATTCTAATGTAGCAAAAGCTACTGGGAATAGCGATAAGGAAATCGCACAGTTCATAACTTGTGGTTTTATTGGCACTTTAAGGGGTTGGTGGAACAACTGTTTAACCGACTCACAAAGACAAGAAATTTTAAGTGCAGTAAAAACCAAAACTAGTTCTGAGAATAGTACTCAGATAACTAAACCTGATGCGGTTTATACTCTTATCATTACCATCCTGGAACACTTTACAGGAGGTATATCTGATCATGGAGAAAGAGTGAGAACTCTTCTTCAGAATTTAAGATGTCCAACACTTACTCACTTTAGATGGTATAAGGATACTTTTCTAAGTAGAGTAATGTTACTTGGTGATGCGAATAACGCTCACTGGAAGTCAAAATTCATTGATGGGCTTCCTAATCTATTTGCTGAAAGAATAAGGCAAGGTTTAAGAAACCAAAATAATGGTGTCATACTTTATTCTAATTACACTTATGGAAATTTAATTAATAAATGTATTGAAGAAGGTCTAGCTTTATGTAATGACTTAAAGCTACGAAATCAATTAAAATCTCAGAGAATCTCTGAGAGGAGACAACTGGAAGAATTTTGTGACCAGTTTACAATGGATACTTTTAAACCTCTTCCTAATAAGGGGAAGAAGAAAGTAAAGGATTATAAGGATTATAAAAGACCTTATAAAAGAAAGAAATATCATTCAAAGAAACAAAATACTACTGCTAATAAGGACAGTAAGAAGAAGCAATCTTCTAAGAAAAAAATTATTAAATGCTATAAATGTGGTAAATTAGGCCACTATGCTAATAAATGTTATACAAAAAAGAAATTAGAAGAAATTGAAGATGAAGGGTTAAGAAAAACTCTTTATAAATTAATGATTAATTCTTATTATGAAGATAGTTCATCCAATGATGAATCAAATGATGAGACTAATAGTCTAACAGACAATGAATGTGGTGAGCATTGCCAATGTAACGAATGTGTTACAGATAAAGACATTAACTACTATAAATCTATAGTAGAAATGAATGGGTTATCTATAAATACCTTGACTCTTAGTGAGAAAAAGGAAATTATTGAAGCCTTGTGTACTGATAATATTAGTACAAAAATAAAGAATAAAATTATAGAGATAATTGGAGAAGAATTGAATAAGGATAATGGTCCTATTCAGACTACTCCTCCTGAAGCCTATAATATGGCTGAAGTAATATCTCGATATAGAGGCAGACAAGTTAAACCTGTTACTATGCAGGAACTTCAGTCTGAAATAAAAACCTTGAAAATAGAGATTAAGAATTTAAAATCTCAAGATCAGTATATCCAGAAAAGACTGGATAAGCTTGAACGAGATAACTTATCACGAACACCGACCAAAATTGGTACATCTTCTGCTAGTTCTTCTTGTTCACAAGAACAAGAGGGGGAGAATCAGTCTACTGGACAGATAAATTCAGAAGATGAGAAAAATAATTTCTTACAAAAAATGGATTTATTTATTACCCATAAATGGTATATTAAAATAAATATGCTCGTTAATAATGAGTATTATTTAACTAATTTAATTGCAATTGTTGATAATGGTGCAGATCTTAATTGTGTCAAAGAAGGAGTCGTTCCAATAAGATATTGCGAATGAACTACTCAGACACTGAGTGCAGCTAATAACAAAGCACTAACCACTCCTTACAAAATTACAGATGTAAATATTTGTAAGGATGATGTTTGTATTCCTATACATTTAATAGTTGTAAAGAAAATATCTCAGCATGTTATTCTAGAAACTTCTTTCCTAGAAAAACTCATGCCAATTAATGAGATTACTAAAGAAGGAATTACTACCTGTTATAAAGGCAAAAGAATAACTTTTGAATTTATAACAAACCCAATTGTTAAAATCCTTAATGAAGTTAATTTAAAGGAAAATCAAATTAATTTCTTAAAGGAAGAACTTGCTCAGGTTACTATAACCCAGCAGTTACAACAATTGGAAATCCAAAAAAGAATACAACAAGTTGAGGAAGATTTCAAACTACACACTTGTAGTAATATCCCAAATGCCTTCTGGGATAGGAAACAACATATTGTTTCTCTTCCATATGAAAAATCCTTCAATGAAAAGGATATTCCGACCAAGGCAAGACCTTGTCAAATGAATCAACAATATCTTAAACTATGTAAGAAAGAAATCCAGGAATTATTGGATAAAAAATTAATTCGTAAATCTTACTCCCCATGGAGTTGTACAGCATTTTATGTTAATAATAATGCTGAAAGGGAAAGAGGAGTCCCTAGACTTGTTATTAATTATAAACCTTTAAATAAGGTTTTAAAATGGATTAGATATCTAATCCCTAATAAAAGGGACTTGCTTAATAGAGTATGTAAAGCAAGAATTTTTTCTAAATTTGACCTGAAATCAGGTTACTGGCAAATACAAATAAATGAAAAGGATCGGTATAAAACTGCTTTTACTGTTTCTTTTGGACATTACGAATGGAATATTATGCCATTTGGTCTGAAGAATGCTCCTTCAGAATTTTAGAATATAATGAATGAAATATTCATCCAATATTCTAGTTTTATATTGTCATATATTGATGACATTTTAATCTTCTCTAATACCATAGAAGAACATTTTAAACACCTTAATGTGTTTAAATACTTAGTCATAAAAAATGGCTTAGTAATTTCTGCCCCAAAAATGAAACTCTTCCAGCAAGAAATAAGGTTTTTGGGACATAATATTGTAAATAATACAATAATTCCAATTGATAGAAGTATTGAATTTGCTTCTAAATTTCCTGATGAAATAACTGATAATAAGCAGTTATAGCGATTTCTTGGAGCATTAAATTATGTCTCTGAGTTTTACAAGAATATTGCTGCTGATACAAAATTTTTGTATCAAAGATTAAAGAAGAATCCTGCTCCATGGACTACTAGTCATACTGAAGCAGTAAAATTAATAAAACAAAAGGTTAAAAATTTACCTTGTTTACATTTAGCCAATGCTGAATGGTTTAAAATAGTTGAAACTGATGCAAGTGACATTGGTTATGGGGGAATATTGAAACAGTTAAACCCAAACACCAATAAAGAAGAACTTGTGAGATATCATTCAGGGAAATGGAATAATACTCAAATTAAATACTCAACCATTAAGAAAGAAATTCTTTCTATTATTCAATGTATACATAAATTTCAAGATGATTTACTTAATAAGAAATTCTTATTAAAAATTGATTGTAGCTCTGCTAAAACTGTTTTAGAAAAAGATGTTAAAAATTTAGCATCAAAACAAATATTTGCCCGATGGCAATCTGAATTAGCAATATTTGACTTTGACATTGAATATATTAAAGGAACTGACAATTCACTTTCTGACTTTTTGACTCGTGAATTTTTGCAGGACAATGAGTCAAAGAAGTAAGGGAAAACAACCATGGGTTCCCAGGCCCGTGGCCTCGAGCTCCAATGAGTCGATATACCAAAAGTCCAAGAAAATTGTTCTTGGAAAAGGAAAACCTTCAAATAAAGAAGTTCAAGACTTCGAAGAAACCAATGTTTCTTCTTATAAGCAAGCAGTTGAAGTTGAAACAATTTTCACTCAGAATAATCACACAGAAGAAATACTTCAACTGGAGAAAACTGACATCCCAATGATGGATGATCCCTGGAGAATAAAAGAAAAATATCTGGAAAATAATATGTTTCCAGTACAGGGAAAAGATAGAAATGTTTATGAAGGAATTCTGCTTACAACTAAATCTGTTGAGATAGAGCATTTCTATCAGAAGGCCAATGACTTCAGAAGTGATGTAAATTACAGCAAGATAATTATACGTCACATAATCACTCCTCAATTATGGGGATTACACCCAAATCGAACTAAGATGTTAGTTCATAAGGAGAAAAATATCAACATGCCTTATTCTTACTGGGATTATATTGAGGCATTTACCAAAGTATTTTACTTTGACAATAGTAAGCAAAAACACTCTTGGTTTATTCGCATTTGTCCTGAAATTCTTAAGAAGGACATACCAACTTGGTTTATCAGATGGTGGCTACAATTTGGAGCTACACTGGAAATTCTTCCACCATCGTTGCAAGAATTGTTTGCAACTTGGGCTCATTCCTATCCTCTCTGTCAGAATGCCGATCAACTTTTAGAGGGGGAGAGCACTATGTACTTTTTTATTTATTTTGAAATTCCATACATTTTCAAATGGATAATTAAGTGTGAATTTAATGTTCTTAATTTTCCTGTTCTAGTCAGAAAATTTCTGATAAAATGGTGGAATAGATTAGATGAAAAAGAGAAAGTACAAATTGTACAAAAGTCGATCAAGGAAAATGAGATCCTTGTTGAAGCCAAGCTCAAAAAAGAAATAATGGATGATAGTCCTTTAAAGAAGCTAAAGGAGTCTCTGAGGAGACAGAATCCTCGAATAACTGAGGAAGAATTAAAGAGAAAATGCTTGAAATACATGCAGACCCAATTTGATTCAATATTTGAGATAGATACTATGTCTGTTAGTTCTACAAAATCAAAATCGGAACATGATGAAGAAGAAGACTCTGAAACTTTCTTCAAAAAGATGCATAGGAGGGTCACTACTCCCTCAGATGACGAAAACAGTGATGCCAGCATGCATTAAGGTGGTACTGTTGCCAAGAATACAGGTGGCAACTACTGTTCATTTACTTTTTCAAAAGAGAATCTCTTTAATTATTTGCCGACAATGGTGGGACCCAGTCACTTACTTTTGGACAGCAATGCTGTTACGTATGCGGAGCATATGTAAAGGAAAAAGTTGACAGCGACGTGTACTTACGAAGCTGATAAGAAAGGAATCTTACCTGAAGCTGCCGGTTTCCTTACTTGCACCTGTCAGGAGTAATGTCGGTCGATACCGACCTCTATGTAATATAAATAGAGGCATAGACCTCTTAGTAATGTATGTTTTGAAACTGAAGTATTGTTACTCTGCCCTTTTGTTTAGTTTGCTTTGAGTGTACTCTGTAATATAATTTACTATCAATAAAAATTCCTTTCAAGCGTTCAGCCTCTCATCCTTCTTATCCTGGTTCTCTTGTTTGACCTCTTAGTAATGTATGTTTTGAAACTGAAGTATTGTTACTCTGCCCTTTTGTTTAGTTTTCTTTGAGTGTACTCTGTAATATAATTTACTATCAATAAAAATTCCTTTCAAGCGTTCAGCCTCTCATCCTTCTTATCCTGGTTCTCTTGTTTGGTATCAGAGCCATGTTGGCTCAAGGCTGAGGTACTTCTACTTCCTCACAAGCATGTAAATATATGGCATAGTTATTGTGTTTAAGTTATTTTTTCTGTTATGGGTATTATTATTGTTAAAGCTGTTGTTATGGTTAACTGCGATAGAGTTAGGATTAATCGAAGCGATGTGTCTTCTACCTAGTGGTACGACATCGAAGTCGCGTAGCCTTGTTAAGCCGAGAGGGCAGTTGATGGCATAAATCGTTGACAGTCGTGCTAGGTCTTTACTATCGTTAGATAAGTCTGAAACTTTAAAGTAGTTAACTAGAACAATAGAGTTTTCATAATAATTCCTTTAACAGATTGATAACTTAAGCATAATAATTGGCCATAGGTGCATGTGAGTGAAGGAAGTAGAACCTCACAACTCAAATGAGTAAAGAGTTAGCAATAGGCTTTAATAAGAAAGCCGTTTCTTAAACCTTGCCTTATTCTTTCAGCAAATAGATTAGGAAGCCCATCAATGAATTTTGACTTCCAGTGAGCGTTATTCGCATCATCAAGTAACATTACTCTACTTAGAAAAGTATCCTTATACCATCTAAAGTGAGTAAGTGTTGGACATCTTAAATTCTGAAGAAGAGTTCTCACTCTTTCTCCATGATCAGATATACCTCCTGTAAAGTGTTCCAGGATGGTAATGATAAGAGTATAAACCGCATCAGGTTTAGTTTGTCAATTGTTGACCCATGACTTGAATAAACACATTGGTGTAATTATTCTGCCTTAAAGCTTTCTGTAATTCAGTAATAACTGTTTCTTTGCTATCAATTATTTTGACAAAGGAAACAGCATCAATTTTATCTGTCTTATTTTTAACAGTAAGTTTGATTGGTTCACTTGGTGGGTACATTGATCTAGTTGTACCACTACTGGATCCTGTATCGGTATTCCAGAATTATAATATTCTTCTAACACATTTATGTGTGTTGATTCTGTGTCCACATATTTTTGGACAAACCAATCAATGAAAGGTATTATTTTCCTTTTCTTTTCTAGATGATTGTAATATTCATCTTTAAATTTATATCTCTGTTTAGTGGAATAAGTTTTCTCAAACCATTCCACAAATTCTTTCTTCTCATAGTACATTCTATTAATGAATATTACAACTAGATCAATGTACTATGAGATATCTAGTTAATAAAAAGCATAACTTACTGTTAAAAATAAGACAGATAAAATTGATGCTGTTTCCTTTGTCAAAATAATTGATAGCAAAGAAACAGTTATTACTGAATTACAGAAAGCTTTAAGGCAGAATAATTACACCAATGTGTTTATTCAAGTCATGGGTCAACAATTGACCAGGATTGAAACTGCCTTAGAAAAATTATTACATAAATTAGATAAAATAAAACAAATAGATCATTCTGGGAAAAACTCTTTTAAAGAGACTTCTAATATCTCTTTAAAACCTCCTCCTGAGGTTAAAGGGTTTAAAATGTCTAAAACCCCAGAAGTTACAAAAGAAGATATTCAGGAGCTAATAGCTTAATTTAAAAAGAGTACTCTTCAGACAATTAATACAGAAGAACAAGAATTACAAGAGTTAATAGCCCGAGCTAAGCAAAAATTTGCTATTGTCAGTCATAATACTGATAAAAATAAGATTGCTATTAAATTATATATATATCAATTTAATCACACATACTAGAATACGTATATATATATATATATATATATATATATATATATATATATATATATATATATATATATATATATATATATATATATATATATATATATATATATATATATATATATATATATGTAAATCATATTAAATATATACATGTACATATATATATACATATCATCATTAATTATACACATTAATTACATTAATTTATCAATACATTACATTAACCATACTAATACATTAATTACATTAACATACTAATGCATTAATTCATTAACATACTAATACATTATATATATATACTATACATTATGTGTTTAAATATTAATTAAATAAATGCTATACATATTCATGTATTTAAAACATTAATTAGATAACTATTATACATATACATATATTAGTATATACATACCCATACGTATATAAGTATATATATATACATATATATATATACACAGGAAGAAAGAGAGGAGAATGAATTACTTACTGGGAATGGGTCGGCTGGCCGGAGTCTCGCCGGAGTCTCACCGGAGGGAGGGCTGGAGTTCGCAGCGGGAAGAAGAGCGGTGGTGGTAGGCCGCCGGACTGATGGTGGCGGTGGATCGCGGCTCGTGAAGTCGCGGGGAGAAGAGCAGCAGGGGCTGCGGGGCTCGGCCGCCTGAGGGCTGGGCAGCGGGGAGGATGCTCCGGGGTCGCGTGGGTCGGGGAGCTCGACCGGAGGGCTGAAGTATTGGAGGTGGTCGGCTCTACGGGGAACTCGAGCGCGGGGTTTGCTGCTCGGCTGCTCGTTGGAGCTCGCAGCAGGGAGTCAGGTTGGAGGACTGAGCAGTGGCTGGAGTTGCAGCCAGCGGAGGGGAGTTAGAGTGGAGGCGGACGGGGATCGGCTGGAGCTTGACCGCCATGGGAATGGTGGTAATGGTGGTGGCGGTGAAAGGTTACAACCGGAGGGAGTTGTGGGAAATCGGGGGCCGGAGTTGGCTGACCGAAACAGGGAGTGAAGGGGATGGGAGCAGTCGATGCAGCCGTCGGTCGGCTCGGCTCTGGCCGGAGCTCACAGCAGCGGGGATGGGGCTCGAACGGAGGGAGGATGCAGCCGTCGGGTTGGCCGCCGGGGGATCGGGGCTTGGCCGGCCGGAGCTGGCCGGTGGCCGAAGTACAGGGGGTGGGTGGTGATAGTTTCCCCCCTCTTCTGAATTCAAATGAAAGAAGAAAGAAAAGAAAAAACAATAATAAAGAAGAAGAAGGAAGGAAGAAGGAGAAGAAGAAAGGAAGAGAAGTGGAGAAAATGGGATGAGGGCTACGGTTTGGTGTTGAGGGAGAATGGGGGCTTGTGAGTAGGTGGGGAAACCTAGGTTTTCTAGGGATTAGGGTTTGATGTGATATTAAATAGGGGAGAGGGTGAGTAAATGAAAGGTGAGGATTTACCTAATTAAATGAGTGGTCCAGATTGGACATGAGGTTTCTTCATGTGGGGATGAGGGTGAGGTTTAGTAAAAATTATAATAGGGCTCCCTCATTGGTTTAAACAAATGGGTGTTGACACCAAAAATACAAATTTGCAAATTAGTCCCCTTAAATTTGGGTATTTGTACAGACGCATAAAATGACAAAAATTTGGCGGGCGATTCGGTGTCCGGTGTTTTGTAAGGTCAGGGGGCGCTGTAGGTTTGGTACAGGCTCAATTAGCAGGGTGCTGGAATTAAATTGGGATTTCAGAATTGGTTAAAATAGTATCCTCAATTTAATTAGAAATAAATACAAGTTGTGTTCTAAAATTAATTAGGAGTACATGGGGCCAAAATCAGGTCAGGTCATCAATATCAATAATGAAGAAGACTTAGAACAGAATATTACCCTAATTTGGGCCACACGAAAAATAGGTCAAGATTGTCTGTAATTTCAATTGGAACGCACAACGATACAAAATAGGAATTTATTAAATAACGTCTGCGACGATTTTTGTGCGGCTAGAAATGATGCACAGAGAGCATAATCATGAGTTGCAAAAATAGCAGAATGGAAGGCGGGCATGTCTAGGGCAAGATTATGAAATTTGTTGGAAGACAAAAGTCAGGATAGCGCTCCAAATATCGAAGCAAAGGCAATGCGCAATAATTAATTAAAAATACGGTAATTAATTACAATCTCCAATAAATAAATTATAGATAAAACAATCAAATACAAAATTCCCTAATTCGGACAGGTGGTCATCTGCTGGGCTTCTAGGTCAAGTCTACTAGCTTAAAAATAAATGAACACTGTATATAATATTATTTTTAATTACACATCTCACATATTTATTTAAATTAAATATACTATCATGCAATTATTTAATTTTAACTACAATAATATTAAATATTATAAAAAGTCAAAAATACCCCTGTTTCCGGAACGTGGTAGTGACAAGTCTACCCTCCTTAAAAGAATTTCGTCCTCGAAATTCAAAATCCTCAAAGTAGCGTTTATTCATACACATTATTATTTTCTTCAAAGTTTAAATTCATAAATCACGAAATCAGGTAATAATCCCCAATGTCCTTTCACAATTTTCAAAAATTCTGAAATTATTGCATTCCGGAAAAATCCTCGAAATAAAATCAAAGTCCATTTTTAAAAAAATTTTCCTTGAAAGTTTTGAGTTAATAATTCAATACTCAGAATTTAATATCCACTCCTCAAATTTGATTTTAATCAATGCTCGTATATAAAATAAAATCTCGTCCAAAAAGTTTAAATTCAAACATTTAGTCCATCAATAATTTTATTTCTCGATTTCCTCTTCCTAAAAATACTCAACAATAAGATACTTAGGGATTTTCCAAATGCGACATCCAACTATAAAATTCTAAAATTCATAACTTGCAACCAAATAAATATAATGATAGTCTCCCAAAATTTCCAAATTTTAATAACCAATTTAATCACATCATAATCTTCCTGGAATTAATAAACCACCAATTATGCTATGTTAATTTCTTGGCCCTTTATTTAAATCGATGTTTATCCTCGAATTTTTAATCATCTTGTCTCTCTTGTCAAGTCATAACCCCTTCATGAATCTTCGTCGTGGTCAAACCCCGATAATCATGGTCTAAGAAAAATCTTTCCTATAATCATACAACATGCAATCTAAAGGAAATATGTATGGTCATGGTGTCTTTTGTCATGGTGTTGCAGTCTCTGTATCAGGGTATGCTACTAACTACATTATAACAAGAAAATCATGCATGCAAGCTACGGTACTAAGGAATCAATCAATCAATCAAGTAGAGAGGGACAAAAAGAAGGAAAGAACAGAACCTGCTAACACATTACCTGTAGTATCGGTCTCCTCGACCGTCCTCGTAAATGCCCGCCCTGCTGGGGTGGTTCCCTTCGCGGGTGCTGAGCATTATACGGTTCCACAGGTAGCCTAACTGGATCTCTATAATCTGAAGTTGCGCGCTGGCCGAGAAGATAAGGGACTAGAAGACAATCCTTTACTCGATGTCCCGCAGCGCCGCAGTGCAAACAAAGTCCTAGCCTCGTTCTACAGCTCTCCCAGAGGTGACCTGGCTTCTTACAGAAGTGACAAGTCTGCGGTATCTCTCTCGGAGGCTGTTGCTGATTCTGCTGAACACGGACTGGTGCCTGGTACTGTTGTTGATACTGATACGCCCATAGATGTTACTGGATAGGAACTGGTGCTAGGTACTACGGTGGATGCTGAAAGGTCCATGGTTGTTGCTGGATATGAAATGGTACTTGATACTGCTGTTGGTGCTGAATACGGGGACGCTTGGCTGGTCCTGTGCTACCATTCATATCTCCAAAAGTATTGTGACTCCTCTTAGGCCTGAGGTCCAGATCCTCTTCTGCAATCTGGGCATCCATCAGGATACCCTCAAAGGTAGCGGTACGACGACCAGAAGTGCGTGACCTAATCTCTCTCGTCAGTCCCTTTCTAAATTTTCGGGCTCGATCTCCTGGGTCCCGAATCATAGACAATGCAAAACGGCTCAATCTACAGAATTCTGCAGTGTACTCGTCGACCGACATGTTTCCTTGAACTAAGTCATGAAACTGACTTTCCAAGGTTCCCAATGCCACGTCGGGAAAGAACTTCTCCTTGAAGAGTTCCTTGAAGGTCTCCCAAGTAAGTCCTTGTGCAGTAATTCTCGGCTCCGTGCGATACCACGTGAGTGCGATATCGAACATCTGACTGCCAGCGGCTTCTATCTGCAAGTTCTCCGGAATCTGGGTCAATCGCAGGCTCCTCTCTATATCCTCTAGCCAGTCGTCAGCGTAGAGTATCCCTTCTGTGCCTTTAAACTCTCGAGGCATCATCCTCTTGAAATCCACTATAGTGCCTGATCTCTGTTGCTGCTGGCCAGGAAACTGCTGGTACTGTGCTACTTTCTCCAAAGCTTGGAGAGTCACCTGATGAGCATTCTCCATATTTTCTCTCATCAGCTCAGTTTGTGCCTGGTGCGCTTCTGCTTGCACCCTCTGAGCCTCAGCTTGAACTCGCTGAGCATCTGCCGTCACTCTCTGGGCATCTACCATGCCCTGGATCAAGGTAAACATCTGCGTCCCGTCAATGGGCAAACCTCTGGGAATCAGAGTCGGTAGAGGAGGAAGGTTGTCCGTCATAGCTACGGCAATCTTCTGAACAAGTGGGGGAGGAGGATCCCCGAAAAATGCAGACACTCATACATGCATCGGAGATGTAGGAGGAACTACGGCTGTCTGTCCCTCAGGTGGAGAGGTGGCAGACCCCTCTAAAGCTGATGTTCCCGCTCTCATAGATCGTGTCTGTGGCGACATCCTGAAGACAGATCCCAAAGAATAAATTAAGGCAAAAATACGATATCATCAAGGAAGGACAGTACAGTTCTAAAGAAGCAACATTCAAGATAAAAGATTGGAAATAAATCCTAGTTGTGATTGCACAGGTCAAAGATGCATCCAAGGTTGATACCTCTATCCCCTTAGGTACCATAGTTCTACTATAAGCACACTCACTGCTAGCTTCCTTACCTACTGCAATCGCTGATACTAGTTATTCCTATCACTCAAGTGCATAGCAGTTGCAACACACTATACTAAGTACTGCCTCTCTCTAATACAATCATAGTTGAACACCTAAGCCAGTTGGCAGTGAAATCTCAATCATGTTCTAGCCAACAGATCCTTACACATGCATCTTATCTACTTATATACTAATATATCTCTCCCACTATAAGATTTTTATCCTCAAAATAAAATTCCTTAAAATAACTCCTCTAATAAATTTTAAAGTAAAAATGCATACACTTTCCTCAAGGTTAATTATTTAAATACTGAAATAAAAACTTAATCACTAAAAATCTTTACAGTTTGTCTAGGTTCATTGAATCGAATCTAAATTCTCAAAAAGTTTTAATGACAATATCTCAACTTCTCAAAATTCAAAAATTCAATTTGTTTTCAATCTTTAAATTATAATTTAAATCCATATCTAGTAATCCAATAGCCCTAGTGGTAATCTTTCTCACTGTCCTCATCGACGTATCATCAAATAATACCATAAATCGGTCTGCAAATTCATCTTGATATGAAATCAAACCCTACAATGAAACCAAAATCCTAATTTAATACCTGATCAACAATCAACAAGTGAGAATGGACGGAACAAGGGAATAATTTTAAATTGGAAATTATAACAAGATTCTCAGGGGTTATCCCAGGAATCTCTCAAGGAATTGTGATTGAGTATTCGCTCTCGTCCTAGTATCCTATATCCTAGATCCTATCGCAGGCACGCAATAGTGTAACAAAGATGCCACACTACTACGACATCGCACAACTCTCAAAGTCTGACCTGCATGGACCACGACTAAAAACGTGTCATGACCCGCACCCGAAATTAGGGCACGAGTACGTGGGTACGTCCAGCCTACGCTGCAGCATCGGCGGTAGAACGCTGTCAAGGTCTTGATACTATCTAGCCAATCTCACACAAGCATCCAATCTCCATAAGGAGGCACGGATGACACAAATAAAATGAACACATACTCAATCACAGGATTACAGCACGATAAGATAGCGAACAAAAATTAAATACAACATAAGTCTAAAGTAATAATCAAACTCAACAATATCCAAGTCTCATCAAAAATGCCGGAGACAAATCCGGTACCAAATAGTCTACTGAAAGAACTAACTAGAATATTGGTGATTCCGGCTAGACCTCCCGGAATCACAACTAAACTACCAAGCCCAAGTGCAGCTACTCACCATATGGTCCATAAAGTGTTGGCTACCGATCCTCTAAGGCATAGTCTGGAAAAATGTTTCCAGTCAGGAAGGAGCAAAGTACAATCTCAAATAACAGTTCCATTTAATTGATAAGGACTATAAAGCAATAAACATGTGATGCTAGCTACTGAGAAGACAGTGAAATAAATGCAATGGCAATAAAAGAGAGACAGGCAATATAAAGAGACAGGCAATAGGCAATATGATACAGTCAGTGCATGTATGAAAATGAAAAGAACAAGGAACAATATCATATACGGGTGATGTAGTATATGATTTAAATAGAGAACTATAATCTATTCTAAGTGTTTGAAATAGTAGTTTCAAAATGTGATCGGCTTGGGAACATGTACGATAGCTATAGGGCCTGGCTAATCATGAGTGAAGAGCATGATTAACACTTACATTGTTCTATACTGTATAAAGGGTATGATCACATTTCTTACTAACTACTTCTCCGCCCCCAACTAGTATTGTGGATCCAACCATGACACGTCACGATACACGAGCAAGTCAATCTATCATGTACGATATCTAATATACATGTCGTGTATAATGTCAACGATAATCAATGTAACATCTCATGACTGCAGATCCAAGCTATACTAGTCCGTGTAGCACAGTGTCAAAGATTCAGATGTAACATTTCATGATTATTGAACTTATAGAAATTATCAAGGAATTGAAAATTATCAGAGAATGTACTTGCCTTGGGTCCTTAGCTGGTAAATATTGATGTCCTGTCCCAGAATATCCCCTGGGTGAAGCAACAGTCCTATAAATATATCACAAAGCAAAACCACATTTGCATCAGATGCTACGCTAACACACAGTCTATAAACACTGAATTCGGGACTTCTCTAGGTATGATACTGGTCACCTAGGATCACCTGCAGATAGATATATAAGACACATTACCTGTTTTTAATCATTAATACCTACCATATATATATATATGCAATACAAATATGTATATACCAAATTGAATTTATACCATATATATATACCAATTAAACATACTTCGTATATATATATATATATATATATATATATATATATATATATATACATACATACTAGTTGAACCATACGTATACTCATATATATGCAAAAGTACACTTTAGAATATACATATATGTATTGTCAACATCATTATTAAAACATACTAATATTAATTCACCAAATTAAATTTATACTATATATATATATATAAATATATACAGATATACCAATAAAATACAATACTATATACTTGCATATGAGTACATATATATATATACTAATATAAAAATACAATACTACCATATATGAGGAATACATAATACTAATATATGAATATAGTTTGTACTAGTATATGCTTTTTATTAACTAGATATCTCATATATATAAAATAACCAATATATATATATATATATACAATATATATATATATATATATATATATATATATATATATATATATATATATATATATATATATATATATATATATATATATATATATATATATATATATATATATATATAAATTTAATCACACATACTAGAATACGTATATATATATATATATATATATATATATATATATATATATATATATATATATATATATATATATATATATATATGTAAATCATATTAAATATATACATGTACATATATATATACATATCATCATTAATTATACACATTAATTACATTAATTTATCAATACATTACATTAACCATACTAATACATTAATTACATTAACATACTAATGTATTAATTCATTAACATACTAATACATTATATATATATACTATACATTATGTGTTTAAATATTAATTAAATAAATGCTATACATATTCATGTATTTAAAACATTAATTAGATAACTATTATACATATACATATATTAGTATATACATACCCATACATATATAAGTATATATATATATACATATATATATATATACACAGGAAGAAAGAGAGGAGAATGAATTACTTACTGGGAATGGGTCGGCTGGCCGGAGTCTCGCCGGAGTCTCACCGGAGGGAGGGCTGGAGTTCGCAGCGGGAAGAAGAGCGGTGGTGGCAGGCCACCGGACTGATGGTGGCGGTGGATCGCGGCTCGTGAAGTCGCGGGGAGAAGAGCAGCAGGGGCTGCGGGGCTCGGCCGCCTGAGGGCTGGGCAGCGGGGAGGATGCTCCGGGGTCGCGTGGGTCGGGGAGCTCTACCGGAGGGCTGAAGTATTGGAGGTGGTCGGCTCTACGGGGAACTCGAGCGCGGGGTTTGCTGCTCGGCTGCTCGTCGGAGCTCGCAGCAGGGAGTCGGGTTGGAGGACTGAGCAGTGGCCGGAGTTGCAGCCAGCGGAGGAGAGTTAGAGTGGAGGCGGACGGGGATCGGCTGGACTTTGACCGCCGTGGTAATGGTGGTAATGGTGGTGGCGGTGAGAGGTTACAACCGGAGGGAGTTGTGGGAAATTGGGGGCCGGAGTTGGCTGACCGAAACAGGGAGTGAAGGGGATGGGAGCAGTCGATGCAGCCGTCGGTCGGCTCGGCTCTGGCCGGAGCTCACAGCAGCGGGGATGGGGCTCGAACGGAGGGAGGATGCAGCCGTCGGGTTGGCCGCCGGGGGATCGGGGCTTGGCCGGCCGGAGCTGGCCGGTGGCCGAAGTACAGGGGGTGGGTGGTGATAGTTTCCCCCTCTTCTGAATTCAAATGAAAGAAGAAAGAAAAGAAAAAACAATAATAAAGAAGAAGAAGGAAGGAAGAAGGAGAAGAAGAAAGGAAAAGAAGTGGAGAAAATGGGATGAGGGCTACGGTTTGGTGTTGAGGGAGAATGGGGGCTTGTGAGTAGGTGGGGAAACCTAGGTTTTCTAGGGATTAGGGTTTGATGTGATATTAAATAGGGGAGAGGGTGGGTAAATGAAAGGTGAGGATTTACCTAATTAAATGAGTGGTCCAGATTGGACATGAGGTTTCTTCATGTGGGGATAAGGGTGAGGTTTAGTAAAAAATATAACAGGGCTCCCTCATTGGTTTAAACAAATGGGTGTTGACACCAAAAATACAAATTTGCAAATTAGTCCCCTTAAATTTGGGTATTTGTACAAACGCATAAAATAACGAAAATTTGGCGGGCGATTCGGTGTCCGGTGTTTTGTAGGGTCAGGAGGCGCTGTAGTTTTGGTACGGGCTCAATTAGCAGGGTGCTGGAATTAAATTGGGATTTCAGAATTGGTTAAAATAGTATCCTCAATTTAATTAGAAATAAATACAAGTTGTGTTCTAAAATTAATTAGGAATACATGGGGCCAAAATTGGGTCAGGTCATCAATACCAATAATGAAGAAGACTCAGAACAGAATATTACCCTAATTTGGGCTGTACGAAAAATAGGTCAAGATTGTCTGTAATTTCAATTGGAACGCACAATGATACAAAATAGGAATTTATTAAATAACGTCCGCGACGATTTTTGTGCGGCTAGAAATGATGCACAGAGAGCATAATCATGAGTTGCAAAAATAACAGAATAGAAGGCGGGCATGTCTAGGGCAAGATTGTGAAATTTGTTGGAAGACAAAAGTCAGGATAGCGCTCCAAATATCGAGGCAAAGGCAATGCACAATAATTAATTAAAAATACGGTAATTAATTACAATCTCCAATAAATAAATTATAGATAAAACAATCAAATACAAAATTCCCTAATTCGGACAGGTGGTCATCTGCTGGGCTTCTAGGTCAAGTCTACTAGCTTAAAAATAAATGAACACTGTATATAATATTCTTTTTAATTACACATCTCACATATTTATTTAAATTAAATATACTATCATGCAATTATTTAATTATAACTACAATAATATTAAATATTATAAAAAGTCAAAAATACCCCTGTTTCCGGAACGTGGTAGTGACAGTCGCTGCTGTTGCATTAATGTTCCCGCTTCTGCTGTATTAATGAAAGTCGGCTGTTGTCATTAATAGCTCGCCACTGCTACAGCGGCTGTTGCTATATTAATGACAGCGGCTGCTGTCATTAATAGCCCCGTCGATAAAAACCTGATATATATATATATATATATATATATATATATATATATATATATATCATCCAATTAAATATAAATATATATATATCTATATATATAATAACTATACACCCTCTCATAATATTATGTACATAATAATATAGCAACAACACACACTTACAACATATATAATAATAATTATACATCCATACATATATATAAATAATCATAACTATAAATAATCTAATTACTTAATTAAACATATATATTTATTTTATAAAACATATTCATATATTTTATATTCCTAACATATATTATAACATATATATTAATGCATGTAGAAGAAAGCTACATATATATTTATTCTATTGGTACATATATAATACATAGATCTATGCTACAATAAATACCATAATAAATACACTATAATACATATATAATATCTACATATATATACATAATTATAATTCAAGAATTAAAGCACCATTAATTAGATCTACTCATAAACACACAACAAATGGAGAGTATCATACCGTATTCCACTAGATCTAGGATACGCATGCGACACGAGTCTACCACACATCTAATTGCACCCCGAAGGACACAAGCATGTCACATATAATATTTATGAACAAAACAAAGTGTCAAATATAGATCTATGTGTCCGTGTCAAAATACGACATGTACAAAGTCCCGTGTCGGAGGGAAAACCCCCAAAACAACACGTATCACCAAATTGTTGGGATACAACCTACACATACCCAATTGTGGATACGACACTAGCCCCAAACACATAAACACATGCCAAATTGATCTATAGGATCAATTGACACACACAACAAATGTCAATCTCGGAATTTCCCTAAAATTGACACAAAAAGCACCATAACTTTCTCCATAGGTCTCCTATGAACACAAAACCAAATCCTATGGGTAGTACATACATATGGGTTGATTATTCATGATTAAATCTTAGATTTAGAAGCTATTTTAAGGAAAAAAATGAATTATACCTATTGGGAGATGGAGTCCCAATGAAACCTCCAATTGAGATAAAATTGCCTCCAAATTGTAGATCCTTGCTCCTCTTTGTAGATCCTTGCTTCCTCCTTCTAGATCCTTGCTTTTCAAGTCTCTAATGGTGATTTGGGAAGGAATTAGAATGAATTTGGTAGTAAAATGAAATGGGAATGAAGGAAATTTGGTAGTGGGAAAATTTAGATCTAGATTTGGAATAAAAAAGAGGAGAGAGAATTTTTCCCCTCTTTTTATATAGGCCGACCCCTTTCCTTTCCCTCAAGTTATCATGTATTGACCATTATACCCCTTGGGGCCTCTCATAAAGAAATAATTAAGGAAAGAAGCTTTTAGTCTAATGATTTAATTAATTTAAATCCAACTCCTTAACAATGGGCTTTCTAAATGGGCTAAGTCTAACTAATTAATTCATGTTGGTCCATGGGTCCAAACTAAACTAGTTAGGTACACTAACACAAGTCCAAATTAAATAAGTAACATCTAATAATAATTAAATAATACAACAAATAATTATTTACCATGCACAATATTTAATTAAATAGGAAATGACTAAAATACCCTTTCCTAGAAAATGTGGTAGTGACAGAACGGTGGCTATGGAGATGGTGACGATGGTGGTGATGGTGATTCTGGTGGTGGTAGTTGTCTGTAGTGGCGGTGGGGGCGACTGGGGGCGAAGAGGAGTTAGTCGAGAAGGTGGTTGGGTGATCCGATGAGGGGATAATAGAGATGTCGGAGGTGATGAAGGTAGAGATTGGTTGCACTGCTCGAGAAGATGTGTCCCAGCGGAGGAGGAGGACGGGGATGAAGAGGTCGAGAAGTCGGGGACGGTGTCTGGGGATGGTAGGTCGTGGTGGTGGGACAGTGGTGCTCGGGGACGGCCAGGTCGATCGGAGAAGGAGGCTGCGTAGAGTGGAGGCTCAGACGGAGACTCAGGCGGAGGGGTCTTATGACGTGGCCGGAGCTAATGGCCGTGGGGTGGTCCGACGGTGAATCAAAGAATAGGCCGGAGTTGGAGAGATGAAGGAAGGTGATAGCTTAGGGTTAGGTTTCGGTTTGGGTTGGTGGAGGAAGGATGGTGATGAAGGTGCAAAATAATGGAGAAAGAGTTTTTACATGAGGATAGAGAAGATGGTGATGCTAGCCTAGGGATTAGGGCCAGCTAGGGCTCCTTGGGATGGGGGAAATGTTCACATGAAGGAATATAGGGTGTAGATGTGATAGGTTTAAAATTGAGGGTGGAGATTGAGTAGGGGAAGATTTGGAGTGTAGCACACTCAAAAAATGGGAAAATAGTGTCGAACCGGTCAAAAGAGGGAGAAGGTTTCTTTATGGACTTGGATCCAATAGGAGGTGGACACCTCATTAAAATTTTGCATAAAGGTCCCTAACAATTAGGAAATTGCACAAATAATGTAAATTAGGATCGGATGAGGAAAAATACCATATTTGGTGTGATGTAGTGGGTTAAAATAGTGTGTGGTATTTAGTATGAACCTTGAGGGTGTGAGTGGGGGTTTGGGTTTGGATTTAGTTTTGGGTGAGGTTGGGTCCTTACACCTATTTAATCAAAATTAGTGTAAGTGGTGCTTTTTAATTAATTGGGAATACTTAGGGTTAAAATTGGGTGGGACACAAGTGTCATAGACGTAGTAGACTCAGAATAGAATATTGTCATTAATTGGGTTGTATAAAACGGGTAGAGATTGTGTCTCCAATTTCGATTGGAACAGACAAATATACAAAGTTGGATTTATTTGGATTTAACTATGGACGTTTGTAACAAATATTGTGCTACTAAAATAAAGCACAAGAGAGGGTATTTATGAGTTACATATATGTCAAAATGGAAGGCTGACATGTCTAGAAAAAGTGTGTAAAATTTGTTTGAAGGCAAATGCTAGTGTAGCGCTCCAAATATCGAAACAACGGTAATGTGCACAAGGTGATACGAATATTGCATAATAATCTAAAATAATATATTTTAATTCTAATTTGCTTCAAACTAACCCTAGTCTCTTTATCTATGCTAAGTAGACCTAAAATTTGGTCGAGGGATTTTACAATTTTCCCAACTTATAAGAATTTAGTCCTCGAAATTAAAATAACACATAATAAGCTATATATTATCAAGCAATGCTACAAACATACCTAGGACCGGTGGAGTTGGCATTTACACTATCTGTTGGGCTCTATTGGCACACTGGGAACACTCCTGAACCTGTTGTTGGTTCGACCCGTACCTCAAACACTGTCCTAACTTTCTTCTGCAACTAGGACGGTTAATATCTCAACATTCTTTCCTAGGTATAACATCATCATCATATAGTATCCATATTGAAATCCTGTATCCTAACTTCTTACAATCGCTCTTAGCAGCAATAAGTCTAATCTAGCTAGTCAGTCATACCTAGTCTAGAAGCTTAACTCAAACAATTCCTAGTAGAAGTATATGTAATGAAATACGACATAAGTCTCTACTCAATACATAGTAATAATAATATATAGAAATTATGTAATAAGTATCTATTCAATCATTCTAAATATCCTAGAATAAAATATAACAATTACAATAACAAGAATATGATTCCTAAAATTCATAGGCTAGGGCAAATTGGATTTAGGCTCCCATAACACCATCTACTACTAAGGATTAGGTTCAGCAAGCTCATGTCCTATTAATCAAAAGTCTAAATCTCTATCCTTAAGTAGTTTATGTGTAATCCACAATATTCAGCTACCATTCCTGTCAGACTTCTATCTTCCATTTATACTCCATTCTCATGTGTCAATATATAATCTAAGAGTCCAGTGGTAATCCTCTACCAATTGACCAATGAGTCAGCGTGTAATCTAAACCTATATTTCGTTCCTTGAAATAAGACCTCCGTAGACTGTCCAACTTTGAAAGGTAAAAAAAAAGTGAGCGATCTTGGTGAGTTAATCTGCGATCACCCATACCGCATTGCAACCACTAGGACTCCTCGGAAAGCCCGTAATGAAGTCCATAGTGATGTGCTCCTATTTTTACTTAGGTATCGGGAGTGGATTTAAGTAAACCTGCAGACCTCTGATGCTCAGCCTTGACCTGCTGACTTACCAGACACTTTTCCATAAAGCGGGCTATCTTTCTCTTTATTCCATGCCACCAATAGTACTGCCTCAAATCTCTATATATCTTGTGCCTCATGGATGAATAGAGTATGCTGAACTATGTGCCTCCGACATCAGCTCCTGAAAAAATTCTTCGTTCGAAACATAGAGACGATCTCCACATCTCAAAGTCCCGTCCTCGTGTATCCGCAATCCTGTCTGCATCCTGACTTCTATCCTTTGTCGAAGTCTCTAGAATCTGGCATATGTTGGTAAGGCAGCCATGATCCTCTCAACCAATGTCAATTTTACCTGAAAATTTGACAACTAGCCGTCTGCTCCGGTCATAATGACCTCTATACTCAACTTCTCCAAATCTCTCAATAGGTGTTGCTGGGTAGTCAAAAAGAATATCCTGGGCCTCCTGCTTAATGCGTCAGCTACCACATTGGCCTTTCTCTAATGTTACTGTAGCTCAGTCTCAAAGTCTGTCATCACCTCTAGCCAACGTCTTTGTCTCCGGTTTAGGTCCTTTCCTAAATTTTTAAAGAAACTCAAGGTCAGGTACTTATCGCGAATCTTATCTTGTTGCCACTCTACCTTTTTACCTCGAACCTGGGGTTTCTCCTAGTTTACTCCATGCGTACCCTTCATTCAAACTATATAGGTACCATCTTATTTATAACTGGCCATCTATTATAGGTAGTTTACGATATTCAACTCAAGGCTATAACATCTGTCGATACTCTTATCCTTCAATCTAATTGCTCTATTCCAGATACTAGCTTAACTAATCGAATTATCAATGGTGAAAACATGAGCCTAATAGACACTGACAACCAAAATAAGTCAAGTATATCTAATCTAATTTGAAAGCTACCATGTAGTACTCAAGTTATCTCATCATCCAAATATTGGGTCTAGCAATCTACGTCTAGCCATCTACCTATCTGTTTTAGCTTAGTCATATAATCATCATTATCTAAAGGATAGAAAAATTTCTAGGTATGGTACCATAAGTCACAAGGCAACTAGGGATTAACCACTATGGTTTGCTACCTAGAGTGCTATTTCATACTCTATTTTTATTAGTACCCAATAATCTTCTTCTAAATGTGGGTCTAAAATTCTGTCTTGTCAAGTTCATAATATCGTTCCTTGTATCACCATCATAAGACTACAACTAATTTCTAGCATCTAGCTATGTCCTCCCCTATTTATTTTAGAGTCTTAGAATCAAACAACCTTTCTAGCTTCTTATACTTACAAATCACGGCTACCTTAAGTAAGGGTAGGGTCTAGTTTTAAGTCTCTACTTCTATGTCTAATTCTTATACCAACAGTCTATACTAGCTCTAGTAACAAGAAAGAACTTATCAACCTTCTCTACCATTGTTAACCATCTACTCAAACATCCTATCAAATATTCCATCTTTGTCTTGACGAGGATCTGCTCCCGGAGGAAATTACCGAGCGCGAGCATCCATCTTCCCGAAATAAGGAAAATGAGAAACAATAATAATGATGTCGATGATAATTGAACAAATACAGTATTAAAGTCCAATGGCGATAATCGAATACAAGATGAGTTTTAAAATCAGTTATGGATTAAAATCTTATTCAACATTAATCCTAAGTTGCAGGCTCATTCAGTACAGTAACGTAACCAAAATGATATGCTCTGACCTGCATAGGCCACCGATAAAACCATGACACACCCCAGTCCCAAAATGTATGGGACCAGATACGTGACAATGACCAGCTGGTACAACTCCGTAGGGCTTTCGAATTTAATGGACCCAACGAAGTGTACTTACGCTGTCCACGATCAAGTGATCCAGTTAATAATCTAATTCTATAATGCAACAACTAAACTAAATCTCAATCCATGGTAAATAAATCTTAAGAAAAAATGATACGCATCATCAGTCTGCAGCCAAATAATACATCCGTTTGAATAACATAGGCCTATAAACACTAGGCTACAAAAGCAGAATTAAAATAGAAAGTAGTACATGACTGTAATAGCTGAAGAATGTAACGATACCTGTAATGATGTCTACGCTCCACTAGATCAAGCATCATGTAAACTGCATAAATAACCTGGAAGGGAACCATGTCCTCAGAGGGACGTATCAAGATATAAAAAGTATATGCCATAATGTAAATACTAAGTAAAGTAAATCAGGGTGAACTATCCTCCTAAGTGAATACAATTTGAGGACAACTTAGTGCGTATGGGAAGTGTAGGCTAGACATATGCTGACATAATTCACCAATCACCGTAACTGGCTAGTATATGCCACATATGCCCCCATAACAAGGGCCCTCGCGTATGTAATAACGGTCGTAATGCTCCGAAGAATGCGGCGCCTGAATACAGTAACGTCCGTATCATTCTGTAGAAGGCAGAATTGGCACAAATAATAACGTCCGTATCACTACATAGAACGCAAAATCTGCATAAATAATAACGTCCATATCGCTCCGAAGAACGCAAAATCTGCATAAATAAAGAGGTGGGTGTCCTATACGCCTACTAGTTGTCCTCCCCACCCAATGCCAATGTACAAGTCGCGAATATGACATGGACATCTCGTACTATAATGCAAGTCACTAAAAAAATATGCAACTAAGCTAAATACCGTCATATGTGCTTCTCACACCGATGGCCAGTCAAGCATGAAGCACGCGTCCCTACATGAACTCTCTGTGACGTGCAATGATACGTGTCAAGGCCTGGAGAGTCATATTGATAACTCTACAACTTTAGGTGCGTCCACTAGACAATAGGTCAGACACAAGCGCTAACGTCAATGCCTTCGTTGACTGCACCCGAGTCTTTCTCGGACGCGCACAATTATATAATATTTAAACAATAAAACATGTAACTAATAATAATTGAATTTAAACAGTACAACAAGGCAATGTATACTTGCTTGGAACTCTGATGTGCATAATTAATGATCCGAAACCAGCAGCTAAGGCAGTATCGTCTTGGATGCCTATGAATAAATAACAATAAATATTAATCACTACATTATGCTATGCTAATTAAGTATACAAGTATGACTTTCGAAACGTCATGAGTTACACATATACCAATTAAACATTCTATTTAAATACGATGGCTAGGGTTGACTAGTCACGGGTCAAGGGGGTAGGTGTACACTAAGGTATCATTTCTTACATGCTACAATCATGGTCACAGCTATGATTAGTGTAGGTGCTAAGTCGTACCTCTAACACATGGGTACCAGGTATCCTACTTATTTCCAGGACACGTCTACTGTGGATAACCATCTAGGTCTCCGTGTACGGGAATTATAACTACACTGCAATTAGAAACTGACAAAAGGGGGGTCACGACTGGTCAACTAGCAAGGTCGCGTGTACACACAACTAAGACGTACACATGTCATATCCTAATTACTGTGCACAACAAGACAACGGATTATCAAAATATGTTATGAAACCAAATAACGTATACACAAAATACAACTCCTAGCTAACATGTTAGTGTGCACAAGGCAAGTTGTCTAACACCTAGGTCAACACAAGTGTTCCTTATTAAATAACCAGTTTTACTATGAGGTAAACTCTAACACTAATTTTATTCGAACTCATGAACACCTATACACAAGGGTTCATACTACACGTATCCATTCGATAATACATCAACACAACTGTATATGACAAAGAGAAGGAAATATGTACCTAGTCGATCGTATCCCGGGGGGGGGGGGGGGTTATCCGCAGCTCGTCGGTGGCTTGCCTCCGGTGGTGGAGGGCGGTGCTCCGGTGAGTCACTGTACATTATAGCAGCAGCACCGGCAGTAGCTGCGATAATGGTAGCAGCCTGCATGGACAGGGGCAACGGGTCATGGGGGTGCTGTGGTGGCGGGTTGGTCGCTAAGGTAAGGTGGTGACGGTCGAAGGAGACGGGGGTCAAGTGAGATGTTAGTGATGGTGATGGTATTGGTGATGGTCGTGTTAGTGATGGTGGCATTGGCGATGGTTGTGACGGTGGTTGTGGTAGTGATGACGGTGTGCTGGCAACGGTGATGATTGTGAGATGGTTGAGGGAGCTGCTGTCGAGGGGGAAGAAGAAAAGGTCGGGGGAGCTTCTGGTGGTGGTGGGGGTGACTGGTGATGATAAAGATGGTATTGTTGATGGTGATGTTGGTGACGGGGACGATGGTGGTGATGTTGATGACGGTGGTGATGGAGATGGTGATGACATTGGTGATGGTGATGATGGTGGCGGTAGTTATCTGTGGTGGCGGTTGGGATGACTGGGGATGAAGGGGAGTCGGTCGAGAAGGTGGTTGGGTGATCCGACGAGGGGATGATGGAGATGTCGGAGGTGATGACCGTAGAGATTGGCAGTGCTGTCAGGGTTAAAACTGACCGGAGTCAACGGCTGCTCAGTGAGGTTGCACTGCTCGGGAAGATGTATCCTGGCGGAGGAGGAGGATGGGGATGAAGAGGTCGAGAGGTCGGGGACGGTGACCGGGGATGAGAGGTCGTAGTGGTGGGGCTGTGGTGCTCGGGGATGACCAGGTCGATCGGAGAAGGAGGCTATGTGTAGTGGAGGCTCAGGCGAAGGGGTCGTGTGGCACGGCCAGAGCTAATGGCCGTGGGGTGGTCCGACGGTGAATCAGAGAAGAGGCCAGAGTTGGAGAGATGAAGGAAGGTGATGGCTTAGGATTAGGTTTCGGTTTTGGTTGGTGGAGGAAGGATGGTGATGAAGGTGCAAAATAATAGAGAAAGACGTTTTACATAAGGAGAGAGAAGATGGTGATGCTAGCCTAGCCAGCTAGGGCTCCTTGGGATAGAAGAAATGTTCACATGAAGGAATGTAGGGTGTAGATAAGATAGGTTTAAAATAGAGGGTGGAGATTGTATAGGGGGAGGTTTGGAGTGTAGCACACTCAAAAATGGGAAAAATAATATAGAACCGGTCAAAAGAGGGGGAAGGTTTCTTCATGGACTTGGATCCAATAGGAGGTGGACACCTCATTGAAATTTTGCATAAAGGTCCCTAACAATTGGGAAATTGCATAAATAATGTAAATTTGGATTGGATGAGAAAAAATACCATGTTTGGTGTGATATAGTGGGTTAAAATGGTATATGGTATTTAGTATGAACCTTGAGGGTATGAGTGGAGGTTTGGGTTGGATTTGGATCTAGTTTTGGGTGAGGTTGGGTCCTTACACCAATTTAATCAAAATTAGTGTAAGTGGTTCTCTTTAATTAATTGGGAATACATAGGATTAAAATTGGGTGGGACACAAGTATTATGAACGCAGTAGACTCAGAATAGAATATTGTCATTAATTGGGTTATACAAAACGGGTTAAGGTTGTGTCTCCAATTTCTATTGGAACGGACAAATATGCAAAATTAGATTTATTTGGATTTAAGAATGAACGTTTGTAACAAATATTGTGCGACTAAAATGAAGCACAAGAGAGGGTATTTATGAGTTACACAGAGGTCAGAATGGAAGGCTGATACGTCTAGAAAAAGTGTGTGAAATTTGTTTGAAGGCAAATGATAGTATAGCGCTCCAAATATCGAAGCAACGGTAAGGTGCACAAGGTGATACGAATATTGTAAAATAATCTAAAATACTGTGTTTTAATTCTAATTGTCTTCAAACTAACCCTAGTCTCTTTATCTAAGCTAAGTAGACCTAAAATTTGGTCGAAGGATTTTATATATGTATAAGATACTTAATCCATGCGCATGACATCCCTACGCATGGGTAAATTGCTTATGATTTACCAGTTTCTTCTATTGCTGCCTTCATTGCAAGTGTTTTAACTGGTGTGTGTACTTGTCATACAGGATTCACCTTGGATCCCCTTGGTTGTGATGGAGCATAGAAGGATATCATAAGTTCTATTGTTCATGATGAACAAACCTATTACCTGGAAGATTGTTCGTGGTCTTCCAACCTAGCTCACCGTAGTTATTCCCCGTATATGGCCGCCATGGTTATAGGGTTTGGAGTCACATCCCAACCGGGATTTCTATCCACGTCCTTTCATACGACAGAGTTGGGTCTGTTGGCTCAGCTCTGTGTTGCAATCCCTTGCTATCCATCGATATAGATTCTTTTCCCATGTATTGTGGCTTCACTGAGGAGTTTGCTGAAGTGATAACCTAGAATAAATATGTTGAGCTACCGGCTTTACACGTGTTGGTACCAAAAATAACACAGATGGTTCTCCTTCTTTTCTAATGAACTCATGATCTTGAATATCAATAAAAATCTAAAATATAATAGACTTCCATCATATTTACTCATGATCTTAAATATTAATGTAAATTTTCTTTTTTTAAAAACTTTTTTATTGTTGTGTGTATCGTGGTTACGAATATTATACCAGACATAATATGGACATAGTATAGTATAATAACTTGTGATAAACAGACCCTATCGTAGGTAATATAAACATGATAGGTTAGAGTAGTCTTATGAGAAATTTTTGAAGGCGATACCATTTGCAATAGTTAGGATTTTTCGGTGTAAACCGGTAGGCGAGAAAGTTTGCTTGTAGTTGTGTACAATCATGGTGAGGTATTTTGTAAAGATAAAAAGAAATGAGTCAGAGGTAATATGGACATGACTATTTTCTCTTCTGGGAGGATGAACAGCTCATAGTTCAGATGTGATACAGACGTGAATTACATGACTCAGAGACTTTTTTAGGATCCATTATTTATTGTGTATTCGGGACTCCCAAGTACTGATAATAGATTTTTACCGCGTACGGTAGAGGCAGACCGGATTATATATCGGGGAAGAGATGCAATAATTTTTTTTGATGCCTAACTTAGGCATAGTTTTTTTAGGAACTTGTCGTTGATTGGCTTCATTAGTAATTCACCATTAGGCTTAGCGAGCCTATATGTGCCATTAGAGTAGACTCTCAACTACGAATGAGCCCTCCAACTTGGCTTAGAACTTTACTGTCGACCAGTGGGTCATGAACATTGGTTGTATCACTATTAAGACAAGATCGCCGACCTAGAATGTCCTTTACTTCACTTTTTTGTTGAAGGTACTGGAAATTTATTCTTGATATGGCTCGATGCACTGTTGAGCCAAGAGGCATCTTTCGTCAAGTGCCTCCAACTCGTGTAGACGCCAACGATGTTTGTCTTCGGTGGTTAGCTGGTTGGAGAGAGCTACCCTGAGAGAAAGAATATGGGTTTCCAAAGGAAGCACAGATTCACTTCTGTAAACCAAAGAGAATGGCATGTTGACAGTCAGAGTTTAGATCGTCGTGCGGTAGGCCCATAAACATTCGTCAAGCTTCTCGTTCCAGTCACGCTTATACGCTTATTGGATGAAATAAACTTTTTAAGTAGCTTAATTATAATTTTGTTAAACGCTTCTGCCAATCCATTTGTGTTGGGTTATAGGCTGTCGAAGCTACTTTTTGGATTCAATTTTTATCGCAAAATAGAAAGAAAGCGTGACTCACAAACTGCGGATCGTTGTCATGAATGATCCTATGAGGCAAGCCGAAGCGGTAGATGACGTAATATTTTAGGAAACTAATCAAGTTTGATGCTTTTACTTTTGTGAGCGAAACGACTTCTGCCCATTTAGAGAAATAATCCTTGATAGCCAAGATAAACTGGTACCACTTAGACGAAGGCGGACTAATCGACCCGATGATGTCCATACCCCATGCTTAAAATGACCAAGATACAACAGTCTAGTATAGAAACTCCGAGGGTTGATGGATGAAATCAGAATAAATTTGACACATTCTGCACTTCTTTGCTTAATCAACGACATCGGCTACCATCATTAGCTAATAATAGCCCATACGTCGAAGACGGTCATGTAGCTTAGGACAGGGTCGGTGTGCACCACAAACACCATCGTGGTCTTCATGGAGTACTTATTTTGCTTCTACGTCCGATAACTTCTGTGTCCAATAGGCATCGTAGCAAGAGCCTATCGTATGAATGATGGTACAATATCTTAGTAGCTATTTCATAGTAGAACATGAGAGAGCTTCTTCTAATGGAAGTGGCCTCCTTCGAGTCATTTGGAAGGATTCTAAGCCTCCAGTCTTTGACATTAACGTATGTTTCCATAAAGTGTCTTAGAGACAAGCATAAGTTGTTCTTAGGGCAGACCAGTTCTTGTCTGACCACTATGACCAATTAATGGGTCTTAATAAGGACTTCCAAGGAAGCCACGAGATCGATAAGTGCATTAGCTTCGATATTTTGTAGCCGCGACACATATTCTATGAAGAACCCTGTAAAAGTAGAAATCTTGTTGACTGCCATTTGATGGTAGGAAGAGTCCTTATGACAGACTTCATACTCACCACGGACCTGACTGACTATCAGTTTGGAATCACCGTAAGCTTCTAGGTAGTTTACTTCTAACTGTTTAGCCAATTGAAGCCTAATAATAAGCGCATTATATTCTGCCACATTATTGGAACATGGCTTTGTGAGTGAATAAGTACGATTGATGACCAGGTCATCGAGAAAAATCAACACTACCCCCACTCTAGGGATGATATTGCCCTTAGGCCCTATTCCTAAAATACCATCGAAGAACATTCGCCATACGACCTCTATTATCACCGTGTTAGATTCTAACACCTTATTTGGATTGTCGTCGTAAAGCTTCAAAGTTTTTGGCACTGGGTGAGCTGCCTGGAAATCAGTCAATGCTTGGACCTTAACCACCTTTTGTTGGACAAATATCATGTCATAAAGTGACAGTAGTATTGCCCAAGTGGCTAAACGAGAGTTAAGTACCCTAGGCTTAGACATGAGAACTCTAAGGGGGTTAACTCATGAAATCACGTAGATTGTTTGCTTGGTCAAATAATGTTGGATCTTTTGAACATCGAAGAATAGGAAGAGGCACTCATTATTGATAGGGTTGTATCTGTATTTCATGCTGATCATCATCGTACCAAGGTAGTAGATGGCCCGCTCATGACCTATGTCACTTTTCTAGGATAATAAGGCACCAAGAGAGTAATACTTTGCTCGACGTAAAGCAGGAAGGGTTTTCCCATGACCGGAGCCACTAAAACTGAGGGCTTCATGAGGTAGTTCTTGAAGTCGTCGAAGGCTCATTGACATTCTTCAGTCCAAATGAAGGAGTCTCCCTTCTTCATGAGCTGAGTGAATGGTCGATATCGCCTAGAGCGGTTGGATATGAATTGCATGATATAGGCTAACCTTTCTTGCAGATCGCAAAGCTCTCAAAGGTTTTTTGGAGGGTGGATATCAAGGATAGCCTTGGTCTTCTCAGGGTTAATATAAATATCCTTTGAAGTTATGATAAAGCCCAAGAACTTTCCATTGGAGACTCCTAGGAAAGACTTGGTTGGGTTTATCGTGAGTTGATGTGCTCACATTAGGTCAAATACAGTCCTCAGATCATGGAGGTGGTCTTTTGGAGACGGCTCTTGATAGCGATGTCATCAAAATAATTTTCGATTATCTTGCACAGGTGTTCATAGAAGATGGTGCTAATAGTTTGCCGGTATGTCGCACCTACATTCTTTAACTCAAAGGGCATTACTGTATAATAGTATACCCCTATTGGTGTCCGAAATGACGTATGTTTCTTGTCATCTGGTAATATTTTAATCTGATTGTAGCCTGAGAACCCATCCGTGAAAGACATATGATCAAAACTACATGTGTTGTCAATCATCACGTCTGTGATTGGAAGGGAAACTCATCCTTTGGACAAGCCGCGTTAAAATTACGAAAGTCTATGCAGACTCGTATTTTTCTTTTTTTTAGTGGGAATAATATTAGCTATCCAGTCCGTATGTTTCTCTTCGCGAATAAAGCCCTTTGCTATTAGCTTATTCACTTCAGATTCAATTATGTCCATAACATCTTGACAGAACAACCTTTGATGTTGCTTTACTAGCTTAGCGTCTGGCAGAATATTGAGCTTGTGCATTACGATTTGAGGATCCAAGACTGGCATATCTTCATAGATTCATACGAATACTTTGATGTATTCCATTACCAGCTGGATAAGGGATTCACTCTCTTCCTTGGAGATGTTTTTGCTGATAAAAATGGGTTTCAAAGCGGAGTCGTCACCCAAATCAACCTGCACCACCTCATCTTCAGTAGGAGGTTCTCGCTGTTCAAACCATAATTCCCATTGTGCTTCAAGTTTTTGTGCCCACGGTTCTACTTTAAATGTCTCAATCAGGTATTCATTGTCTTCTTCTGGGTCTGTTGACACCATATTGATAGGCAATGTTTACTTGAGCATATCTCTGATACTAGTGTCAAAGTCCCAGTCAGACAACTGTGAAGATTGAGATTGCAGCTTATCCTCTTCCCCTGAGTCTTCGGCGGTTGTAGGAGGTGTGACATACCCCAAACCATGACAGGTTTGTTGGTAGTACGTCTCAGGCTTGCCCTTGGGAGCAAAGTGATGTAACGACAAGCTTGGCAAGCATCACCCTTTTCCATATTTTAGGCCTTGGTCACTTTTCAAATCATATCATATCTTCTGGAGGATGAGCTTAGTTTGAATGTTGTAGCGGTGAAGTTACATTCTGCTACTTTTTGGTTCCAGTTCTTTCGAGATAAAGTCTTGACGATCTTTGTCCTATGCAAAAATGATGGGTTTGTTTCCTCTTTTTTTGACGAAATTATAAAGCAGGAATCTTGGCTAAGGAGGATTCGGTCTACTGCATGACCGGTAGTTATCTGTGTGAGCAGGTGTAGACCCAAAATATATTCTAACGAATATATGGCATTCCAATGTGCAATAATAGAGTAACTCAAGGATAGGCCTTTATTAAGAAAATATGGAATCTTTTTTGATAGAATTACATCATTGTAAGAAGGTGTTCAGTGGACGCCACGACATACTCTTCCTTTGGTAGCCATCAGTGACGTTAACGGTAATGAAGCTTTCCTATGGAGTTTAATTGCTAGAGGTTCTATGTTTTTACCGTGGGAGGATCTCTGTTTGATGGACGTCCCTATCTTCAAAGCTTGTACCAAAGGCTCAAGAGCCTTTTTGCGAAGCTTGACCATGAGAGGGGCAGATATGTGGGCATGACGTCTCATAAGATAGATTTTTAGAGGTTCATCTTGAGCCAAACTAACATCTGCTTTGTCGTCGACGTCATTTCCTCCCTAATCTAGGTGGATCTTTTTGTACAAGATCAAGTCGGAATAGTAGGCTTTGACACCTTTGAAAGGTTCAACGTCTGCAAACTCTGTCTGGACGATGTCATTGTCGTCAACATACTTCGAGCACTGATGAAGAGTATGAAGAGTATATGGCACGATCATGTACTCATGTATCCAAGGGTGTCCTAGAAGGACATTATAGGATACCTTTACATCGATGATGTATCAAGTCACCTCTGTTCGTAAGTCGCCTATTTGATATTTTAGGCAGATTTTTCCTAGAGAATAACTCATCCCGGCATTGAAGCCACTGATGGTCGTCTTGGTGGCTGACATTCGATGCATAGGGATTCCCAAGGTCTGGATCAGACTTCGGAGAATGATATTGAGAGAGAACCCTAGATCAATGTGCATCCGGTCCACCTTAATGGCGTTGATATACCCTGTATAATACATGGGTCTATCATGCTTGTTATTTTTTAGCAGTATGTCTTGTTGCGAGAATATGATATTCGAGATTACCTCCATATGTTGTTACAGTAGGGACATGCAGCGAGATCGTCGACCGACGGCTTGACTTGGGAGAGAAAGAAGTCGGTATTCTGTAATGCCTCACTCAGAGCATCACGAATCTCTTTGGAGAGACGAAGGAGCTCAAAGATTGATTACTTTGCAGGGGTATTGGCAAGCTGTGCCAATATGTCAAAGTTGTAAGGCTTTTCTAGTACATGAGCTACATCTTTTCTTATAGGTTTGTCAAAGCGTACCTCTTTCTACTTCTGCCCGTCTGCTACAGGAGGTTGGGACGGACCTAGATCATATGCTACTGGAGTTGTGGGTATAGTCGTCGAAGGTATATTGTCATCTAAGGCCGCATCATAGTATCACATGTAGGTCTGCCCTGACCTGGTTACCCCAGCTAGGGCATCGTCAGTCAATGGAGAGATCGTGTGACAAGACTTGGTCTTTTTTACTTTAGATTTGGCAGCGAGAGACGTCGTTTATTGTATCAGATCCGGGATAAGGTCTGGGTAAACCCACATGACTTTGCCTTGCAGAGTGGTTAGTGGTACCAGCCCAGCTGCTCAAACTGGAGGGAGATTTATGACCTCCATCGTTGTCCTAGGTATCAAACAATGCTGTCTTGGGCTTCTACCGCTGGAAAGTTGCCAAATTGGAGGGATACCATATTTGCTGTGACTGTTTTCTCTTTAAAGTCTAAAGTTAGAGCTTTGGAGTCTAGCAGTCGTTGGATGTGTCTCTTCAACACATAATAATCTCGTATTGGATGATGGATGTATCGATGGTAGTGGCAGTATTTGGGAGGATATACCATATTTTTCTACTTGGAAGGATAAGGTTATCATATCCCGAGTTTCTAAAGTGTGTCTCGGTCGCTCATTGTATCAAAGCGAGCTCGCAGCTCCCTGACTTACCGGATCGCATCTTGAGCGTCGTCAGATGACAGATGAGTAGAAGATCATAACAAGATTTGTCTGGTTCCCATGGTGGGAGAGAAAATGATCGTACTTGACTCTCTATTATTTCTCGGTTCTTGTCTAGATTATTTTGAGATCCTTGGTATTTGTGGGACCATACTTTCCCTGAGGACCAGCACGATTTATGTTAGAGTTTGTATCGAGGTACTTAAGGCTTGCATTATGGCTTCGAGCATCTCAAGAAATTGTTGATCATTTGGGGCTTGATCGTCTCCTGCCATGTATACAAGCATTACATGGGGAGAGACAGATGGAACTGTGGAAGCTTCACTTTCTGTCTTTGTATTTCGAGCCTCGTTGTCTTCAGAAAAAGAAGGCAGTATTGCATCATCGTCGGAGTCTAGGAGATGGATACCCCCAGCCTTGGCGATTGTTTTATCATAGTGGACTTGGCTACCCCCAGACAAGTTGTCTTGTCCCAGTACCAGAATATGGAGACGGACATTGCTAGCTATCCCATACAAGGTACTATATGTCGTATGTCGGTCACGACTATATAAGACAAGGGGGTGCAAGCTACAATCAAGTCTACTAGGGTCAAGAACTTCTATGTCTCAATCATTCAAACAAGAAACAATAAGCATAGATCATATGTGATAAAGTAATAAGGCATCCCAAATGCTTTCTTAAAATATTATGGAGTCCAGCTGTAAAAAATAAGAAGCTACAAGAGTAACAAAAGTACATGACAGTGATCAGCTATAGTCTAATTTAATACAATCATGTAAGAAAACTAATGTCTTGATGAGCCGGCTAACAAGTGCCTGTGGCTAAACGCCAAAAGAAGTAAATGTACAATGATGAGCCAAAAAGAAGAAAACCTACTCGCTATCCCCTGCGACCATGTTCTTGGTAGGCGCCATGAGTTGGAGGAAGGTACACTGGATCCTCGAGTGCTGGCTCAAAACTTGGCCATGAAAAACAAGTGGACTTATTGTCACGCCCCAGTCCCAAATACGTAGGATTAGGAACACGTAAGCATGCCAGCCGCATGGATATGGCAACACCAATATATGGAAATCATAACCCATACGTACGCTGTAATATGAATATAAACTCACATGTGGTATATATAATGTCACAAGTCGCAGATATGCTAATCTCATCCACACAACAAGTCATAGAAAAGAAATACTAAACTAGAATAAGGAGTCTGAAATATCTAAAATAATAGTCGGGTGGAGACAAATCCACTACCCATGGCTATATCCAAAACTAAAATGAGAGAGGAGTATAAAGTCTCCAATGTAAAATAATGTGAAGACAGAAGTCCATCAGCTAAAAGAATCCATCGCCAGATAATCAACGATGCTCAGAAGGTAAGACCTCCTCGACAGAAAATAATGCGTCAGGTCCAGGCCCATACTCCTGCAAATACTCAAGAGAAGATACACCTGGCAGGGGACCAGGTCCTCAGAGGGACGTAACAAGATACACAAAACACATGCCAATTTGAATACAGTAAACATGTATATAATTTGAAAATAAATAAGTACGCTGTACAAGACAATCTATATGAATGCAAATGAGGACAAGTTTTCGACGTATCGGCAAGGGTAGGCTACTCGATCTAATCCTCACGCTCGTCAGTGGACATCATCAGCCGACATACCTCTGGGGTAGCGACCCTCGGACTCCATCAATCGACATACCTCGGGGGTAGCGACCATCGGACATGACCACCATAGTGCGTGCTAGTTAATATGGTTTACCAGAGTGGTTAAAAGCCCATACGCCTAATGATTGTCCTCTATGATACTAGGTGCCATGTGTGTGTCAACATATCTAATACATAGTAATGATTGGAGAAAAACTACACATGCAAGAACTATACAGAAATGAAATAAAAAAAAAAATATAAATAGCATGCAAAGTACTGTAAACAATTTGGCAAGGTATCTTGCCTGGGGTCCTGCTGCTGGTATGAATCAGAGTCCAAGTCACAGTCCAAATAGCCTATGTATTACAAATTTATCACGTCAAAAGATAATTTATTTTAATTTATTTAATTCTGTAATAATTACTCTAAAATCCTATTTTAATCTTATTATTCTAATTTTTAGGTTAATGCCTAAATTTTGTCCAAAGGAATTGAATTTTATCGACTCGAGACTTATGACACGCAAATCGAGGCAATCTATTGACCGAAAAGTCAACTGACACAAACTTGACTTTCATGCATGAATTCCTGTAGATTTCAGCGTCAAAAATATGCTAGAATTTATGGCTCGTTCGAATTCAAATTTGTTTGGAAATTATGGCACATACAAGTTTCGTATCGTGCACCGATGGTTAAATTTTACCCTAGAAGTTCTACAGAATTAACAATATAAAAATACTTCGTAATAAATTCTGGGAAAAACATATGTTAATGATCTCGACATTAGCTTTTCGAAACTTTAAACGGTTCATGATTCTGATTCCTGGTTCTCCCGGAATCACGAAAACATCGAAACACGTCTATTTTCAGATATGCTGTGTTCTACGAATTTTCCAGAATTCAATAATAATAATTTCGTAAAACAAATTATATAATCAGAAAGCTAACCTCAATATCTTTCTAACACAAAAAACTAGGTCTTATTTGGAGTCCGAAGCTATGCGCAATGGCTTCTGGAAGATGAAGGAACCCTAGATGGCAATTCTCCAAAATTCGGCTGAAGAAAAACCCTAGAAATAAACTTAAACTAATATATATATAGAGGAGAGAGAAAGCAGTCGCGGCTCAGATCTTGACACGTGGCAGCCATCCAACGCTGCCCCCCCGCAGTCACTGACAGGCGGCCCCGGCACTGTTTGCTGCGGGAGGCTGACAGGTGGGCCCCCTGTTTGCTGACTGGGCAGAAATTATTTCTTTTTGGGTTTTCTTTTTCAGAAAATAGTTTTTAATTCAGTTTTTGATAATTAACTCAAAATAAATGCTAAAAATAATCAAAAAATTCCCAAAAAATTATAGAAAATATATTTTATTATTTAGAACCTAAAATAAAAGTTTGGGATATTTTTATTTAAGTTTGAATATAAAATAAATTCTTCAAAGTCCTAGAAAATTAGTGTTACTAGTTTTTAATTAACTAAAAATTATGGAAAAACCCCAATAATCTAAAATATCCTAAAATAATTCTAAATAAATATTTATATAAGTAAATATACTAAAAAATTTTATTTTCTAATTAACTAAGAGAATATTCTAAATAAATTCAACATCTATAATAAATATAATAATATAAAATATACATAAAATACCTATTTTGGGTGGGGGAGTTTACAATCTACCCAACTTAAAACAATTTCGTCCTCGAAATTAAAATAAGGCATAATTTGTTAAATTCTTCCCATTCATACATAAGGTACGTCAATTGCAATCTCTTCCAAAAATTTAAATAACAAAATCTATTCAAATCTATCGCGATCATTTCAAAATTAAGATAATCATTGTTCAAATCAAAATTCAACCTATTGTAATCTCTTCTCACTTTTCCAACTCATCAATATCCAAATTTAAATTGAATCCATATAATATCTTCAAGATTTAAATAACCCATATCAAATTTTACCTCACGATCTCCAAGTATCATAATCTCCTCTAGAAGTAATTCGAGTCCAATATTATTCCTATTTTCACTTATAATTTTTTTTTCAACTTTTTAAATTCCATTCACATCCTCAATATTTCAAATAGGTAGTCCAATCATCAATTTTTATTTTATTTTATTTAAATCATCAAATTGAAAAATAATTTAAATACAGTCCACCAATGTTCAAGTCTGAAATTATATATTTATCCTTCAAATTCAAATTGATGATTTTACCTTCAATACTCAAAAATTTAAATTATGTACTTAAGGTATAAATATTGGGTCCTCAATATCAAGATTTTTAAAATTTATTAATCCTCATCATCTTAGTCATTCTTCTAAAATTCTCAAAATTAAATGGCTTGAACCTCTCCCAATCTAATCTTACTCGATCACAATCTAAAAGAAATTCCTCTCGAGTTGCCAATGCACTGCTACCCAACTTAGAATTTACCCATCTATCACAGAAGGCTATATACTTTAAGAAAAATATTCCTTAATTTATTTACTCATGCTATTCAATTATCAAAGTTTTAACACCAAACATATCACCTATGATATACCCTTAATCAATTATAAAAAAGTGTCACTAAGTCATGTGATTAGCCTTATGGGGTATATCTAGTACTATCAGTGTCAACTTATACCAGCACGAGGTTTCGTCTTTCCAAAATAGGGGAAGACGGAGAGAAATAATAAAGAACTCAAGGTGAAGGTGACCGAATACAAGTACGAGGTTCAAAGAGGTTAAAGAATCGAAAAGAGAGTTGTCAGGACAGTTGTGGATTAAAATCCTATTTTTGGTAATTTCCTATTTACCTGCTCGTATCAGTACAGTTATGTAACCGATACGATGTGTCAGACATATCTAGGTGCAAGTATATCTGTCTACTACCATATATCTCAATCCACGTAAAGTAGTCATGCGAAGAGCGAACCAAGCGCACTAAGGTTAGCTAGACCTTAATACACCGATTCTGACTAGGCAATTGTATCGTTGTGTGCACCCAATAATACATATGCCATGAGCAAGCTCGATAAAAGAATAAGCTTGCAAAAACTAGGCTATAATAGCAGCATAAGTCAAGGTAGTACAACAAACATAAATACGCTGGATTATGATGAAAGAAGGTACATAATAATTCAAGTTCACAAAAGATAAGACTCCACAAACTCTACATTTGTCATACTAATTCCTTGTCTAAGTCGATGGTCGACAAAGTAGGGGTATAGCCTCTAAGTTCTACAGTCTGATGAAACATTATCTTCTTATGCTAGCACATAGTTAATGTCATTCAGCTACACTTCAATAATAGGGCAAAAGACTATGTGATACTATGTTGTGAGGTATACTACCCAACTTATAACAATAAACTAATACTGTGACAGTCTTAAGGGTACCGTAGAAGCTCCTGTTAAGGTCTTCGAGAAGGGGTCTTGGTACTTGTTAGGGTATCCTCTTATATTACATAGGTCATGGTCGTCTTAACTCTTAGTCATAGTGCAAGTGTCAATAGTAAGAATGGGACAGTTACTGGCTTCAAGGGAAAGGGAATATAACTCGTATTGAGGTGTGGTATAAGTTACGCAATTTAAAACTAAAGGATAAGCACCAGGTCTCAATCTACAAGAATAACTTAACTATCAAGTTCTAACTACTAAGCACACAATTTTAAAATTCAAGATTACAACTATAATCCTAGCAAACTATGTGTCCTTAACAAAGAAATAAATTACTTGGCCTACTATCAGAAGTGTCAGGTGGCATGAGTTGAAAGATAAAGAAAAGAAGAACATAATTTTGGTCGTCGCACAATTAGCGAACGTTAAGGTCACAGAGGAACAATATGTGAAATAGAGGGGTTCTAGGTAGCATCATGGTTTTCCAAGGGGGAGTGGTATACTAGTTGAATGTTCGAGGTATGATCAAGGGAGAAGTGTTGATTGCATTCCTCTAGGCTTCCTAGGGTGCTGTCTACTAATAACAAGACAATGATATAAGTTTATAGTTCTCCAATACTATCTAACTATGAGGGTTAGATTCAGTCCTAATATTCTCTTTTGGTTTTCTATTGGTTCCTCCATACTAGGGTCAAACATTATGGTAAGCTTCTAACTAACTCTAGTAGTATCTATACTACTCTTAAGTCTTCATAATACATCAAGGGATAATGGTAAACCAATCTATAGATAAGGAATTCTAGGTTCACTAGATATTCTAAACTTAGTGGTGTGTCTATATCCTCGTTGTAATCTTAATAGGTATGCTACTCTAATTATTATCCTAATAATAGGGGTTCCTATATTCTCAGCAGAAGGCTATACTCAAGGAACTATTAGGGAAGCACATGAATCAAGCAGGATACAATTGTTCAAATAGAACAGATAGGAGGAAGATGAATCATAGTCAATTATGGATGAGATCCTATACTCTAGTCCTAGGTGCAGGCTTGCTCGGTACAGTAACGTAACCGAGACAATATGCTCTCGACCTGCATGGGCTACCACAAAAACATGTCATGCCCCAGTCCCAAATACGTAGGACTAGGAACACGTAAGCATGCCAGCCGCATGGATATGGCAACACCAATATATGGAAACCATAACCCATACGTACGCTGTAATATAAATATAAACTCACATGTGGTATATATAATGTCACAAGTCACAGATATGCTAATCTCATCCACACAACAAGTCATAGAAAAGAAATACTAAACTAGAATAAGGAGCCTGAAATATCTAAAATAATAGTCGGGTGGAGACAAATCCACTACCCATGACTATATCCAAAACTAAAATGAGAGAGGAGTATAAAGTCTCCAATGTAAAATAATATGAAGACAGAAGTCCATCAGCTAAAAGAATCCATCGCCAGATAATCAACGATGCTCAGAAGGTAAGACCTCCTCGATAGAAAATAATGCGTCAGGTCCAGGCCCGTACTCCTGCAAATACTCAAGAGAAGATACACCTGGCAGGGGACCAGGTCCTCAGAGGGACGTAACAAGATACACAAAACATATGCCAATTTGAATACAGTAAACATGTATATAATTTGAAAATAAATAAGTACGCTGTATAAGACAATCTATATGAATGCAAATGAGGACAAGTTTTCGACGTATGGGCAAAGGTAGGCTACTCGATCTAATCCTCACAACCTCACGCTCGTCAGTGGACATCATCAGCCGACATACCTCTGGGGTAGCGACCCTCGGACTCCATCAATCGACATACCTCGGGGGTAGCGACCATCGGACACGACCACCATAGTGCGTGCTAGTTACTATGGTTTACCAGAGTGGTTAAAAGCCCATACGCCTAATGATTGTCCTCTATGATACTAGGTGCCATGTGTGTGTCAATATATCTAATACATAGTAATGATTGGAGAAAAACTACACATGCAAGAACTATACAGAAATGAAATAAAAATAAAAATAAAATAAAATAAATAGCATGCAAAGTACTGTAAATAATTTGGCAAGGTATCTTGCCTGGGGTCCTGCTGCTGGTATGAATCAGAGTCAAGTCACAGTCCAAATAGCCTATGTATTACAAATTTATCACGTCAAAAGATAATTTATTTTAATTTATTTAATTCTGTAATAATTACTCTAAAATCCTATTTTAATCTTATTATTCTGATTTTTAGGTTAATGCCTAAATTTTGTCCAAAGGAATTGAATTTTATCGACTCGAGACTCATGGCACGCAAATCGAGACAATCTGTTGACCGAAAAGTCAACTGACACAAACTTGACTTTCATGCATGAATTCCTGTAGATTTCAGCGTCAAAAATATGCTGGAATTTACGGCTCCTCCAAATTCAAATTCGTTTGGAAATTATGGCACATACAAGTTTTGTATCGTGCACCGATGGTTAAATTTTACCCTAGAAGTTCTACAGAATTAACAATATAAAAATACTTCGTAATAAATTCTGGGAAAGACATATGTCAATGATCTCGACATTAACTTTCCGAAACTTTAAACGGTTCATGATTCTGATTCCTGGTTCTCCCGGAATCACGAAAACATCGAAACACGTCTATTTTCGGATATGCTGTGTTCTACGAATTTTCCAGAATTTAATAATAATAATTTCGTAAAACAAATTATATAATCAGAAAGCTAACCTCAATATCTTTCTAACACAAAAAGATAGGCCTCATTTGGAGTCCGGAGCTATGCGCAATGGCTTCTGGAAGATGAAGGAACCCTAGATGGCAATTCTCCAAAATTTGGCTGAAGAAAAACCCTAGAAATAAACTTAAACTAATATATATATGGAGGAGAGAGAAAGCAGTCGCGGCTCAGATCTTGACACGTGGCAGCCATCCAACGCTGTCCGTCCCGCAGTCACTGACAGGCGGGCCTGGCACTGTTTGCTGCGGGAGGCTGACAGGTGGGCCCCCTGTTTGCTGACTGGGCAGAAATTATTTCTTTTTGGGTTTTCTTTTTCAGAAAATAGTTTTTAATTCAGTTTTTGATAATTAACTCAAAATAAATGCTAAAAATAATCAAAAAATTTCCAAAAAATTATAGAAAATATATTTTATTATTTAGAACCTAAAATAAAAGTTTGGGATATTTTTATTTAAGTTTGAATATAAAATAAATTCTTTAAAGTCCTAAAAAATTAGTGTTACTAGTTTTTAATTAACTAAAAATTGTGGAAAAATTCCAATAATCTAAAATAGCCTAAAATAATTTCAAATAAATATTTATATAAGTAAATATACTAAAAACATTTATTTTCTAATTAACTAAGAGAATATTCTAAATAAATTCAATATCTATAATAAATATAATAATATAAAATATACATAAAATACCTATTTTGGGTGAGGGAGTTTACACTTAGATCCCAAATAGCAAGGACCACAAAGGGAGCACAAAATGGAGAAACAAAAGCCCAAGGAAAATATATAATAATACATAGGTTCAATATCATAACTTAGGTCCTTGGCATATCCTAGCACCAAGGTCCAACCCTACAACCAAACAAGAAAAAGGGTTGAACCATCACACTGTGATAGTCCACTTCCCTAGGCTACTAGCTGAACAAATATAATCACAACAAAATCCATTTTTTCCAAAGTCGACCAATCATTCGTACGGCTTGTTATTCTTGTGGAGTCTGAGATTATCTCAGAAATAATGCATAATAAGTATCCCCAGATTATGTCATTATCAAATATGAGCTAACCGAACAAAATAAATAAAACAAGAACTTGCAGGATACACCAGTCTCTCGTAGGGCCACTGTGCTAAAAATACGGTATTAGCGGTTCCAGTATTCCTATAGTAAAAGAGTGGCTCGGCATAATAATATAATGCACTCTACTAAGGCTGATGATATACAGTATCTTTGGTGGCCAGCCCACAACGCACTTAGAATAAATATCTGTGAGAAAGTTCGTTGGCATGATCTCGGGATACCATTCCCTCCAATGTTACTACCACTTTTAATTACCTAATTAGCCCTATATGGTGCTTGAAATCTCAAGGCATGGTCACATGAGAATTTTCCTTAAGATGTCGTACAAAGTACGGGAACGCTACATTCTCTCTAGGCCGCATGGGTGTCGGCATAATAAATAGGGGCTACATGCTCTCTAGCCCGCATGGGTGTCGGTGCCGCATATGGTTCAATATCGCATAGAGGTCTTTTGGACTTAGCAAATTTCTTATTCGTTCAGCAAGTGAAAGCACAAGGTGTTCAATGACTGTCACGCCCCAGTCCCAAAATACACGGGACCAGGCCACGTGGCAATAGCCAACTGACACATCTCCGAGGAAATCCTAATTTAATGGATCCACGAAGAGTGCTACGCTGTCCTATAATACTAACATGTCCAATATCAGTCAATAACAGGTAATCTAATCTCATCCACAAAATAAAGAGCAAGAAGTACTAAATAAACTGTTGGATAATAAATACCAGTCTAAAGATGTCATAATACAACCAGTAAAGTCTGGTGGGAACAAACCCACTACTATGACAAAATAAAGTACTGAAATGAGATATAAAAGATAATGACTAGGACATCGACTCTAGATAATGATGCACCCAATCTAGGCTGAAGGCTTACCAACTGGTCACGGGAACTCTGACGGCTGCACCTCTAACTCCTCAGCTGTAGCAAATCTCGTCTCCTGTCCGAGGCCGTATACTGTGGGGTAGAAAGCCTCGTCCAAATCTGGAAAGGTACCAGGTCCTCAGAGGGACGTAACAAGATACATAGAAGCATGCCATATATAAATACTGAATAAGATAAATGCAATAAAGGGTGTGCTAGCCATCTAAGTGAATGCAATATGAGAACAACTGTGAGTATATGGGAAGGTGTAGGCCAGACATATGCTGACATAATTCACCAGTCGTGGCAACCGGCTAGTATATGCCACACATGCCCCCTATAGTACGGGCGCAGGAATACAATAACGTCCGACATTCTATAGAGTGTGGTATCTGCAATGTCATCAAGTAACGCCCAACACCCTTCAGAACGTGGTATCAGTAATATATAAATACGTCCGTATCACTCCGTCGAGTGCGGTATCAGTGTAAAGGAGTGGGGTATCCCATATGCCTACCAGTCGTCCTCTCCTCCCAATGTAGATATACCAGTTAAATAATCGACGCGCATATCCCTTATCTAAATGCCAAGTCTCTATACTAAAATAGTCCTAAATTGCTTTCTAACCATGATGCACGTCACACGCAGCGATAACTAGTCGATCACGCGAACTCGCATCCCAACATAAGATTTGTCACTATGACTACATCTAAAAGTGTCAGGTCTTGGAAGATAATAGGGTATCATCCAATGAGGTAAGTCTACTAACGACTAAGTCCATGTATACTAATCATCGACGTATCTGTCAAAATACACCCGAGACAATCTCGGACGCGCACAGTTGTATAAAACAAAACAACAAGCATACAATACAGCATTTGCATAATTTAAATTAGACAGCAAAATATAGCAAGGTATCTTGCCTGAGTCTTCAAGAGATGAATGCCAAAAACCTGCTCTGGTAGCGTCTCCTGGCTGATCCAAAGAACCTAGACAAAAAATATAACACAATAATACAGGCATCAGGTACTACGCATTATCTACATACGGTTAATACGCTATTCTTGAATATTGTCGCGAGTTCACTGTTGCTCGAGTATAGCATCACGTGCGCACTTAGCTAGGGTGTAGATGTGTTTTGTCTTCGGTTAACAGGAGTCTCGAGGCAATATTTATCTAGTTACGGGTCGTCCATGATTTCTGTTCTGTGCGGACATGTCTCTATTCTCCATGTTTGTACATACTAGGATTTATATCCGGGGGTTTCTACCGAATTACCTATGCTTGGTAAATGGTCGCTGGTTTAGAATAATTAATTATTAATTTAATATATAACTAAACTCATTTCCATGCATAAAATATTAATTAGTTTTATGAGTTATTAATACACTTCCATATCGATACGGTGACACGAAGGAGAATACTAGGACACAAGAGAGACGGGTTCCACGAATGAGTACCTGATCAACCGAGCGAGGGGGTAAGCTCGCTGGTCGGCTATTCCCTTCGACGAGGGTGGCTCCGGTAGCGTGGACGGATCCGTCTAGCGGGTGGTGGGGCAGTCAGGATCAGGGCAGTGCTCCGGTCGGGAGCAGTCGACGCTGAGGCAGTGCTCCGGTAGGAAGCAGTCGGCGCTGGGGCAGTGCTCCGGTCGGAAGCAGTCGACGCTGGGGCAGTACACCAGTCGGGAGCAGTCGGGGCTGGGGTGTGCACCTGTTGGGGAGCAGTCGGCGTTGGGGTGTCCGGCCGGTTGGGAAGCAGTCGGCGTTGGGGTGTGCACCGGTTGGGGAGCTCGGTTTGGATGGGGAGGTCGGCTAGGGTTTTGTAGGGGATGATGAATAGTGGGTTTATTAGGGTTTTGCATGAGGGGGTTTGTATTTATAGTTGGTGATGGAGATTATGGGCTGGCCTTGTGTGTGGGCCTGTCCTGCCTTGTTGGGGGCTGGTCCACGTAGCAGTATGCAAGGTGGGCTTGGTTGGGTTTGTTTGAGGTAAAGTTGACCTTAAATATAAGTAAATTAAATAAATGCAAGGCGCTCTCTCAAGAACTGCGGCGTAGCTAAGGTGAGATGCAAAGGCAAGGTGCATTAAGACGTATATTAGATGCACATTAATCCTAATTAATGCCAAATAAATCCTAGCATCTTGATTTAATTCTAATAAATCTTGAATTGGTTGAGGGGGTTTACATTCTACCCTCCTTAGAGTATTTCGTCCTCGAAATTAAAACCTACGCATGGTAAGAAGTTCCGACTGAATAAAAAAATGCTTACACATACATAGTCCTTCAAAAATATGGGGATAGCGTTGTCTAATGTCCTTCCCGCATTCCCAAGTCGACTCGCCTGGTGCATAATGTCTCCACGCGACACAAACTAAGGGAATGGTCTGTCCTCGCAGTACTTTCTCACTCCTGTCCAGAATCTCGACGGGCACCTCTTGGTATGATAAGCTCGGGCCAACTGTGATCTCTGAGTGGTCAAGTATGTGACTCAGATCCGGTATGTACCTCCTCAGCTGAGATACATGGAAGACGTCATGAACTCCTTCCAAGGTCTACGGCAAGGCTAATCTGTAAGCAACCTCTCCAATGCGTTCTAATATATCGAATGGTCCGATGTACCTCGGACTCAGCTTCCCTCTACCTCCGAATCTGATAGTCCCTCGAGTAGGCGAGATCTTTAGAAATACGTGATCTCCAACCTGAAATTCTAAGGGTCGACGATGCGCATTTGCCCAATGTTTCTGTCTGTCTTGTGCTACTCGAAGGTGCCCATGGATCTTCTTTACTTTTTCTACTGTACGAACAACCAACTCTGGTCCGAGAATCTATCGCTCGCCTATGTCACTCCAGCATACTGGGGAAAGATATTTTCTTCCATACAACGCTTCATAAGGAGCCATCTGGATGATTGCCTAATAGGTGTTGTTGTAGGAAAACTCGACCAGATGAAAATGGTCCTCCTATGATCCTCCGAAGTCAAGCATGCACGCTCTCAACATGTCTTCTAGCGTCTGAATGGTGCGCTCCGACTGGCCATCTGTTTGTGGGTGATACGCTGTGCTAAACTTTAGGCGAGTACCGAGACTCTCTTGCATACTCCGCCAAAAGTAAAACGGGAACCTCGTATCCCTGTCAGACACGATACTAACTGGCACTCCATGTAGGCACACAATCTCTCTCATGTACATATCTGCTAAGGCCTCCGTCGATTCTCTGAAGGGTAAAAAGTGTGCGGACTTGGTGAGTCTATCCACAATTACTCATACTGCATTGCGCCCACTAGGACTTCTCGGGAAGCCTGTAACAAAGTCCATGGTAATGTGCTCCCATTTCCACTCCGGTATAGGTAGTGGTTGAAACAATCCTGCAGATCTCTGATGCTCAGCCTTGACTTGCTGATACACCAAGCATTTGGCCACAAAGCGTGCTATTTCCCTCTTCATTCTGTACCACCAGTAATACTGTCTCAAGTCCCTATACATCTTAGTGCCTCCCGGAAGAATAGAATAGGTTGAACTGTGTGCCTCTGCCATCAACTCCTGACGAAGTTCTCCATTTGGAACATAGAGACGATCTCCGTATCTCAAAGTTCCGTCTTCATGTATACGCAGTCCTGTTTGCATTCCAGCCTCCGTCCTCTATCTAAGCCTCTGAAATATGGCGTCTATCGGTAAAGCGACCTTGATTCTCGACAATTGTCCATCTACTCCGGGCATAACGACCTCTATTCACATCTGCTCTAGCTCTCTCAACAGATGTTGTTGGGTGGTCATGAAGAATGCCATGGGTCTCCTGCTCAACGCATCGGCTACTATGTTGGCCTTTTCCGGATGGTACTGTAGCTCGATCTCGAAGTCTGTCATCACCTCGAGCCAACGTCTCTGTCTCTGATTAAGGTCCTTCTGAGTGTAGATGTACTTTAGGCTCTTATGATCAGTAAATATCTCCACTCTCTCTCCATATAGATAGTGTCTCCAAAGCTTCAAGGCAAAGATTACTGCTGCAAGCTCTAAGTCATGAGTATGATAGTTCTTCTCATGTGTCCTCAACTGTCTAGAAGCATAAGCTACAACCTTTCTATGCTGCATCAAGACACATCCTAATCCTTTTCCGGACGCATCGCTATAGATTACGAATCCTCCGGGTCCAGAAGGTATGGTCAAGATAGGTGCAGTAGTCAGACGCTTCTTCAGCTCGTCGAATGCCTTCTGACATTCCTCTGTCCAGGTGAACTCCTGCTCCTTGCGGGTCAAACGGGTCATTAGCTCTACAATCTACGCGAAGTTCTCTACGAACCTCCGGTAATATCCGGCAAGTGCTAGAAATCTCCTCACTTCCGAAACATTGGTAGGGGTTGGCCATGTCTCTACACATGAAATCTTTGCCGGATCTACTGAGATTCCATCTCCTGAGATGACGTATCCAAGGAAAGCGACACGATCCAAAAGGAAATCACATTTGCTCAGTTTGGCATAAATTTTCTCGCTCCGTAGAGTCTCTAACACTAGTCTCAGATGCTCTTCGTGCTCCTCGTGGTTCTTTGAATACACCAAAATGTCATCGATGAAGACTACCACGAACTGGTCTAAGTATTGGTGGAATACTCTGTTCATCAAGTTCATGAATAAAGCTGGCGTATTCGTCAGCCCAAATGGCATTACTAAGAACTCGTAGTGACCATAACGAGTCCTGAATGCTGTCTTCTGAATGTCCTCTCTTCGCACCTTCACTTGATGATAACCCAATCTTTAGTCAATCTTGGTGAACACTACTGCTCCTGTCAACTGGTCGAATAAATCGTCGATTCGCGACAGGGGGTACTTGTTCTTGATAGTCAAAGTATTAAGGGCTCTGTAATCAATGCACATGTATACTATTCTATCCTTCTTAGGTACAGACAACACTGGTGCTCCCGATAGTGATACACTAGGATGGATAAATTTCTTGCTCTGTAACTCCTCTAATTATAGCTTCAGCTCATTTAACTCCTTCTTCGCTAATCGGTATACATTAGAAGATACCGGCGCTGCTCCGGGTACTAGCTCAATTGTGAACTCCACGTCTCTATCTGGCGGTAAGCTTGGCAGTTCTTCGGGAAATACATTCTCAAATTCTGCAACTATTGGTGGGGGTGCAATCTCCATAGCCATGCAAGTTCCCGCTATCTGTCCTACTCCTTGTTCGATGGTCCCTCGCATGTAATCGAACTCCGATTGATCTGGCGGTCTAAAGGTGACGCTACCCTTCCGGCAGTTCAGTACAGTATTATACTAGCTTAACCAGTCCATGCCTAACACAACATCAAAGTACGGCATAGGCAATACCAAGAATCGCGCTCTCATCTCTCTACCACATACAACTACCGAGCACGTTCTGATAGTGCTGGTAACCGGCACGATACCTCCTCCGGTAAGAATCTTCCAACTCTTAGGTAAGGGGGAAGTCGCTAGTCTATGCATTGCTACGAATCTACTAGATATAAATGATAATATGGCTCCAGAATCAAACAATACAGTTGCAGGTAATGATACAACTAAGATGGTACCTGTGATAGCTTCCCCTTCTGTTTCCTCCTCAGTAGCTGCTAAAGCAAAGGCTTGTCCCTGCCTTTGTCCTCCTGCCTGCTGTCGGTTCTGGTTGAATTGTACTTCCTGTGGGGCCAAGGGTGGTCCCCTTTGAAATCCTCCTGGTGCTGGGGGTCACTGACCTCCTAGTGGGGGTAGTATCCTCGGGGCTGGTGCTGTTGGCCTCGGTCCTGTCTGTATTGCTGCCTCTCTGCGCTGCGAGCAATCTCGGACAAGGTGGTGACTGGACCCACATATCATGCATAATCCCAACTTCTTCTGGCAATCTTTAACGACGTGTCCCTTCTTGTCACAATGGTGACAAGTCGGAAGCTCCTACTGTAGGTATGGCGCTGCCCTCTGCTGTGTCTGTGCTCCAGGATGACGAATCGGTCCTCCTATTCCGGGATGTACTCTGGCTGGTGTAGTCGTGCTGAAACATCTAGCTCCTCTGACGATGGCCTCTAGGATCCTCGCCTCTGCAAGAACCTCTTCATAAGAAATCCTTGCCTGTGTAGTGGTATACCTCTGTAGCTCAAAATTGAGTCCATGGTGAAATCTCTGGGCTTTCTCGAGATAATTGGATATCAGGACGGCACCAAATCTGCTAAGGCGGCTGAATTCTGCGTCATATGCGTCAACAGTCATATTTCCCTATTCTAGATGTAGAAATTAGGAGTACAGGACATTTCTGACTGTAGTTGGGAAATACTTCGCATTGAAGTATTCTAGGAACTGTTCCTAAGTCTGGTTCTTCCCTACACTGCGCTCAATGAAATCCCACCAGTGATGGGCGTTGCCTTTTAGTTGGGCCCTCACTGCGGTCATCTAAAGATCTGGTTGCAGTTGTGAAGCCTCTAGTAACATTTCCGTGTTGGCGACCCAGTCAGAGATCTGCTCGGCAGTCTCATTGCCCGAGAAAGTATCTGGTCCCATCTGTCAGAACCATCTAACAATGCCACCTGTCTGGGCTGGTGGAGGTGCTGGTACTGGTGTTGCGACAGGTGTCCTCTCTAGTACTGTCATCAGACTCTGTCTCAATATCTCTGTCTGCTGCCACTGCGCTTGTATCATTGTCTGAAAGAACTGGAGCATCTGTGGCTGGCCATCTAGCTGTGGCATCTGGAGTGGATAAGGTGGAGGCGGTGGTAGTGGAATCTCCGAATATGGAGTAGGCGTATCCTCAGATGTCTGCCTCTCAGTCTGCGGCATCGGTGTAGCTCCAGAAGTCTGTCCCTCATAATGTTGCGTGGGGATTGTCTGGGAAGTCTGTCCTTCGGGCTGCTGCGTAGGATCGTCCTGCGATGTCTCGTGCCAATGTATCAGAGGAGTCTGTAGCGGGGGTTGCCCTTGGGGTACTTCATCTCCTTGAGTGGTGTTATCTGGTACTGCGGCACGGGGTGCTCCTCGTCCATTACGTAAATTCATCTTGCTGCAAGAGATAGGACTTCATTAAAAGAGTACGAATCAAACAAAGAGGATGCAAATATTTAGAAGCAGTATCAAGGAAGTTCAAAGGCGAATCAAAAAGTGGATGAGACCTAGTAATTTCTATCCTATTGCAGGCTCGCTGAGTATGTTACCATACCACAAGCAAAAATATCATGACCTGCATGGGCCACCACTAAAACCATGTCACGCCCCAGTCCCAAAATACACGGGACCAGGCCACGTGGCAATAGCCAGCTGACACGTCTCCGAGGATATCTTAATTTAATGAATCTACGAAGAGTGCTACGCTGTCCTATAATACTAACATGTCCAATATCAGTCAATAACAGGTAATATAATCTCATCCACAAAATAAAGAGCAAGAAGTACTAAATAAACTACTGGATAATAAATACCAGTCTCAAGATGTCATAGTACAACTAGTAAAGTCTGGTGGGAACAAACCCACTGCTATGACAAAATAAAGTACTGAAATAAGATATAAAAGATAATGACTAGGGCATCGACTCTAGATAATGATGCACCCAATCTAGGCTGAAGGCCTACCAACTGGTCACGGGAACTCTGACGGCTGCACCTCTAACTCCTCAGCTGTAGCAAATCTCGTCTCCTGTCCGGGGCCGTATACCGTGGGATAGAAAGCCTCGTCCAAATTTGGAAAGGTACCAGGTCCTCAGAGGGACGTAACAAGATACATAGAAGCGTGTCATATATAAATACTGAATAAGATAAATGCAATAAAGGGTGTGCTAGCCATCTAAGTGAATACAATGTGAGAACAACTATGAGTATATGGGAAGGTGTAGGCTAGACATATGCTGACATAATTTACCAGTCGTGGCAACCGACTAGTATATGCCACACATGCCCCCTATAGCACGGGCGCAGGAATACAATAACGTCCGACATTCTATAGAGTATGGTATCTGCAATGTCATTAAGTAATGCCCAATACTCTACAGAACGTGGTATCAGTAATATATAAATACGTCCGTATCACTCCGTCGAGTGCGGTATCAGTATAAAGGAGTGGGGTGTCCTATATGCCTACCAGTCGTCCTCCCCTCCCAATGTAGATATACCAGTCAAATAATCAATGCGCATATCCCTTATCTAAATGCCAAGTCTCTATACTAAAATAGTCCTAAATTGCTTGCTAACCGTAATGCACGTCACACGCGGCGATAGCTAGTCGATCACGTGAACTCGCATCCCAATATGAGATTTGTTACTACGACTACGTGTAAAAGTCTCAGGTCTTGGAAGATAATAGGGTATCATCCAATAAGGTGAGTCTGCTAACGACTAAGTCCATGTATACTAATCATCGATGTATCCGTCGAAATACACCCGAGACAATCTCGGACGCGCACAGTTGTATAAAACAAAATAACAAGCATACAATACAACATTTGTATAATTTAAATTAGACAGCAAAATATAGCAAGGTATCTTGCCTGAGTTTTCAAGAGATGAATGCCAAAAGCCTGCTCTGGTAGCGTCTCCTGGCTGATCCAAAGACCCTAGACAAACAATATAACACAATAATACAGGCATCAGGTACTACGCATTATCTACATACGGTTAATACGCTATTCTTGAATACTGTCGCGAGTTCACTGTTGCTCGAGTACAGCATCACATGCGCACTTTTCTAGGGTGTACACATGTTCTGTCTTCGGTTAACAGGAGTCTCGAGGCAATATTTATCTAGTTACGGGTCATCCATGATTTCTGTTCTGTGCGGACATGTCTCTATTCTCCATGATTGTACATACTAGGATTTATATCCGGGGGTTTCTACCGAATTACCTATCCTTGGTAACTGGTCGCTGGTTTAGAATAATTAATTATTAATTTAATATCTAACTAAACTTATTTCCATGCATAAAATATTAATTAGTTTTATGAGTTATTAATACACTTCCATATCGACACAGCGACACGAAGGAGAATACTAGGACACAAGAGAGACGGGTTCCACGAACGAGTACCTGATCAACCGAGCGAGGGGGTACTATCGCTGGTCGGCTGTTCCCTTCGACGAGGGCGGCTCCGGTAGTGTGGACGGATCCGTCTAGCGGGTGGTGGGGGCAGTCGGGATCGGGGCAGTGCTCCGGTCGGGAGCAGTCGGCGCTGGGGCAGTGCTCCGGTCGGGAGCAGTCGACGCTGGGGCAGTACACCGGTCGGGAGCAGTCGGGGTTGGGGTATGCACCGGTTGGGGAGCAGTTGGCGTTGGGATGTCCGGCCGGTTGGAGAGCTGTCACTACCACATTTTAGAAAAAGGGTATTTTAGTAATTTCCTATTTAGATAAATATTGTGCATGTTAAATAATTTTTGTTGTATTATTTAATTATTATTGGATGTTATTTAATTATTTTGGACTTATATTAGTGGACCCAACTAGTTTAGTTTGGACCCATGGACCAACATGAATTAAATAGTTAGACTTGGCCCATTTAGAAAGCCCATGGTTAAGCAGATGGATTAAATTAATTAAATGATTAGACTAGAAGCTTCCTTCCTTAATTATTTCTTCATGAGAGGCCTCAAGGGGTACATTGGACATTTTACAATTACTTGGGGAAGGGGGCATGGCCGGCCTATATTAGAGGGGGGAAATTTCTCTCTCCTCTCATTCTCATTCCAAATCTAGATCTAGAATTTTCCACTCCCAAATTTCCTCCATTCCCATTCCAATTCCCCACCAAATTCATTCCAAATTCTTTCCAATTCACCATTAGAAAGTTAAGAAGTAAGGATCTAGAAGGAGGAAGCAAGGACCTACAAAGAGGAGCAATGATCTATAATTTGGAAGCAAGTTCATCTCAATTGGAGGTTTCATTGGGAATCCATCTCCCAATAGGTATAATTCAGTTTTTCCCATTAAAATAGCTTCTAAATATGAGATTTAATTATGTAAAATCAACCCATATGTATGTACTACCCATAGGACTTTGTTTTATGTTCATAGGAGACCCATGGAGAAAGTTATGGTGCTTTTTGTGTCAATTTTGTTGGAATTCCGAATTTACATTTTGTTGTGTGTGTCAATTGATCCTATAGATCAATTGGGCATGTGCTTATGTGTTTGGGGCTTGTGTCGTATCCATATTTGGGTACATGTGGTTCGTATCCCAACTATTTGGTGATACGTGTCATTTTGGGGTTTTTCTCCGACACGGGGCTTTGTACATATCGTATTTTGACACGGACACATAGATCTACTTTTGACACTTTAATTTATTCATAAATATTATTTGTGACGTGTTTGTGTCCTTCGGGGTGCAATTTGTTGTGTGTTGGACTCGTGTCGCATGCGTATCCTAGATCTAGTTGGATACGGTATGATACTCTCCAAATTTGGTGGGTTTTTGTGTAAATTTAATTATTTATGCTTTAATTCTTCATTTATAATGAGTGAGTATATATAGATATTATATATTTATTTTAGTGTATTTATTATGGTATTATTGTAGCATAGATCTATATATATTTTTATGTGTTCTAATATGATGTATAAATATATATATATATGTAGCTTCTTGCATGCAATTATATATGTACTCATAAATTATACATAAATGTTTTATAAAATATATTTATGTGTTTAAATGTGTAATTATATTATTTATAATTATTATATAATTATTTGTATATTAATGAATGTATTTTTATGTGTGCTTCTAGCCATGTAAAATACGTACATTAATATGTGCATGTGTTTTGTAAATATTGGTATTTAAGTGTGTAAGTTTATGTGTATATATATATAAGTATATAGTTATTAAATTATTTTATATATATATGTATATATATTGATTTATATGTTTATATATATATATTATATATATATTATATATATATATATATATATATATATATATATATATATATTTACTATTTGGTGACAGTAGGTTTAATGACAATTGAAAACTGTCATTATATAGTTCGGTTACAGCAGCCGCTGTAGCTTTGGGTATTTAATGACAATTCTGTCATTAAATACAGTGGACGGGTTTTTTTAGCAGTGGGTTTTCGTCACAATTTCTGCGACAGTTTTAAACTGTCAGCAATCTGAGTCGGCAGTGGGTTTATTATTCAGCATTTTTGCGACAGTTTTTTGTGACAGTCAAGACTGTCACTATAAGCCTATTTTATTTAAATTATATTTTTAGCTCACTGTTTTCAGTGACGATTGGGCAGATTTAATTTATATATTATATATTATAATTGTATATAAATATGTATATATATGTGCTTATTGTAAAGTAAAATACTAGTAGTGATATATTATTTTATTTGTATAAATATTGGTTTGTATATACTTTATATTAGAGTGTATATTATTTATACTTTGTGTGGGTACCAATTGGGATCAAGACCTTGATTCCTAATTGTTGTATTATTTATATAGATGTCTTGTGAGGTTGACCTTGGTTTGACCATGTTTGACTTTAGTTGACTTTAGAGTTGACCGCAGTTGACTTTTGACTTAGAATTAATTTATTGACCTAGAAGTTGACTAGTTTGATTTGTTCTCTTTTCGGGACCTTGTGTTAATGTGGACATCTGTGAGACTATTTATTTGGACTTCAGACGAGTACATTATCTGATAGTTTCTCATTTATGATATCCTCTATGTTCACTGTATCTAGTGTAGATATCCATATTCTTTTGACACTATGGTTACACGGATTGGTATATCCGGATCTCGTCATGAGATGTTATTCCTTGGTATATGGTGTATATGGTGCAAGTATTGTTCATTGGTTATCTTGTACATGTACAAACATCGATTCTCGGGGAGACTAGCTATCTTCTTGGGGAATCTAGTGCCATAGCATACCGTGGTTGGATCTATTATACCAGTTGGGGGTGGAGAGTATTAGTATAGATATGTGATCAAATCTCTATTGAATAAAGTATTGGTAAGCGAATAGTGTTGATCATACACCGCACGTATGATTAGCCAGGCCGCATTGTATCTTGCCCAAGCCGATCACATGTTAAGCTAGTACTCACACACTTAGTCATTAGTATTATTGTTTCATTGGCATATTGTTCATTATTGTATTTCTTTCTAGTATTTTCTTATTGTCTATATATCTCTTGTATCTATTTTGTGCATCTTATTTATCCACATCTATTTACTATTAAATAGTTTTTATCATGGATTAGAACTGCTGTTAGAGATGTACTCTGCTCCTTTCCTGACTGGATATATTTTTCCAGATGATACTGAGGAGTGGTACCCTACCCATTATGGACCCCAGGATGTTGTGAGTTTAGATTCGGAGACCCTGGCTCAAGAGGGACTTATCCCAACCGAGACAGTCGACCCAGGAGTTGTAGCCTAGTAGTATATTCTTTTGTACTGGATTTGTCTCCAGCTTATTTTGTTACTCTTCAGACTCATTGATGTATTATTTTAAACTCATGAGTTGTATGATGACTATTCTATTCTTATCTGATTCGTGCTCATTCTATCTTAGTTCTGTGATTGAGTATTCTATCATTATTGGTGGTTCATTATATTAGATAGACTATCTAGACAGCGTTCTACCGCCGATTCTGCGGCGTAGGCTGGGCGTTGTTTCCGACTAGTATCCTTACACCGAGTACGGGTCGTGACACATTTTTGGTGGTGGCCCATGCAGGTCTAGCTTCACAAAGTATGTAATGTCATGGTAGTGCAACAACTTAGTTGTACTACTGCGAGCCTGCAATAGGATATAGGGAATAGGCTGAGATACTTAATCACATCTAGGAAAATTCTTTTGATTCAACTATTCTCCTTTGACATTGATACTTGATCCCTTAAACTGTCCTTTCCTTGATGTCTTACATCTTGTGCCATATTGATTCTTTCTTTCGCTTTGTCTCAGAATGCCGTCTAAGACTAGATCACAGTAGGGGAGAGCAGCTTCCGAGAGATCTGCGACGTCCCGAGGGCCTGCACCAGTCACCTCTCCAGTGATTGGAGTGTCAGCTGCTTTCGGAGGTCCACCACCTACTCAGAGGACTGTGCCAGCTGTATCTGAGGGGCTTCCACCTCCATCTCCTGTGCCAGCAGAGGCGTCACAGATGTTTACACTGTTTCGTGAGATGCTCGAGGCACAGAGGGCTCAGTCAGAGGCACATCAGAGGCAGACCGACGTTCTACGGCAGGGCATCGAGAGTGCTCATCAGCTTGCTCGTGCTATAGTTGAGAGAGGAGTTCCGGTCCAACAGCAGGTTGTTCCTCAGGTTGCTCAACTTTGGCCAAGCAATATTCAGGACTTCAAGAAACTGGAGCCTAGGGTTTTCAAAGGGACGGAGGGCATCATCTATGCTGATGATTGGCTCGAGGACATTGAGCATCTTATGAGGGTGTCCCGTCTTTCTGAGGATCTGAAGGTTGAGGTGGTAGGACTTCAACTGTTCGACGTTGCTCGCACTTGGTTCAGGAATGAGCCAGTACTGGTTGACGTAGGACAATCTTGGGAGGTATTCAAGGACCTTTTCAAAAAGAAGTTTTTCGCTCGGATAGACAGGCTTGACTTGGGGAGACAATTTGAGAGTCTCATTCAGGGAAGTATGTTTGTGGAGGAATACGCTGCGGAGTTCGGTAGGTTGAGCCGATTTACAGAATACTTGGTGAGGGAGCCGGAGGTTCGAGCTATTCGTTTTCGATAGGGTATAAACTGGGAAGTAAAGATTCTCATTCCGTCTTTTTATGAGACATACTCGGAGATACTTGCAAAGGCACGCAAGGTTGAGCGGGATCTGGGTTTGAAGACCAAGAGAGACCGTAATTCTTTTCTGGGGGCCAACGGCTGTGCAGTATCTGCCAAACGTCCTCATTTCCAGTCCAGACCTTTCCAGCAGCCACAGCAAAACCAGACTCCAGCTAGAGCACCTTTTCACCAGGCACCTCAGCAGCAGAGACAGTTACAACAAGCTCCATGCAACTTCTGCATGAAGCCTGGCCACATCTAGGAAGTTTGCAGGAGGAGGCTAGGAGTTTGTTTGTATTATGGTACTGAAGGGCATCAATCAAGGGAGTGTCCTCGTCGTGCAGTTTAGGGAGTAGCTCCAGCTCCGAGGACACAAACGAGACCACCTGCAGCACAGCCGAGGGGACCGCTTCCGACACAGCAGCAGCATTTTGTCCAGCATCAACAGCAGGAAGGTGCTCGACAGGGACGAGCGTTTGCTATGACCGTCGAAGAGAAGGAACCCACCGGAGATGTCATTACAGGTTCTATTCTTCTTGATTCTATTCCAGCTTTAGCTTTGTTTGATAGTGGTGCTTCCCATAGTTTTGTATCTGTTTCTTTTGCTCTGAAGCATGGTTTGGTAGCTGAGTCTTTGCTTAGGACTTGCAAGATCATGACCGGGGGAGGCATTATCCTGGTTAATGATATTTGCAAGGATCGGAGAGTTACTCTGGGAGGCCGGGAGTTGGGTGCGTGTCTACTTGTAATGCCACTTCCAAGCTACGACATTGTACTCGGGATGGATTGGTTGAGTAGGCACTGTGCTAGCATAGACTGTAGAGGATGTAGAGTTTTGTTTGGTTTGCCAGGAGAGCCAGAGTTCGAGTTTACTAGAGGAGCTACGGAGCAGGGGGAAGGCATTATTTATGGAGCTATGGTGGAAGACAAGGAGTTGCCGCATCCGTTGATAGCATAATTTTTGGATGTGTTTCCTGAGGAATTGCCAGGATTGCCGCCAGATCGAGATATTAAATTTTCTATAGACTTGGTGCCAGGTGCAGAACCAATTTCACAGCATGTCTATAGAGTAAACAACATCGAGCTGGTCGAGTTGAAGAAGCAGGTGGACGAATTACAGGATAAGGGGTTTATCAGATCGAGTTCTTCACCATAGGGAGCCCCGGTATTGTTTGTACCGAAGAAGGATGGATCGGTGCACATGTGCATTGATTACAGGGCTTTGAATAATCTTACTATCAAGAATTAGTATCCTTTGCCACGGATTGATGATCTGTTTGATCAGTTGAGTGGTGCGAAGATATTTTCTAAGATAGATTTGAGATCAGGCTACCATCAGGTGAAGGTGAAACCGGAGGACATACTGAAGACTGCTTTTAGAACTCGGTATGGTCAGTTCGAGTTTATGGTGATGCCGTTTGTTTTGACTAATGTACCGACGGTATTTATGAACTTGATGAACAAGGTGTTCCACCAGTACCTTAACAAGTTCGTGGTGGTGTTCATCGATGACATACTCATATACTCGAGGACACCGGAGGAGCATGAGGAACATTTGAGGATTGTGTTGGATGTGCTGAGGAAGGAGAAGTTGTATGGGAAGTTGTCCAAATGTGAGTTTTTCTTGGACAAGGTAGAATTCTTGGGGCATATTGTGATTGGTGATGGTATTTCAGTGGATCTGAAAAAGATTTCAGCAGTGGAATCTTGGAAGACTCCGAGTTCAGTAGTAGAGATCAGGAGTTTCTTGGGATTGGCAGGCTACTACAGGAAGTTTGTGCAAGATTTTTCGAGGATTGTCGAGCCGATGAACAGACTCACAAGGAAGGATATAGAGTTTGTTTGGACGGAGGATTGCCAGATTGCTTTTGAAGAGTTGAAGAAGAGGTTGACGTCTGCTCCTATTTTGACGTTGCCATCAGGGTCCGGAGGTTTCACTATTTATAGTGATGCATCGGGAAAGGGTTTAGGTTGTGTTCTTCAGCAGCATGGGAAAGTGATTGCCTATGCATCCAGGCAATTGCGTCCTCATGAAAAGAACTATCCTACCCATGATTTGGAGTTGGCAGCTGTCATATTCGCCCTGAAGTTATGGAAACATTATTTGTACGGAGAGCGTGTGGAGATCTTCACAGACCACAAAAGCTTGAAGTACGTTTTCACGCAAAAGGAGTTGAACATGAGGCAGCGTCGGTGGTTGGAACTGATGAAGGATTTTGATATCTCTTTGCAATATCATCCTGGGAAAGCCAATGTAGTTGCCGATGCTTTGAGCAGGTATCCGGTAGCTATGTTCTTGACGCAGGATCGATATTTGTTGGAGGACTTGGAGAGCTTGGGCATTGAGATGATTGTTCCTGGTAGTGCTATACAGATGTGGGGACTACAGATACACTCAGATTTGATGGACAGAATCAAGGCAGCACAGTATGATGATGTATCTTTGAGGAGTATCAGAGCTCAGGTGAGAGCAGGATTGGAAGATGATTTCACTATTGCAGAGGATGGATCTTTGAGGCATGGAGTTAGATTGTGTGTACCTAGTAGGGAGTTGCGAGAGGAGGTATTGCAAGAAGCGCATCGCTCTCAGTATTCCATACATCCAGGTGCTAACAAGATGTATCAGGATATGCGAGAGAGTGTGTGGTGGTATGGCATGAAGAGGAAAGTGGCACAGTTTGTATCCAGATGCTTAGTGTGCCAGCAGGTGAAAGCCGAGAGGCAGAGGCCAGGAGGTTTACTTCAGCCATTACCCATTCCAGAGTAGAAGTGGGAACACATTACTATGGATTTTGTGTCCGGACTTCTACGATCTCCAGAAGGGAAAGACGTGATTTGGGTCATTGTTGATAGATTGACCAAGTCGGCCCACTTTTTGCCTTTCATGGTGGGTTTGTCTACGGAGAAGCTGGCAGAGATGTATGTGAGGTAGATCGTTAGGATACATGGAGTTCCCGTCAGCATAGTCTCAGATCGAGATAGTCGTTTCACTTCTCATTTCTGGAGGAGTTTGTAGGAGAGTTTGGGCACTCAGCTCAAGTTCAGTACTGCATATCATCCCCAGACAGATGGGCAGTCAGAGAGGACTATCTAGACTCTTGAGGATATATTGCGCACTTGTGTACTAGATTTCGGGGGTTCTTGGGAGGACCATCTCCATTTGATAGAGTTTGCTTACAACAACAGTTACCAGGCCAGTATAGAGATGTCACCTTTTGAAGCTCTATATGGTCGGAGGTGTCGTACTCCTTTGTCTTGGGACGATGTTGGAGAGAGAGTTTTGCTTGGGCCAGAGATGGTTGTGGATGCAATGGAGAAGGTTCAATTGATCAGAGACAGACTTCGAGTGACGCAGGACAGACAGCGGCATTGGGCCGATAGCCATCGGAGACCTTTGGAGTTCGAGGTATAGTTTAGATTTTTTTTGTGCTTGTTCTTGTTTGTTATAGATTAAGTTCTTAAGATGGTGTTTTGTTCTAGGTGGGTGGTTTGGTGTTTCTGAGGATTTCTCCGACACGAGGCACGATTCGCTTCGGTGGAGGTGGAAAGCTTAGTCCGCGATTCATCGGACCTTTCACTATTCTAGAGAGGGTCGGTGCAGTTGCTTATAGACTAGACTTGCCACCTGCATTGGAGGGAGTGCACAACATGTTTCATGTGTCGCAGTTGAGACGATACGTGGCAGATCCTAGTCATGTATTGGATCACTCAGAGATAGAGGTGGGCCCCACTCTTAGCTATCCAGAGTAGCCAGTTGAGATTCTGGATCGGAGAGAGAAGGAGCTGAGGAACCAGACTATTCCTTTGGTACGTGTTGCATGGAGGCATCACTCTCCGAGGGAGTCTACCTGGGGGAGAGAGGATGACATGCGAGAGTGTTATCCATATTTGTTTGTATCTTGAGATATGTTATTTTCTAGTTATGTTCTGTTCATTAGTTAATTATGATTCTTTAGTTCTGTTCTGTGATTTTTCTGGGGGTAGTTTTCATCTTTAAATTTTGAGGACGAAATTATATTAAGGAGGGTAGACTTGTCACTACCACATTTTAGGAAAAAGGATATTTTAGTAATTTCCTATTTAGATAAATATTGTGCATGGTAAATAATTTTTGTTGTATTATTTAATTATTGTTGGATGTTATTTAATTATTTTGGACTTATATTAGTGGACCCAACTAGTTTAGTTTGGACCCATGGATCAACATGAATTAAATAGTTAGACTTGGCCCATTTAGAAAGCCCATGGTTAAGGAGATGGATTAAATTAATTAAATGATTAGACTAGAAGCTTCCTTCCTTAATTATTTCTTCATGAGAGGCCCCAAGGGGTACATTGGACATTTTACAATTACTTGGGGAAGGGGGCATGGCCGGCCTATATTAGAGGGAGAGAATTTCTCTCTCCTCTCATTCTCATTCCAAATCTAGATCTAGAATTTTCCACTCCCAAATTTCCTCTATTCCCATTCCAATTCCCCACCAAATTTATTCTAAATTCTTCCCAATTCACCATTAGAAAGTTGAGAAGCAAGGATCTAAAAGGAGGAAGTAAGGATCTACAAAGAGGAGCAAGGATCTACAATTTGGAAGCAAGTTCATCTCAATTGGAGGTTTCATTGGGAATCCATCTTCCAATAGGTATAATTCAGTTTTTCCCATTAAAATAGCTTCTAAATCTGAGATTTAATCATGTAAAATTAACCCATATGTATGTACTACCCATAGGACTTTGTTTTATGTTCATAGGAGACCCATGGAGAAAGTTATGGTACTTTTTGTGTCAATTTTGTTGGAATTCCGAATTTACATTTTGTTGTGTGTGTCAATTGATCCTATAGATCAATTAGGCATGTGCTTATGTGTTTGGGGCTTGTGTCGTGTCCATATTTGGGTACATGTGGTTCGTATCCCAACTATTTGGTGATACGTGTCATTTTGGGGGTTTCCCTCCGACACGGGGCTTTGTACATGTCGTATTTTGACACGAACACATAGATCTACTTTTGACACTTTGATTTATTCATAAATATTATTTGTGACGTATTTGTGTCCTTCGGGGTGCAATTGGTTGTGTGTTGGACTCGTGTCGTATGCGTATCCTAGATCTAGTGGGATACGGTGTGATACTCTCCAAATTTGGTGTGTTTTTGTGTAAATCTAATTATTTATGCTTTAATTCTTTATTTATAATTAGTGAGTATATATAGATATTATATATTTATTTTAGTGTATTTGTTATGGTATTATTGTAGCATAGATCTATATATATTTTTATGTGTTCTAATATGATGTATAAATATATATATATGTAGCTTCTTGCATGCAATTATATATGTACTCATAAATTATACATAAATATTTTATAAAATATATTTATGTGTTTAAATGTGTAATTATATTATTTAAAATTATTATATAATTATTTATATATTAATGAATGTATTTTTATGTGTGCTTCTAGCCATGTAAAATACGTACATTAATATGTGCATGTGTTTTGTAAATATTGGTATTTAAGTGTGTAAGTTTATGTGTATATATATATAAGTATATAGTTATTAAATTGTTTTATATATATATGTATATATATTGATTTATATGTTTATATATATATATATATATATATATATATATATATATATATATATATATATATATATATATATATATATACATATTTACTATTTGGTGACAGTAGGTTTAATGACAGTTGAAAACTGTCATTATATAGTTCGGTTGCAACAGCCGCTGTAGCTTTGGATATTTAATGACAATTCTGTCATTAATACAGTGGGCGCATTTTTTTAGCAGCGGGTTTTTGCGACAGTTTCTGTGACAGTTTTAAACTGTCAGCAATCTGAGTCGGCAGTGGATTTACTATTCAGCATTTCTGCGACAGTTTTCTGTGACAGTCAAGACTGTCACTATAAGCCTGTTTTATTTAAATTGTATTTTTAGCTCACTGTTTTCAGTGACGACTGGGCAGATTTAATTTATATATTATATATTATAATTGTATATAAATATGTATATATATATATGTGCTTATTGTAAAATAAAATACTAGTAGTGATATATTATTTTATTTGTATAAATATTGGTTTGTATATACTTTATATTAGAGTATATATTATTTATACTTTGTGTGGGTACCAATTGGGATCAAGACCTTGATTCCTAATTGTTGTATTATTTATATAGATGTCTTGTGAGGTTGACCTTGGTTTGACTTTAGTTGACTTTAGAGTTGACCGCAGTTGACTTTTGACTTAGAATTGATTTATTGACCTAGAAGTTGACTAGTTTGATTTGTTCTCTTTCCGGGACCTTGTATTAATGTGGTATTCCAAATCTAGGTCTTCGAGGCACCGAGTCAGACATCTATGAGACTATTCATTTGGACTTCAGGCGAGTACATTCTCTGATAGTTTCTCATTTATGATATCCTCTATGTTCACTGTATCTAGTGTAGATATCCATGTTCTTTTGACACTATGGTTACACGGATTGGTATATCCGGATCTCGTCATGAGATGTTATTCCTTGGTATATGGTGTATATGGTACAAGTATTGTTCATTGGTTATCTTATACATGTACAGACACCGATTCTCGGGAAGACTAGCTATCTTCTTGGGGAATCTAGTGCCATAGCATACCGTGGTTGGATCTATTATACCAGTTGGGGGTGGAGAGTATTAGTATAGATATGTGATCAAATCCCTATTGAATAAAGTATTGGTAAGCGAATAGTGTTGATCATGCACCGCACGTATGATTAGCCAGGCCGCATTGTATCTTGCCCAAGCCAATCACATGTTAAGCTAGTACTCACACACTTAGTCATTAGTATTATTGTTTCATTGGCATATTGTTCATTATTGTATTTCTTTCCAGTATTTCCTTATTGTCTATATATCTCTTGTATCTATTTTGTGCATCTTGTTTATCCACAGCTATTTACTATTATATAGTTTTTATCTTGGATTAGAACTGCTGTTAGAGATGTACTCTGCTCCTTTCCTGACTGGATATATTTTTCCAGATGATACTGAGGAGTGGTACCCTACCCATTATGGACCCCAGGATGTTGTGGGTTTAGATTCGGAGACCCTGGCTCAAGAGGGACTTATCCCAACCGAGATAGTTGACCCAGGAGTTGTAGCCTAGTAGTATATTCTTTTGTACTGATTTGTCTCCAGCTTATTTTGTTACTCTTCAGACTCATTGATGTATTATTTTAAACTCATGAGTTGTATGATGACTATTCTATTCTTATCTGATTCGTGCTCATTCTATCTTAGTTCTGTGATTGAGTATCCTATCATTATTGGTGGTTCATTACATTAGATAGACTATCTAGACAGCGTTCTACCGCCGATTCTGCGGTGTAGGCTGGGCATTGTTTCCGACTAGTATCCTTACACCGGGTACGGGTCGTGACAGGAGCAGTCGGCGTTGGGGTGTGCACCGGTTGGAGAGCTCAGTTTGGATGGGGAAGTCGGCTAGGATTTTGTAGGGGATGATGAATAGTGGGTTTATTAGGGTTTTGCATGAGGGGGTTTGTATTTATAGTTAGTGATGGAGATTATGGGCTGGCCTTGCGTGTGGGCCTGTCCTGCCTTGTTGGGGGCTGGTCCACGTAGCAGTTTGCAAGGTGGGCTTGGTCGGGTTTGTTTGAGGTGAAGTTGACCTTATATATAAATAAATTAAATAAATGCAAGACGCTCTCTTAAGAACTGCGGCGTAGCTAAGGTGAGATGCAAAGGCGAGGTGCATTAAGACGTATATTAGATGCACATTAATCCTAATTAATGCCAAATAAATCCTAGCGTCTCGATTTAATTCTAATAAATCTGGAATTGGTCGAGGGGGTTTACAATCTACCCTCCTTAGAGTATTTCGTCCTCGAAATTAAAACCTACGCATGGTAAGAAGTTCCGACTGAATAAAAAATGCTAACACATACCTAGTCCTTCGAAAAGATGGGGATATCATTGTCTAATGTCCTTCTCGCGTTCCCAAGTCGACTCGCCTGGTGCATGATGTCTTCACGTGACGCGAACTAAGGGAATGGTCTGTCCTTGCAGTACTTTCTCACTCCTGTCCAGAATCTCGACGGGCTCCTCTTGGTATGATAAGCTCGGGCCAACTGTGATCTCTGAGTGGTCAAGTATGTGACTCGGATTTGGTATGTACCTCCTCAGCTGAGATACATGGAAGACGTCATGAACTCCTTCCAAGGTCTGCAGCAAGGATAATCTGTAAGCAACCTCTCCAACGCGTTCAAATATGTCGAATGGTCCGATGTACCTCGGACTCAGCTTTCCTCTACCTCCGAATATGATAGTCCTTCGAGTAGGCGAGATCTTTAGAAATATGTGATCTCTAACCTAAAATTCTAAGGGTCGACGATGCACATTTGCCCAATGTTTTTGTCTGTCTTGTGCTGCTCGAAGGTGCCCTTGGATCTTCTTCACTTTTTCTACTGTACGAACAACCAACTCTGGTCCTAGAATCTGTCGCTCGCCTATATCACTCCAGCATACTGGGGAACGACATTTCCTTCCATACAATGCTTCATAGGGAGCCATCTGGATGCTCTCCTGATAGCTGTTGTTGTAGGAAAACTCGACCAGATGCAAATGGTCCTCCCATGATCCTCCAAAGTCAAGCATACACGCTCTCAACATGTCTTCTAGCGTCTGAATGGTGCACTCCAACTGGCCATCTGTTTGTGGGTGATACGCTGTGCTAAACTTTAGGCGAGTACCGAGACTCTCTTGCATACTCCGCCAAAAGTAAGACGTGATCCTCGTATCCCTGTCAGACACGATGCTAACTGACACTCCATGTAGGCGCACAATCTCTCTCATGTACATATCTGCTAAGGCCTCCGTCGATTGCCCAACTCTGAAAGGTAAAAAGTGTGCGGACTTGGTGAGTCTATCCACAATTACTCATACTGCATTGCGCCCACTAGGACTTCTCGGGAAGCCCGTAACAAAGTCCATGGTAATGTGCTCCCATTTCCTCTCCGGTATAGGTAGTGGTTGAAGCAATCCTGCAGATCTCTGATACTCAGTCTTGACTTGCTGACACACCAGGCACTTGGCTACAAAGTGTGCTATCTCCCTCTTCATTCCGTGCTACCAGTAATACTGTCTCAAGTCCCTGTACATCTTAGTGCCTCCCGGATGAATAAAATAGGTTGAACTGTGTGCCTCTGCCATTAACTCCTGACGAAGTTCTCCATTTGGAACATATAGACGATCTCCACATCTCAAAGTTTCGTCTTCATATATACGCAGTCCTGTCTGTATTCCAGCCTCCGTCCTCTGTCTAAGCCTCTGAAATCTGGCATCTGTCGGCAAAGCGGCCTTGATTCTCTTTACTAATGTCGATTGCAATTGGAAACTCGACAATTGTCCATCTACTCCGGGCATAACGACCTCTATTCCCATCTGCTCTAGCTCTCTCAACAAATGTTGTTGGGTGGTCATGAAGAATGCCATGGGTCTCCTGCTCAACGCGTTGGCTACTACGTTGGCCTTTCCCGGATGGTACTGTAGCTCGATCTCGAAGTCTGTCATCACCACGAGCCAACGTCTCTGCCTCTGATTAAGGTCCTTCTGAGTGTAGACGTACTTTAGGCTTTTATGATCAGTAAATATCTCCACTCTCTCTCCATATAGATAGTGTCTCCAAACCTTCAAGGCAAAGATTACTGTTGTAAGCTCCTAGTCGTGAGTAGAATAGTTCTTCTCATGTGTCCTCAACTGTCTAGAAGCATAAGCTACAACCTTTCTATGCTGCATCAAGACACATCCTAATCCTTTTTCGGATGCATCGCTATAGATTACGAATCCTCCGGGTCCAGAAGGTATGGTCAAGATAGGTGCAGTAGTCAGACACTTCTTCAGCTCGTCGAATGCCTTCTGACATTCCTCTGTCCAGGTGAACTCCTGCTCCTTATGGGTCAAACGGGTCATTGGCTCTGCAATCTTCGCGAAGTTCTCTACGAACCTCCGGTAATATCCGGCAAGTCCTAGAAAGCTTCTCACTTCCAAAACATTGGTAGGGGTTGGCCATGTCTCTACACATGAAATCTTCGTCGGATCTACTGAGATTCCATCTTCTGAGATGATGTATCCAAGGAAAGCGACACGATCCAGAAGGAACTCATATTTGCTTAGTTTGACATAAAGTTTCTCGCTCCGTAGAGTCTCTAACACTAGTCTCAGATGCTCTTCGTGCTCCTCGTGGTTCTTTGAATACACCAAAATGTCGTCGATGAAGACTACCACGAACTGGTCTAAGTATTGGTGGAATACTCTGTTCATCAAGTTCATGAATACAGCTAGCGCATTCGTCAGTCCAAATAGCATTACTAAGAACTCGTAGTGACCATAACGAGTCCTGAATGCTGTCTTCTGAATGTCCTCTGTTTGCACCTTCACTTGATGATAACCCGATCTCAAGTCAATCTTGGTGAACACTACTGCTCCTATCAACTGGTCGAATAAATTATCGATTCGCGGCAGGGAGTACTTGTTCTTGATAGTCAAAGCATTAAGGGCTCTGTAATCAATGCACATGCGTACTGTTCCATCCTTCTTAGGTATGAACAACACTGGTGCTCCTCATGGTGATGTACTAGGACGGATAAATCCCTTGCTCTACAACTCCTCTAATTGTAGCTTCAGCTCATCTAACTCCTTCTTCGCTAATCGGTATACATTATAAGATACCGGCGCTGCTTCGGGTACTAGCTCGATTGTGAACTCCACGTCTCTATCTGGCGGTAAGCCTGGCAGTTCTTCGGAAAATACATCCTTAAATTCTGTAACTATTGGTGGGGGTGCAATCTCCATAGCCATGCAATCTCCACACGCGGCGATAGCTAGTCGATCATGCGAACTCGCATCCCAACATAAGATTTGTCACTACGACTACGTGTAAAAGTGTCAGGTCTTGGAAGATAATAGGGTATCATCCAATGAGGTGAGTCTGCTAACGACTAAGTCCATGTATACTAATCATCGACGTATCCGTCGAAATACACCCGAGACAATCTCGGACGCGCACAGTTGTATAAAACAAAACAACAAGCATACAATACAGCATTTGCATAATTTAAATTAGACAGCAAAATATAGCAAGGTATCTTGCCTGAGTCTTCAAGAGATGAATGCCAAAAGCCGGCTCTGGTAGCGTCTCCTGGCTGATCCAAAGACCCTTGACAAACAATATAACACAATAATACAGGCATCAGGTACTACGCATTATCTACATACAGTTAATACGCTATTCTTGAATACTATCGCGAGTTCACTGTTGCTCGAGTACAGCATCACGTGCGCACTTAGCTAGGGTGTACACATGTTCTGTCTTCGGTTAACAGGAGTCTCGAGGCAATATTTATCTAGTTATGGGTCATCCATGATTTCTGTTCTGTGCGGACATGTCTCTATTCTCCATGTTTGTACATACTAGGATTTATATCCGGGGGTTTCTACCGAATTACCTATCCTTGGTAACTGGTCATTGGTTTAGAATAATTAATTATTAATTTAATATCTAACTAAACTCATTTCCATGCATAAAATATTAATTAGTTTTATGAGTTATTAATACACTTCCATATCGATACGGCGACACGAAGGAGAATACTAGGACACAAGAGAGATGGGTTCTACGAACGAGTACCTGATCAACCGAGCGAGGGGGTACTCTCGCTGGTCGGCTGTTCCCTTCGACGAGGGTGGCTCCGGTAGAGTGGACGGATCCGTCTAGCGGGTGGTGGGGGCAGTCGGGATCGGGGCAGTGCTCTGGTCGGGAGCAGTCGGCACTGGGGTAGTGCTCCGATCGAGAGCAGTCGACGCTAGGGCAGTGCTCCGGTTGGGAGCAGTCGGCGCTGGGGCAGTGCACCAGTCGGGAGCAGTCGGGGTTGTGGTGTACACCGGTTGGGGAGCAGTCGGCGTTGGGGTGTCCGGCTGGTTGGGGAACAGTCGGCATTGGGGGTATGCACCGGTTGGGGAGCTCGGTTTGGATTGGGAGGTCGGCTAGGGTTTTGTAGGGGATGATGAATAGTGGGTTTATTAGGGTTTTGCATGAGGGGGTTTGTATTTATAGTTGGTGATGGAGATTATGGGCTGGCCTTGCGTGTGGTCCTGTCCTGCCTTGTTGGGGGCTGGTCCACGTAGCAGTGTGCAAGGTGAGCTTGGTCGGGTTTGTTTGAGGTGAAGTTGACCTTATATATAAATAAATTAAATAAATGCAAGGCGCTCTCTCAAGAACTACGGCGTAGCTAAGGTGAGATGCAAAGGCGAGGTGCATTAAGACGTATATTAGACACACATTAATCCTAATTAATTCCAAATAAATCCTAGCGTATCGATTTAATTCTAATAAATCTTGAATTGGTCGAGGGGGTTTACAATGACACTTGTATAAATAAGTAGTCATGCATTCAACAAGATGGACACATGTTATCAGTATGCGGCAAGAGTTTAGACCACATAACCCTCTCAGGCCGTATAGAACTCTCAGCCGCATATGCTCACTTGCCGCATGAAAACTTCTTCTCCAACAGCAGGTTCAGCCATGGCAAAAAATTCTAAAAATTAAAATCTTATTTTGTCCATAAAATCCTCATTTTAAGTCCAAATTGGGTGAACCAAAATACAAAATACTCTAAATAGAAAGCTCTATCATGTAGCAAAAATTGGTTTTTATAAAATATAAGTTTAATAGATCAAAACCAAGAAAAACTCATAAAATCCATAAAATTCTAAGTTAAAAAATGTAGATCTACACTAATCCATCAATCAAAATAGAAAATTCCAGGAACTAAAAGTGCTTAGAAATACATAACAAACTTAATGGAACAATAATATGGAGGGTTTTTCCATTTCTCATGCAAGGTGTACTTGCCTATGGAAATAGGAAGAGGAAACTAAAGTGAGGGGAAGTAATGGAGAAGTAAAGAGAGAGAGAGAGAGAGTAAGAGAGAGAGAGAGAGAGAGAGAGAGAGAGAGAGTAAATATTGGGTTATATACAGTAGGGTTGTGGGTTGAACCAAGGGTTCTCATGACTTGAACCAACCCATAAAATAAACCATGAACCAGGTTAAACCAAAGAATGGGTCTAGTCTCCATGCACACGCAACCATGCTAAAATAAAATACGTTTCAAATACGTATATTGGGAATGTGGGGTGACATCTCTATCTACTTTAGAAAAAATTTGTCCTCGAAATTCGAATCTAAGCAATAGCTAGAGAAGTCAGGACAAGCACGATATAAATCTACTAGCAACTATACATGTAAGCAATATCATCACAACATAAAGGTGATCACTTGATCACATAATCTGAGATATGAAGGCGTAAGAAAGAATATACCTTATGAATTGAATAAGTGTGGGTACCAGGATCGAATATCGTCTTCGCACTCCCACGTCGATTCTCCTAGAGAGTGATGGCCCCAAGCAACCTGGACAAGAGAAATAGTTCGATTCTTTAGCACATTCTCCCTTTGGTCCAATATAGATACGTGTTACTCCTCATAAGATAAGTTGATACCAATGACTAATTTAGATTGATCGAGGATATGACTAGGATTTGGAATATACCTACGCAACTGAGACACATAAAATACATCGTGTACCTCACGTAGCGAAGGCGGAAGGGCAAGACGATAAGCAATATCGCCTACCCGCTCTTGAACGGACCTACGTATCTGGGACTAAGCTTTTCATGAACCCCGAATCTAATGACTCCTTGGGTAGGCAAAATTTGTAAAAATATGTGGTCGCCGACACAAAACTCTAATGGTCTACGATGATGATATGCCCAATAATGATGCCTGTCTTGTGCAACCCGAAGTTGCTTTCTAATCTGCATGACAACCTCTACTGTCTGCATGATCATTTTAAGGCCTAATATATTTTGCTCAAAAATATCATCCCAAGTCAACGGTGACCTATACTTCCTGCCATATAGTGCCTCAAAAGGTGCTATCTGAATACTGTCCTGATAACTATTATTGAACGAGAATTCCACCAAGTGAAGATGATTCTCTCAAGATCCACCAAGATCTAAGGTACAGGCTCATAGCATATCCTCCAAGGTCTTGATGGTTCTCTCTGATTGTTCGTTTGCCTGGGGGTGGTAAGCTGTGCTGAATCTTAACTTGGTGTCCAAACTCTGGTACAAACTTTTCCAAAAATGTGAAGTGAATCTATTGTCTCAATTTGATATTGTACTTACTGGGATACCGTGTTATTTACTATCTATCGCATATATATTTTTGTCAATTGTTCTGTAGACTGTCCTACTCGAAAAGGAAGAAAGTGAGCGACTTTCATTAGGCGATTCACTCTCACCCAAACTGCATCTAGACTAGTCGGTGATCTAGGTAAACTAGTTATAAAATCCATCATGATGTGTTCCCACTTCCACTCTAGAATAGGAAGTGGCTGCAATAATCTTGTCGATCTTTATTGTTCTGCCTTCACTTGCTGACATATCAGACATTGCGATACGAAGTGTGCTATTTCCCTCTTCATTTCATTCTACCAAAAGTGTTGCTTGATATCTTGGTATATCTTTGTGCCTCCCGGATGAATGGAATACTTGGAACTGTGTGCTTCAGTTATAACTTCTTACCGAATATCCCCGTTTGGTATGCATAAACAATTTTCAAATCTTAGCATTCCATCCGCATGTACTGTTAACTCATTTCGAAGACCTGACTCACATTCTTCTCTAGATTTTGAATCTTTTAGTCCTCTACCTGAGCTAGTTTGATTCTATCTACCAAAGTTGACTGGATCTGTAGGCTAGCCTGAACTCCTGTACTCTGTGGAAGTACTATCTCGATACCCATCTTTCTTAAGTCTTCTAGAATGTGCTTCTGTGTAGTCAACATAAATTTGCTTTCTCTTCTTCTAAGTGCATCAGCTACTACATTAGCCTTGCCTAGATGGTACTGAAGTTTTATATCATAGTCTTTCAACAACTCAAGCCACCTTCTCTGCCTTATGTTCAGGTCCTTCTACGTGAACACATACTTCAAACTCTTATGATCTGTGAATATTTTTACTCGATCACCATATAAAAAGTGTCTCCATAGCTTAAGTGCAAACACTACTGCTGTTAGCTCCAAATTATGAGTTGGATAATTCTTTTCGTGATCTTTAAGCTACCGAGAAGCATATGATATCACTCTCTCTTGCAGCATCAAGACACATCCAAGTCCTTTTCCAGATGTATCACAATATACTGTGAATCCTCCGGAGCCTGCTGGAAGAGTAAGGATTGGTGTAGAGATTAACTTCTTTTTCAACTCTTCAAAGGTTATCTGATATTTTGTTGACCATATGAACTTAACTTTCTTGCGTATCAACCGATTTACTGGTGCCAAGATTTTAGCAAAACATAACACAAATCTCCTGTAGTATCCTGCCAAGCCCAGAAAACTATGCACTTTTGCTATTGTCTTTGTGTCATGACCCGCACCCAGAATGATGGCACGAGTAGTGAACAACACCCAGCCTATGCCACAATATCGGTGGTAGAACGCTGTCTGGGTCAACCTTACTATCTAAACATCTCATAAAATATATATATATACATGGTACCTGTCAATCATCTCAACTCCAAGCAGAGGAACACTATAATATCTGATAAATGTAATTATACTCAATCATAATGCAAACTAAGGAAGATAAAGCATGGGATAGAATAACGAAAGAAAGAGTCACAAAACATCCACAAGCTTGAAATAATATATACATGTCAATAACCTCAATAAAAGTCTAATACAAGTCTAAACAAATAATCTAAGCCTCTTTAGACTGTGGTACTAAGTCCTCCAGCTCTAAATGAGTATCCTATAATGGTACGCCATCCTACGGTTTATAGTACGTAGGACACTGGTCCATAAGCCAATCATCTGAAAGATATATCTAGTCAGGATTGGAGCAAAGTATATACCTCTGAAAGTAATTTCAAATACATAATCGAGCATATATAACATATAATAGAAAAAATACATGATAACTAAACATCAGAAAGAAATAAACTAGAGTGAATAGGTAATATAGTGGAATAAAGAACATACAATAGAATAACTGCAAAATAATGAAAATAAATGAAACTACCTAATGTGCCTTGGAATACAAGTTCATTATGTGATCGGTTTGGGTTGAACACTAATACAATATGGTAACTCAATTACACGTGTGATATGTAATCGACATATATACGAATACACTAGGGCTTGATCACATAACCAAATCCTATTTTCCCATCCCATACCAATACCAATGGATCCAATCATGACACATTATGAACACAAATATGGGCACACTGAACACGAGTAGTATGTGAACACGAAGTATACTAAATTAATCACCTTTTCGTTCTGCTATAACACACATCCCAAATCCTTACCTGATGCATTAATATATATAAAAAATCTTTCTGTCCCTGATGGCAATTTCAACACTGGAGCTAAAGTCAACCTCTTCTTTAGCTCCTCAAAAGTAGACTGACAATCCTCAGTCCAGATGAACTCCACGTCCTTCCTGGTTAGTCTAGTCATCGGCTCCATAATCTTTGAAAAATCCTAAACAAATCTTCGATAATAGCCTGCCAATCCAAAAAAATCCTAATCTCCGCCACTGAACTCGGGATAGACTACGACTCAACTGCTAAAATCTTCTTCGGGTTTACTGAGATTCTGTCTCCTGTAATCATATGCCCGAGGAATTCAACCTTATCAAGGAAGAAATCACACTTCGAAAGCTTGCCATAAAGCTTCTCCTTCCCGAGGGTTTCCAGAACTATCCTCAAGTACTTCTCATGCTCCTCCGGGGTCTTCGAATAAATTAATATATCATCAATGAATACTATCACAAACTGATCCAAGTACTAATAAAATACCTTATTTATTAGGTTCATGAATACCGTCGGAGCATTGGTTAACCCAAACAGCATTACCAAGAACTCAAACTGCCCATATCGAGTCCTGAAAGTTGTCTTCAGAATATCTTCATTTTTCACTTTCACCTGGTGGTACCCCGACCTCAAGTCTATCTTTGAGAATATCTCTGCTCTGCTCAACTGATCAAATAAATCATCAATCCATGACAATAAATATTTGTTCTTGATAGTGAGATTATTGAGTGCCCTGTAGTCGATACACATGGGTACCGATCCATCCTTTTTCGGTACAAATAATACTGGAGCACCCTACGGTGATGAACTGGAGTGGATAAAGCCCTTGTCCTGCAACTTATCCACCTGCTTCTTTAACTCTGCCAGTTCGCTACTGTTCACCCTATAGATGTGCTATGATATTAATCTACGTCTGGTACCAAGTCTATAGAGAACTCCACATCTCGGTCTGGTGGAAACTCCGATAACTCCTCCGAAAAGATGTCCATATACTCAGTAAATAATGGATGTGGCATCTCTTGCTCTTCTACCAAAGCTTTACAAAAATCTTCTTTGTGCTGCTCTACTGCTCCTCTGACAAACTCAAACTCTGACTCTTCTGGTACCTAAAACAAAACTCTACCTTTACCTGCAATACTCTGCCGCATACTCATATACCGTCATACCTCCCTGAATGAGGCACTGAAATTAGCTCTCTAAATATGTCAGATCCACATCTGGAAAGAACTTTTTCTTGAAGAGCTTCTTAAAAGCTTTCTAAGTAAGTCTCAGTGATGAGATTCCGGGGTCCATCCTGAACCAACTCAACGCAATATCGAACATCATGCTCCCTACAACCTCTACCTGCAACCTCTCTAAAATCTGTACCAACCACAGGTTCCGCTCAATGTCTTCTATCCAATCATCAGTATAAATAATCCCTTCAATGCCTTTAAAGTCCTTCATACTATCCTCTTAAAATCTATGATAGTCTCCGATGTCAGCTGTTGTGGGATAAACGGAGTGGTGCAGTCTGTGGCTGGACTAAGGCGACTCTCTCAACTACTACGAGCATAATCTGGTTAGCATTCTCAATACCCTGCCTAATAACCTCTGATTGACGCTGTTATACCTCCATAATATGCTAAAAGAGTACAAACATCTATGTCTGATCGACTACGGATGGTGCCACGCTCCGGTCCCAAAATATATGGAACTAGGCCACGTGGCAATAGCCAGCTGTCACGTCTCTGAGGATATCCCAATTTAATAAATCCTAAAGAAGAGTGCTACGCTGTCCTAAGTACTAACATGTCCCATATAAAACAACAACATGTAGTCTCACTACTAGAAAAAGCGGGATTAGCGACGTATTTTAGCGACGTCAAAAGAAACGTCGCTAATAATACATAAATTAGCGACTCATTATAAACACGTCGCTAGACGTCGCTAAATGGCGACAGTTAGCGACGTTTAGCGACTTTTAATACGATTTTAAAAGATAAGTCGCTATAAGTTCAATTAAGGTCGCTAAACGTCGCTAATATGTCTAATTTAGCGACGTTTAGCGACGTATATAGCGACATTTAAACTCAAAATATTTAGCAACGTGTTTAGCGACGTCCTTTACGTCGCAAATATTTAATTTAGCGACATTTTTATTGGACGTCGCTAAATGTCGCTAAAATTTGGTTAATTAGGGGTCGGTTTCCTTTTTCCCCGTCAGTTGAAATTTCGATTCGAAAACATATTCTCCCCCCTCCCCAGCTCCGTCGACCGTGACTACTCCGGCAAGGTATACTCTCTCTCTCTCTCTCTCTCTCTCACAGGACACATGTGACATTGACACAAACATGACACACACACTGACACTGACACAGACACAGACACGGCACACACACACACTGACACAGACACTGATCTGGACCTAGGGTTAGGGTTAGGTTTTTTGACATGGGGTTAGGGTTAGGGTTAGGGTTAGGGTTAGGGTTAGGTATTTTGACATGGGGTTAGGGTTAGGGTTAGGGTTAGTGTTAGGGTTAGGTTTTTTGACAATGTTCATGCATGTGCGATCATGTAGAGATCAGATTTTAATTTCTTCTTTCAAGTATAAAATAAATAAATAATATGGATCGATGAATAAGAAAGAAAGAACATAAGTGTATTTATTTGCACTTTTGCAATATATATATATATATATATATATATATATATATATACATACATACATACATACTAATTATTTGATTTTGTGGTTACTATTCATTGGTCCAATGGAGGAGGGGAAAAAATGATGGCTATTATTGAATCCATGTTCATATGTCATGACTACGTACATTGGGTGAACAAATTAGAACTAATTCTTGAATATTCGTACAACAACTGATCATGTGATCAAATTAATTAGAACGCCAATTATTCGACCAGGAAGTGTATGATCTAAGCAACCGTCCTTAATTGTGCCCCAAGAATTTTGAGCTCTAGCTACTTCCTCGTTCCACTCCCAATATATATAGGGGTTAATTGCCGAAAGCAAAGTACTGCGGAGTTATGTATCTCAGTTCCTCACCCTACTGCCAGTTTCAAGAAGTGCCTAATGGTCTAAATAATATGACTATAACAGTTGAATTAGCTAAACGAAACTTACAAATCAGCTTAAATAAATAAAGGATTAATTTCAACACTTACTGAAATCACTAGCTAGCAGTATGAAGAGCCTCTAATGGAGCAAAGATATCATCGCAGCATACATCATTAAGGACATGCATCTCAAGAAACTTATTGGCTTCGGCTGGAGCCTACTACACTAAAATTCGGACACTGACACTGAAGTGGGTTAAGGTATAGTAGTAAAGTGGTATTAAGATATTATTTGGGTAATGTTATATATATATATATATATATATATATATATACTGCTTTTCCAATAACGGACACTGACACAGACACAGAAGTTAATTTTGCATGTAATGATTTATATGATACATACTGTCAATTTTGCAGAAGTATCTAGAAATGGATATGAATTACTATCTGCGTCATCGTTCGTGGATGTACAACCGTCATCCTGATGACATGTGCGGTGTACGGGATGAATTCATTGAGGGTGTACAGCAGTTCCTGCAGTTCGCCAAGGCGTTCCCTCAGTACATGGACGGTACCAAAATTAAGTGTCCATGTGTGAGATGTCGCAACAGGAAATATCATCCAGAAGTGGAAGTTACATATTATTTATACTCGAAGGGCTTTACGCCGAATTACTATCAGTGGACCGCGCACGGAGAACTTGTATCTCTAGCTTCAGAGTCGGAGCCCTATGTGGAGCCGTATATGGATGTCCAAGACCACGATGCTTACGACGACGGGTTGGTGAACATGGTTTATGATGCGGCGGGGCCTAGTTTCAATCCTGACAATTATGATGCGGCGGGGCCTAGTTTCAATCCTGACAATTATGATGCGGCAGGACCTAGTTTCAATCCAGACAATTATGATGCAGCTGAGGAGGCACCGAATGCCGATGCTGCAAAGTTTATGGAGTTGCTTGAGAATGCAAGGACTCCACTATATCCTGGTTGTGAGGACCATTCACCGTTGGAGGTGGTTACAAGATTATTGAGCATCAAGTCCGATTTTAACATGTCGCAAGAATGCTATAATCGACTGCTCGATTTGATTATAGAGATCTTGCCCGAGGGTGCAAAGTTGCCTAAAGACTTCTATCGATCTAAGAGGATGGTGAGATCGCTTTGGATGGGATACGAGAAAATTGATGCATGTCGCAATGGGTGCATGTTGTACTACAAAGATGACAAGGATGAAGATGCGTGTAGATTCTGTGGTGCTGATCGCTACAAGGCCACTGTTAGAGGAAAGTCTGTCGGTGCAAGGAAGCCTACCGATTCGATGCACTACTTGCCTTTGACGCCGCGGTTGCAGCGGTTGTTTATGGTTAAGGAGACTGCAGAAAACATGAGTTGGCACAGGCGAAAACAGATCGAAGGAGTATTGGATCATCCATCCGATGGAGAAGCATGGAAGCACTTTGATCGAGAGTATCCACATTTTGCCGAGGAAGCGCGTAATGTCAGATTGGGGCTCTGCTTTGACGGTTTTACCCCATTCGGACTTTCGGGCTCCCAGTATTCGTGTTGGCCTGTGATCGTCACTCCGTACAATCTACCGCCTTGGATGTGCATGAAGACTCCGTATATGTTCCTAACCGTTATTATCCCGGGTCCGAATAATCCGAAGAGGAACATCGATGTGTACTTACAGCCTTTGATAGATGAGTTGAATCAGCTGTGGGAAGTAGGTGCCAACACGTACGATGTTTCTAGAAAGCAGAATTTTCAGATGAGGGCAGCACTTATGTGGACCATCAACGACTTTCCGGCCTATGGAATGTTATCGGGATGGAGCACCCATGGTCGTCTCTCATGTCCGTATTGCATGGACCATTCTCAGGCTTTCCGTTTGAAACACGGAGGCAAACCGTGCTTCTTCGATTGTCATCGACAATTTTTGCCGAAGGATCATCCGTACCGGAGGAATCAGAATGCTTTTCGTGCGGGAGTTGTGGAGAAGGCCAATCCACCTCCAAGGTGGCCCGGATGCACGATATGGGAAGAGGTAAAATATTTACCAAGTGCTATCGAAGAGCCTGCTAAGGGGTACAAGTGTGACGGATTTGGTCGCACCCATAACTGGACGAAGAGGAGTATATTCTGGGATCTGCCATATTGGAGCACCAATCTGATCAGACATAACCTTGATGTCATGCATATCGAGAAGAATGTGTTTGATAACATAATTAATACTGTAATGGATGTAAAGGAGAAGACGAAAGATAATCCGAAGGCCAGGTTGGACTTAGAAGACATACGTAGACGTCCTGCATTGCATCTGATAGAGGAGGGGAATGGAAAGTTAAAGCAACCTAAGTCAGTTTTCTCACTGGATAAAGAGGATAAAGGTAGACTTTGTAGGTGGATTCAGGGTCTAAAGTTTCCAGACGGGTACGTGTCGAACTTGAGAAGATGCGTCGACCTCAAGGAGAACAAACTAGTAGGTATGAAGAGCCACGATTGTCATGTATTCATGGAGAGGTTAATTCCGATTGCATTTCGGGAATTCTTACCGCAGGTCGTTTGGGACCCATTGACAGAGCTGAGCATATTCTTCAGAGATCTTTGTTGTACTAAGTTGCTCGTCGATCGTTTAAAAAAGCAAGAGAGGGACATTGCGGTAACACTATGTAAGCTCGAGAAGGTGTTTCCTCCAGGATTCTTCGACTCTATGGAGCATTTGCCAATTCATCTTTCCTATGAGGCACGTGTTGGTGGTCCTGTCGGTTATCGGTGGATGTACCCCTTCGAGCGTCATCTGAATCACCTAAAGAGAAAGGTGAAAAATAAGGCACGGGTTGAAGGATCTATTTGTGAAGCTTATGTTCTCGAGGAGATTACAAACTTTTGCTCGACGTATTTTAAACCGCATGTTGCTACTAATAGGAATAAAGCTCCCAGAAACGACGACGCATATAAGGAATCTAATGATGCAATACTCAAAGTATTCAATGCATCCGGAAAGCCTTCGGGAAAAATGAAGAAGAGATATTTGAATGACGATGAGCTAAGGGCTGCTCAATTGTATATATTACTCAATTGCGACGAGGATGAAGTGGAGAAGCTAGAGGGGTAAGTAATTAATACGTCCACGTTTACATCATCTCAATGTAATAGTATAAGATACTATTATGCTACTAATTAGCAGTTGCATCATTGTTTTTCAGCACATATAATGATGAGTTAAGGTCGGTTAGACCCTACATAACAGACGAAGAAGTAGAACAAGAAATGAGATGCCATTTTCCTTCTTGGTTGAGCGCATATGTAAGATACTTGGTAATTACTTTTTATTTTTGCACTTGTAAAACAAATAACTTACCATCGCTACTTTGGTATTTAGGTCGATCGTCTAATATCATCCGAGACTGAATCTATTAGGACTCTAGCCAAGGGACCAATTACTGCCGTAAAAATATGGCCAAGTTTCTGTGTGAATGGGTTCAGGTTCAAGTCAACAAATGCTCCTATCAGAGACAGCTTTCTGGATCTTGATTCCACGAAAAACAGTGGTTTGTGTATCAAATCTACAAACTACAAAGACGTCAATCCGGGCAATGATTTTTTTGGCATCTTAGGAGAGATTGTGGAGTTGACATATAATTATGGCCCAGAACCTGCTAATATCGTGCTATTCAGGTGTGAATGGTTTGATCCGATTCAAGATCAAGGTTGGAAAATTGACAAGCATGGCCTTGTGGATATAAACTACAAGCGTAGATATCAAGGCTACGAACCATTTGTCCTATCAAGTCAGGCTCAGCTCGTGTACTTCACAACTTATCCTAGACGGGGGACAGCGAGGTCGGATTGGTGGACAGTATGCAAGACTAAAGCTAGAAATACCTTTGACATTGACGAAATAGCTTATCAGGAGGACGATCTACCTCTTGTAACAAATATTGTAGATGTGGACTCAACGGAAGTTACTCATTACACGAGTAATAATGTAGAAGATGTAGAATTATTCGAAGAGGACGAAGTAGATGAAAGTGAAGACGAGGAAGAGGAAGAGCAGGACGAGGAAGGCGAACAAGATGAATTTTCTGAAGATGATTGAAAATATAAAATATTCCATGTAGAATGTAACTATATTTGGACTGTAAAATGCTTTGAGATATGTATCACATTTTGACATTAACGAATATATATATTATATTTTGACTGTATAATGCTTTGAGATATGTATCACATTTTGACATTAACGAATATATGTATTATATTTTGACTGTATAATGCTTTGAGATATGTATCACATTTTGACTGTAGAATGTAGTATATATTTGTGTTTCTCTATATTCATCATATGTTGTTATCAGATATGACAGGACGACGCGGAGGATTCGGCAGGTCCCGAGGTAGACAGAGTGCCACTCCGGTACTGCCTACTGTTGGTTCCGGATCATCGTCGCCCAGTACTCCAGTATATCGAGCAGCCACATCTCCGACTGCGACGACGTTGCGTGGCATCACTCCTGGGACGAGTAGTTCCAGGCGTGATAGTACTCGTGATAGTACTCCCTCGTCCAGCGTTCCTCCTGCTGACGGAACCATGGAGACTGATGAGAATGTAGAGGAGGTCGTGCCGACGTTGTCCCAGCATCAGCAAGATCCTCCATGCGCACCACCGGAGGAGACGAGGACAGAGATTTGGGCCGACGGTACAAAGTAAGTCAATTAGATGGTTTAGTATATATTTGTGTTTCTCTTTATTCATCGTATATTGACTTTTTCAGTAATCTAAATTATTATTTCTGTATAGATATCGTCCATCGTCGGTTCAGAGACGCCTGGGCCAATTTCTGAGGAACAACTACGGTGGCCCTTGGATCAACTACTCTGAGGCTCCGGAGGAGAGGAAGGCGTTCTGGTTTGCGCACTTCCAGGTAAAAGTATATTAAATAAATCCTCTAATTTATGCATATTCGTGATGCTAACTTAATGAATTATTTATTGTAGCAAACGTATTTTTATCCTCCGCACCGGGCCGAGTTGATCGAGCGGCTCTTTCCTACCGTTGCCGCCAAGCTTATCCGAGATGCTCTGGATGACCAGAAGGCTCGTGATCGTGCTGGAAAACCGATCCAAGGTTGGATCACGCCTGAGCAGTGGACTGCGATGAGGGCTAGATTCGACGATCCGAGCTACAAGGAAAGGTCTAAGAAGGCCAAGGCGGCTAGGCAGAATGCTGCCAAGTGGTGTGGTAGCTCGATTCCGATGACGGAACATTTCCGTCGTTTGGTATATTTTTTCTTTTAAAATATATTATTTTAATATAAGTACCATAAAATGGTACTTGGAAAAAATATTTAAGTTTAGTAATAAAAAATATATTTTTAACAGGTACAGAGGGGTGAGGATGCAAACATGGTGACCGTCTTCTTGGCCACCCATCGCAAGGACAGAAATCTCATTGATGAGAGGGCCTCACAGACCTATGTAAGTATTACTTTACTTTGTGTTTATTTTAATATAACTTAGGCAATTATTGAGTTTCCAAACCTTTTCTAGGCCGAGTATCTTAGGCTTCGTGAGCGGGCGACTGCTAGTGCACCTACACCTGGAGAGGCTGGTGCTTCGTCGCAGCCCGGTCCATCTCCGTCGGCGGACGACCTGTGGGTGACCGCAGCTGGTGGTCTCCAGAGGGGTACGTACTACGGTACGGGCTCCTATGGCGCCCTGGTTGCGACACAGTCATCTAGGGCCTCCCCAACAGCTGTGCATTCCACACACCCCTCGCAGTCGCAGCCCTCGCAGTCGTCGGCCAGAGTCCAGGAGGCCGTCCAGGAGGCCGTTGACCGTCAGATTGCGTCTCTCCGTGACGACTTGCTGCGAAGTATGGAGGACCAGTCCCGGTCCCAGCCGCAGGCGGACGATCCGATGCTTATCGCACGATTGGATATGCTCGACCGCAGCATGACGGAGCTACGAGAATTGACAAATGATATTAGAGCCTCCAATGATCGCAACATCATGGAGCTGCAGGCGTCACAGCTATCGATGGGCGAGAAGCTGACGAGGATGCATGCGTCACAGCTATCGATGGGCGAGAACCTGACGAGGATGCAGGATTCAATGGGTGATAGCAGTACGAGGCTGTTATCTACCCTGGATTCTTACAACAAGCGACTCGCAGACTTGGAGCGGGCACGGCCGCCACCGACGTCACTGCCTTCTCCATCGACATCGGTGTCGATTCCATGGGACGAGTATGAGGAGTTGTTATCCTTGAAGCGCGCCGCTGGTCAGCCTCCTGCAGATCCGTAGTAGTCTAGTTATTTTTATTATTATTTATGAATTATTGGTACTTCAACAATAGACATGATGTATGATGCTTCTTGTGGTCTTGAATTTTTTAGTTAATTTAATTGGATTATATAGTTATCCACATTTAATTGGATTGATACTTCTTGTGGTTTTTAATTTAATTGGATTATATAGTTAACTAGATTGAATCATGTTGGTGTGTATGATGAAGATGCTGTAAAACTGCAGGGAATCACCAATATTTGATTCTGGATTTTTTTTTTATTTATTTTTTTTAAATTAGCGACGTTATTAGCGACGTGTAGCGACGCTTAGCGACGTTAATTTACGTCGCTAATTACGTCGCTAATCAGCGACTCTGTAAAACGTCGCTAAGTTCGTCGCTAATGACGTCGCTAAAGTCGTCGCTAAGCGTCGCCAATTGCTGACATGGCAAGTATAGCCAGGTCATTAAAGACGTCGGTGTAACGTCGCGATTGACGTCGCTAATCAGCGATGTTTAGCGACTTTAATGAACGTCGCTTTTTAGTGACTTGGCGTCGCAAAACGTCGCTAAATTCAGCGACACATTAAAGTCGCTAAAAAACGTCGGTATAGCGACGTTTAGCGACGTTTTTTGTTTTAGCGACTTGGTATTTTCCGACTGCTTCAGAACGTCGCTAATTACGTCGCTAAACCTAATTAGCGACGATTTATTGTTATTTAGCGACATTTTTAGACGTCGCTAATTTGACTTTTTCTGGTAGTGTCTAATCTCATCCACAAAATAAATAGCAATAATGTACTAATAATGAATGCTGGAAGATAAACGCCAGTCTCGAAATATCATATTACAACCAAGAATGTCTGGTAGGGACAAACCCACTACTATGATGAAATAAAATACTGAAATGATAGACAAAACATAACGACTAGGGCATCGGCTAACTAGATAATGATGCACCCACTCCTAGGCAGAAGGCCTACCAACTGATCACGGAAACTCTGACGGTAGCACCTCTAGCTCCTCAGCTGTAGCGTATCTAGTCTCTTATCCTGGGCCGTACACTGTGGGGTAATATGCCTCATCCAAATTTGGAAGGTACCAGGTCCTCAGAGGGACGTAACAAGATACATAAAAGTATGCCATATATAAATATTGAATAAAATAAATACAATAAAGGGTGTGCTAACCATCTAAGTGAATGCAATGTGAGGACAACATTGGTACGTATGAGTAGGTGCAAGTATAACGTCCATACCGCCCCGAAGAACATGGAAGCTACATAATATATATATAACGTCCATATCGCTGTAGAAGCATAAAATATGCTGGGGAATTATACGCGTATTATACAGTCAAAACCCCCAACATACATGAAGTCAGCGTAAAACAGAGCTTCAAGGCTGTGTGGCATAAAATATGACTTCAGAGCTATACGAGTAAAACAGAGCTTCAAGGCCGTGTGGCATAAAATATGACTTTAGAGCTATACACGTAAAACAAAGCTTCAAGGCTGTATGGCATAAAATATGACTTCAGAGCTATACGCGTAAAATAAAGCTTCAAGTTTGTGTGGCATAAAAAGGTTGCTATACCTCCCTGCATAAAGTTTAAGATACGTTTGTTTTTAATGCAGCGTAAAGTTGTACGAGGAACTCTTTGTATTCCTCGGATGAATTTGTCAGACAAAACAGTGAACCTGACTCCTGACAAAAGTACTGCACGATAATCGAGAGGACGGCTGTGATAATTATTTTGCACAGAGACCCAGGCTGTCGTTTAGTGACATATTCTTGATACAAGTTATTTTTACACATTCAAAGAATATGCTGCCTATTCTACATGGGCAGAAATGAGTTTTTATGCTCAAGATGAGAAAAAATTAGATTCCACGTCAAAAGCTATTTCTCATACAGAGCTCGAGGCATATCTCTGCATTTAATGCATGAGATGGAGGCAGATCTCTGCATTTAATGCACGAGATTTTATTCTATTTTTAAATGACTGAGAAGGCTAAAACTGTGGCTAATAAGCTCACATCACCATCCTTGCATTTTACGCCAACCAGGCTATTTTCAACTATAGGAGTACGCCGTATGCTACCTCCTCAAAATATGCCAACTCGGCTATATTTGCAAAGGTACGTGATAAGGATATTTAGCCCAGAATAAACTCAAGATCTCAGTCGTGATGGATAATTGGCTATTTTACGCTGGTTATCTATTATTCATGAATCATCAAGTTTTACACAAAGTTTGTTTTTTACGCCAACAAGACAGTTATTTGGCTTTTACACCACCCATCTTTACGCAAGGTGCAGTTACCTACATGGCTTGTATGTCATGATCTTCGAAAAGCAGTTATACGTGTTACCCCATAAAGGGACACGTGTCATACACATATTCAGAAGACAATAGGAACGTGGGTAGTAGTTATCATAACGCATCGTAAAAGAAGTCTTCTTCTTCTTCTTCACAGTTTGGCCTTTTACACCAACAAGACAGTTATTTGGCTTTTATGCCAACCATCTTTACGCAGAGGCAGTTACCTATGTGGCTTGTATGCTATGATCTTCGAGAAGCAGTTATATGCGTTACCTCATAAAGGGATACGTGTCATACGCAGATTCAGAAGATTATTTGAACGTGGGTAGCAGTTATTATAACCGCCGCATAAAAGATGCAACTTTTTTCACAGTTTGGCTTTTATGCCGACTAGACAGTTATTTGGCTGATCTCTATAAATAGAGACCCCTAGTCATAGGGTAGAGGGATCAAAGGATCAGACAAGAAGCATAAGAAGAGATCAGAGAGAAAAAAGAGCACAGACATTGAGTATTGTTGACAATTTTGGCAACGGAAATTCAATCCCACTTGCAACCTTTGAAGCTTCTTCTTCTTCTACAACACTTCTTCATCATCGTGTGGTCCAAGGGACAAAGTAATCGATCGCAGATCATAATCCTATAGCAATACTTCCCCAGAATTATTTTATCGTACTTAACATCCTCGTAAGGATTAATTGTACTCTTTTTATTATTTGTAAGCAAAAAAGAAAGGTTTCGTATAAACTCTCTTCTTCCTTTATTTTGTTTATTCAAACAAAGATGGCGACTCTGCTGGAGACAACTTTCTCATCTGACGAGAAAGCAATTGCTCAATACGATGCTGTATCCATCGGATCGACGAAGAAGACTTTGGTCGTCCAGTTCGACCAATCTACTTATGAAGACATGCTTCGTACAGGGGGTAGCTCTCATTCCCCTTCTATCCAGAACAACAGGAAGCTGCATAAAGTGTAGATGCCTAAGACGTCCTCTACCCTTCCTGTAAGCTCTCCTTCTCTGATCAACAAGGTTGTGACAACACAGCCTACACGCCCTGTGCGTAAAAATTTGTCTTCCGTCTGTGATGTGGCAGATAAGACTTCTGATAATGCCTCAATGCCAATCCAGAAGTATCAGATACGCTCTGCACGTAAAACTTCATCTTTCGTCTGTGACATGGCAGATAAGACTTCTGACAATACCTCAGTGCCAATCCAGAAGTCTCAGATGCGCTCTGCACGTAAAACTTTATCTCCCATCTGTGATGTGGCAGACAAGACTTCTGGCAATGCCTCAGTGCCAATCCAGAAGTCTCAGACGCGCCCTGTATGTAAAACTTTGTCTTCCATTTGTAACGAGCAGACAAGACTTCTGGCAATGCTTCATTGCCAATCCAGAAGTCTCAGACGTGCCCTACGCGTAAACCTTTGTCTCCCGTCTATGACATGGCAGACAAAATTTCTGGCAAGACCTCAGTGCCAATTCAAAAATTTCAAATGCGCCCTGCACGTAAAAATATATCTTCCGTCTATGATGAGGCAGATGGACCCTTTGATCACATCAAGAGAAAATAAGTGGCAAATCTCCCAACCTTTAGGCTTGTACGCCCACAAGAGAAGAAAGTTTCCACTCTTCAGATTACGCATGACACTGGAGTCCGTTTGAGGACTTTCCCTGTTTTATGCGAACCTGTGCAAAACTCCAAATTATGCCAGGATAAGTTTGTCTGCGTAAAGAAGACCCATTTTATGGAAAAATACGCTCCTCAGATGGATGATGGATCATATACTACTCACAGGGGTAAAAGGGTTCTGGTTCCTAATCTCCACGTTCCTACAGATGTAAAAAGGCAGAATAAGCCTTCTTCTTCTTCAGTTAATCCCCCTGATTTGCGTGATTTCTTGATCCAAAAATATAAAGATAGGGGATCTCCTAATATGTATATTACATTCCCTAGGGAATATTGTTGTAATAGTAATAAGTTTGTAATTAACTATTGCTGTTCTAAAGCAAAACGGTCAGTTTTTGACTGGTTGAACTACTCTTTGTCCTTACAGGAAGAAGAACCAATATTTGCGTCAGTAAACATGGCTTCGTATATTCCTAGAGGAAGGTCAAGTTCAAGACGCCATTCCTCTAGAACTCTAAGCCAAAGGAGATTTAACAGACTGATCGAGACTTTTGAAGAAGGTATTTTTTGAAACACCCGCTCAAGGTCACGACAATCGACTTCATATTCTTCTGATTCTGACACTGGAGGTCGCCAGTTTTCTGAATTTGATGCTAAAAGTATAGACTCAATCTTTACAGAGATCTATACTAATCCCTCAGTGGCATATAGAGAAATAGGAGTTTATGCTGTTGGAGACGAACATGAAGAAGCTTTCCCATCAGGAAGTACTGAACAACGTATCACTGTATTGGAAGCATCACTTAAAGAGATGCATACCATGATGGGGAGTATGCACCAAATGATGGTGACCAAACATACAGCAGTAATAGCTCAAACACCAGTTTCTCTGACTCAACTACGTGTGGGGGTAGATATACCATCAACCAATGCAAGCCAGGAGCCTGTTCAAAATTAAGAGTCAGCTGCTCCTCAACCTCTTAACCTGGAGAATATATTACCTCCTGTTGGAGTTACAATACATTCGATCTCTCACCTCTCTGCTGTCCCTTTCCCAACTGAAGATCCGATACAGGCAGTTCGGGAATTAAAAGCCCAATTTGAATTCTTGAAGCATAAAGATCAGCTCAAGAAGTTGGGAATTAACCAGCCATACCCAGCTGTCTGGGATGAGATCCCTTTCCCGCCAAAATATAAACCACAGGCTATGGTTTTGTTTGAGGGAAAGACGTCGCCAAGCCAGTATATGAACTACTTCAGCATGATGACGATATTGTTGCAGGGAAATGATGCCCTTCTCATTCGAGTGTTTAAGGGCTGTCTGTCTGAAGTAGCTTACCAATGGTACCGTAGTCTATCCGACAACTGCATTACTTCTTTTGATGATTTCAAGACTCTATTCTTCGCTCGATTCTACGAGGGGGGAATGGACATGTCAATGTCATCACTCATCGAAGTGAAGTATAAAGAAAAAGAAAACGTTCGTACTTTTATTGAACGCTTTCGTCAGGCTACTTTACAGATGCCTCCTGTAGTTCCAGATTCAGCCTTGGTAGATATTTGCAGGAAGAACCTTCTCCCACTGATCTCAGTATTTACGGGACCATATCAGTGCCATGATTGGCTCTCATTTATCATATCAGCGGTAGCTGCTGAAGATAGCAGTCAGAAGGCTCGTGACAACAGAATCATGATCTCTACCTCTGATAGAGGTAAGCGGTCATCCTCCAATAATGACCATACTCGTAGTTCAAAAGGAAAGGAAGCCCTGGCAATCAACACATCCAGGTAAAATACTCCGGTAACTACGCAGACGAATCCTGGGACTTCCAGACCTAAAGAAGAATATTCTTTTGATGACGACGATATTCCGAGCATATTTGATTATCTAGTCAAAAGTGGCAAGCTTACTCTACCCGAGATAAAGCGTCCAAATGAAGTCGGCAGTACAAATAATCCTAAGTACTGTATTTTCCACAGATACATACATTACCCCATAAAGGCATGCTATGTACTGAAAAGAAAAATCCAGGAGTTGATCGACGCTAAGGCCATCACTCTATGTAATAACGAGAAGACGGTCACTGCAAACATGATCTCACTCCAATTTGGCAATCTGCCCCCTCAAGAAGTCCCGGATGGTATGGTACCTATTATATGGGCAATGATGAACATTGTTAATCTTCCTCCTACCAGGGGTCAAAATTATAACTTAGTGCCCCTAACTACCAAGCGTAGGGAGATCATGTGGGTTCACCCTGATCTAGTATCAGAAATTGAGGAAGAGACTAAAGCTTCTAAAGCTAAGTCTAAAAAGAACTCAAGATGTAAACCATGCCATATGGTTGGAATATCCCCGACATCGAAAGAAGAGGCTTTAGCGACCGAAACCCGGTCAGGAAAAGCCTACCTCAAAGACTATGGAGAGAATCAGGAAGAAGCGACGGCAGACACTTCAGCTGCCAAACCTTTAGAATCTGAACCTGTTATACCAGAGGCAGGTCCTTCTAAACCAACTTCGATGGACAAAGGCAAGCAAAAAGAAGTTCGTTTCGATAAGCCTTTGAAGAATATTCAAAACAAGGGTTTAGAGAAACCATATAACTTCGATATCTTGGCTCAGTTGGCTAATACTCCAGCCAGATTATCCATTTTTGACCTACTTCGGCTATCCAAAGACACTCGTCAAGCCTTGAGTGAAGCGTTAATGCAAGCAGATGTATGCTTGACTCAGCTCAAGTCCCCTGATAAAGAGCCTGTGGCATGTCCTCAATGCCATAGTGTGATGGAAGTGGTCTCTAACATCACTTTCACTCAAGAGGACATGTTGTTGAAACATTGTCACGACCCGCACCCAGAAATTGGGCATGAGTCGTGGGTACGTCCAGCCTACGCCGCAGCATCGGCGGTAGAACGCTGTCTAGGTCACAAACATAGTATATCCTGTCAATAGTCTCAACTCCGTACGGAGGACAATGATAAATAATCACAGTTCTATAATATACTCAATCACAACTATAAACATAATGGCACGATGAGAATTGAAAAGAGTTCTATTTAAACCAATCACAAGAAGTTCAACTCAAATCCTGGGTCCAAATGACCTCACAAAGTCACAAAAAAATAAATACATCTCAGTCTCAGTCTCAGTCTAAAACAATAATTGCAGAAAAATAATCTAAGCATGGGCAGGCATGTTCTCCTCTAGGATAGGCACCTCCTCTGGGATTTCTGGGGTGAAATCCTCCTCTATCCCTGGACCGTAATGAGTAGGGCAAAAGTCCTCCAGGTTCTCTGAAAATGTTGTTATCTAGTCAGGATTGGAGCGAAGCACAAGCACTAACAGCAGTTTCATTAAATTGACAAAATCTATAAACAGTGTAAGAGATACATGATGGAAATAAAAGCTGAACATGTGAAGTACTGGAGAAATGAAATAGACAATAAAGCATCTAGCAATGAGCAATAAATAGTGAATGCTAGAACAGGTAAATCTGAATAGAGAGATAAAACATCTAGCTAAGTGTTTGAAATATTAGTTTATTATGTGATCGGCTTGGGTCTGGATCAGGCTGGTTATATATGATTAGCTATGATTCTTTTAGGTCAGGCTAACCGCATGGTTAGCTATGGTGCATATAGTGGTCAGGCTAATCATATATAACAGCTATGGAGCATATAAGTGGTCAGGCTGCACCCGACGTGAGAAGTGGGGTGAGCTATGGTACATATAATGTTTGGATATGATCACACAATTTACTAATAGTTCCCCATCCCCCAGCTAGCACGATGGATTCCAACCACGACTCCTCTTGATGGGGATCTAGGGTGCTAACCCGTGTATCCATAGTGTCGGAATCAAGTATGAAATACACTACAATTTATAGAAGTAATCAACCATGAAAACTGTCAGAGAATGTACTCGCCTGTGGTCCTGAGCAAAATGTGAGGATCGATGTCCAAAGTGGGATCACAATGACCTATTTATGGAATATTAATGTCAGATATTAAAATCAAAAGAATAACATGTTTAACAATTTAAATACGAGGTTTCTAGGTCATTTCTGAGGTTTACTAGTCAATACTAGGTCCACTAGTCAGCCTTTTAATCCTGGAAGTGTATACTGTACACTACCTATCTAAACTGGTCCTTACTTAGCTATACAAAACCTCAGTGTTAAGGATCTACAAGGTATTAGGTTATAACTATATCCTAGAGCCTAGTTAGTATATAAGTAACTTATATTAGTTATCTTGCTAGTACTCCACCTTAATTAGTATTAACCAACCTTGGCACCTAGGTTATGTTTAATACTACACATACATATAACCCACACCTGTTACAACCCTCTAATAGGATACTGCACCTACATTGCAGTATCTAAATTAAAGTTCTCACCTTTAATTTCCAACTCAGTTACATTATTTCTCTCTAAACACTGATACTTGCATTAGTGTATATAATACACTATAGAACACCCTACATTCCTTCCACTGGTACATATCTCATTTGATACTTGGTATCCCTTGATTCCTCATAAATTTTACCCATAATTCCTGATACATCAGTACAATACCTCACTAATACACCTATATGTGTACATAAGACAATACATATAGAAACAACTACCAAGTAATACATGATTTTCTAACTTAACTATCTACTTGAGATTGTAACACCTACACATAAGCTATACACACAGACACATGTACTTACACTGACTAAACTGATACATGAGTTCACTCAGTCACTTTACACAGTTAACTGATACACAAACACACACATGTAGATAAACATACTGATTTCATATTGACACAGGCTCTTACACACAGGGATACTCTGAGATAAATCACACAGCTCACACAACTCAGTGAACTTAACCAACCTCACTGAACATACCTTATATTTAACACATAGGATACTGTGTATGTATTCTAGAACCCAGCTACACTCACTGAATACCCTGTCCTCACAATACACTCACAGCCATCTGAAACACACACAGACATCTTAAATACCTACACACACCTATACATGTAGACACAGCTACACACAGACACAGTAATTGGAGAATAAAAACTTGGGCACACACACAGGAACATCTACTACACACAAGCTCACTTCACTGATACTTAACACAGTCACCTTACATTGGGACACCAAACTAACAGTATATACACAAACTTGATTACACATGGACACAGTATTTTATCCTACTGCACACTAGGATCCCCTGTTCACACACACAATTAACCTTTTTCTGAGAACACACAGGTGCCTCTCCTCACTGAAAATCTGATACTCAGCACACATAATCCAACTGTGCATATCCTCTTCCCTAACACAGTTCCCCTTCAACCTGAGTACACAATGAAACCCAAAACACACAGAAATTTTACTGACCTGCACATCCTTCTACAATATGGACTGCACACAGGTGCAGTCCTTCCTATTCTCCATTTCATCAATATTTGCACTCTGTAGCTTCAACTGCAGTTTTTCAACACTGCAGTGAACCTCTCAGACTGAAATCCCCCACACCCTACTCCATCTTGTAGCATCACTAACCTAACAATTCACAACTGCACAACTGCAGTTTTTCATATTACCATTTGTCTCCAACACTCTAAGCCACACACCAAGACACATTACACTATACCATATATAACCCCATATAAGGTCATCTACCCGAGCCCCTAATGCACACCAGTGTCTACTTCCTGCTGCTTGGCCCTTAACCCCTTCTAATTGATACACAGACATTGTTCATAGACACACACAATAAATACTGACTGATACATAAACACAGCCACAAACACACAGATACATATAGATAGGTTCATGCACAGCCTCCTATTGAACTTCACATCTACTCACATACACATGTGCACAGAATCTAACTAGTCCACCAACAGTTTTGTGGAGACTGGCACAGCAACACACCCTCCATCTACACCTACACCTACTGATCCCCCAAAACCCGACTATGCAGGAAATTCAGCACACAGAAATCCTCCCACAGAACCCGATTGTACAGTAACTCCTTCACAGTTTCCCCCTCTTCTAACACCCACAAAACTACAACCTAGACATATATATACAACACATCAAATCCATATACATATGTATAAATATATATGTATATACATCATTCATCAAATTAGATTATTTTTAGAGTAAATTAGGTAGGTATTCATCCTATGAAGCATTTCCCCAAACACCTAGCATGCAGAACACGAATTTACATACAACCCATGAATCCCTCTAACCAAAAACCCTAAAAATCAAGATCTATCCTACATGTAGGTGATGAATTAAATCTACATGCAACCCCTAGGGTTAGGGTTCACGAAAATTAGGGAAAACTATGTTGGTCACCAAAACCTAATCCAAAAACCCTAAAAATCGAACTACACACAGATTTGGGGTTCCCAATGGCCATTACCATCTAAAAACAGAAATTAAAGGAATAAAACTAGAGTTTTACCTGCAGGGAAGGTTTCTTCAACGAGGCTCTTCTTCTCCAAGGCTCCCTGACCCACGTTCTTTGCTTCTCTTGCTTTGGAGGAGGAGAAAATGGAACCTAGGGTTAGGGTTTCGAATTTTTGGAGTGGGGAGATGGATTTCTCTAGTGGAGGCTAGGGTTTCTCCTGTTTACATGAATGATGGCTTTATGAGAGGCTGCTTTTTATATATAAACCTAGTTCTAGGGTTTCCTTGCACAGCTTTAGGTTTAAACCTTTATGTTAAGTCATGTAGGACCTAATAGACTCAGGTTAAGTCAGTCTAGGGTTTTGAGGGTTCTCCCTAATCTTAAAATTCTAGGGTTTGATAGAATAGGGTTTACAAATTAGGGTTGACTCACTAGGGTCTGTCCTAATGAGTTCTAGGGTTTACCTTAAACCAAATATCACTAATAATAATATAATTAGTTTATAAAACTCAGCAATTAATTAAATACATAATTATTTAAAATAGCTAAATTACACAATTGCCCTTATATGGAAAAGTGGTAGTGACAAACATAACAAACACGACATGCCTCTTTATTATACAGGATACGTCAGCTCCATTGAGTTAGACCGAATTCACATAGATCCGGGATCGTCGATCAGTATTAGCCCTCATAGTCTGCTAAGACCATTGAGAATTCCTACTAGTGAACTGGCTTACACCACCACTATGATTGTGAGCTTCAATGCCAGGAAAAGCAGACCGTTGGGGAAGATTCATCTGAAAATACAGATTGGTGACCTTAGATCATTGGCTACATGCTACGTCATTGATTCAGAGGTGTCTTACAATATTCTGTTGGGTAGACCATGGATCCATGATCACAATATTGTTCCTTCAACTCTACATCAATGTTTCAAATATGTAGATGCGCAAGGAACAGTGAAGACAGAATTTGCTGATCTCAACCCATTCAAAGGAGTTGTCCTACTATTCTGATGCCATGTTGTACACCCAAGACTACATAAATGAGGCGTCAGGCAAGATAGAGGAGAAATCCCACCAGGAGCCAGGAGAACCATCTGCTGAGTAATCTTTGTCAATCCAGGTGAAAGGACGGACTATCCGTCCGAAAGTCATGGAACCTATGACTATTCACTTGGGCAAAACAAAATTAGGAGGAGGAAATGATCCTCTAGTGATCAATCTGAACAAGAAACCTCCATCTTTGGTCATTGACCTTAGGCGCAACAAGCAATTGGCTGATGTAAATATAACCGAGGATGTGATTTCTGATGATAATAAAGATTCTCTTTTCCAGTATACTGACGCCCAATTTTCTAATCAGGAATCTTCTCCTCATAAAGATATAGAACCCATAGCACAAAAATTTTTAGAAGCTATGTACTTCTATCATCCATATATGTGGGAAGTAGCGTCAATATCTAATATCGTCACGATATATGGGCCACATGAAGATTCTATCTTTATTGTTCCCCCTACTCGCAACAATCGGCATCCAATAGTCTTCGGTCGAATGCGGAATAGACCGATTGTATAAGTAGATTCTCCTGAGTCTGATGTTGGGAACATGCAAATCCATAGATATAGCCCACAGGCTTTGAAGATTATGCAAAACATGGGTTATGATTTGAAGTTGGAGCCAGGCCTCAACTATGGAAAAGGCAGACGAATGTTGCATGGTGATCCTTACTGTCAACGAACTCATTTTGGGTTAGGGTATACCACATCTCTTACAACTTCCAACAACTCCGAGTCAAGTGATGAGACCATTTCCTCTTCTCAAGAGGATTTGTCATCCTCCGATTCCGATGATGAATTCGAACTGGCATTATCAGTAAATATGGTGTTGACAGATTCTCTCAAAACAGAGGAGCAAGAATCTAAACCATTTGAAAATGAATCCTGGGCACAACAAATGGATACATAATGGGAACTCCGGTTCGAACAGAAAGAACCACCCACTGCAGACAAGGTTATCCAAGTCAATATTCGGGATAAATTTTCACCAAAGCCGATATTTATCAGTAATAATCTTTCTAAAGAAGAAAGAGAAGAAATGATCCAGCTGATAAAAGAATATATTGATGTCTTTGCTTGGAATTATAAGGATATGCCAGGTCTTGATCCAAAAGTGGCTCCCCATAAACTCAATATATTGTCCAATTCAAAGCCTGTAAAGCAACACCTACGCCAGTTCTGTTCGGATATGATAGATGCCATTGAAGCTGAAATAAGGAAACTAATAGCCTGTGGGTTCATCCAGGAAGAACAACATCTTGATTGGGTCGCTAATGTTGTCCCTGTTATGAAGAAAAACTGAAAAATGCGTGTTTGCATCGACTTCCGAGTTCTAAATGCGGCCTGACCTAAAGATGAGTCCCCTCTTCCCATTACAGACGTCATGATCGATAATACGTACGATTTTGAGCACATGTCTTTCATGGACAGATTTTTAGGATATAATCAAATTAAGATGAATCCTGAAGATGAGAAGCATACTGCCTTTCATACACTATTGGGGGTATATTGCTATACAGTCATGCCGTTTGGATTAAAGAATGCCGGGGCTACATATCAACGAGCTATGAGTAACATATTCCATGAGCATTTACGCAAAACGGTGGAATGTTACGTAGATGATATTGCTGTCAAAAGCTGCCTCAAGGATAATCACATCCAAGACTTGTAGACAATATTTGATTTAATGTGCCAACATCAACTCAAAATGAACCCTACAAAGTCCTTCCTTGGTGTATCCAGTGGCAAATTTCTGGGATTTGTCATTACTGCTAAAGGCATTCAAGTTGACCCTGATAAAGTAAAAGCTATCCTAGAAATACGACCGCCCCATAATCTCAGAGAACTTAGGGGATTTCAAGGTCGTCTAGCTTATATCAGGAGATTCATATCCAACCTCTCCGGAAGATGTCAACCTTTTTCTCGTCTAATAAAAAAAGGTGTGTCATTTGTATAAGACGAAGCCTGTCAGCAAGAATTTAATGACATCAAACGCTATCTTACTAATCCTCCAGTTCTGGTGCCTCCTGTCATAGGAAGACCATTTTTGCAGTATATTCGAGCAATGGATCATTCTTTCGGGACTCTTCTCGCACAGAAGAACAATGAGGGTCATGAACAGGCTATATACTATCTAAGCAGGATGATGGTCGGAGCAGAACACAGGTATAACCCAGTGGAAAAAGAATGCTTGGCCCTAATGTTTGCCATTCAGAAGATGCGATATTACGTGACGGGCCAAACTATTCATATCATGTCCAGAATTAATCCACTTCGGGTATTAATGAATAAGCCAAGTATTCTTAATTCCTGACTCACGACTTGGGCAATGCTATTGACACCACATGATATGGTATACGTCCCTCAGAAGTCCATGAAAGGTCAAGCCTTGGCTGATTTCTTAGCTGCCCATCTAATTTTGAAAATCTCTAAATTATATGAGGACATTCCCGACGAAGTTGCAGAATGTAATACGGCAATGGAAGGTGATACATGGTAGCTATTCTTTGATGGTGCTTCCAGGATGGGTCCCAAGGGAAACGTAATTTCAGGAGTAGGAATTGTTCTGGTGACTCCTGAAAAACTTGTCATCTATCGAGCATATTCTCTTAGTGAACCATGATCTAATAATGTGGCAGAGTATAATGCTCTACTAATCGGAATTCAAGTCACTAAAAAATTGGATATTGAATACCTGGAAGCTTTTGGTGATTCTCAGCTGACCGTCAATCAGGTCAGAGGAATATATGAAGTCCGCAATCCAGACCTCATTCCTTATCACCAAACAACGATCGAGATAGCAATGTCTTTTAAAGGATTCTTCTTAGAGCATGTTCCTCGATCTCAAAATTTGGAAGCTGATGCTCTTGCCAGTCTAGCTACAGATCTAGCTATTCCTATAAGAAGGCAGAATTCGGTGATCCCTCTTAACAGAGATTTGTTTTGCGTGAAAAATAATTTTCATATAGAACACAACTATGCTATAAATACGGTTCCTCCTAAGAGAGATTAGAGAAGTCCCTTTATAGATTTCGTGTCGTATGGAATCTTACCAGAGGATCCTAAAGAAGCAGTATCTATCAAAAGACGATCGCTACGTTTCTATTTTGATGCTTCTTCACAAAGTCTATATCGTCGAACATACGATGGACTATTGTTACGATGTCTCTCTGATGATGATACAAAGCGGGTTATCCGAGAAGCTCATAATAGAGTATGTGGAGCACATCAACTCGGTCCTAAGTTACAGGATCGTATCAGGAGGATGGGCTACTACTGGCCTACCATGATTGCAGATGCCGTAGAATATGTAAAAAAATACAAAGCCTGTCAGGTTCATACAGATTTTATACATCAAGCTTCTGAGTATTTACATCCTAATATTGCATCATGGCCCTTTGAAGCATGGGGTATGGATATCATTGGTCCTATTCATCCTTCATATTCTAGAGGACATCGGTTTATATTGGCTATCGCTGATTATTTCTCCAAATGGGCGAAGGCGATCCCTCTTGCTGAGGTAAAGACATCCAATATGATCAGCTTTATCAAGCATCATGTAATTTATCGCTTTGGGATACCCCGAAGGATAATTCATGACAATGGGCCTCAATTCATCAGTCAAGCATTTCACAAATTTTGCGATAAGAATCAGATACAAAATATGGCCTCAACGACATATAATCCTGCTGCTAATGGTTTGGCGGAAGCCTTCAACAAAACAATCATCAAACTCTTGAAGAATTTTGTCTCTTCGAACAAAAGAGATTGGAACAAAAAGTTGGAAGAATGTCGGTGGGCATATCGCACAACGGTACGAACACCAACGGGTTGTACCCCATGTTCATTAGTTTATGGGTGTGAAGCAGTTCTCCCTATTGAAATTCAAATTCCATCACTTAGAATAGCAGTGGCTAATGAGCTGACTCAGGAAAATAATGATCGTTTAAGACTTCAAGAGCTGGAAGGGTTAGACGAGAAACGCCTTCAAGCTCAACAGCGCATTGAGTTCTACCAAGCACGCATCTCTAGAGCTTTTAATCAAAAAGTGAAGAAAAGAGTGTTCAAGGTGGGTGAGCTAGTTTTAGCTGTAAAGAGGCCAATGATCATTACGCACAAAAGTAAGGGCAAATTTCAGCCCAAATGGGAGGGCCCTTATGTGATTGAAACAATATTTTCAAATAGCGCTTACAGATTAGCCAAGCCTAATAGAGGTTTGATAATGGCTCCTATCAACGGCAAATTCCTGAAAAAGTACTATGCTTGATCTCCCTTGCTTAATGGGGTATGATGAAGATCTCATTCTGATGATACTACATGCAAAGACTAGTTGAATCATATTCTATCATGTTCTTATGACCTCTGAATAGATATGTTTAACTAATTTGAAACTTCAAAACCTATCATGTCCATATTACCTCTGATAGTATTTTGTATACAAATTTAGTCGAATCATATTCTATCATGTTCATATTACCTCTGAATAGATATATTCAGCTAAACCTTACCGAAAGTATATCATGTCCATATTACCTCTGATATCACTTTCATCTTAGCCTATCATTTATATTCTAAAGTGATGGGTCCACAAGGTCAAAAAATATACCTTTATTATCTCTAGAAAGAGCAAATTACAAAAGGAGCAAAAAAGTACATCATTTGGGAGGAGCAGTTAAGTCGCGGATTTGTTGCGCCAAAGCAACCATCCTCTCATTCCTGGAATTTAAAATATTTGTGCGAGCCAGTTCCAGCCTTGCTTCATCACTGCTCATGAGAGATAGTTTGGACAAAGAATCAACAAAACTTGCGTAGATGACACCCACATGTGTCGAGTTCTGCTGAGCTGTATTCACTTGGCCCTCTAATACATCGCAAACAAGCGATGCTTTGAGAAGCCTCTCCCTTGTTTGAGCAAGTTTAGCTTCTAATTCTTGAACCCTCACTTCATATCCCTCATATTCTGTACGGCACTGAGCTAGCTGAGGAATACTCTCTACCAATACTGCTTGCTCTTTTTCCATCTCTTGTTGATGTTCCTGGATGGATTTGTTTAAAGTTTCTGTCTTCCGAGCAAATTTCGCAGTTAGTGAGTCGTACTCAGCCTGAACCAAGTCATTGATGCTTCCTAGGGATAGTTACAAATATTCGTTAATGGGTTGTTCTAAACCATTAACTATTTGCTCTAGCGTATTAGCTCTTTCAGCGTTGTTGAAATTTCTAATATGCACTATGGTGACCTTGGAGGACATCTTCAGAGCATCAAAGCCTAGATTTTTCTCCAGCACCATGATATCAATTCTTTTAAAGTGAGATAGAATATGCTAGTGTATTGTTCAACTAGCATAGCAAAGCTCGAACAGACGCTAGGAGTGGCCGCAATATCGGTAAGTCTTCTTTCGGGAATGACTGTAGAAGATGTTGCCACAGTCGTTGCTTCAACAGATGGCATGACAAAAGAAGAGACACCAGCAACAGTTGAAGTTGCTGGCATGCTCGATGAAGGAGGGTACGGTCGAGATAGTGGGTTCATCCACCTCTGATATTATTTGAACTGCTACTGGCGTGGTTATATCTGAGAAAGTTGCGGATGAAAGATAAACAACTTCAAGGTATGCTTCTTCGACAGTGGTCCCCGCCGTTTCATTAGCTGGATCCGCAACAAAATTAGAGGTTATTTCAACTCCGCCCTCCCCAAAAATATCTTTGCCTGAAACTAAGATAAGAGAAAGTTAATATCAATTTGATGTTAAATTTTCCTGAAAAAAGTGTGAAGACAATATTTACCCATGGCCGATGGTATGTATAGTGCGTCTGCAGCCTGTATAACTAATTATTTCTCAATGATGCTAAACAAGCTATCATACCTAGTGAGGAGGGTACACCAACTGACGCCAGAGGGTAGTCATCCCAGTCATCACCCAGAACTACTCGAGGTTCATCGGGTAGAATCTCGCTTGAAATACTTACAGATGAAGGAGGGGCTAGTCCCATTATTTGTCTTGGTAAAGGTATACTGATTCTTATTGAGCTCGGCCTCGAAGGCGATATAGAAGCACCACTAGTAACGGTGGTAGTGGCAGCAATTGGGGGCAAAGAATCTCCAGCACTTTCAGCTGGAACTGTGGAGGCTCCTTCTTTAAAAGGCGAAGGATCCATAATCAAAGAATTATCCCCAACAGAGGAAACAATAGGCTCACTCCTGGAAGAGGCCCCCTTGGTGGAAGTCTTTTTAGGACCTCTGGTAGTTTGCTTCTTCTTGCGGAGGGAAGGCTCTTTCAGAGTGTGTCACGACCCGCACCCGGAATTTGGGCATGAGTCGTGGGTACGTCCAGCCTACGCCGCAGTATCGGCGGTAGAACGCTGTCTAGGTCACAAACATAGTATATCCTGTCAATAGTCTCAACTCCGCACGGAGGACAATGATAAATAAATCACAGTTCTATAATATACTCAATCACAACTATAAACATAATGGCACGATGAGAATTGAAAAGAGTTCTAAATAAAAACCAACCACAATAAGTCCAACTCAATCCTGGGTCTAAATGACCTCACAAAGTCACAAATAAAATAAATACAACTCAGTCTCTGTCTAAAGCAATAATGCAGAAAAAAATAGTCTAAGAACAGCCAGGTACGTTCTCCTCTAGGCTAGGCAACTCCTCTGGGGTTTCTGGAGTGAAATCTCCCTCTATTCCTGGGCCGTAATGAGTAGGGCAAAAGTCCTCCAGGTCCTCTGAAAATGTTGGTTATCCAGTCAGGATTGGAGCGAAGCACAAGCACTAACAGCAGTTTCATTAAATTGACAAAATCTATAAACAGTGTAAGAGATACAAGATGGAAATAAAAGCTGAACATGTGAAGTACAGGAGAAAATGAAATAGACAATAGAGCATCTAGCAATGAACAATAAACAGTGAATGCTAGAACAAATGTATCTGAATAAAGATAAAACATCTAGCTATGTGTTTGAAATATTAGTTTATTATGTGATCGGCTTGGGACTAGATCAGGCTGGTTATATATGATTAGCTATAATTCTTGAAGGTCAGGCTAACCATATGGTTAGCTATGATGCATGATAATGGTCAGGCAAATCATATATAACAGCTATGAAGCATGATGATGGTCAGGCCGTACCCGACGTGAGAAGTGGGGTGAGCTATGATGCATGGCAAGGATTTGGATATGATCACATAATCTACTAATAATTCTCCATCCCCAGCTAGCACGGTGGATTCCAATCACGACTCCTCATGATGGGGATCTAGGGTGCTAACTCGTGTATCCACAGTGTCGGAATCAAGTATGTAATACACTACAATTTATAGAAGTAATCAACAATGAAAACTGTCAGAGAATGTACTCGCCTGTGGTCCTGAGCAAAATATGAGGATCGAGGTCCAAAGTGGGATCACAATGACCTATATATAAGATAAAAATGTTAAAATGGTGTTTGGAATAATAAAAGTGATTAGCTAATTTGAAATGGGGTGTTAGGCCATTTCTAGGTCTAAACTAGGTGTTACTAAGTCAACTCTAGGTTTTTGGTCAAAACTAGTTAATACCTTCCTTCTAGGTTCATACTAGCTATTGTTAACTAATACTAGTTAAATACACTATATGAACTCCTATAACACTAGTATATAAATACCATAACTATTTTACCTAAAAATATTACTGACACCAACCAATTTATACCTTAACCTATCTTATATCTTAACATTTTACCCATATACAACCCCAACTTGACATCCCCACTACACACTAGCCTAGTACACATTAACATTTGTACCCCTTAGCAACCACATACCTGCACATGCAAAAATCCAATTGCTGGAACCCCCAACTCCCACAACTCATAATACTTACTACCCCTTGACCCAAATAACTGATATACATCTCACCCCACACTTGCACTGATACACAACTACACATAACTGATACATTCAGTTTTCACATAGGCACACACAGACACAAGTGGCTGAACTGACACAGTACACACACACACATGTGCACACAGTACAGTTAGCTTACACCTCCCATCTCACTGACACTTCCCTAGGGTTTTAGTTCACTCCCTCATAGACCACTCACTGCACATATTATCTACACACACTCTTACCTACAGAATTTAATACACACACACTTGTACACCTTGATTTGCCTACTGAAACACACAGCTAGTACACATGTACACATACAGGTACTGATACTCACACTGAAATCTGGAATCCCCCAAATCCCACTGATACCTACTGGTTTACACTCTTAGGCACATGCACAGTGTAGGAATACACACTACTATACACACACACACAGGAATTTGGAGATTAAAAACCTGGGCACACACACAGTACACATTATGCACAGACACACTTAAACACACTACCTATTTCTCACACACATTCTAAAATCTGCACCCTGCACACCTACACCCTACTGATTCACACACAGGTCTCATCTTACCTAACTGGTACACATGACACTGGACTCTCACAGCCACACACCTACCCACAGTCCATACACAAGAAAAATCCCTCACAAACACATTGAGTTCTATGATACATTCACCCACACACATGTATACTGATTTCACATACTGACACAGGTCACTTACACACAGCACTGCCTAACCTTTTCTACTGAAACACAGCCAACTAAAACATATGCAAAATACTTACCTGGGAATTCTCATATACCACACTGCAAAACATAACTGAACACAAGACTCAACACTGATACATCTATACTACACTCACAGTATCACATAGCTAACACACACATTCAATAACTGAAATGATACTCTCCTATTTATCTATCTCAGAATTTCCTCCCTCACTGATCCCTCACTCTCAGGATCACACCTAATTCACTGCACAGCACAGCACATGAACTCAGGTCCTCCCTCTGAAAAGAACTTCCTGCACGCCATAACTCACAGTAGTGAACCCTCTCCCAAATCTGATACACATGGAAATCAAAACCCGACTGAACAGTAGGATACCCTTTCCCCCAATCTGCTGCTGAACATGTTCAATTGGATACCCGACTGCACAGTACACAGTCTCGACTACACTGTGAACCATTCACAGTTTTCCCTTCTTCTAAACACCCACACACATCTACAACATAGATAGAGATAGAACACACATCCAATCTATAAACATGTGTATAAATATATATATATACATCATACATAGCAAGATTCGAATAGATCTAAAACTAAACACCCTACTAAACATATCACCAAGCACAAGAAGTGCAGAAAGATAAATTTATATAAGAACACATGAGAACCCAAAACAAAACCCTAAATCAATATCTAACCTACACGTAGGAGGGTGAAATCAGTCTATAAACAACCACCTAGGGTTAGGGTTCCTGATAATTAGGGAAAACCCCATATTGGTCACCAAAACCTAATCCAAACCCTAAAATTCGAACTACACAGCAAGGGTGGGTTCCTAATGGCCATTACCATCTGAAAACAGAAATTAAAGGAATAAAACTAGGGTTTTACCTGCAGGGAAATGGTTCCCTATGAAAGTTCTTCCTTCCCAAGTTTCTTTGACCCAAGTTTCCCTGATTTCCTTGCTTTGGAGGAGGAGAAAATGGAAGCCCTAGGTTTAATCTCGAAAATGGGGTGGGGAATTGGTTTCTCTTGTGGAGGCTAGGGTTTCTCTTGTCTATATGAAGGATGGCTTTGTGAGAAGCTTCCTTTTTATATTAAACCTAGTTTTAGGGTTTCCATGCATTGTTTTTAGGTTAAACCCCCTTGGCCCTCTCATGTAGACCCTAATTAGCTCAGGTTAAGTCAGTCTACGGTTATGAGGGTTCCATCCTAATTTAAAATTCTAGGGTTTTGCTAGAATAGGGTTTACAAATTAGGGTTTGGTCATTAGGGTTTGACCTAATGGGTTCTAGGGCTTGACCTAAAACAATCATCAAATAAATAGTTTTAAAATCTTAGCAAATTAATTAAATAAATAATTATTCAAAATGGCTAAATTACACAAATGCCCTTACCTGGAAAAGTGGTAGTGACAGAGTGGAAGCCTTTCGTTTATGGAAAATAATGAGAGGCTCCGCTGGCGGAGCTATTACGCTTCTTGGTAATATTAACAAATAATCATCTGCACCAGTAGTTTCATCACCTTCATCAAAGGAGACAGATGGTATCTCCTCTCTTCTAGTGGACTTATGAGAGGGCATTCTGAAACTTCCATGTATATCAAAATCATAATGGAAGGTATTGATGGACACATAAAACTGTGCGTATGAATGAAGAATGCGCAACTCCATGGACAGAGAAGTCGCGGGTATAGCAAAGGTTGCTCCAGTACAACCCATAATAAAATACTGCCATCCTCTAGCTCCAACAATAAGCCCACCTTTGAATTTGAAGCTAGTGATGGGATTTTCCACGTGCAACTGATCATATCTAAATTGCCTGGCGAAACGGCTAGGCAGATAAGGCTCCAAGTAGCAGTGGTCCTCACGTCTGTACAGCAGGTGGGAAGGTCTAATGCAGACCAACCAGAAAAGACTTCAGGAGAAAGAATAGACTTCCCCTGACCCACATCCTGAAGTTTAGTCCCCTGTTGATTGATATGTACGGGGGGAGGATGGTGCATAAGAATTTCCAACTATAGGCAAAATTTAGTGCTAGTCGACAATCTATGACACTAGTCACATTTCAAAAAGAATTATTGTAATTCAACAAGAAGTTATTGCACAAACCACTGGCAGATCTGGGAGACATCACTCTGGTGTTGTGAAGGATTATCCATTCCATCAGATATAAGAATGGCAATTCCACTCTGGGATATCTTCACGCTGTGTAGTATCGGCCAGCAGCCCATCAGTACTAGCCCTCAGGCCAGCTTGTATCCTGCATACCATGGCAGGGAGCAGGCCCAATCTTGCTACAAATACTAAACGCACTGTGGGCCATAAGGTGTTACGATGAATGCGATCTGCAGTCGTGATGCTAGGCACCACCTATCGGCGTAGCCAAATAGAAAGAAAGCCAGCCAGTTGAGCTTCTCTTGACAGAGGCTTTCGGTAATGCCTTATATAACTGTAGGCTTTGGTTCCTGCAGGATAGCCTTCTATCTTTTTATTGAGAACATATCTGGAGCACCTTCATCTTCAATAAGATCATCGATTGTGTTGGCATTAAGAATGCTTAGAAGGTTCAAAGGTTTGTCTTTGCTATCTACAACCTTGTCCTGCTTGGCATTTCTAGTCTGATTAAAGAAGAGGTAGGATACCTATTTATTAATATGGGCTAAATTAGAGGGCTCTCTGTAGAAGGTGGTGCATGCAAGATAGTGGCTCATCAGCTCTTGGTATACTGCCACTACCCGAGGGTTGGTATCCTTCAACTCTCTGTTGGTTGGGACGTATTCTTCATAAGGAATATCTCCCATTGGCAGCTTTGAGATATCTGCCATCTCATGAAGGGCTATGCCCAACTCACTTATCGGAGTGGCAAAAGTCCAGTTAGCGAGTTATATCGCTCCATCAAAGCTAAGAACAAATTGGGGTTGATAGGCAGTCCAACACTAGTAGCACTCACAACCTCAAATAAGTTAATACTTTCCAGCTCCATCTGAAAGTGCTTCAGGGCCTATGTAGTTAAACTGGCACATCGAAGATTCTGGGGGTTAAGCCATCCACTGGTGCGAGGGTTAACCCTGGGATATACTCCTCCCTGCTCCATGAATTTATTGCAGAAAGTTGCCATTTAAAATGGCTGGATCAAGGAAGAGTCTTCACTCGGGACGCTGCCCGTCAGTAATCCTCTAAAGGGCATGATAGGGCCGGAGGGACTACTTACAAAGGATCCTTGGTTTAATCCTTTCTTATAAAAGATCTTCCCTGGCTGGCCATGAAGATCAAGAGTCAGAGTCCATGCCATCCTTCTGGGATGTGTGGCATGGAAGAATGCAGAGATAGGGTAATCTCTGGACATCTTTGGCAGGAACATGACCGTGCCCTCAGCAGGAAATACCTAATCTTCCTTCTTGGGCTTTGTTTGGGATTGCTTATCAATAAAATCCCCAAATAAGAAAGCTGGTTTCTTATACTCAGTTTCGTCTATGTACGTCAAGGGTTCCCCACTAATCATACTCAGCAACATTCTTTCTCCTTGGGCCGAGATCAGAGTTCCCCTTTCTTGAGGATACTCGTTTCCAGAGATGGGGAAGGTCACATGGGACAAGTCCTCCAAGTAGTTAGAATTCAACATTCTAGCAGCAGAGCCCATTACTTCAGCCAGAGGGGGGATCTGTAGGTCCACTGCAAAAAGCAAAAGAATAAGTCAGTTTTATACTAGAATTTACTTTCAGCGCATAAAACTTAAGGTGCTACACTCTTGCAGTATAAGCCAAAACTTGACAGTCTGAGTTTTTATGCCAGACTGCAAAAATTTGAGTTTTACGCTGGAATTTACTTCCAGTGCGTAAAACTCAAGGTTTGCAGTATACGCCAAAACCTAACAGTCTGAGTTTTTATGCCAGACTGCAAAAATTTGAGTTTTACGCTGGAATTTACTTCCAGTGCGTAAAACGCAAGATTTGCAGTATACGTCAAAATTTGATAGTCTGAGTTTTTATGCCAGACTACAAAAATATGGAGTTTTACGCTGACACTTTAAGAATATGGGCGTATTTGCGTATACACGTACAATGTGTGCGGAGGGTTTTTATTTTTCTTAAAGTTTTTACCTGTGATGCCCGGTGCACAGCTAGACGACGGAGCACTTCGTTCAGAACAAGGCTCGCTTGGCCTAGTAGGAGTCGCTCATGCTTGAGCAGTGGAGCGAGATGATGAAGCCGCTTTCTTTCCATTAGCGACGGAGGTCTGTTTTGGTGCCATGGCGAATCTGAAATTTTTCATAAAGAGACGAAGAGTTTTCAGAAAGAGACGAAGGGTTTTGCAGAGAAAGATGAAGGGTTTTTCTCTCTCATGACCTAGGCCTATTTATAGAGGTCAAGTGACTCTCCAAATCCTTAACCAAATCCGATTTTTAATAGTCGGTTATGATTTGGGACCACGTCAGCCGATCATTTGAAAAGGAAGACAGATAGTCATGCTGTGTAATAGATCCATGATTTTACGCTCAGAAGCTTTTACGCTCAGAAGCTACAGATCTACGATTTTATGCTCAGAAGCTACAGATCTACGATTTTATGCTCAGAAGCTACAGATATACGATTTTAAGCTCAGAAGCTACAGATCGACGATTTTACGCTCAGAAGCTGCGGATCAATGATTTTAAGCTCAAATGCTACGGATCTATAATTTTACGCGCATCGTAAATTACGCGAGACAGATCAGTCAGCAGAATACGCGTATATATTGATAATCTGGGTTTTACGCTTGAAGAAGCCAGTTACAATAGTTTACGCAGGAAATACTCTTCTTATCAGTGTTTTCTCTTCTTTTTCATTCGAGAGAACTTCATCAGACGAAGGGCCAAGGATTTCCCTTAAAATGTCTATCTTCACTGGAGATAACTTTACTTCCTTTGCCATTGATAGCTCATTCGAAGTTTGGCCAGAATTATCTTACATCTAGTTCAGGGATGGCCTGTTCGGCGAACATTTCTTGCCCTATCTCGAGAATCTTTCGAGAAGCCATTCTTTTGAAGATGATGTTCTGAACAGATGTTATTTGAAGGAGAAAGAACAGTTCAGAATTCTATGTGACTCCTCGTCCAAAAATAACATGACAATTAGATTTTCAAGACAACTTAATGCTAAAGAGCTTTTTACGCATCTTCCTTTACGCGTAAAAGTTGGGACGTGACTGGATGCATATTCATCAGAGTCTGCGTAAAAATTACTCAAGCATGTTGAAGCTACGTATTATCAGACTTCCTCACAGCAATATGGCAAATCAATAGTGCGTAAAAGAAGACAAGTTTATTAATCATGATTACATATGATGAAATCTATTTTTTATAAAGGATTTTTCATTAATATTTAAGATCATGATTACATATGATGGGAATCTATTACGCTAGGTTCTCGTCTGATGGAGATCTTCATTGCTTCTTCTACAGCACTTCTTCGGCCGGAAGGCCAAGAAAATGGTGAATGGCGGGAGGATACAAAACTGGGCCTGTTTAAATTATTCAAGCCCACCCCCATACGTCATCGGTGGCCATGCTTAGAATTGTGATTGGAATTCAAACCCAACACAATACTGGAAGACACGGCCAAGCTGCCCACCAGGGTCCAGCTTCATAATGGGGGAAAATACAGCTAGCAAGCTGTGTGGTCTAATGAGACCCTTTCTCTCTCTTTGACGAATCGCCATATAAAATCGCTAATTATCTAGAGCAAATGGAGCTATGATATCCTTCCATGGTCCATCGTTACAGAGAATATTTGCTCTAAGACGTCTCTTTTTACGGCTTCCTACATGTTGGAAGAGCATAATCTTCTTCTTTCTCAGTTCAGCCCAATGAATCTCAGCAGCCATCTTTGTGGTGAAGGAAGTATGGAAAAATAAGTTCACTTGCTTGCCCTTATATAGGCAGAAGAGAACATACAAAATCCCAACAACTTCTTAAATATCGCCAAAAAATTAGCCTCGAAGAACGAGTCAAATTTGACCATATCATGCTTCATTCAAAGTATTTCAAATTAAGAGGAATTTGAAAACTTTGAAGAGGGTCTTGTAGAAGCATAAAATACACTGGGGAATTGTATGCATATTATACAGTCAAAACCCCCAACATACATGAAGTCTGCTTAAAAAAGAGCTTCAAGGCTGTATGGCATAAAATATGACTTCAGAGCTATACGCGTAAAACAGAGCTTCAAGGCTGTGTGGTGTAAAATATGACTTCAGAGCTATACGCGTAAAATAAAGCTTCAAGTTTGTGTGGCGTAAAAATATTGCTATACTTTCCTGCGTAAAGTTTAAGATACGTTTGTTTTTAATGCAGCATAAAGTTGTACGAGGAACTCTTCGTATTCCTTGGATGAATTTGTCAGACAAAACAGTGAACCTGACTCCTGACAAAAGTACTACACGATGATCGAGAGGACGGGTGTGATAATGATTTTGCACAGAGATCCAGGCTGTCGTTTAGTGACATATTCTTGATACAAGTCATTTTTACGCATTTAAAGAATACGCTGCCTATTCTACATGGGCAAAAATGAGTTTTTACACTCAAGATGAGACAAAATCAGATGCCACGTCAAAAGCTGTTTCTCATACAGAGCTCGAGGCATATCTCTGTATTTAATACACGAGATGGAGGCAGATCTCTGTATTTAATACACAAGATTTTGTTCTATTTTTAAATGAGTGGGAAAGCTAAAACTGTGGCTAATACGTTTACATCACCATCCTTGCATATTACGCCAACCAGGCTATTTTCAACTATAGGAGTACGCCGTATGCTATCTCCTCGAAATACGCCAACTCGGCTATATTTGCAAAGGTACATGATAAGGCTATTTAGCCCAGAATACGCTCAAGACCTCAGTCGTGATAGATAATTGGCTATTTTACGCTGGTTATCTATTATTTATGAATCATCAAGTTTTACGCAGAGTTTGGCTTTTACGCCAACAAGACTGTTATTTGGCTTTTACGCCAACCATCTTTACACAAGGTGCAGTTACCTACGTGGCTTGTATGCCATGATCTTCGAGAAGTAGTTATACGCATTACCTCATAAAGGGACATGTGTCATACACATATTCAGAAGACAATGGGAACGTGGGTAGCAGTTATCATAACCGCAGCGTAAAAGAAGTCTTCTTCTTCTTCACAGTTTGGCCTTTTACGCCAACAAGACAGTTATTTGGCTTTTATGCCAACCATCTTTATGCAGAGGCAGTTACCTACGTGGCTTGTATGCCATGATCTTCGAGAAGCAGTTATACGCATTATCTCATAAAGGGATACGTGTTACACAGATTCAGAAGATTATTTGAACGTGGGTAGCAGTTATTATAATCGTCGCATAAAAGATGCAACTTTCTTCATAGTTTGGCTTTTATGCCGACTAGACAGTTATTTAGCTGATCTCTATAAATAGAGACCCCTAGTCACAGGATAGAGGGATCAAAGGATCAGACAAGAAGCACAAGGAGATATCAGAGAGAAAAGAGAGCACAGACAGAGAGTATTATTGACAACTTTGGCAACGAAAATTCAATCCCACTTGCAACCTTTGAAGCTTCTTCTTCTTCTTCTTCTTCTACAGCACTTTTTCATCATCGTGTGGTCCAAGGGACAAAGTGATCGACCACAGATCAGACTCCTATAGCAATACTTCCACAGAATCATTTTATCATACTTAATATCCTCGTATAGGATTAATTGTACTCTTTTTCTTATCTGTAAGCAAAAAAGAAAGGTTTCGTATAAACCCTATTCTTCCTTTATTTTGTTTATTCAAATAATTGCTTCGAAGAACATGGAATCTGTATATAATATAACGTCCATATCGCTCCGAAGAACGTGAAATCTGTATAATGGGAGTCATTGGCTCCGTGGTTCCTCTGGATACTATGGACTCCAATGGGTGTATCCCATACGTCTACTAGTTGTCCTCCCCGCCCAATGTAGATACATAAATCGAATACTCGACGTGCATACCAAGTATCTATATGCTAGTCTCTAAGAATAAAATAACCCTGAGTTACGTACTAACCGTGATGCATGTTACACGCACCGATAGCGAGTCGAGTACGCAGACCCGCATCCCAATATGAATATGTCATAGTGAAACATGTAAGAGTGTCAGGTCTCGGAAGATATCAGAGTATCCTCCAATAGGATGAGTCTGCTAAGGACTAGGTCAAGTATACTAATCATCGACGTATCCGTCGACTGCACCCGAGTCAATCTCGGACGTGCACAGTTGTATAAAAGGAAAGCAACAAGAATACAATACAACATATGCATAATTTAAATTAGACAGTAAATATGGTAAGGTATCTTGCCTGAATCCTCAAGCGGTGAATGCCAAAAGTCGGTTCCTGCAGTGTCTCCTGGCTGATCCAATGATCCTAAACATAATATAATATAGCAATCCAGCATCAGACACTAAGTAATATAGATGCTACGTTGCTCTTCGGTACTAACGCAAGGATCACGGTCGGTCGAATACAGAGTCGCTGGTACATGTAGCTAAGATACACACGTGCCCTGTCTTCAATCACCGTGTATCCCGCGACAGTAAAATACTAAGGTCATAAGTCACCAACTAATTATGTTTAGTATAATTAATGGTCATTATTATCCATATTAAGCATACTTGTCGGTGTCCAAGTTTTTATTGATGAATTATAAGTCTTTAATAACAATTTCTGCTACAAGGACATTTACTAAGTTATTGATTACTAACTTATTAGTCATTAAGCAATCTGATTTGGCATACATATATTCACAATTAGGGTTTTCGAATTAACTATCTCGTGTCCATACAATGACACGATACGACGACACAACGCTACGAGTACGACGATATCATGAGGAAGAGGGGAATGTAGGTGGTTACCTCGACGTGGCTGACTGGAGAGGGCCTGTGCTCGTCGAGGGTGTGTACTCCGGCGAGGGGTCGGCTCTGGTCGGCGGCCAGCCGGGTAACAGCGGTGGTGGCAGCAACTGCAGCAGGCAGTAACAACAACGACAGTCGTCGCAGCAGCGGCTGTACAGGTCTGGCAGCAGCGGCAGGCGGTTGGGACTGTGCCTGGGGGTGGTCGGGTCATGGAGGACGTCGGAGTCGGCCGACCAATGGTGGTTGGAGGTGCTGGAGGCGGTCGGGGGTAGTCGGCAGCGGCTAAGGGGGGTCGGGTTATAATGAAGGAAGTTGGTGATGGTGAAGGAGGAGGTGGCGATTGCGGATGGTGGTTTGGAGTGGCGGTGGTTATCCGGTCTGGAGGGCAGTACTGGCGGTGTCAGCCGGCGGTGGTGGCGGTGTCAGGAAGTCGGGTAGTCGGTGAGGGGAAGCTCGGTTGGAAGAGGAAAAGGATTCTAGGGTTAAGGGGGGGTTTATGATTCCTTAGGGTTTTCATGTGGAAGGAAATATATATTTATAGGTGCTGGCTTTCGTGGGCTATCCTATGGATTTGGGCCGACCAGCTCCTCGAGGTGGGGCTGGTCCAAATTTTAAGGGTGTACACGGCTTGGTTCGATCTTATTTATGGTGAACTTGGCCTCAAATTGACTAGATTACAAAAAGTTGCATCTGGCATAAGAGAAACTTAGGTTTATTGAAATAATACCTAGGTGTTTGTAACGGATATTGCACAGCTCACATGGATCCCAATGTAGATCTAAAAATCATACAAGGGTCAGATGGGTAGTCTGGCAGGTCTAGGAGATGAATATTTAATTATTTTGGGGGGGTACCTACTAGTGTAGCGCTTTGAACATCGAAGCAACGGTAAGGCGTATTAAGTCACAATAATTATTGCACATAAATCTAATTGTATTAAATTAAATCCTAGTCTCTAAATTAAATTTAAAATAAATCCTAAATTGGTCGACGGGGTTTACAGATGGTGGGAGTGAAAGATCCCCTGAAATTGTCGGTGTTGCCCTCTGTACCGGAGGTGGAGCACCTCCGAAGCTGCTGCGGAAATGCCTACCTGTATCGGTAAACCTGACCTCTAGAATGTAGCTGCTGGAACAACGTCTACTGGTGCTGCCCTCAGAGGCGACTAAGTGACCGACCTCTCTAACATTGCACCTAAGCGCTGGAATGCATCTTCGGCGGTATCCTAAAGATAGATTGAACAAAGGAATAATTATTGAGTAAGATACGATATCATCAATGAAGGATAGATCTTATTCAAAGTAAAGAAACCATTCTAATAGATAAGGATAGCAAAACTGATATTGAAAGTATTTCCTAGTTGTGATTAAGTATACTCTAAGCCTAAATCCTATTTTATAAAGCAGGCTCGTAGCAGTACTCTAGGTGAGCACTACTATGATATCTCTCTCTACTTGCGACTCTAGACCTGCATGGACTACCACTAAAAATGTGTCACGACCCATACATGGAATGAAGGCATGAGTAGTGAACAACGCCCAGCCTACGCCACAGCGTCGGCGGTAGAACGCTGTCTGGGTCAAATCTACTATCTAAATATCTCATACAATATATATATATATATATATATATATATATATATATATATATATATACATGGTACTTGTCAATCATCTCAACTCCAAATGGAGGAACAATATGATATCTGATAAATGTAACTATACTGAATCATAATAGAAACTAAGAAAGATAACACATGAGATAGAATAAAAAAAAAAGACTCACAAAATATCCACAAGCCTGTAATAATATATACATGCCAATAACCTCAATAAAAGTCTAATACAAGTCTAAACAAATAATCTAAGCCTCCTCAGACTCTGGTACTAAGTCCTCTTGATCTAAATGAGTATCCTCTAATGGTATGCCATCCTATAGTCCGTAGTACGTAGGATACTATTTCACAAGCCAATTATCTGAAAAATATATTCAGTCAGGATTGGAGTGAAGTAGATACCTCTGAAAGTAGTTTCAAATACATAATGGAGCATATATAACAGATAATAGAAAATGATACACGATAACTAAACATCAGAAAGAAATGAACTAGAGTGAACATGTAATATACTGGAATGAAGAACAGATAATAGAATAACTACAAAGTAATAAAAATAAATAAAACTAGCTAATGTACCATGGAATAAAAGTTTATTATGTGATCGATTTAGGTTGAACATGAATACAATATGGTATCTCGATTACATGTGTGATATGTAATCGATATGTACATGAATACACTGGGCTTAATCACATAAGCAACTCATATTCCCCCATCCCCAACCAATACCAATAGATCCAATCATGACACATTATGAACACAAATATGGGCATACTGAACACGAGCAGTGTGTGAACATGAAGTAAACTAAATCAATACTCGATACACACGATAAAATACATATGAAGGATTACCCGCTGAATATAGTAAGGGATAACATCTCCTGATAAGATCTATATAGTACCAGTCCGTGAAACCACTGTATCAGAATCAAGTATACAGTTCTAAAAAATATAATATATACACTATTATGAAATAAAAACTAACAGAGAAATATACTCGCCTGTTGTAAAACCCCTAATTCTAAAAACTGTATTAATTATTTTTTTATTAATTATTAATTAGAATATAGTAATTAGTGGCTAATTAGGAGAAATAGATTTTATTTAATTTTATTTTAGGTGTTTATGAATTTAGGAGATTTATGGAGCCATTATAAAATTTTCCTAATTTATTTTATGTAGGAGACCCTTTGGACAGTTGCTAGCTTAATGGTATGCATTAATACAAATCCTAGATTTTTCTATGTGTATATATATATATATATATATATATATATATATATATATATATATATATATATATATATACATACATATTTTTTTTTAAAAAAGAAAAAGAAAGAAAAAGGAAATGAAAAAGAAAAGGAAAAAGAAAAAAATCATTAAAACCCTTAATGGATACTAAACTACCCTACCCATTAGCTATACCCATTAGCTACTAAGACCCCCCACACCATTTACAAGCAAGCAGCAGCAACAATCTAGTATTAAACTTGCAAACCCGCGGACAAAGCCCCTGACCCTCTCACGACCTCTCTCTCTCTCTTATATATATATATATCTCCTCTTTCGATCCAAAACCCTAAACCCTAATTCTTCCTCTTTTTATCTGACCGTCGCAGAGTCCTCAACCTAACCGCTATTCACCTTCGGCCTCAGCCAAGACAGACCACCGAAAACCGACCCCGACGACCGCGTGACGCGCAACCCCGCACACTGACAGTTTGGGACAGCAACTTACCTTTGTTCCAGCCCTGTTTCCCGTCACCTCGCTGAACCAAACTCGACCCCGTCTTCACCGGTACGTTCACCACTTAACCCTCTTCAATATCTGTATGATAATTGACCTTAAACAGTGCATAACTCTAGGCAAAAATAGCGTCCAAGTTGACAAAAAAAGACCACTTTTTGGGTATCGCAGAAAACTACGGTAAACACCTATGTTCCCGGATTCGTATCTCCCTCCACAGAGATCCGAATTCAATTTTTCTTTTTGGTATACGGATACCACTTGATCTAGTTTAATTTTTGTTAATTACATTAAATTATTAACTGCTGTATGTAGAATTAAGTTCGTTGGAAAATCCTAAAAACCCACTTTTTCCAGATTTTTAAAAATTGTGAAACGAAGTACGCCCTGCCAAACGGGACCGCCCTGTCGTGTACCAAGTATACCAAAAGGTGCGCACAGCTTATCCGGACACATAAGATTTCACAGAAACTGATTCGGACGCGTGTGCGCGTCAGAATCAGCCCATATTTGTGAATAAACTCCGTATCGCAACTTTTGCGAAAGTCGTGCAAATTTTATGCTTGCTCGTCAGATTGCGACGAAACTTGCACCACTGGACTCGTGGTAAAGTGCTGGTCCTGTGACCCAATTTTTATACAATTCTGAGATAGTTGACCAAGTCGCCAATTGGCGGGCCCCACGGTTGACTTTTTGGGCAAAATTGTGTTCGGCTCATCGGAATCCATATTTGGACATACCATTGAGTTCGTACTGACATTTAGAATTGGTTTAACCTATAATTTATCCTATTTAGGGATCTTCACCCTTGGCACGCTTTTCGGTGCAAAGTGGGCCACACGTGGACCCTACTTTGACTCAAAATTATCGTTTTGCCCCTGTGTCCAAATTGGACGAAAGGAAAGTGCTTTCTAGCTATTTTGCTTATTTTGGGAATGTTGGTGATGTCTATTTCAGCATCCAGATATATTTGTTCTGAGGCCATAGCTTCTGATCCTGTGTGTTGGACATCCGTATGTTACACTTTGCAGCTTTCTTACCAGGCAAGATACCTTGCCAAATTGCTTACAGTATTTTGCATGCTTAGTATATTTCTGTATATTTATTGCATTTTTGTTTATTCATAGCATGTGTAGTTTCTTTCAGTCATTACTATATATTAGATATGTTGACACACACACTTGACACTTAGTATCATAGAGGACAATCAGTAGGCATATGGGCTTTAACCACTCTGGTAAACTGTAGTAACTAGCACGCACTATGGTGGTCGTATCCGATGGTCGCTACCCCTAGGTATGTCGATTGATGGAGTCACGAGGGTCGCTACCCCCGAGGTATGTCGGCTGATGATGTTCTAGACGGGTGTGTGAGTTGTGAGGCTTAGATCGAGTAGCCTACCCTTGTCCATACGTCGAAAAGTTGTCCTCATTTGCTTTCATATAGATTATCTTATACATCATACTTATATATTTTCAAACATTATGCATGTTTACTGTATTCAAATTGGCTTGCTTCTATGTATCTTGTTACGTCCCTCTGAGGACCTGGTCCCTTTCCAAGTGTAGATGTTCATGAGTATTCATAGGAGCGCAGATCCGAACTTGCTACTGATCGTTGAGGAGACTTACTCTTCGGGCCTAGTGTTTATTTGGTACTGTACCTATATTGTGTTGCTTTTATATTCGAGTTGGTAGGGGATTTATTTCCATCCGACTGTCATCTTTAGATACTTTTTATTGAGATCTAGTTATATAGATATTGGTTATTTATTTATATTGATTTTCTGTGAATGAGATTTAGATTATACCCTATGACTTGTGATACATTTTATACCACTTGTGGATTTGATATTCATATTACAGCGTACATATGGGTTATGGTTTCCATATATTAGAGTTGCCATATCCATGCGGCTGGCATGCTTACGTGTTCTAGTCTTATGTATTTTGGGACTGGGACATGACATATTTTTGTGGTGGCCCATACAGGTCGATAGCATATTGTCTCGGTTACGTTACTGTACCGAGCAAGCCTGCAAATAGGATTAGAATATAGGATCTCATCCACTATTGACTATGACTCGCGTTCTTCTAATATGTTCTATTTGAATAGTTACATCCTGCTTGATTCATGTGCTTCCCTAATTCCTTGAGTATAGCCCCCTCCTAGAATATAGAAGTCCCTATTGTTAGATGATAAGTAGGGTAACCTTTCTATTAAGAGTACAACTAGAGTGTTGACACACCATTAAGTTTAGAATATCTAGTGAACCCTAGAATTCCTTATCTATAGATTGGTTTACTATTACCCCTTAATGTATTATGAGAACTTGAGAGTAGTATAGACACTACTAGAGTTAGTTAAAAGTTTTACCATAATGTTTAACCCTAGTATTGAGGAACCAATAGAAAACCAAAATTGAATATTAGGACTGAACCTATCCTTCATAGTTAGATAGTATTGGAGAACTATAAATTTAGATTCTTTTCTTGAGATTAGCAGACAGTACCTTAGAAAGCCAAGAGCAATGCATAAAATATTTTCTTGATCATACCTCAAACACAGAGATTAGCATAGCATCCTCCCTTAGGAAACTATGACATTATCAATAGCCTCTCTATTTTATTACATATACTATTCCTCTGCGACCTTAGCGTCGCTAATTGCGCGACGACTAAATTTTATTCTTCTACCCTCCATCTTTCAACTCGTGCCATCTGACACTTCTGATTGTAGGCCAGGTGATTTATTCTGTGTTGAGGACATATAGTTGCTGGGATTATAGTTGTTAATGTTAAATTTTAAAATTGTGTGCTTAGTAGTTAGAACTTGATGGTCTAAGTTATTCTTGCAGATTATGACCTGATGATTATCCCTTAGTTTCAATTGCATAACATGTACCCCCACCTCAATACGAGTTATATTCCCTTTCCCCTTGAGGCCAGTAACTGTTCCATTCTTACTATTGACACTTGCACTAAGACTAAGACTTAGGACAACCATGACCTAGGTAATGTAAGAGGATATCCTAATAAGTACCAAGATCTTTCCCTAACAATAGTTTATACTTTATTTACAAGGACCAGGTTATTCTGAAGAATTCTCTCAAGGCAATTACAATATTAGTTATTATTATAAGTTGGGTAGTATGCCCCACAACATAGTATCACCTAGCCTTTTGACCTATTATTGAAGTATAACTGAATGACATCAATTGTATGTTAGCATAAGATGATAGTTTTTATTCAGACTATAGAAATTAGAAACCCATACCCCTATTTGGTCAACTATCGACTTCGACAAGGAGTTAGTATGACAACTGTAGAGATTGTAAGAGCCTTATCTTCTTTGTGGACTTAGATTATTTTATAATTTCTCTCATCATAATCTAGCGTACTTATATTTTCTGTACTACCTTGACTTATGCTGCTACTATAGCCTAGTTTTTTCAATCTTATCCTTTATCGAGCTTGTTTACGACATATGTATTATTGGGTCAACACACTAATACATTTCAGAATCAGTGTATGACGGTCTGATCAACCTTAGTGCATTTTGATTCGCCCTTCGCAATACTACTTTACGTGGATTGAGATATATAGTGATTAGTAGACGAATGTACTTGTCCTCTAGACATGCCTGAGCGTATCGTATCGGTTATATAACTATACTAATACGAGCATGCAAATAAAAAATTACCAAATAGGATTTCAATCCACAACTGCCTTGACAATTCCCATTTGATTTTTTTTTTACGCCTTGATCCCCATACTTCTATTCTATTACCTTCCCCTTGAACTCTTCATCATTGTTCTCCGTCTTCCCTTATTTCAGAAAGAGGAAACCTTGTGCTTGGTATAAGTTGCACACTGATAGTACTAGATATACCCCATAAGGCTAATCACATGACTTAGTAAATCTCTTTTATAATTGATTAAGGACATATCATAGGTGATATGTTTGGTGTTAAAACTTTAAGGATTGAATAACAGGATTAAATAATTGAGGAATAGTTTTCCTATATGTATAGCCTTAGGTGATAGATGGGTAAATTTTAAGTTGGATAGATTGTAAAACCCTCACCCAAAATTAGACCTACTTGGCTTAGATAGTGAGACTAAGGCTAGATTAAATCCAATTAGAAATAGAACATAGTATTTTTATTTAATTTTGCAATAATTATATTACTTAGCGTACCTTACCGTGCTTCGATAATTGGAGTACTACACTAGCCACTGCTGTCACTACCACATTTTCTAAGAAAGGGTATTTTAGTCTTTTCCTATTTAATTAAATATTGTGCATGGTAAATAATTATTTGTTGTATTATTTAATTGTTGTTAGATGTTATTTAATTATTTTAGACTTGTATTAGTGGACCCAACTAGTTTAGTTTGGACCCATGGACCAACATGAATTAATTAGTTAGACTTTGTCCATTTAGAAAGCCCATTGTTAAGGAGATAAATTAAATTAATTAAATTATTAGACTAGAAGCTTTCTTCCTTAATTATTTTTTCATGAAAGGCTCCAAGGGGTATATTGGATATTTCATAATTGCTTGAGGAAGGGGTAGGGGCCGGCCTATTAAAAGAGGAGGGAAATTCTCTCTTCTCTCATTTTTATTTCAAATCTAGATCTAGAATTTTCCACTACCAAATTCATTCTAATTCCTTTCTAATTCACCATTAGAAAGTTGAGAAGCAAGGATCTAGAAGGAGGAAGCAAGGATCTACAAAGAGGAGCAAGGATATACAATTTGGAAGCAATTTCATCTCAATTGGAGGTTTCATTGGGAATCCATCTCCCAATAAGTATAATTCAGTTTTTCCCCTTAAAATAGCTTCTAAATCTGAGATTTAATCATGTAAAATCAACCCATATGTATGTACTACCCATAGGACTTGGTTTTGTATTCATAGGAGACCCAAGGAGAAAGTTATGGTGCTTTTTGTGTCAATTTTGTGGGAATTCCGAATTGACATTTGTTGTGTGTGTCAATTGATCCTATTGATCAATTGGGCATGTGCTTATGTGTTTGGGGCTAGTATCGTATCCACAATTGGGTACGTGTAGGTCGTATCCCAAGAATTTGGTGATACGTATTTTTTGGGTGTTTTTTCTCCGACACGAAATTTTGTACATGTCGTATTTTGACACAGACACATAGATCTACATTTGACACTTTGATTTGTTCATAAATAATATTTGTAACTTGCTTGTGTCCTTCGGGGTGTAATTGGTTGTGTGTTGGACTCGTGTCGCCTGCGTATCCTAGATCTAGTGGGATACGGTGTGATACTCTCAATTTATGTGTGTTTATGTGTAGATCTAATTATTTATGCTTTAATTCTTGAATTATAATTAATAAATATATATAGATGTTATATATTTATTATAGTGTATTTATTATGGTATTTATTGTAGCATAGATCTATGTATATTTGTATGTGTACTAATATAATGTATAAATATATATGTAGCTTTCTTTACATGCATTTATATATGTTACAACTTATGTTAATAAAATAAATTATATATAAATGTTTTATAAAAATATTTATGTATTTAAATGAGTAATTATATTAATTATAATTATTATATAATTAATTGTATATAAATGAATGTATTTTTATGTGTGCATTTAGCCATGTTAAAATATGTACATTAGCACATGAAATGTGTATTGTATCTTTTAATATTTATTTATATGTATAGGATTATGTATATATAAATATATATTATTTATTTATTATATATATATATATATATATATATATATATATTTATATATATTATTTACTTTTAGGCGACGGCTGCATTAATGACAGATTCTGTCATTAAACAGCAGCAACAGCCGCTGTAGCTCACTGAGCATTTAATGATAGTTCTGTCATTAATGCTGCGGGCGGGTTTTTGAACAACAGTGGCGACGATTTTCTGTGACAGTTGTTAACTGTCACCAATTAAGTGACAGTGGGTTTTTATACAGTGGTTTTGGCGACGGCTTTTGCAGTGACAGTTGGAACTATCACTAAAGGGTCTATTTATTTAAAATCAGTGTTTTAACACACTATTTTCAGTGACAGTTAGGCAGTTTTAGTTTATATTTTATATATGATAATTATATATATATGTATATATATATGTATTGTGAGATATAATACTAGTATTGTTATAATTTTAATTGTATAATATATTATTTATATATAATATATTAGGTATAAGAGTAAATACTATATCTATGTATCTTGAGCATTACTTTGTGTGGGTACCAAGTTGGTTCAATACCATGATTCCTAATTGTTGTATTTAATATTCTATATTATTATACTTTATTATTAATATATATGTATTGTGAGGTTTACCTTAGATTCACGTATCCGAAGATACGGTATCCTAATATTTTATATTGTGGTTCCTAGGACTTAGATTGTAGTATTTTTGATCCAAGATTTTGGTAGTGCGACAACTTAGTTGTACTACTGCGAGCCTGCAATAGGATATAGGGAATAGGCTGAGATACTCAATCACATCTAGGAAAACTTTTTTGATTCAACTATTCTCCTTTGATATTGATACTTGATCCCTTAAACTGTCCTTTCCTTGAGTGTCTTTCATCTTGTGCCATATTGATTCTTTCTTTCGCTTTATCTCAGGATGCCGCCTAAGACTAGATCACAGCAGGGGAGAGCAATTTCTGAGAGGTCTGCGACATCCCGAGGGCCTGTACCAGTCACTTCTCCGGTGATTGGAGTGTCAGCTGCTTTCGAAGGTCCACCACCTACTCAGAGGACTATGCCAACTGTATCTGAGGGGCTTCCACCTCCACCTCCTGTGCCAGCAGAGGCGTCACAGATGTTTACATTATTTCGTGAGATGCTCGAGGCACAGAGGGCTCAGTCAGCGGCACATCAGAGGCAGACCAATGTTCTATGGCAGGGCATCGAGAGTGCTCATCAACTTGCTCATGCTGTAGTTGAGAGAGGAGTTCCGGTCCAGCAGCAGGTTGTTCCTCAGGTTGCTCAGCTTCGGCCAGGCAACATTCAGGACTTCAAGAAACTGGAGCCTAGGGTTTTCAAAGGGACGGAGGGCATCGTCTATGCTGATGATTGGCTCGAGGACATTGAGCATCTTATGAGGGTGTCCCGTCTTCCTGAAGATCTGAAGGTTGAGGCGGTAGGACTTTAACTGTTCGACGTCGCTCGCACTTGGTTCAGGAATGAGCCAGTTCTGGTTGACGTAGGACAATCTTGGGAGGTATTCAAGGACCTTTTCAAGAAGAAGTTTTTCGCCCGGATAGACAGGCTTGACTTGGGGAGACAATTTGGGAGTCTCATTCAGGGGAGCATGTCTGTGGAGGAATACGCTGCGGAGTTCGGCAGGTTGAGCCGATTTGCAGAGTATTTGGTGAGGGAGCCGGAGGTTCGAGCTATTCGTTTCCGTGAAGGTCTAAAATGGAAAGTAAAGATTCTTATTCCGTCTTTTTAAGAGACATACTCGGAGATACTTGCGGAGGCACGCAAGGTTGAGCGATATTTGGGTTTGAAGACCAAGAGAGACCGTGATTCTTTTCTGGGGGCCAACGACAGTGCAGTATCTGCCAAACGTCCTCATTTCCAGTCCAGACCTTTCCAGCAGCCACAGCAGAACCAGACTCCAGCTAGAGCGCCTTTTTATCAGGCACCTCAGCAGCAGAGACAGTTACAACAAGCTCCATGCAACTACTGCAAGAAGCCCGACCACATCTGGGAAGTTTGCAGGAGGAGGCTAGGAGTTTATATGTATTATGGTACTGAAGGGCATTAATCGAGGGAGTGTCCTCGTCGTGCAGTTCAGGGAGCAGCTCCATCTCTGAGGGCACAGATGAGACCACCTGCAGCACAGCCGAGGGGACCGCTTCCGACACAACAGCAGCGTTTTGTCCAGCATCAGCAGCAGGGAGGTGCTCGACATGGACGAGCGTTTGCTATGACCGTCGAAGAGAAGGAACCCACCAGAGATGTCATCGCAGGTTCTATTCTTCTTGATTCCATTCCAGCTTTAGCTTTGTTTGATAGTGGTGCTTCCCATAGTTTTGTATCTGTTTCTTTTGCTCTAAAGCATGGTTTGGTAGCTGAGTCTTTGCTTAGGACTTGCAAGATCATGACCGGGGGAGGCATTATCCTGGTTAATAATATTTGCAAGGACCGGAGAGTTACTTTGGGAGGCCGGGAGTTGAGTACGTGTCTACTTTTAATGCCACTTCCGAGCTACGATATTGTACTCGGGATGGATTGGTTGAGTAGGCACCGTGCTAGCATAGATTGTAGAGGAGGTAGAGTTTTGTTTGGTCCGCCAGGAGAGCCAGAGTTTGAGTTTGCTAGAGGAGTTGCAGAGCAAGGCGAAGGCATTATTTGTGGAGCTATGCTGGAAGACAAGGAGTTGCCACATCCGTTGATAGCAGAGTTCTTGGATGTGTTTCCTGAGGAATTTCCAGGATTGCCGCCAGATCGAGATGTTGAATTTTCTATAGACTTGGTGCCAGATGCAGAACCAATTTTGCAGCATATCTATTGAGTAAACAACAGCGAGCTGGTCGAGTTGAAGAAGCAGGTGGACGAATTACAGGATAAAGGGTTTATCAGATCGAGTTCTTTACCATGGGGAGCCCCGGTATTATTGTACCAAAGAAGGATGGATCGGTGCACATGTGCATTAATTACAGGGCTTTGAATAATCTCACTATCAAGAATAAGTATCCTTTACCACGGATTGATGATCTGTTTGATCAGTTGAGTGGTGCCAAGGTATTTTCTAAGATAGATTTGAGATCAGGCTACCATCTGGTGAAGGTGAAGCCGGAGGACATACCGAAGACTGCTTTTAGAACTCGATATGGTCAGTACGAGTTTATGGTAATGCCGTTTGGTTTGACTAATGCACCAGCGGTCTTTATGAACTTGATGAACAAGGTGTTCCACCAGTACCTTGACAAATTCGTGGTGGTGTTCATCGACGACATACTCATATACTCGAGGACACCGGAGGAGCATGAGGAGCATTTGAGGATTGTGTTGGATGTGCTGAGGAAGGAGAAGCTGTATGGGAAGTTGTCCAAGTGTGAGTTTTTCTTGGATAAGGTGGAGTTCTTGGGACATGTTGTGACTGGTGATGGTATTTTAGTGGATCCGAAGAAGATTTCAGCAGTGGAATCTTGGAAGACTCCGAGTTCGGTAGCAGAGATCAGGAGTTTCTTAGGATTGGCAGGCTATTACAGGATATTTGTGCAAGATTTTTTGAGGATTGCCGAGCCGATGACCAGACTCACAAGGAAGGATGTGGTGTTTGTTTGGACGAAGGATTGCCAGGTTGCTTTTGAGGAGTTGAAGAAGAGGTTGACATCTGCTCCTATTTTGACGTTGCCATCAGGGTCCGAAGGTTTCACTATTTATAGTGATGCATCGGGGAAGGGTTTGGGTTATGTTCTTCAGCAACATGGGAAAATGATTGCCTATGCATCCAGGCAATTACGTCCTCATAAAAAGAACTATCCTACCCATGATTTGGAGTTGGCAGCCGTCATATTCGCCCTGAAGTTGTGGAAACATTATTTGTACGGAGAGCATATGGAGATCTTCACAGACCAGAAAAGCTTGAAGTACGTTTTCACGCAGAAGGAGTTGAACATAAGGCAGCGTCGGTGGTTGAAACTGATGAAGGATTTTGATATCTCTTTGCAATATCATCCTGGGAAAGCCAATGTAGTTGCCGATGCTTTGAGCAGGTATCCGGTAGCTATGTTCTTGACGCAGGATCGATATTTGTTGGAGGACTTGGAGAGCTTGGGCATTGAGATGATTTTTCCTGGGTGTGCTATGCAGATGTGGGGATTGCAGATACACTCAGATTTGATGGACAGGATCAAGGCAGCACAGTATGATGATGTATCTCTGAGGAGTATCAGAGCTCAGGTGAGAGCAGGATTGGAGGATGATTTCACTATTGCAGAGGATGGATCTTTGAGGCATGGAGTTAGATTGTGTGTGCCTAGTGGGGAGTTGCGTGAGGAGGTATTGCAGGAAGCGCTTCGCTCTCAGTATTCCATATATCTAGGTGCTAACAAGATGTATCGGGATATGCGAGAGAGTATGTGGTAGTATGGCATGAAGAGGGAAGTGGCACAGTTTGTATCCAGATGCTTAGTGTGCCAGCAGGTGAAAGCCGAAAGGCAGAGGCCAGGAGGTTTACTTCAGTAATTACCCATTCCAGAGTGGAAGTGGGAACATATTACTATGGATTTTGTGTCCGGACTTCCAGGATCTCCAGGAGGAAAAGACGCGATTTGGGTCATTGTTGATAGGTTGACCAAGTCGGCCCATTTCTTGCCTTTCAAGGTGGGTTTGTCTACGGAGAAGCTGGCAGAGATGTATGTAAGGCAGATCGTTAGGATACATGGAGTTTCCGTCAGCATAGTCTCAGATCGGGATAGTCGTTTCACTTCTCATTTCTGGAGGAGTTTGCAGGAGAGTTTGGGCACTCAGCTCAAGTTCAGTACTGCATATCATCCCCAGACAGATGGGCAGTCCGAGAGGACTATCCAGACTTTCAAGGATATGTTGCTCACTTGTGTACTAGATTTTGGGGGTTCTTGGGAGGACCATCTCCATTTGGTAGAGTTTGCTTACAACAACAGTTACCAGGCCAGTATAAAGATGTCACCTTTTGAAGCTCTATATGGTCGGAGGTGTCATACTCCTTTGTCTTGGGACGATGTTGGAGAGAGAGTTTTGCTTGGGCCAGAGATGGTTGTAGATGCAGCAGAGAAGGTTCAGTTGATCAGAGACAGACTTCGAGTGGCGCAGGACCGACAGCGGCATTAGGCCGATAGCCATCGGAGACCTTTGGAGTTTGATGTATAGTTTAGATTTTGTTTGTGCTTGTTCTTGTTTGTTATAGATTAAGTTCTTAAGGTGTTATTTTGTTATAGGTGGATAGTTTGGTGTTTTTGAGGATTTCTCTGACACGAGGCACGATTCGCTTCGGTGGAGACGGAAAGCTTAGTCCGCGATTCATTGGACCTTTCACTATTCTAGAGAGGGTCGGTGCAGTTGCTTATAGACTAGACTTGCCACATGCATTGGAGGGAGTGCACAACGTGTTTCATGTGTCGCAGTTGAGACGATACGTGGCAGATCCTAGTCATGTATTAGATCACTCGGAGATAGAGGTGGGCCCTACTCTTAGCTATCCAGAGCAGCCAGTTGAGATTCTGGATCGGAGAGAGAAGGTACTGAGGAACCAGACTATTCCTTTGGTACACGTCGCATGGAGGCATCACTCTCCAGGGGAGTCTACCTGGGAGAGAGAGGATGAAATGCGAGAGCGTTATCCATATTTGTTTGTATCTTGAGGTATGTTATTTTTTAGTTATATTATGTTCATTGTTATGTTCTTTCATAGTTAATTGTGATTCTTTAGTTCTGTTATGTGATTTTTCTGGGGGTAGTTTTCATCTTTGAATTTCGAGGACGAAATTATTTTAAGGAGGGTAGACTTGTCACTACCACATTTTCTAAGAAAGGGTATTTTAGTCTTTTCCTATTTAATTAAATATTGTGCATGGTAAATAATTATTTGTTGTATTATTTAATTGTTGTTAGATGTTATTTAATTATTTTAGACTTGTATTAGTGGACCCAACTAGTTTAGTTTGGACCCATGGACCAACATGAATTAATTAGTTAGACTTTTCCCATTTAAAAAGCCCATTGTTAAGGGGATGGATTAAATTAATTAAATCATTAGACTAGAAGCTTCCTTCCTTAATTATTTCTTCATGAGAAGCCCCAAGGGGTATATTGGACATTTCATAATTTCTTGAGGAAGGGGTAGGGGCCGGCCTATTAAAAGAGAGGAGAAATTCTCTCTCCTCTCATTTTTATTTCAAATCTAGATCTAGAATTTCCCACTACCAAATTCCTTTCATTCCCATTCTATTTCCCTACCAAATTCATTCCAATTCCTTCCCAATTCACCATTAGAAAGTTGAGAAGCAAGGAACTAGAAGGAGGAAGCAAGGATCTACAAAGAGGAGCAAGGATCTATAATTTGGAAGCAATTTTATCTCAATTGGAGGTTTCATTGAGAATCCATCTCCCAATAAGTATAATTCAGTTTTTCTCCTTAAAATAGCTTCTAAATCTGAGATTTAATCATGTAAAATCAATCCATATTTATGTACTACCCATAGGACTTGGTTTTGTGTTCATAGGAGACCCATGGAGAAAGTTATGGTGCTTTTTGTGTCAATTTGTGGGAATTTCGAATTGACATTTTGTTGTGTGTGTCAATTGATCCTATAGATCAATTGGGCATGTGCTTATATTTTTGGGGCTAGTGTCATGTCCATAATTGGGTACGTGTAGGTCAAATCCCAACAATTTGGTGATATATATTATTTTGGGGGTTTTTCCTCCGACACGGGACTTTGTACATGTCGTATTTTGACACGGACACATAGATCTACATTTGACACTTTGATTGATTCATAAATAATATTTGTGACTTACTTGTGTCCTTCGGGGTGCAATTGGTTGTGTGTTGGACTCGTGTCGCATGCGTATCCTAGATCTAGTGGGATACGGTGTGATACTCTCCATTTGTGTGTGTTTATGTGTAGATCTAATTATTTATGCTTTAATTCTTAAATTATAATTAGTAAATATATATAGATGTTATATATTTATTATAGTATATTTATTATGGTATTTATTGTAGCATAGATCTATATATATTTTTATGTGTACTAATATAATGTATAAATATATATGTAGCTTTCTTTACATGCATTTATATATGTTACAACTTATGTTAATAAAATAAATTATATATAAATATTTTATAAAATATATTTATGTGTTTAAATGAGTAATTATATTAATTATAATTATTATATAATTAATTGTATATAAATGAATGTATTTTTATGTGTGCATTTAGCCATGTTAAAATATGTACATTAGCACATGGAATATGTATTGTAGCTTTTAATATTTGTTTATATGTATAGGATTATGTATATATAAGTATATATTATTTATTTGTTTTATATATATATATATTGATTTATATATTTATATATTAATATATATATTTATATATATTATTTACTTTTAGGCGACGGCTACATTAATGACAGATTCTGTCATTAAACAGCAGCAACAACAGCTGTAGCTCACCGAGCATTTAATGACAGTTCTGTCATTAATGCTGCGGGCGGATTTTTGAACAGCAGTGGCGACGATTTTCTGTGACAGTTGTTAACTGTCACCAATTAAGTGACAGTGGGTTTTTATACAGCGGTTTTGGCGACGGCTTTTGCAGTGACAGTTGGAACTGTCACTAAAGGGTCTGTTTATTGAAAATCAGTGTTTTAACACACTATTTTCAGTAACAGTTAGGCAGTTTTAGTTTATATTTTATATATGATAATTATATATATATGTATATATATATGTATTATGTGATATAATACTAGTATTGTTATAATTTTAATTGTATAATATATTAGTTATATATAATATATTAGGTATAAGAGTAAATACTATATCTATGTATCTCGAGCATTACTTTGTGTGGGTACCAAGTTGGTTCAAAACCATGATTTCTAATTATTGTATTTAATATTCTATACTATTATACTTTATTATTAATATATATGTATTGTGAGGTTTACCTTGGATTCACGTATCCGAAGATACGGTATTCTAATATTTTAGATTGTGGTTCCTAGGACTTAGATTGTAGTATTTTTGATCCATGATTTTGGTGCTAGACTTGTGCAACCTAGAAATAGATAGTTGACCTTGGTTTGACCATAGTTGACCATAGTTGACTTTAGTTGACTTTAGAGTTGATCATAGTTGACTTTTGACTTAGAATTGACTTATTGATCTAGAAGTTGACTAGTTTAACTTATTCTCTTTTCGAGACCTTGTATTGATGTTGTATTCCATATCTAGGTCTTCGAGGCACCGAGTCAGACATCTGTGAGACTATTCATTGGACTTCAGGCGAGTACATTCTCTGATAGTTTCTCATTTATGATATCCTCTATGTTTATTGTATCTAGTGTAGATATCCATGTTCTCTTGACACTATGGTTACACAGATTGGTATATCCGGATCTCGTCATGAGATGCTATTCCTTGGTATATGGTGTATATGGTGCAAGTATTGTTTCATTGGTTATCTTGTACATGTACAGACACCGATTCTCGGGAAGACTAGCTATCTTCTTGGGGAATCTCGTGCCATAGCATACCGTGGTTGGATCTATTATACCAGTCGGGGGTGGGGAGTATTAGTATAGATATATGATCAATATCCCTATTGAATAAAGTACAGATTACTGAATAGTATTGATCATGCACCGCACGTATGATTAGCTAGGCCGCATTGCATCTTGCCCAAGCCGATCACATGTTAAGCTAGTACTCACACACTTAGTCATTAGTATTATTGTTTTATTGGCATATTGTTCATTATTGTATTTATTTGCAGTATTTTCTTATTGTATATATATCTCTTGTATCTATTGTGCATCTTATTTATCTACAGCTATTTACTATTACATAGTTTTTATCATTAATTAGAACTGCTGTTAGAGATGTACTCTGCTCCTTTCCTGACTGGATATATTTTTCCAGATGATACTGAGGAGTGGTACCCTACCTTTTATGGACCCCAGGATGTTGTGGGTTTAGATTCTGAGACCCTGGCTCAAGAGGGACTTATCCCAACTGAGACAGTTGACCCTGGAGTTGTAGCCTCGTAGTATTCTTTTGTACTGGATTTGTCTCCAGCTTATTTTTGTATTTTCTTCAGACTCATTGATGTATTATTTTAGACTCATGAGTTGTATTGTGACTATTCCATTCTTATCAGATTCGTGCTCATTTCTATCTTAGTTCTATGATTGAGTATACTATCATTATTGGTGGTTCATTATATTGTTAGATAGATTATCTAGACAATGTTCTACCACCGATTCTGCGGCGTAGGCTGGACGTTGTTTCCGACTAGTACCCTTACACCGGGTGCGGGTCGTGACAACTGCCTTCCTACAAATTCCACAACCTTATCCTAGACGTGCAACTTATAATTAAGCTCCCTGTACTACATTTTGGTCGCGCAACATCGCCCACTCGTTTAAACCTAGCCTTGCATTTTAAAATTATGCAAATTATAGCCCTCCGAACGTCCCCATGACAATTGGAAAATCATGGAGGTTAGGATGGAGGAATGGACAAAAAAAGCTGCAAATCTCTATCTTATACCATCCTTGACTTTCTACCGCGGCTTAATTTTAATTTCGAGGACAAAATTTTTATAAGTTGGGTAAAATATAAAACCCCTAATTCTAAAAATCGTATTAATCATTTTTTATTAATTATTAATTGGAATATAGTAATTAGTGGCTAATTAGGAGAAATAGATTTTATTTAATTTTATTTTAGGTGTTTGTGAATTTAGGAGATTTATAGAGCCATTATAAATTTTTCCTAATTTATTTCATGTAGGAGACCTTTTGGCCAGTTGCTAGCTTAATAGTATGCATTAATACAAATCCTAGATTTTTTTATGTGTATATATGTATATATATATATATATATATATATATATATATATATATATATATATATATATATATATATATATATATATATTTATATATACATATTTTTTTAAAAAAGAAAGAGAAAGAAAAAGGAAATGAAAAAGAAAAGGAAAAAAAAACCATTAAAACCCTTAATGGATACTAAACTACCCTACCCATTAGCTATACCCATTAGCTACTAAGACCCCTCCATACCATTTACAAGCAAGCATCAGCAGCAATCTAGTATTAAACTTGCAAACCTGCGGACAAAGCCCCCGACCCTCTCACGACCTCCGTCTTATATATATATATATATCTCCTCTTTCGATACAAAACCCTAAACCCTAATTCTTCCTCTTCCCATCTGACCGCCGCAGAGTCCTTGACCTAACCGCCATTCACTGTCGGCCTCAGCCAAGACAGACAGCCGGAAACTGACCCCAACGACTGCGTGACGCGCAACCCCGCGCATTGACAGTTTGGGACAGCAACTTACCTGTGTTCCAGCCCTGTTTTTCGTCACCTCGCTGAACCAAACTCGACCCCGTCTTTACCGTACGTTCACCACTTAACCCTCTTTAATATCTGTATGATAGTTGACCTCGAACAGCGCGTAACCCTAGGCGAAAACAACGTCCAAGTTGACAAAAAAAGACCACTTTTTTGGTATCGCAGAAAACTACGTAAACCACCTATGTTTTGGATTCATATCTTCCACCACAGAGATCCGAATTCAAATTTTCTTTTTGGTATGCGGAGACTACTTGACGTAGTTTAATTTCTATTAATTATATTAAATTATTAACTGCTATATATAGAATTAAATTCGTTGGAAAACTCTGAAAACTCACTTTTTCCAGATTTCCAAAAATTGGGAAACGGAGTGCGCCACGCCAAACGGGACCGCCCCATCGTGTACCAAGTATACCAAAAGGTGTATGCAGCATACCCGGACACGTGATATTTTGCGAAAACTGATTCGGACGCGTGTGCGCGTCGAAATTAGCCCGTATCCGTGGACAAATCCCGTATCGCAACTTTTGCCAAAGCCGTGCGTATTTTGTGCTCGCTCGTCAGATTGTGACGAAACTTGCGCCACTGTACTCGAGGTAACGCGCTGGTTCTATGATCCAATTTTCATATAATTCTGAGACAGTTGACCAAGTTGCCAATTGGCGGGCCCCACGGTTGACTTGTTGGAATCCCCATTTGGACATACCTTTGAGTTCGTACTGACATTTAGAATTAGTTTGACCTATAATTTGTCCCATTTAGAGACCTTCACCCTTGGCACACTTTTCGGTGCAAAGTGGGCCACACGTGGACCCCACTTTGACCCAAAATTACCGTTTTGCTCCTCTGTCCAAATTGGACGAAAGGAAAGTGCTTTCTAGCTATTTTACATATTCTGGGAACGTTGATAATGTCTATTTCAGCATCCGGAGATATTTGTTCTGAGGCCATAGCTTCTGATCCTGTGTATTGGACTTCTGGATGTTACACTTTGCAGCTTTCTTACCAGGCAAGATACCTTGCCAAATTGCTTACAGTATTTTGCATGCTTAGTATATTTCTGTATATTTATTATATTTTTGTTTATTTATTGCATGTGTAGTTTCTTTCGGTCATTACTATATATTAGATATGTTGACACACACACTTGACACTTAGTATCATAGAGGACAATCAGTAGGCGTATGGGCTTTAACCACTCTGGTAAACCGTAGTAACTAGCACGCACTATGGTGGTCGTGTCCGATGGTCGCTACCCCTGAGGTATGTCGATTGATGGAGTCACAAGGGTCACTACCCCCGAGGTATGTCGGCTGATGATGTTCTAGACGGGTGTGTGAGTTGTGAGGCTTAGATAGAGTAGCCTACCCTTGTCCATACGTCGAAAAGTTGTCCTCATTTGCATTCATATAGATTATCTTGTACAGCGTACTTATATATTTTCAAACATTATGCATGTTTAATGTATTTAAATTGGCTTACTTCTATGTATCTTGATACGTCCCTCTGAGGACCTGGTCCCTTTCCAGGTGTAGATATTCATGAGTATTCACAGGAGCGCAGATCCGGACTTGCTATTGATCGTTGATGAGGCTTACTCTTCGGGCCTAGTATTTATTTGGTGCTGTACCTATATTGTGTTGCTTTTATATTCGAATTGGTAGTGGATTTGTTTTCATCCGACTGTCATCTTTAGATACTTCTTATTGAGATCTAGTTATATAGATGTTGGTTATTTATTTATATTGATTTTCTGTGGATAAGATTTAGATTGTATCCTGTGACTTGTGATACATTTTATACCACTTATGGATTTGATATTCATATTACAGCGTACGTATGGGTTATGGTTTCCATATATTGGAGTTGCCATATCCATGCGGCTGGCATGCTTACGTGTCCTAGTCCTATGTATTTTGGGACTGGGGCATGACACCTTTGGTCCTGAGAAAATGGTATTTCTCGGTATCCGAGCTGGTGTCACACATAACTATATTGGAAATATCATGTCACTTGAGTGTAATGAATAAAAAATGAGTTAAGAATGCACTAATATAATTTTTTAGGCCATTTCTAGGTTATGTTAGTCAAACTAGGTCAATACCTTGATTTTGGGTTCATACCTAGGTTCTAGGTTGATTACAAAGGTATACTAGTGAATACTAGGTCTTGGTTGGATTTCTAAGTTTATAACTTAAAAGTGATAGTTAATCTAGCTGTCACTGGGTACTAGGATACTATATATACTTATACTAATACCAATATCTATAACTAGTATACATTCACTAATTGATATAGTATTAATATAACTTATATATATATACTAATTATCTACTATATAATATTACCTTAGTTTTGGCTGATACCTTATACAAGAGTTCACTACCTTGACAATAACTTATACTCTAACTAAATCAACTAACTATAATGAGTATACTAGTTAATACTTAACTATATAATGTCTAATACCTTAGTGTCTAATAATTCCATATCTCACTGATACTCAATACTCTCAACACATTCACTAATCTCTAGTACACCCCTCACTCACATCTTGCACTTGCACTACTCTTACACTCCTCCACATCAATATACTCTCATACACTTCATTCCCATATGTATACACTTATGCACAGACCACTCATCTACACAAAAACTTGTGCACCCTATACCCTTGCTCACACCCTAACTCTACCTACTTCAGTTGCTAATGTGATACTTGCAAATGCTATAGAAATCATAACAGGTATAAAAGTACCTGCTACTATTGATGCTACTAAACTGCTACCCAATCAATCTGCCACATATACTTTTTCATAACCGAGTTGGGTATCATCTTGATACTCACTGAGTATCAGTCCTCACTTAACATTCCCCCTCACACTCTCTTGCACCTAAGTTCAAAATCATCCACACACTAGTAATAAAGTGCAAAGGCCCTGCAAGCCACTGCAACTCCCCCTTTGTCATCAGTACTGCTATTGTTTACTGTCTTAATATGCATATCAAACTCGAGTCCCCTCTTCACTAATACAGTAGAAATGTGCTTGTTGTCACTACTTGCACATATTGCTGCTATAATTACTGGTTCATGCTGATGCTGCACTGCTTGCTCATGTTGCTGCTGCACTGCTTGCTAGTGTTGCTACTGCAACTGCTACTGATTCTTGTTCATATTGCTGCTATTTCTACTAATACTTGTTCATGTTGTTGCTAAATGCTGATACTGCTGCTGCTGCACTTACTGCAATTGCTACTGCTCTTATGTAAAACCCGACCCCCTCATAACTACTCGAGCATAATATAACTCCATCACAGTCATACTGCTAACAACCCATCATACCTCACTGCCTCCTTCCTTCTCTTGATAACAGTAAACACCAAACAACAACTATAACATACATGCCCTATTAGTTTAGATATATGCTACTATATATATATATATATATATATATATATATATATATATATATATATATATATATATATATATATACACACACAAAAATAGTACCTAATGAATAATATAATAAACACCTAGGGTGTATCGTTAGGATACTCACGATACGTCCTCAATTGTGATGCCACAACTACCAATACACCATATTACCCACACGTACATATCATAAACATCAATATACAACTAAAGTAACTTACTACAAGAGAAAATTGAAGAGAATTATGCAAATCCCCCAAAATTGGGCCATGTGTCACTCCGTATCGCAAAATATCGTAATACGGTATACACATATCCATTTGTGGACACGTACCTAGTCCCATTACCCTGATCTAAGTCTAATTAGATCTAACTGGTCTCTTGACACATAATTGATGTGTCAAATTCATAATTCCCCAATATTCCCATAAATCACCACAAAGAACTCACAATACATAGCCAAATAGCCTAGAACTTGTTCCTATAGGTTGCCCTATTCCATATGGTCATTCCTAATGGTCAAATGCATGATTAAGATGCCACAATGAGAACAAAATTCTGGAATTACCAATTGGGAGATGGATTTCCAATAAAAATATAATTGGACACGATCCGGACATGATCTCTAGCTCCAAAGCTCTTCCTCCTTGTGCTTCTTGCTTCTCCAAGCTCCAAGGCTCCAAGAGTGGTGGATTTGAGAAGGAATTTGGTGGTGAATTATGTAGAAAATCAATGGAGGGAAAATAGAGAATTGGAAATCTAGAATTTGGATCAAAATAAAATGCAAATGAGAAAGAAAAAGAAGAAAAGCCCCTCTTCAAGTGGTTGGCCCTTCCTTCTTCCCCAAGCTACATGCTAAGGTCCCAAATATCTCTACATGATATATTATGAGAAAAAAAAATTAAGAATGGGTATTTTTGGAAATCTCTAACTAATTGTAATTAAACTAATTTTTCTTAATTTAATTAGTGGAATGACTAATTGGCTTAGGTCCAAGTTGGGCTCACTAATTGTCATGACAAATCTAACTAGGTCCATATGTGTTAAGTCTAATATTGGCTAGTCTCTCTAACTAACTAACTAACTAACTAATAAAGGACACAAGTCTCTAATACCTAGTTTATACAAGTTCACTAACCATAGCTCAACTTAATTAATACAACCATCACACAAATATTCAATATTTATTCCTAAAAATAAATACCCATGCCAAATTACTAAACTACCCCTAGCTGAAAAAGTGAGGGTGATACTTTGGAACGGGACAGTTCTCTATTGCCTCTACCTTCTTGGGATCAACTGATACTCCTGCTCCAGAAATAATGTGCCTAAGAAAGGATATGCGGTCAATATTCAACTTTTTAACTATAAAAAAACTCCTAACAAGCAGAACTCATTATAATGTGGTTACCCTTTTCTTACATCCAAAACTCATACTTACTAAGCTTTCCATATAACTGGTGCTCCCTCAAAGTTTGTCGAACTATCCTGAGATATTCTTCATGCTCCTCCTCATTACGAGAATATACCAGGATGTCATCGATGAGTCTACCATAAATCTGTCTAAGTAAGGTATGAAAATACGGTTTATCAAATCTATGAATACTGCTGGAGCATTAGTCAGTCCGAATGGCATAACTAAGAATTTGTAATGCCCATATCGTGACCTAAATGCTGTCTTCAGTATATCCTGCTCCCGGACTCGAACCTGATGATATCCTTATCGTAAATCTATCTTAGAGAAGATTCTTGCTCCACTTAATTGTCATGACCCACACCCGGATATTCGGACACGAGTACATGGGTACGTCCAGCCTACGCCACAACATCAAAGGTAGAACACTGTCTGGGTTAACTCTAACTAACTAAACATCTCAATAATATATATATAGTACCTGTCTCTAAAAGGAGGAATAATATGGTATCTCATAAATGTAACTATACTCAATCATAATGCAAACAAAGGAAGATAATGCATGAATGAAATAACGAAGAAAAGAATCAAGATACAATCCACAGGTCTGGAATAATATACATGCCATAAGTCTAAATAACAGTCTAATACAAATTCATAAAAATAAACTAAACCTCCTCAGGCTTTGGAACTAAGCCCTCCTGGTCTACTAGAGTATCCTCTTATGCTCCGTAGTATGTAGGACATTGGTATATGAGCCAATCATCTGAAAAATATATCCAGTCAGGATTAGAGTAAAGTACATACCCCTGAAAGTAGTTTTAAATACATAATCGAACATATAAAACAGATAATAGAAAAGAATACAAGATAATTAAACAACATAATAAAATAAACTAGAATAAAGAATAAGCAATATGAATATCTATAATAAAAATAAATAACTGAAATCTAACCAATGTGCCTTGGAATACAAGTTTATTATGTGATGGTTTAGGTTGAACACGAATACAATAAGGCAACTCGATTAGAAGTGTCGTATGTAATCGACATGTACACGAATACACTGGGACTTAATCACATAATCAACTCCTACTCCCCCATCCCCAACTAATACAAATGGATCCAATCACGATACATTATGAACACGAATATGGGAACACTGAACACGAGCAGTATGTATACACGAATGTAAGCACACTAAACATGAGCAGTATGTGAAGACGAAATACAATAAGTCAATACCCGATACACACGATGAAATACATGTAAAGGAGTATCCACTGAACACAGTAAGGGATAACATCTCCTGACAAGATCCATGCAGTACCAGTCTGTGAAACCACTGTTTCAGAATCAAGTATACAGTTCTAGAACATGAGATATATACATTATTATAAAATAAAAACTAATAGAGAAATATACTCGTCTGAGTCCTGAGCAAGGTGTGTCTCTCGATGCTCAAGCTGGTGTCGCACAAACCTATATTAGGAATTATCAAGTTAAAAGGTGTAATAAAAGATGAATGGATTTAAAATACACTAATGCATGCATCTAGGTCCATTTCTAAGTATCACTAGGTCCACACTAAGGTTAGGCTCATATTGGTCACTAATTAGCTAAACTTAGCTGTACTAGGTTATCACCTAGGTTCCAAGTTAACAATAGTAAATACTAGACTATACTAGATAGTGTTAGCTATAATATCTAATACTTAGCTAATATCATCTACTAGCTACTCATTAATATATATAATCTATATACTACTAATAACTAATAGCACTGCTAATACACCTCAATGTATATCCACTAATGTGCATCAGTGGGCAATCTGATACCCTCTACAATGTGTGCAAGTCCTCCCTTTATCTCCTACAGTATCAATCTAAAATTAAAATCATAGACCAACACTAATGTATCAATCTTCTATCATTATATTAACCCTCAGCAGATTTTACCTTGTACTCAAGTTGATTCCTTCTTACAGTCATGTACATTTGTACTGGTGCTCAAATGCACAGATATGTGCATTGCATAGACTGAACCCATCTCCTTGTACTTCTATAACCCCTACCTACTGATCTGCAACCAAGTTTCCATACCTCGATTGATCCACACAAGGTACGCTCACTGATACACATTGGTAACTACTATATTTACTGTGCATACTGCTCTGTACTTGCTAGCTACTACACTGCACTCGCACTTGCTGCTGCCCCTAGCTATTCTGCAATACTAGCTGCTCTGCTGCAGTTGTTGATTTTGCTGCATTTGTTAATTCTACTGTAGTTTCACTTGCTGCTCTGCTAAAACTGTACACTACATTTGCTAATGCTGCTGTAGTTGCTACTGCTCGTACTACATTTGCTAGCTGAACTTACTGCACTGCTTACTATGCATTCTACTGTGCATGCTTGCTGCTACAGTTGTACTGCACTGCTGTTGATACACTGCTACTGCTGTAGCTTGCTGTTAACGCAAATGCTAATACTGCACTGATACTGTTGCTAATTTCTGCTTGCACACTACTGCAGCTGCAATGCTCCACTCGAGCATACTGCTGAACTGCTATTGCTTGCAATGCATTTGCAAACTTGCTGATACTGTTCTTGATGCATTTGCTACTATGCTACACAATGCAACCCGACTACCACTCTACTGCACACACTACTCAACACTCACTCACACACACATATAAATATAACTATACATACACACACACACATACACACACACACATATATATATATATATATATATATATATATATATGGGCATTAAGACAAACACCTATAGTGCATCAACTACGATACCTATGATACTCAACTCAATGAAGTGCCAACTCCCCATAATCCACAATTACCCATTCCTACAAGTCATATATATATAATTAGAACTATTAGAAATTATTACAACACATCATGAAGAGAATTCATGCAATTCACCCAAAATTGACTCCGTATCATACTGTATCGCAAGATACTTTGATACGGCCTATACATATCCATTTATGGACACGTACCTAGTCCCATAACCCCGATTTAAGTCTAATTATATCTAATTAGTCTCATGACACACAATTAAGGTATCAAATTATTAATTCCCCCAACCTATACATAAATTACCTCCTAGATCTCATACTACAAAGCCAATTATCCTAGAAATTGTTCTTATAAGTAGTCCTATGTCATGGGGTCATTCCTAATGGTCAAATGCATGATTAAGAAGCTACAATGAGAGAAAAATTCAGAAATTACTAATTGGGAGATGGATTCCCAATAAATTATAATTGGACACGATCCGGACACGATCTCTAGCTCCAAAGCTTCTCCTCCTTGTGCTCCTTGCTTCTCCAAGTTTTAAGACTCTAAGAATGATGAGTTGAGAAGGAATTGGTGGTGAATTAAGTAAAAATTTAATGGAAAAAATTTAGAAAATTAGGGATAAAGAATTTGGACACAAAATAAAATAGAAATGAGGAGAGAGAGAGAGAGGAGAACCCCACTTTTCTATGGCCAATCCCTTCCCCCTTCCTCAAGCAGTGTCAAATGTCCAAATTGCCCCCCTACATGTATTATGAGGAATAATTAAGGATGGGTATAATTGGAAGTCTCTAACTAATTGTAATTATACTAATTATTCCTAATTAAATTAGTGGAATGACTAATGTGCTTGGGTCAAAGTTGAGCTCACTATTTGTCATGACAAAAATTAATTAGGTCCATATGTGACAAGTCTAATTTATTTTCTAGTCTCTCTAATTAGTCAATTAATTACAAGCCTCTAACTAAAATAAGTAATACTAGCCACCAATAATTAAAGCTCAACATAAATAATTATTATAATCATCACATTAATATAAATATTATATTTCTAAAATTAAATACCCATGCTAAATTACAAAACTATCCATAGCTGGAAAAGTAAGGGTGACAATCCTACCCACCTTAGAAAAAATTTTGTCCTCGAAATTAAGGAAGAAACTAACTACTAAAAGCAATCAATACAAGCAAGAAAGAATTATACCTCACGGCTCAAACATATAAGGATATCGCTCGTGCATCTTGGCCTCTCACTCCCATGTACTCGCTCCTGGTGAGTGATGCCTCCACACGACGTGCACCAAAGAAATCTTCTGGTTCCTTAGCACCTTCTCCCTCCGATCCAGAATCTCAATTAGCTTCTCTGGATAGCTAAGAGTAGGGCCAAACTCTATCTCAGAGTGATTCAACACATGACTAGGATCTGTCATATACAATCTCAGCTACGATACGTGAAACATGTTGTGCACTCCCTCTAATGCAGGTGGCAAGTCTAGTCTGTAAGAAACTGCACCGACTCTCTCAAGAATTCTGAAAGGTTTGATAAATCACGAACTAAGCTTTCTGCCTCCACCAAAATGAATTATGCCACGTATTAGAGAAATCCTCAAGAAAACCAAATCGTTAACCTAGCATGAAACACAGCCTTAGCACTCTAACAAAAATAAGCAATCACAAGCAATACAAAATAAAATCTATACCTCAAACTCCAATGGTCTCCGGTGGCTATCGGTCCGATGTCACTGTCTGTCCTGCGCCACCCGAAGTCTATCCTTGATAAGCTTTAACTTCTCAGCTACATCCACTACCATCTCTGGTCCCAACAAAGATCTCTTACTAATATTATCCCATGATAACAGAGTGCGGCATCTCCGTCCATACAATACCTAAAATTGTGACATCTCGATACTGGCCTGGTAGCTGTTATTGTAAGAAAACTCTACCAGGTAAAGATGATCCTCCTAAGAACCTCCAAAATCTAAAATATAGGTGCGTAGCATATCCTCGAGAGTTTCAATCGTCCTCTTTGACTGCCCGTCTGTCTGAGGGTGATATACGATACTGAACTTGAGCTGAGTGCCTAAGCTAGCCTGCAAACTTCTCCAGAAGTGGGATATGAAGTGACTATCCCGATATAAGACTATGCTCACAGGAACTCCATGCAATCTGACTATCTGATGCACATATATCTCTGTGAGCTTCTTCGTAGATGTATCCACTTCGAATGGCAGAAAGTGGACCGATTTGGTCAACCTGTCTACGATGACCCAAATTACATCTTTACCTCCTGGAGAATGCGGAAGTCCTGAAACAAAATCCATTGTTATATGCTCATATTTCTACTCTGAAATAGGTAAAGGCTTAAGCAATCCACCTGGCCTGACAAACCAAACATCTGGATACAAAGCTAGCTACCTCCCACTTTATGCCATACCACCAAACATGCTCTCTCATATCCCTAAACATCTTGTTGGCACCTGGATGCATAGAGAACTGAGATTAATACGCCTTCTGAAGAATCTCCTCGTGCAATGCTCTACTCTGTACACACAATCTGGTACCGTACCGCAATGATCCATCATATGCAATACTGAAGTCCTCTGCCAACCTTATCCAGACTTGTGTTCTGATGCTCCTCAGAGACTCATCCTCAAACTATGCGGCTCTGATCCGGTCTATCAACTCTGACTGTACTTGAAGTCTCCACATCTGTGCTGCAACTTCAGGAACTAATACCTCAATACCTAAGCTATCAAGATCGGCCAACAAATGTCTATCCCTCGTCAAGTACATAGCTACTGGGTACCTGCTCAAGGAATCTGCGACTATGTTGGCCTTCCCTATATGGTACTACAAAGCAATTTCGAAGTCCTTCATCAACTCCAACCATCGCTTCTGCCTCATATTGATCTCTTTTTGTGTAACGATATACTTCAAGCTCTTGTGATCTGTAAAGATCTCTACCCACTCTCCATACAAGTAGTGCTTCCACAGTTTAAGAGAAAATTAACTGCTGCCAACTCCAAGTCATGGGTAGGGTAATTCTTCTCATGCGGGCATAATTGTTTGGAAGCATAGGCAATCACCTTCCCATTCTACTGCAACACACAACCCAACCCTTACCCGATGCATCACTGTGTATAGAAAATCCTCCTGTCCCTGATGGCAACATCAATATTGGAGCTGTAGTCAACCTCTTCTTTAGCTCCTCAAAACTAAACTGACAATCCTCAGTCCAGAAGAACTCTACGCCCTTCCTGGTTAGTCTAGTCATTGGCTCTGCAATCCTGGAAAAATCTTAAACAAATCTCCGATAATAGCCTGCCAGTCCAAGAAAACTCTCGATCTCCACTACTGAACTTGGGGCAGATCACGACTCAACTGCTAAAATCTTCTTCCGGTCTACTAAGATTCCGTCTCCTGTAATCATATGCCCGAGGAATTCAACCTTATCAAGGAAGAACTCACACTTTAAAAGCTTGCCATGTAGCTTCTCCTTCCTGAGGGTCTCCAGAACTATTCTCTAGTGCTTCCCATACTCCTCTGGGGTCTTCAAATATATCAGTATATCATCAATGAATACTATCATAAACTAATCCAAGTACTGATGAAACACCTTATTCATCAGGTTCATGAATACCGCCGGGACATTGGTCAACCCAAACGACATCACCAAGAACTCAAACTGCCCATACCGAGTCCTGAAAGCTATCTTCGGAATATCTTCCTTCTTCACTTTAACCTGGTGGTTCCTCGATCCCAAGTCTATCTTTAAGAATACCTTCGCTCTGCTCAACTGATCAAACAAATTGTCAATCCGCGGCAACGGATATTTATTCTTGATAGTGAGGTTATTAAGTGCCCTGTAGTCGATACATATGCATATCGACCCATCTTTTTTTGGTACAAATAATATCAGAGCACCCCATGGTGATGAACTGGAGCGGATGAAGCCCTTGTCCTGTAACTCATCCACCTGCTTCTTCAACTCCGCCAGTTAGCTGTTGTTCACGCTATAGATATGCTGTGATATCAGCTCTACTTGTGGCACCAAATCTATAGAGAACTCCATATGTCTGTCTAGTGTTAACTCTGGCAACTCCTCTAGAAAGATATCTATATACTCAGTAATCAATGGATGTCATGGCTCCTGCTCTTCTACCAAAGCTCCACAGAAGTTATCTTCGCTCTGCTCTACTGCTCCTTTGACGAACTCAAACTCTGGCTCTTCTAGTACCTGAAACAAAACTCTGCCTTCTCGATAATCGATTCTAGCATGATACCTGCTCAACCAATCTATCCTGAGTACTATATCATAGATCGGAAGTGGCATTATGAGTAGACATACTCTCAACTCTCGACCTCCTAAAGAACTCTCCGATCCTTGCAAATATCACTGACCAAGATAATACCATCCCTGGTGCTGATCATGCAAGTCCTTGCCAATGGTTCAGACTCAAGATGATATTTCAGAGCAAAAGATACATATATAAAACTATGTAAAGCACCAGAACCAAATAAAGCATGAGTTAGAAAAGAATCAAGATATACTAGACTTGAGATAACATCACCGACTGGATCCTCCTCCTCGACAGTCAAGGCAAAATCATTTCCCTGTGCTAGGCACCTCTTTACTGGTGCTAGTGCTGAGTGAACTGCTTCTGTTATGGTGGTAGAGGAGGTTCTCTCTACTATCCCACTGGTGGTCTCGCGGGTGCTCTTTGTCCTGAGCTCCGCCCTGAGCTGGACGAGCTGGAGATTTAGGACAAGCTCTCAACTTGTGGTCTCCTGATCCATAGAATAAGTACTAGCCCAATCTTATCCTGCATATATTCCATCCATGTCCTTGCTTCTTACAAAAAGTGCAACAAATAGCACCCTCTGGACCTATGCGTCTGTTGTACCGGCGCCCTAGTTGGTCCATGATACTACTGCCTCAGCTGCTGGAAATACCTCTGGTGCTGTTGCTAAAAATAAGGCTACTGCATTGGACTCGTGTTGGTACTGGATCCTCCTATGTCCCTCGGCCTCTTAGAGCCAAGCTCTAGATCATCCTCTGCCCTCTTTGCCTGCCTCAAAATCTTTTCGAAAGTAGCAGTGGGATCTCCATTCATGTGTGATTTGATCTCCCGGTTCAGGCCCTTCTTGAACTTTCTGGATCTTCCTCTGGGGTCTGCCCCTCCACAAAGTGTCCTAATCTGTAATATTCTGTCGCATACTCATCTACCGTCATACCTCCCTGAATAAGGTACTAGAACTGGCTCTCTAGAGATGTTAGAGCGACATCTAGAAAGAAATTTTCCTTAAAGAGCTCTTTGAAAGCTTCCCAAGTAAGTCCTGGTGCAAAGATCCTGGGTTCGTCCTGAACCAAGTGAACGCAATGTCGAACATCATGTTCCCTGCAGTCTCTATCTACAACCTCTTTGGAATCTGTGCCAGCTGCAGGTTTAGCTAAATATCTTCTACCCAATCGTCAGCATATATGATCCCTTCAGTGTCCTTAAAGTCCTTCAACCCTATCCTCTTAAAGTCTATGATGGTCCCCGACCTCGGCTGCTGTGGGGTAAACTGAGGTGGTGCCATATGTGGCTGGACTAAGGCGACTCTCTCGACTCCTGCGAGCATAATCTGGTGAGCATTCTCAATGCCCTACCTCATAACCTCCGACTGACGCTGATGTGCCTCCATCATCTTCTGAAATAGCATAAACATCTGCGTCTGATTGACTGCTGATGGTGGGGGTAGAAGATCCCCTGAAACTGTTGGCACTTTCCTATGTACCAGAGATGGAGCACCTCCAAAATCTACTACAGAAATGCCCACCTAGATCGGTAAAGCGGACCTCTGGAATGTAGTCGCTGGAATAACGTTGGCTGGTGCTGTCCGCATAGGTGATGAAGTGACTGACCGCGCTGACATAGCACCTGAGCACTGGAAATGTGTCTTCGGTGGCATCCTGAAGATAGATTGAACAAAGGAATCAATATTGAGTAAGATATGATATCATCAAAAAAGGACATATTTTATTCAAAGTAAAGCAAATATTCAATAGATAATGATAACAAACAGACATTGGAAATATTTGCTAGTTATGATCGAGTATACTCTCAGCCTATATCCTATTTTCTACAGCAGGCTTGTAGCAATACTCTAGTTGAGCACTACTATGATATCGCTTTAGTTGCGACTCCTGACCTACATGGGCTACCACTAAAAATGTGTCATGACCCGTACCTGAATATTCGGACACGAGTACATGGGTACGTCCATCCTACGCCGCAGCTTCGATGATAGAATGCTATCTGAGTTAACTCTAACTAACTAAATATCTCAATAATATATATAGAGTACCTGTTAATCATCTCAACTCCAAAAGGAGGAACAATATGGTATCTCATAAATATAACTATACTCAATCACAATACAAACTAAGGAAGATAAAGCATGAATGAAATAACGAAGAAAAGAATCAAGATACAATCCACAAGTCTGGAATAATATACATGCCATAAGTCTAAATAATAATATAATACAAATCTACCAAAATAAACTAAACCTCCTCAGGCTCTGAAACTAAGTCATCCTGGTCTACCAGAGTATCCTCTAAAGGTATGTCCTCCTGCGGTCCGTAGTATGTAGGACACTGGTCTACGGGCCAATCAACTGAAAAATATATCCAGTCAGGATTAGAGCAAAGTACATACCTCTAAAAGCAGTTTTAAATACATAATCGAGCATATAAAACAGCTAATAGAAAAAAATACAAGATAACTAAACAACAGAATAAAATAAACTAGAGTGAACAGAAAATGTACTGGAATAAAGAACAAGCAAAATAAATATCTATAATAAAAAGGAATAACTGAAATCTAACTAATGTGCCTTGGAATACAAGTTTATTATGTGATCGATTTAGGTTGAACACGAATATAATAAGGTAACTCGATTACAAGGGTAGTATATAATCGACATGTACACGAATACACTGGACTTGATCACATAATCAACTCCTACTCCCCCATCCCCAACTAATACAAATAGATCCGATCACGACACATTACGAACACGAATATGGGCACACTGCACACGACCAGTACGCATATATGTGTCACGCTCCAGTCCCAAAATATGTAGGACTAGGAATACGTAACATACCAGTTACTCATTCGACAAGACTCTGGTCTGATTCAAATACGTATAAACTGTATTATAATAGTCACTATCTAAATAATCAAGTAAATATAAATATCTATGCCTCAATCCATAATAAATAGAATACACAATAATGAGCTACATGTGCTAAAGTCGGCCGCCCAGTAACACATAAACTAGAATAGACTCGAGAAAGAAATATGAGTCTATGAAACTAGGCTACATCAGTAGATGAATAAATAATATAAATAAGTAACCATAACTCCGATAGAAATAATATAAGTACCTGGTACCAGTGCCTGCAAGACAAGAAACTCCATCAGCAACTCCAAAGGCTCCATAACCGTCTATGCTGTAAAAACTGGCAGGGGACCAGGTCCTCAGAGGGACGTAACAAGATACAAGAAACAACATGCCAAAAGTAAAACAATATAATGCCACATACTCAAAAGTAACCTCCTGTAACCATCTATGTGATATGCACGTAAGAGCATCACTCGTACTCCGGCTGAAACCACTATAGGCTCTATGTCGGGGAGCCCATAGCAGCAAGTAGTATCAAGGGTCAACATAGGTGCCAAAGATCTGAGACAGAGTCCAAGGAACCTCTAGTAGTATCACGATTCTAGTATATGTGCCACAACACCTCTAGAAGTATAATATATATATCAATAATCAGCCTGTAGTATGGTGTGTCTCTCCCCACCTAATATAACCTCACGTCTCATATCCACAATGTCTCATGTCCATAACACGCAAGATCATGACCTTAGCTAGTGCAACGAGTCATAATAATATCCATATAATACTAATATCACGAATCATGTAAGCCTATACAGAATTACCATGAATAACTTAAGAAAGATTTCTTCACATAAAATAGTATCAAGTGTCCTAGGGTATGGCGTACTTGGTAAAGCAAGCACATAAATCTAGGATCGTGGATTCAACTCTCCAAGTGATGTTACTCGACTCTACGTACGGCGTCAACACCCGAATCTTGTTTGGATGCTAAGCAACGTCTCACGTTCTAAGGGTAAATACATACCTCACACATATCAAATAACTATAATAACTAAATAAGATAAAGGCAAAGAACTATGATATATCATGGCAAGGTACACTTGTCTGGGTTCTGAACTCCATCAACTACTACTGGAAAAGTAAAATCTGCACGTACACCTCCATATGCTGAAACAAACATCACTAATATTTTTAGAATACTTGAAATAGCTAGGATTGACTACCCATAAGTCCAATTTGGACACAGGCACAAGATTGACAGTTTTGGGTCAAAACGGGATCCACATGTGGCCTACTTTGCACCATAAAATATGTCAACGATAAAGTTCTCCAAATTCATCCCACTCAGTGTCTACGAGTCCAGAACGACAATACAAACCCAATGAAACATCCAAAAGTGGATTCCGATGAGCCGGTCACAAAAATGCTCGTCATGTGAAACCGTGGGGCCCACGAAACAATATTTCGTCAATGTTCTCAGAATCAAACCAAACTTGGGTCATAGGACCAATGTAATGCTACGAATCTAATGGCACAAGTTTTGTTGGAAAACGACAAGCACACACAAAGTTATGGCAATTATCAGAAAAGGCCGATACAGTACTTTTTGACGAATACACGTTAATTTCGGTGTGCACACACATCCAAATCAAATTCCGCGAAAGCCCACACGTCCGTGTTGACAATACGCACCTTTTGGTACAACTCGCACATGATTAATTTACCTCGTTTGGTGGGACGTATCCCGTATCGCGAGATTTTGGGTATTTAAAAAACAAGTTTTTGGTCATTTTGGAACAAGAATAATTTAACCATTAAAGCAAAATAATAAAAACTAAAAGAACATTAAAAATTTTGGTTTTATTATGAAAAAGTTTCTTCAATTATATTTTAAAAATAATTAACGAGTTGGTAGAAAATTGGACATTAACAGGGGTACTTGGACTGAAATTCTGAACTGTTTCCGAACAGTTTTTTGGCCAATTTCTGGTCAATTTTTCGATCAGACCGGGGTGCCTAAATATATTTCACTTGAAGAAAATTCTAGAGAGTTAGGTTGTGAACATAACAGCGAAGACATAACACAAATCGGACGAGCGAGGAGGGCGAAGGCTGTGCACGAAGGAGGGGCCACAACTGCTACTGTTGTCGCTGCTGCTATTGTTGCCGGCCGCGCGGTTCCTCCGGCGGTGCTCCGGCGCTGCGGTGGTCGGCGGTCGACGACGCTTCGGCGGAGGTGGTGAGGAATGGGTGATGGGTTAGGGTTAGGGTTTTTATGTATTACATATATAGGAGAGAGGGGGTTCCTGTGTACGTGGGGGGGGGGAAGAAAATTGGTTGTTTGTGGGTTTAGGTTTAGCTAATGGGTGTATTAGGGTTAATGGGTTTGGGTTTGGGTTTGGGCTTAGCTTTAAGGGTTTATTTCATTTTCTTTTATTTTATTTTATATATATATATATGTGTATGGTCATTTAAAAATAATTTTAGACCTCAATAAATTTTAAAAAAATTATACAATACACTAATAATAGTTATACACCCAAAAATATTTTTTTTGTACAATATTAATAATTAATTAAATACACATAATTATAAATTCATGAATACTATATATTATAATTAGCTAAAAATAAATAAAAAATTCCCTTAATTACAATAATTTTAGAATACAAATATTAATAAAATTAAAATTTTAATTCCAAAAATTATGGTGGTTACAATCTACCTAACTTATAAAAAATTTGTCCTTGAAATTAAAAATAAACATAGTAGCAAAGATTTTAGTCAAGCAGGGTTGCACTAAAGATGGGGACAGAGTTACCAAATGGAGTACTAGTTTGACGTTGCATTCTAAGAATAAGGGTACGCTTATTCAAGGCTCTACCAAGCTTATAAGAATAAAGTTGGCCGCAGGAACTATAATCATGATCATATTTCTAAGGATTTTAGAAAGTCTAACTTCAAGGAGGGATTCAAGATGGTAAGAATTTTGTGACTGTTATCACAGCCTATCAAAGAAAATCTGTGTACTACCATGGCGTTAATAAGTCAGTAACTCTATAAAGAAAGTTTTACCAGTTCTTCTTGCTTCTAATTAGGTCATGAGTCTATAAGACAATAGGAATTACCATAGCCAAATACAACTAGGGTGAGATGGTACCGAGAAGTTGTTCATTGCATATCATGGATGCCGATGAATGATTCAGCAATAAGAGTCAAAAGGTGATATAACTCATCAAGGTATTTTATATTGTGTAAAGAGTACAAGGGGTTCAATTTAATGCAACATAAGTGTCATGGACGTAGGTTGGCATATATGGGATACGTGTATATCAGTGGTTAGGATATTTAGGTTGCCTATGTATAATTTAATTCAACTGCAACGGAGTTGGATATAGGGTTTAGAAGGAGATATGCCATGAATATTGGGGGGTCTATATGGAGCATGGACATGTATATTTGGAAGTAACAGTTGTGTCATCAGTGAGTAGGTTCCAGTTAGGGTCATGAATGTCAAGGTTGCCAGAAGAATTGAGTCGGTATTGAGTATTAAAATCGACCGCAACATAAAAAGGATATCTATGTATTATTTGTGTGTACAATTGCATCACGAATGTCGTACGACTAAAACAAAACATGGAAAGGCCAGTTTGTGAGTGATAGTCATATCATAGGTGTAGAGTGACTAGTCTAGGTCATAAGGGAGAAGTTGTTGAAAAGGAAAGGATATTGTTGTGCTCCAAATATTTGAGCCACAACAAAGGGTATCAAGGATACAAAAAATTAAATAGGTAATTTAATTCGTTTGAGATTAACCTAATTAACACCAAAATAAATTTAAATTTATCCTAAATTTCTAAAAATAATACTATACTAAAACTAGGGTCTACGATCTGCCCAACTTATAAAAATTAAGTTGGTATCCAAAACTAAGATCATGGTCCTGCTAACAAGATTTCTGGAAGGGCCTATTTTCTAAATAAGGTTACAAGAATTCTAGGATTTACTGGCCGTAATCAAGGATTTTCTACAGGAACCTAGAAACTATCAGGGTGCTATTGATCAACAACTTTATAAAAAAAATTACTACCCATCCATTACTGCTCCTGTATAGGTTAAGCTTTTACAAGGCAGAAAAAATGACTGAGTCGGATCTAACTAAGGCAAGGTGGTATAGAGGCTTCGATCATTGATTGACATTGATGACAAAGAGACCAAAAATTTAGGCCACGACAAGAAGAATTTTTGATAAGTCTACATGGTTGAATAAGGCACAATTAGGCAGGTATTTAGATAATCAAGTCATGGTGACTAGATCAAGGGGATTAGGGTAGAAAAAAACTGATACCTGTGGTGATATAGATATTAACACAAGGAGTGGTACCAACTAAGGGATTAATTTTGTAATTAAGGCACAACTAGGAAAATAGGAAGGATCTACTCATTGTTATAATTAGAAAGATCGTTGTTGCAAAAAGCACGAGGCCATATATGCAACACTGGATAAGAATTTGATAAGAAGGATAGGAATACAGACGAAGGGGTAATACAACTAATCCTTAAACTCATTACTATATTCATTTAAGTTATATTTTATATAATCTCCCTCATACTATTAGCAACCTACTTCTGGCTACAAGTAAACAATATATGATCCTTACAACTTCGTCTTCCTCGCATATTAGTAGGTAATGGTCTAAACTAAGCATGTACTTAGGTCTATCACTCATGGCATATTATTCGCTAAGGACACTCTTCAATACTCGGTCTAATCTTTAATTAGAATGCCTACCCATTTTTGTACCACATATTTTATTCTATTGTCTATCTTTCTGTACTGTTGTTCGCCTAATCTCTGTCATCTAAAAGCTATATTCCTTACGAGAATCTCTCGGCTAGGCTATTACCCTATTACATAAGCATGATGTCATGGTTATTTTGAGTGGAAATTCTTTGAACTTAATGAGATGATAAGATTTCTAAAATCTAAAAATCCATTGGCTAAGGTAAATTAAAAATAGGTTCTCATCACCTACTACTAAGGATAGGTCCAACAAACTCATACCTTATTAGTAAAAAATCTAAATTCCTGGCCCTAATCAGTTTACATGTAAACCAACAATATTTATCTATCATTCCTATAAGACATCTATCTTCTATTTACACTTCTCTACCATGTGTAAATCTATAATCTAAGGGTCTTGTGATAATCCTCTACAGAATAACCATCAAGTTAGTATGCGATTCTGAACCAGTGTTTAATTTCTTAAAGTTTGTATTACTTCGAGACTGATCAACAATTTCTACTCGTACTAAATTTTGAAAATTCTAAAAGTATTATAATTCATAAATATTAAGATTATTATCCCTCAAGTCTATATCAAAATTCTTTCTCCTTGGATTATGTGACCATAATATCTTTTTCTTATCATTTGTTTCCTACGCACCTTCATATCTTTTTAGTATGTTAATCTTGTTTTCAACCTTAAGCTTCACCAATCATGACCCAGTACTTTCCGTTTCGTATTATAGATCTTCTAGGAAACTACCGAGCGATAAAATCTTCAGTCCTTCCTAGATCCTTCTCTCAATTTAAAATGCTCAAGGTCATGTACTCCTCGTGAATCTCTTCTTGTTATCATTCTACCTTCTTCACTTGAACCTGAGATTTTTCTTAGTTTATTCCATGTATACCCTTCATCCAAACTATATGGTTACCATCTTATTATAGCTTGTCATCTATTATAGGCAATTTACTTTATCTAACTCAAGACTATAACATCTATCAAAACTCTCATCCTTTAACCTATTTGCTCTATCACAGATACTAGCTTATCCACCCAAGTAATCACGGGTGAAACTCACTTATTCAATTAATACTGACAACCCAAATAATCAAGTACATCTAATTTGATTTCAAAAGCTATACTTTAGTAATCGAGTTATCTAATTCTCAAATATTAGGTCTAGCAATCTACCTGTCTATTTAGTCCAGACTTATAGTCATCAATAATTTAAGGGGCTCATAAGATCTAGTTTTGATACTGAAAGTCATAAGACAACTAGATATTTAACCACTATGGCCTGCTACATAAGGTTCCAATTTCTTAAGGTCATAATACCATTTCTTGTATCACCATCATAGGCCACAACTAATCCCAGCATCTAGCTATATATTCCATAAAGTATTCCAGTGCACTAGAATCAAACCATCTTTCTAAATTCTAATACTTCCAAATTACTGCTACCTTAAGTAAGGGCAAGGTTTTATTAGTTCTAGGCTTCTAATACTATAGTCAATTCTTATGCTAACAATCTATACTGGCTCTGGCATATAGGAATAACCTATCTGTCTACCCTACTAAGGGTAACCATCTTCTCAAAACTTTATGTCCAGCATGTCTTCTTCCGCCTTGACAAGGATCTGCTTCCGGAGGAAAAACCGTACACGAACGTCCATCTCTTTGAATTAGGGAGAGATGATAAATAATAATAAGGATGTCGAGGGAATGAATGAGTACAATTATGAAGTCCAAGGGCGATAATCAAATGCTAAGGAATTATTAAATTAGTTGTGGAGTGAGATACTAATACTACTAATCCTGCTTACAGGCTCGCTCGGTACCGAAAAGTAACCGAAATGATTTAATTAGGACCTGCATGGGCCACTACAAAAATATATCACGCTCCAGTCCCAAAATACGTAGGACTAAGAATACGTAACATGCCAGCTACACATTCGACCAGACTCTGGTCCGACCCGAATACGTATAAGCTGTATTATAATGGTCACTATCCAAATAATCAAGTAAATATAAATATCTATGCCTCAATCCACAATGAACATAATATACAAGAATGAGCTACATGTGCTAAAGTCGTCCGTCCAGTAACACACAAACTCAAATAGACTCGAGAAAGAAATATGAGTCTATAAAACTAGGCTACATCAACAGATGAATAAACAATACGAATAAGTAACCATAACTCTGGTAGAAATGATATAAGTACATGGTACCAGTGCCTGCAGGACAAGCAACTCCATCAATAACTCCAAAGGCTCCATAACCGTCTATGCTGCAAAAACTGGCAGAGGACCAGGTCCTCAGAGGGACATAACAAGGTACAAGAAACAACATACCAAAAGTAAAATAGTATAATGCCACATACTCAAGGGTAAACAACTATAACCATCTATATGATATGCACGTGAGAGCATCACTCGTACTCAGGCGAAAACCATTACAAGCTCTGTGTCAGGGAGCCCATAGCAGCAAGTAGTATCTGTAGCGCCCCGTTCTCCCGATGCGGAGAGCGCGACTAAGAAACACAAGTCGGTATCGTTCGATCGGGATAGATTGAATTAAGAACTCGTCCTCGTTATGGATTTGTTTCTTCGAAATCGATTCCCATATTCAGTGGACTGCGCCCCCGGGATCGGCTTAGCGGCAGAGTCAGGAGGGACCTCTCCGCTGCTATCTTTTATTGCCTCGGTTTTCGATGTCGCTTGTTGCTTTCGTGCTTTGAGTTGGTTTTGGGATTTGCTTGTTTTCCTTGAACGGTTTCGATGATTTTTATTATTTTTGTTCATCGACTTGCACTTCTATTCCGAGATTGGAAAGAGAGGAAGAAGTATTAATCGAGCTGTTCGTGTGCAGGTGAACGAGCAGTAGGCGGCTTGCGAGCGGAGTCGTGAAGCGCCTCTTTCCTTCTTCTTTCCAAAATCTAAGTGAGTGGCTACCAACCCGATTAGCTAGCCCTGCTTCCAAGCTTCACTCCTTCGCCCCGATCAAACGATACCAAGTAATAATAAAAGAAACCAAGATAAAAGAGAATAGACTTGGTTCTTATGCTTGTCAATCAAATATGTGAACTGTTATCATACTGTATGCTAGTTCGTTCATAACTGTTCTATAAATCGTGCTAAGTATGGAACACCTTGTATGCGCTAAACTGTTCATAGAGGCTATGTTAAATAAATCATGCAATACCGACTGTCCCGTACTACTGTTTGCCTCGACTGCATGAACTGTTAACTTAGCAAACGTACTGTTCGATCACGGACAACTTGTGCACAAGGTAACTGGTTCCTGCGGACGGTCGCTGGGGCACTGGCACCGATCCGGTCCGGACGGAACTCTACTGTATAGTCTACTATACTGGACGAGATGGCTTGTGGCACCACTGTACATTGGCTGCAAACCATCTCCGTCTAAGACTATTGTCCATTGTGGCATCACGCCAAGTGATCTCTTGTATATTTAAACCTGTTGCATACTAACTTGTGTCTTCGTTTCAGGGAAGGCATGGTAAGTATTGTGCAGGTAATTCAGACGGTCAGGTAAAATCCACCTAACGGTGGCACGTTCATTTCAGTAAATTCAATATGCTGCTTACTTGTAAATGAACTAAGGCAAGATAGAAACCCACAAATATGCATGCTTCACTAAACAACATGTTGATTGGTATAGTCAGGCTAGCTCGCCTTCACCAGCATGTTTCGATATGCTGACCCTCGTTGAAACAGGTTCTCCGTACCAAGGCGAACCGAGCGAGGAGCCGAAGTCGTCTACCCGATCCAGTCCAACTGTTGGCGCATCTTCACCGCGCCCCTGAAGCATTTTGGAGTCAGGAGCCTGCAACTCTTCATACACAAATGCAGCTCCGTGGTAAAGCGATCTTCCAGCCTGGAGGTCTTTATCGTTTTGAGTTTATAAAAGGATGTAATGTACAGGACTGCTATCTCATTTTGAGTCAACCCTTTTGTAAGCCGTTCGGCATATTAGCTGACTCGTTCAGGAGTTTGTAATAGATGTTCATTATCAATAAAGAGAACTTTTCTATGTTTCAAATCTGTGTTTCAATTTATCTGCGTACTCTGAATATGTGCTTGCTATGCAAATCATTAAAGCCTTGTGCGGGCACAACTCCAGGCCCGCACGGCGGTCACGACTCGGGGGACGCCTCGGGGCGTGACATAGTGGTATCAGAGCACAGATTCAAGGTTCCTTAGACTTCGTGCTGGAAAAGTTCCTTTAACGATCAAAATTCCTGTGCGAACTCTTGAACTCGCTAGGCCAAAATGAGATACGTTCATGCAATAAGTCCATAATATATTATGATCCTAATGTAATTTACCTTCTTTTGAAGGAATGAATCCTGCGCAATCTGCAGCGCAAGTCCCGGACGAAATGCAATGCCAAGGAAGTAGTTCGGGCACTTCGGGAAGTTCAGAAAGCCAGCGAGCCATGCCAAGCATCGATCCCGTTCAGCAAATATTGCGGATGTTGGGGGAAAACCAACAAAGGGACGAGGCTCGCCATGAACGGGCCGAGAAGCGGGCGAAAGAGAGTCAGCTCAAGTTTCAAGACAATATAGAAGCACGATTCTCAGTCCAACAGAAGCAGGTAGATACCCTGCATCAGATCGTTCAGACTTTGGCTGCCAACCATTCCGCCGCAACAACAACGACTCCGGTGGAACAGCCCGTGCTTGAAGTAGAGACACCACAAATTCCAAGAGCGAGGGACGTGACTGCCTTCGACTTTGGCCACTTCAAGAAAGTCTGCAACACCCCATTCAACGGGACTGCGGACCCAGTCGTAGCTCTAGATTGGTTGGCCGATCTTGAAGATCACTTCGCTCTGCTAGAGGTCCTCGAAGATAAGCGCGTCTCCTGTGCGCAACTACAGCTTCGTCTCAACGTGCACGATTGGTGGGACGTGCATCGACGATCTCTCCAATTTGATCACGGAGAGGAGGCGATCTCGTGGACGACTTTTCGTGCCGCGTTTGAAGAGGAGTATGTACCCCCTCCAGTCCAACGTCAAATGGAGAACGAGTTCGTGCAGCTGCGGCAAGACAGCATGACAGTTAAAGAGTACTCCGCCGAGTTCAACCGACTCTCCAAATTCGCTAGGGCCTATTTACCTGATGCAGCGAGTCGAGCTAGAAGGTTTGAAGGTGGACTACGCCCTGTCATCCATTCGCACGTAGCCGTTCCTCAGTATCGGACAATGCGTGAAGTCATGAATCACGCCCTGTCGCTCGAACCACACTATCCTCACGTTCCTGCCGGCGCTGTGCATACATACAATCACAAACGCCAAAGCAACGACAAAGGAAACAACGCTGCAAAATGTCACAACGATGGCGGAAAGCAGAATGCAAACCAGCTCTGTAACTTCTGTAAACGACCGGGGCAAATATTTGAGAAGTGTCGCCTGAAACTTGGGTTATGTTTAGTTTGCGGTGAGGCAAACCATACCGTTCGTGACTGTCCACTGAGCCATCTTAACCGTCGTCCCCAACGAAATAATCCCTAACGGTAAGTTCTACCCTAAGTTTCGGGACGAAACTTCCAATTAGTTGGGTAGGATGTAGCGCCCCGTTCTCCCGATGCGGAGAGCGCGGCTAAAAAACACAAGTCGGTATCGTTCGATCGGGATAGATTGAATTAAGAACTCGTCCTCGTTATGGATTTGTTTCTTCGGAATCGATTCCCATATTCAGTGGACTGTGCCCCCGGGATCGGCTTAGCGGCAGAGTCAGGAGGGACCTCTCCGCTGCTATCTTTTATTGCCTCGGTTTTCGATGTCGCTTGTTGCTTTCGTGCTTTGAGTTAGTTTTGGGATTTGCTTGTTTTCCTTGAACGGTTTCGATGGTTTTCATTGTTTTCGTTTATCGACTTGCAGTTCTATTCCGAGATTGGAAAGAGAGGAAGAAGTATTAATCGAGCTGTTCGTGTGCAGGTGAACGAGCAGTAGGCGGCTTGCGAGCGGAGTCGTGAAGCGCCTCTTTCCTTCTTCTTTCCAAAATCTAAGTGAGTGGCTACCAACCCGATTAGCTAGCCCTGCTTCCAAGCTTCACTCCTTCGCCCCGATCAAACGATACCAAGTAATAATAAAAGAAACCAAGATAAAAGAGAATAGACTCGGTTCTTATGCTTGTCAATCAAATATGTGAACTGTTATCATACTGTATGCTAGTTCGTTCATAACTGTTCTATAAATCGTGCTAAGTATGGAACACCTTGTATGTGCTAAACTGTTCATAGAGGCTATGTTAAATAAATCATGCAATACCGACTGTCCCGTACTACTGTTTGCCTCGACTGCATGAACTGTTAACTTAGCAAACGTACTGTTCGATCACGGACAACTTGTGCACAAGGTAACTGGTTCCTGCGGACGGTCGCTGGGGCACTGGCACCGATCCGGTCCGGACGGAACTCTACTGTATAGTCTACTGTACTGGACGAGATGGCTTGTGGCACCACTGTACATTGGCTGCAAACCATCTCCGTCTAAGACTATTGTCCATTGTGGCATCACGCCAAGTGATCTCTTGTATATTTAAACCTGTTGCATACTAACTTGTGTCTTCGTTTCAGGGAAGGCATGGTAAGTATTGTGCAGGTAATTCAGACGGTCAGGTAAAATCCACCTAACGGTGGCACGTTCATTTCAGTTAATTCAATATGCTGCTTACTTGTAAATGAACTAAGGCAAGATAGAAACCCACAAATATGCATGCTTCACTAAACAACGTGTTGATTGGTATAGTCAGGCTAGCTCGCCTTCACCAGCATGTTTCGATATGCTGACCCTCGTTGAAACAGGTTCTCCGCACCAAGGCGAACCGAGCGAGGAGCCGAAGTCGTCTACCCGATCCAGTCCAACTGTTGGCGCATCTTCACCGCGCCCCTGAAGCATTTTGGAGTCAGGAGCCTGCAACTCTTCATACACAAATGCAGCTCCGTGGCAAAGCGATCCTCCAGTCTGGAGGTCTTTATCGTTTTGAGTTTATAAAAGGATGTAATGTACAGGACTGCTATCTCATTTTGAGTCAACCCTTTTGTAAGCCGTTCGGCATATTAGCTGACTCGTTCAGGAATTTGTAATAGATGTTCATTATCAATAAAGAGAACTTTTCTATGTTTTAAATCTGTGTTTTAATTTATCTGCGTACTCTGAATATGTGCTTGCTATGCAAATCGTTAAAGCCTTGTGCGGGCGCAACTCCAGGCCCGCACGGCGGTCACGACTCGGGGGACGCCTCGGGGCGTGACAGTATCAAGGCTCAGTATAGGCGCCAAAGATCTGAGGCAGAGTCCAAGGCACCTCTAGTAGTATCACGATTCCAGTATATGTGCTACAGCACCTCTAGAAGTATAGTATATATATTAATATTCAGCCTATAGTATGGTGTGTCTCTCTCCACCAAATGTAACCTCACGTCTCATATCCACAATGTCTTATGTCCATAACACGCAAGATCATGACCTCTAGCTAGTACAACAAGTCATAATAATATCCATATAATTTACAAATTCATATTACGAATCATATAAGCCTATACAGAATCATCATGAATAACTCAAGAAAGATTCTTTCACATAAATAGTATCAAGTGTCCTAGGGTATAGCGTACTTGGTAAAGCAAGCACATAAAAATATAATCGTGGAATCAACTCTCTAAGTGACGTTACTCGACCCCTATACGACATCGACACTCGAATCTTGTTCGGATGCAAAAATATCGATCATGTAGAACCGTAGGGCCCATAAAACGATGTTTCGTCAACGTTCTCAAAATTGAACCAAACTTGGGTCATAGGACTAACGTAATGCTGCGAATCCAATGGTACAAGTTTTGTTGCAAAACGACAAGCACACACGAAGGTATGGCGAGTATCAGAAAAGGTCAATATGGTACTTTTTGACGTATACGTGTTGATTTTGTATGCGCACACACATCCAAATCAAGTTTTGCAGAATTCCACACGTCCGCGTTGACGATACGCACCTTTCGGTACAACTCACACACGACAAAATTGTCTCGTTTGGCGGGATGCACCCCGTATCGCGAGATTTTGGGTATTTTAAAAATAAGTTTTTAGTCATTTTAGAACAAGAATAATTTAACCATTAAAGCAAACTAATAAAAAAAACAAAAGAACATTAAAAATCTTGGTTATATTGTTAAGAAGTCCCTTCAATTATATTTTGAAAATAATTAACGAGTTTGTAGGAATTTGGACATGAACAGGGGTACTTGGACTAAAATCCTAAACTATTTTCGAACAGTTTTTCGGCCAACTTTCGGTCGACTTTTCGATCAAACCGGGGTGCCTAAATTTGTACCACTTGAAGAAAATCCTAGAGGGTTATGTTGTGAACATACCAGCAAAGACAGAATATAAATTGAATAAGCGAGGAAGGCGAAAGCTGTACGTGAAGGAGGGGCCACAACTGCTACTGTTGCCATTGCTGCTGCCGTTGCCGGCCGCGCGGCTGCTGCGGCGGCGCTCCAGCTCTACGGCGGTCGACGGTCGGCGGCGCTCCGGCGGAGGTGGTGGAGGCATGGGTGATGTGTTAGGGTTAGGGTTTTGATGTGTTATATATATAGGAGAGAGGGGGTTCCTGTGTACGTGGAGGGAAGAAAATTGGTTGTTAGTGGGTTTGGGTTTAGCTAATGGGTAGGGTTAGGGTTAATGGATTTGGATTTGAGTTTTAGGGTTTATTTCATTTCTTTTATTTTGTTTTATTTATATATATATGTGTATGGCCATTTAAAAATAGTTTTAGACCTCAATAAATTCTAGAAAAATTATACAATATACTAATAATAGTTGTACACCCAATTTTTTTTGTATAATATTAATATTTAATTAAATACACATAATTATAAATTCATGAATACTATATATTATAATTAGCTAAAAATAAATAAAAATTTTCCTTAATCACAATAATTTCAGAATACCAATATTAATAAATTTAAAATTTTAATTCTAAAAATTAGGGTAGTTATAACACGAATATAAGCACACTGAATACGAGCAGTATCTGAACACAAAATACAATAAGTCAATATCCGATACACATGATGAAATACATGTGAAGAAGTACCCGCTGAACACAGTAAGGGATAACATCTCCTGACAAGATCCATGTAGTACCAGTCCGTGAAACCACTGTGTCAGAATCAAGTATACAGTTCTAGAACATGAGATATATACACTATTATGAAATAAAAACTAACAGAAAAATGTACTCGCCTGAGGTCCTGAGCAAGGTGTGTCTCTCAATTTTTAAGCTGGTGTCACACAACCTATTTGAGGAATTATCAAGTTCAAAGGTGTAATAAAAGAGGAATGGATTTAAAATACACTAATGCATGCATCTAGGTCCATTTCTAAGTCTCACTAGGTCCACACTAAGGTTAGGCTCATATTGGTCACTAATTAGCTAAACTTAGCTATACTAGGTTATCACCTAGGTTCCAAGTAAACACTAGTAAATACTAGACTATATTGGATAGTGTTAGCTATAATATCTAATACTTAGCTTATATCATCTGCTAGCTACTCACTAATATATATAATCTATATACTACTAATAACTAATAGCACTACTAATACACCTCAATGTATATCCACTGATGTGCATCAGTGGGCAAATTGATACCCCCTACAATGTGTGCAAGTTCTCCCTTTATCTCCCATAGTATCAATCTAAAACTGAAATCATAGACCAACACTAATGTATCAGTCTCCTATCATTATATTAACCCTCAGCAAATTTTATCTCGTACTCAATTTGATTCCTTCTTACAGTCATGTGCATTTGTACTGGTGCTCAAATGCACAGATATGTGCATTACATAGACTGAACCCATCTCCTTGTACTACTATAACCCCTACCTACTGATCTGTAACCAAGTTTCCATACCTCAATTGATCCACACACAAGGTATGCTCACTGATACATACTATGTACACTGGTGACTGCTGCATTTACTGTGCATACTGCGCTGCACTTGCTAGCTGCTACACTATACTCGAACTTGCTGCTGCCCCTAGCTATTCTATAATGCTTACTGCTCTACTGTAGTTGTTGTTATTGTTGTATTTGTTAATGTTACTGTAGTTGCACTTGCTGCTCTGCTAAAATTGTATACTGCATTTGTTAATGCTGCAGTTGCTGCTGCTCGTACTGCATTTGCTAGCTAAAGTTGCTACACTGCTTGCTATGCATTCTGTTGTGCATGCTTGCTGCTGCAGTTCTACTATACTGCTGTTGATACACTGCTACTGTAGTAGCTTGCTGTTAACGCAAATGCTAAAATTCTACTGATACTGTTGCTAATTTCTGCTTGCATACTGCTGCAATTGTATTGCTCCACTCAAGCATACTGTTGAAATGCTACTACTTGCAATGCATTTACAAACTTGCTGATATTGTTCTTGATGCATTTGCTGCTATACTACATAATGCAACCTGACTACCACTCTACTGCACACGCTACTCAACACTCACTCTCACACACATATAAATATAACTATACATACACAAATAAATAGATACAACTACACACACACACACACATACACACACACACACACACACACACACACACACACACATATATATATATATATATATATATATAGGGGCATTAAGACAAACACCTATAGTGCATCAACTAGGATACCTATGATACTCAACCCAATGAAGTGCCAACTCCCCATAATCCATAATTGCCCATTCCTACAAGTCATATATACATAATTAGAACTATTAGAAATTATTACAACACATCATGAAGAGAATTTATGCAATTCACCCAAAATTGACTTTGTATCATACCGTATCGCAAGATACCTTGATACGGCTTATACGTATCCATTTATGGACATGTACCTAGTCCCATAACCCCGATCTAAGTCTAATTATATCTAATTAGTCTCATGACACACAATTGAGGTATCAAATTCGTAATTTTCCCAACCTACACACAAATCACCTCATAGATCTCATACTATAAAGCCAATTAGCTAAAAATTATTTATATATGTCGTCCTATGCCATGGGGTCATTCCTAATGGTTAAATATATGATTAAAAAGCTACAATGAGAGAAAAATTTAGAAATTACCAATTGGAAGATGGATTCCCAATGAAATTATAATTGGACACGATCCGGGCACGATCTCTGGCTCCAAAGCTTCTCCTTCTTGTACTTCTTGCTTATCCAAGCTTCAAGACTCCAAGAATGATGAATTGAGAAGGAAATTGGTAGTAAATTGAGTGGAAATTTAATGGAAAGAATTTGAAAAATTGGAGATATAGAATTTGGACACAAAATAAAATACAAATGAGGAGAGATACGAGACCCCCACTTTTTTATGGCCAGCCCCTTTCCCCCTTTCTCAAGCAATGTCAAATGTCCAAATTTCCCTTCCTACATGTATTATTAGAAATAATTAATGATGGGTATAATTGGAAGTCTCTAACTAATTATAATTATACTAATCCTTCCTAATTAAATTAGTGGAATGACTAGTGGGCTTGGGTCTAAGTTGGGCTCACTATTTATCATGACAAAAATTAAATAGGTCTATATATGATAAGTCTAATTTATTTTCTACTCTCTAATTAATTAATTAATTACAAGCCTTTAACTAAAATAAATAATACTAGCCACCAATAATTAAAGCTCAACATAAATAATTATTACAATTATTACATTAATATAAATATTATATTTATAAAATTAAATATGTATGCTAAATTACCAAACAACTCCTAGCTGGAAAAGTGAGGGTGACATAATTGGTCAAACAAATCATTAATCCTTGGTAATGGGTACTTATTCTTCACGGTTACTGCATTCAACTGCCTGTAATCCATATACAACCGCGTCGATCCATCTTTCTTCTTCACCAATACCGTTGGTGCTCTCCACTATGAGGTACTGGACCGAATAAACTTATTCTCCTTCAGTTCTTCTACGTATCGATATAACTAATCAAGTTCTGATGGTGACATAGGGTACAGTTTCTAGGATACTGGTTCTGCTCATGGTATCAACTCTATACATAACTCTACTGCCCTAATTGGGGTTAAACCAGAAAGATTGTTGGAAAAGATGTCCATAAACTATTCAACTATCTTGGACAGTGGGTTTTTTCCTTGTTACTATTGTAACTCCTACCTTACGCTGGTCTCTTGCTATTCTGCTAAGGATAGACTCTTCTAGACCGGGAATTCTAAATAACATTCTACCCTCACGATAGTCTATCGTTGTATGACTGTCTCTCAACCAGTCCATGCCTAAGATAATGTCAAAGTTACCCATAGGGAACTTGATCAACTTTGTAGATAATAAATGTCCACATACTACGACTAGACATGCTAGGCACACCCTACTAACTTCTACGATCCCATAGCCAGTGAGTATATTCAGCATCGCTGGCAATGCCTCAAACTTTAATCTAATATGTGTCGCATATTATACAGATATAAATGAGTACGAATCTCTAGAATCAATTAAAGCTATGGAAGAAAAAGTTATAACAAAAATATTACCTGCCACTACATCGTCCAACGCCATAGCTTCCTCCAAGGACAAGGTGAGTGCCTGTACTTGGCCTTATTGAGCTCCCTGCTGCTGCCTAACTTGCTACCATGGTTGCTGCCCATGGTGATTCTACTGTTGCTTCCTATAAATCTGGGCTTGTATCAGCAACGAACGCTAGGCCAAAGGCCGTGCTGCTACTGCTGGTCCTCCTTGTTGCACTGTCCTTGGAGATGGCAATACAGAAAATTGTTGTACTGGCCCTCCTGATCTCTGTATCAATGGACACGTGACAACCTTTTAATCAAGGATCCTATATCTCAAGCATAATCTATTAGCTGCCTAACAAATATCTCGAGTTTGACCTCCCTTGCCACAGTAGGTAAATCTTGTCGGCGCTCCCCGTTGTTGTTACTGCTGCTGCTGCCTCGGCTGGTGTTATCGAGTTGGTACTGTCACTGTTGAAACTGTTATCCTTCACAGGTCTGAATTATTGATAAGAATGCCAGTTACAACCTGGGAATAAAAGGATAACTGAAAGAAGAAAAATCAATGGTATTGATATTCGGGGTACTGGCCCCCCTCATTGTTCTGTCCATAAGGCCTCTTCCGATCCACTCTTCTTGATACCATTATTTGGGAAGTAAGCTCCACCCATTTGGCTGCAATCAATACCACCTTGAAGGTTTGGTAGTCGTGTACCTCTATAATGTACAAGATCTTCAAGTGAAATCCCTGTTAGAATCTTATTGCTCTCTCTAACTCTGTTGCCACCATGGTTGGAGTAAATTTGCTTAGTCGACAAAACTTTGCTGCATAGCCGTCTACTGTCCTTTCAGATTTCTTGAGGTTAATTAACCTTTGCTATAACTCATACTAAGCCACAATACTGAAGTACTTTATCCTGAATCAGGTCCTGAAATCCTTCCATAAAATAGGACTCCTCAATCCTACCTCCATCGTAGCCCACTAATCTCTTGCCAGATCTTGGAGTTATAGGCGAACCAGGTCAACTTGTTCCTCGGCCAAAATTTAGCCATTGTCAGAATGGTCTCAATATCCTGGAGCCAATCATCTGCTGTGATTGTGTCCTTCATGCCATCAAATATCTTAGGTTCAGTCGACAAAATCTAATAGATGCCCCAGAATTTGTTCTTCCGTCTCGTTCCAAGGCTATCTGCAACCCTTAGTTCAACAGAACATTCTGTTCCTGTTGTTGGAACTATTATTGCTGGTGTTGCTGTTGTTGTTGCTGTACTACTATCTGGTATTGTTGGGCAGCCAACAATCTACGAATAATTTTTAGCAAGTCCGGGGTATCCAGTACTGTCGACAGTACGGGAAGTACGGGGATACTTGGGGCCTGCTGCTCTGTTCCATTCATCGTGGGCTCAACTCAGATACTTGGCTGGGGTTCCACAGGATTTTATTCTACTAGAAACTCTGCCTCTCTTGTTGCTACAGCATCGGGGGAAGGAGAAACACTAAAGAAGAGTACAAGAAATAATCAAGAATATGATGAGATGGAACAAAGAAGCAATCAATCTGTAAAAATTTAAGATGAGTATTAAAGAGAACAAATTCAAAATTTTAAGAAGAATCATGTTTGATTGAGACTTCTATGACCATGACACCCCACAAGTCTGAAGAATATATCTGAATAGGCCACCACTAAAACCTTAGAACGCCCTAGTACCAGAATACGGAGATGGACATGGCCAGCTACCCCGTATAAGGTACTATACATCGTACGACGTTCACGGCTGTATAAGACAAGGGGGTGCATGCTACATTCAAGTCTCCTAGGTTCATAAAATTTTATGTCTCAATTATTCAACAAGAAACACTAAGCATAGAGCATATATGATAAAGAATAAGGCGTCCCAAATGCTTTCTCAAAATATTCTGGATTTCAGCTATGCTAAATAAGAAGCTGGAAGAGTAACAAAAGTACATGAGAGTGATCAGCTACTGTATGATTTAATATAATTATGTAAGAAAACTAATGTCCACACGAGCCGGCTAATAGGTGCCGGTGTCTAAACACCAAAAGAAGTAAATGTGCAAAGACGAGCCAGAAAGAAGAAAATCTACTCGCTATCCCTTATGACCATATTCCTGGTATGCGCTATGAGTTGGAGAAGGTACGCTGGATCCTTGGGTGCTGGCTCAAAACCTGGCTTTACAAAACCAGTGGGGTTAGACACCAAATAGCAAGTACCACAAAGGAAACATGAAATGGAGAAACAAAAGCCCAAAAAAATATATAATAATACATAGGTTCAGTATCGTAACTTAGGTCCATGGCATATCCTAACGTGACGACCCAATCCTATAACCAAACAAGGACAAGGGTTGAACCATCATACTATGATAGTCCACTTTCCTAGGCTACTAGCTGAATAAATACAATCACAACTAAATCCATTTCTTCCTAAGTCGGCTAATCATTCGTATGGCTTGCTATTCTTGTGGAGTCTGAGATTATCTTAGAAATAATACATAATAAGTATCCTCAGATCATGCTAGTGCCGATTATGAGCTAACCGAACCAAATAAATAAAATAGGTACTTGTAGGATGCACCAGTCTCTTGTAGGGCCGCTGTACTAAAAATACGGTATTAGCTGTTCTTGTGTTCCTATAGTAAAATAGTGGCTCGACATAATAAAAATAGTCAGATACTGCACTCCACTAAGACAGATGATATATAATATCTGTGGTGGCCAGCCCACATCTCACTTAGAATGAATCTCTGTGGGAGGGTTTGTTGGCATGATCTCAGGATACCGTTCCCTCCAATGTTATTATCACTTTTAATTACCTAATTAGCCCTATGTTGTGCTTAAAATCTCAAGGCGTAGTCACATAAAAATTTCCCTTAAGATGTTGTATAAAGTACAACACGCTAGATACGAATCCATGAAAGTCAAATCTGGATTCACCAAGCGTGTATGCAATATTCATAAAATTAATAACCTAGCCACGCTATGGTAGTTGACTCGCTTATCATGCCCATGCCGAGGAAACAATATATATATATATATATATATATATATATATATATATATATAATATCACGTGTTCAGGAATTTAGAGGCTTCTCGATGTATAATCCAAATATAATCACTTAACACGTGATATGATGTGTCGTACCTCGGTGTATATTAAATCATGAACAATTATCAGGAAATAGTGGTATCAGCACGGATACAGTATTCGAGTTCAATTACTAATTATACATTGGTTCACAAGAATCGAGAAATATTCAAGCAACAAGCAGGGCCACATGGGTCTCTAGGCCGCATGGGAAGTTCAGGCCGCATATAATATCAGGCTGCATAAAAAGTCAGGCCATATAGGAAAACTTGGTCGCATAAGAAATCTCTAGCCACATATGGAGTCAGGGCCGCATGGCAAATCCTGGCCGCATATAAAGTCAGGCCGCATGGCAATCCTACCCGCATATAAATCCTTGCCGAATGAACTACTTGGCTGCATGCTCAGGGTTAAGGTCTACTCCTAAGGACAGGTGTATAAGTGACAATCAATAAATAAAGTGTCAGTGATAGGACATATAGTGACTGATGTGACAAGCCATAAAGTGTGTCAAGAGAAAAAGGCAAAACCATAAAAATAAGTGCCAATGGTTCAGAGCCATAAATCCTAGAAAATAGGGGGCGCATGATCTCTAGGCAGCATGGGTGTCGGTGCCGTATATCAATGCCGCATGTAGATCTTTTGGAATTAGCGAATTTCTTATTCGTTCAGTGAGTGAAAGCACAAGGTGTTCAAGGACACTTGTGTAAATAAGCAGTCATGCGTCCAACAAGATGGACACATGCTGTCAGTATGTGCAAGAGTTTAGGCCGCATAACCCTCTCAGGCCGCATAGCATTCTCATCTGCATATGCTTACTGGCCGCATGGGAACTTCTTCTTCTCCAACAGCAAGTTCGGCCATAGCGAAAAAGCTCCAAAAACTAAAATATTGTTTTGTCCATAAAATCCTCATTTTAAGTCCAAATTGGGTGAACCAAAAACCAAAATGCTCTAAATAGAAAGCTCTATCATGTAGCAAAAGCTGGTTTCTAAAATATAAGTTTAATAGATCAAAACCAAGAAAAACTCATAAAATCCATAAAACCCTAAGTTAGAAATATAGATCTACACTAATCTATCCATCAAAATAGAAAATTCTAGGAACTAAAAGTGCTTAGAAACACATAACAAACTTAATGGAATAATAATATGGAGGTTTTTCTATTTCTCATACAAAGTGTACTAGTCTATGGAAATGGGGAGAGAAAACTAAAGAGAGGGAAAGTAATGGAGAAGTGGAGAGAGAAAGAGAGAGAGAGAGAGAGAGAGAGAGAGAGAGAGAGAGAGAGAGAGAATAAATATCGGGTTATATACGATAGGGTTGAGGGTTGAACCAAGGGTTCTCATGACTTGAACCAACCCATAAAATAAACTATGAACCAGGTTAAACCAAAGAATGGATCTAGTCTCCATGCACACGCAACCATGCTAAAACAAAATATATTTTAAATATGTATATTGGAAATGGGGAGTAACATCTCTATCTACGTGATTAGCTCCTCGATGTACTGGTAGAGACTGTCAAATTAGACGAGTTATTCTTCCTGAGATCTTCTTGACAGAAGGAGACTTTCACATTGAGCAACATGAGGCCACGATCAATTCTTCCTTTCTGTGTTTCTTGCGATATTGTCGGACTGGCGTCGTAGGTTACAATCGCTGGAATACCGATTATCTGGTTGAAGGAATCACTGCTTTAGTACAACAACAGTTGATGATGATGCTGAAACAAGTATGTCTATGAGAAGATACTTCATGTGCAAGAGTTGCTTCTCTTATCTTACGCTTATGACTAATCATGTTGCACATGGTTATGATCATGACCTTGCACATGGTTGTGATCATGAATAGTTTGCTTCCTGACACAGTTCTTATGCAGAGACTGCACCTGAATTATTTGTGGAAGACTTGTTGTGTGACATACCCACTTTATGCACGCAGCCAAATTGGGCACATTGGTCTGTTAGGATAGCTTTTGCTTCCTAACTTGTTTGTTATGCATAAATGACACCCATGTCATTAGTAGTAGACTTAATGTCTGATGGACCCACTTTATGCGCGCAACCATGCTTAGCGAATTGGTCTATCATCACAGTGTTTGCTCCCTGGCTTGGTTCAAATGCAACTAGGGTGCCCAAATAGTTTTGGGAAGACTTGGAGGGTTGACCCACATCTAGAACATGAATGCCTTAGTCAGCCCTTGTAACCTCCGTATCATGAAATTCTAGCTTAAATGTTGTTATTAGGTTAATTTGGGGCTATTGGGATTTTTTTAATAATTTTTGGTTAATTAAAAACTAGTAACACTAATTTCCTAGGACTTGCAAGAATTTATTTTAGGGTCAAACATAATTAAAAACATGCCAAACTTTTATTTTAGGTTCTAAATAATCAAATATATTTTTTAAAATTTTCTGGAAATGTTTTGATTATTTTTAGCATTTATTTTGAGTTAATTAGGAAAAAACTAAATTAAAAACTAATATCCAGATAAAGAAAATCCTAATTTAACCCGTCCAGCCCAGTCAGCAGCCAGTCTGGCCTGTGTGTCAGCCAGTACGGCCAGTCAGCGGGGCCCAGCTGTCAGCGAGAGAGGGCACGGGTGAAGTCGGTCCTAGCCGAGCCGAGCCGAGCCGCATCCTAGTCTGACTCGGCCGGCTTGAACGTGGGCCATCCGATCCGAGTGGGCAGAAGCGGATGGATGCCATATGGCACATCCTTAGCTGCGGATGCTCTCTCTCTCTCCTATATATATACAATGTTTAGTTTATAATTTCTAGGGTTTTCTTTTAGCCAATTTTGGAGAATTATCATCTAGGGTTTCCTTCATCTTCCATAAGCCATTACTCATAACTCTGGACTCCAAACGCAGCCCAGTTTCTTATATTAGAACCGTATTAAGGTTAGTTTTCTGAATATATAAATTGTTTTACAAAATTATTAATATTAAATTCTAGAAAATTCGTAGAGCACAACATTTCCGAAAATAGATACGTCTCGGTGTTTTCATAAGTCTGGGAGAACCAGGAATCAGAATCATGAACCATTTAAAGTTTCAAAAATCTAATGATGAGATAATTGACATATGTTTTTCCCAGAATTTAAACCAAAATATTTCTTTGTTGTTAATTCTGTAGAACTTCGAGGTTACCAATCAACCACCGTTGCACAATACAATTTTGGTATGTGCAATAATTCCTAAACGAATTGAAATTCGGATAAGATGTAAATTCCAGCATGTTTTTGACACTAAAATCTATATAAAATCATGCATAAAAGTCGAGTTTGTGTCAGTTGACTTTTCGGTCAATAAATCGCTTCGATTTGCGTGCCATGAGTCTCGAGTTCATAGAATTTAGTTTCTTTGAACAAAATTTAGAAATTGACCTAAAAATTAGAATAATAAGATTAAAATAGGATTTTAGAGTAATTGTTCCAGAATTAAATAAATTAAAATAAAATATCTTTTGACATGGTAAATTTGTAATACATAGGCTATTTGGAATGTGACTTGGATTCTGATTCATACCACCTAAGGACTACATGCGAGTATATTTTTGTGATTACTTTCTGTGCTTGATAGTCTCTATAATGTATGCTTAGTATTGATTGTTTGATTCTTGACACTTGTTACACGAATTAGTATGATGGATTCTTATTATGAGATACGTAACTGTTCTGGATTATTGTTATTTCTTTGTGACTGGTTTGGAATCTATGTGTACTTGTGGGGAGAAGAAATACTTAGTGGACATGTGAACTACCCTTTCCATCCTATGGTCTTTATGGAATAATAGCAGCCATGCACGATACGTGTGGTTTACCGAATATTACCCCCTAGCCGTTCACATGTCGACAAGGTATTTCCAATCACATAGAGTAGTTGTTCCTATCTGTTCTTCCATATCTTGCAGTTATTTCTTTTATTGCTTGGAGATATTGTACTATATATTTTCCATGATAGGACTTCAACATTTGGTTATTCTAGTTGCTTTATTGTGAGTTCAGTTTGTTGCTTTCATATATTCCTTACTATTTATTGTCTTATAGCTTCAACCATGTGTTGGAACTGTTTTCACTGTGATATACTCTTTCCTTTCCTGACTAGATAAACATTTTAGGTGACTACAATAAGGATACAATCCCTACACATTATGGACCATATGCTAGTGACATAATAGAGCCTGATCTTGCCCTTTCGGAGAATTAGGGAGAGTTAGTAACTCAGATACCTTCTGCAATGGAGTAGTTAGTAGTAGTTGATTTTGTTAGTTATTTTGGGTCGGATTATTCTCCGACAATTTTTCTAAAGCATTTTGAATATTGTAATTTGGATATTTAGTTTTGGGAAGATTCATTGAACTGGATCAAGACTATTATTTTATTATTATCTTGGTATATTTATTTAAACTAGTGCCTGTGATTAAGTATGGTATGGAGACATATATATGTTATGAGTTGTAGATTACTTGTGGCTTATTGTATAATGTTCTATCACCGACACTGCGGTATAGGCTGGGCGTACTCATGACTCATGCCCAAATCCAGGGTGCGGGTCATGACACATTTTTAGTGGTGGCCCACGTAGGTCAGGTTTCGCACAAGGTTGCAAACTCGTAGTGGTACTCAAGTTAGATGTACGACTGCCAGCCTGCCATAGGATATACATACTAGGAATAGAAAAATACTCAATCACAACTAGGGATCCCGCATACTCATCTCGCAAAACCTTATAAATTTCTTTCGAGCAATCAGACCTCTTTCATAGTTGATTGTCCTTCTTGAATACTTCCTTATCTTGTGTCATATCAACTTTATTTTTGTTGTTTCCAACCTTTGAGAATGCCACCCAAGACTTAGAGCACACGATTCCAGAGCAAATGATGCTTTCCCCACACCATCCGTATCGCAGGAGGCCTCATCATCTGGATCAGGGAGTCCTCCTCCTCTTCCTCAGCCGTTACACGAACTCTTCAGAAGCATTATAGAGGCTCAAAAGGCTCAGGCAGAGGCTCAAAGGCAACAGACAGAAATACTGAGGGCAGGAATAGAGAATGCCCAACAGGTTCTCCTAGCAGCCATGGAGAGGGTTGCCAAACAACCACAACAACAGGCCGCTCAACCGAAGGCGGGTAACATCCAGGACTTCAAGAAGATGGAGCCTCGAATATTCAAGGGGACAGAGGGAATCCTCTACACTGATGAGTAGCTCGAGGTTATCGAGCGGATCATAAGATTTTTTCGACTTTCTGAAGACCTGAAGATAGAGGCCATTGGCTTGCAGCTTCATGATATTGCTCGTACTTGGTTCAGAAATGAGCCTAGTTTTGCAGATCCAAACCTGAATTGGGAGCAGTTTAAGGATATCTTTAAGAGAAAATTCTTTTCTACAGTAGCCAAAGGAATTCTAGAGAAATAATTCCAGAACTTGGAGCATAATGAGATGACCGTGGATGAGTATGCTGCAGAATTCGGCAGGATGAGGCAATTCGCAGAGTACATAGTGAGGGACCCGGAGGATAGATCTAGATAATTCAGAGAGGGATTGAACCAAGAGGTCAAGGTCCACATTTCTTTGGCCAATACGACTTTTGCTGACATATTAGCAAAGGCTCAAAGGGTCGAGGTGGATATGTGTCTTCGGAATAAGAGAAATAGGGATGCTATCGGTAGTGGTAGTAATCAGGGGCAGACAAAGCAGCCAAGAACCTATCATGACCCGCACCCAGAATTTGGGGCACGAGTACGTGGGTACGTCTAGCCTACGCCGCAACATCGGTGGTAGAACGCTGTCTAGGTCATGATACTATCTAAACAATCTCACACGAGCATCCAACTCCATAAGGAGACACGGATAACACAATATAATATGAACAACATACTCAATCACATAACTACAACATGATAAGATATCGAAGAAATAAATAAAATGCAACACAAGTCTAAATAGGAATAATCTAACTCAATAATAATATCCAAGTCTCAACAAAGTATGCCGGAGACAAATCTGGTACCATAAACTGCTAAAAGAAACTAACTAGATAACCAGTAATTCCGGCTAGACCTCCCGGAATACAACTGAACTACAAGGTCTAAGTCTGCAGCTACTCTTCCTGTGGTCCATGAAATGTCGGACACCAGTCCTCTTAGGCATAGTCTGGAAAAGTATTTTCAGTCAGGATAGAGCAAAGTACATCTTAAATAACAGTTCTATTTAATTGATACGGATAATAAAACAATAAACAGATGATGCTATATACTGAGAGAAGATAATGAATAAATGCAATGGCAAAAATAAAGAAACATACAATATAGTACAGTCAGTGCATATATGAAATAAAGAGAAAGAGATACAATATCATATAAGGGTGATATAGTATATGAACTAAAATAGAGAACTGTAACTATTCTAAGTATTTAAAATAGTAGCTTCAATATGTGATCGGCTTGGGAACATGTACGAGAGCTATATAGCCTGGCTAATCATACATGAGGTGTATAATTAACACTAACATTATTCTATACTTGTACAAGAGGGATATGATCATATTTCTCACTAACTATTTCCCCGCCCCTAACTAGTACAGTGGATCCAACCATGACACGTCACGATACACGAGCAATATCCAATATATCATGTACAAGGTCTAAATATCAATATCGTGTACAATGTCAATGCGATAACCAATGTAACATCTCATGACTGCAGATCCAATCTATATACTAGTCCGTGTAGCACAGTGTCAAGAATCAGATGTAATATTTCTAGATACTGGAATTATAAAAATTATCAAATAATGGAAATTATCAAAGAATGTACTCACCTTGGGTCCTTAGCTGGTAATACCAATGTCCTGTTCCAGAGTATCGTCTGAATGATCCAACAGTCCTATAGAAATATCATAAAATATAATATTTATATCAGATGTTACACTAACACACAATCATACATACATTGAACTCAGGGGCTACGCTAGGTATGGCACTGGTCAACTAGGGTCAAGTGCGTGTCTAATTGCGCGGGTGTCGCATCTGTTGTTGTTCTGCAAGACAGACAGACAGTCGATGATACCGGTCTTGCCAATACGTGAGCGTACCTATGGCAGTCTTCTAATAATTTACAGGGTTACAGGTCAATTTAAATACGGGATATCCGTAATTACACTCGGGTCGCCTAGTACATTTATAATTATACATATTATCAATAACAAATATCATTAATTACTTATAATATATATATATATGTGTATACCAAATAATTACATACAAAATAAGTATATGTGTATATACACTAATAGAATTTTATACTATATATATATATATATATATATACCACATATCTATATATGTATCTAACAACCAATAATGATATGTATACCAAAGAATACATATACTGAATATATATATACATACACCAAGTGAATAATATACATATACTATATATATATATATATATATATATATATATATACCAATTGAATACATATACTATATACATGTATATATGTATATATATATATATACCAATACATACATACTAACATATATATATGCTACGTATATATGTGCATATATATATATCAAATACGTATATACTAAACATATACTATATACATACCAATTATATTTATACATATACTAATACATACACACTAATTAAGTATATCCATATATTAATAATACGCGTATACGCGTACGTGTACGCATATGCAACAAGAAGTAGAACTCGAACCTGTGCGAGCGGGAATGAGGCATTCGATGATGAGGTGAGGGCTGCTCCTGCTGCTACTTGTTCAGGCGAGCTCGGTCCATTTCAGTGTCGACAAGGAGAGACGCTCAGGCGACTGCAAGTCATGCTCTGCGGTTCAGCGGGGTGGTTGACTCGGCGTGAAGGAGGACATAGAAGAGGAAAGGGGAGCAGGTTGTGAACATCGGGTCGAGGGGGTTGCTCCGGTCGGCTGGGCGAGGTTGTGATGGGGAGGAGAGGAGAGAAGAGGTAGTTTTTAATGGCGGTCGGCAAGGAGGATGGCCGGATGGGTCGGGGTGCTGCTCGACGTGGAGGCGGGGAGAAGATGTGGTGGTGGAGAGGGTTGGCGGGGAGTCGGTTCAGGCGGTGGAGGTGTAGAAGCATGAAAATATGCTGGGGAATTATACGCGTAAAACCCTCAACATGCATGAAGCCCGCGTAAAACAGAGCTCCAGCACAGTGTGGCATAAAATATGACTTCAGAGCTATTGGCGTACAACAGAGCTTCAACGCTATTTAGCATAAAATAGAGCTCCAAAACAGCCTGCGTAAGGCAAGCACTTTCAGGCTGTTTTGGCGTAAAAAGGTTGCTACACCTACCTCCGGCGTAAAATATGTCTGCTTTTAATGTAGTGTGAAGTTGTACGAGGAACTCTTCGTATTTCTCGAATGAACCTGTCAGAGAAAACAGTGAACCTGACTCCTGACAAAGAGTACTGCACGACGATCGAGAGGATGGCTGTAATGATAATTCTATACAGAGACCCAGACTGTCGGTTAGTGACATATTTTTGATACAAGTCATTTTTACGCATTCAAAGAATACGCTGCCAATTCTATATGGGCAGAAGTGAGTCTTTACGCTCAACATGAGACAAAATCAGATGCCACGTCAAAAGCTGGCTCTCGTACAAAGCTCGAGGCATATCTCTGCAGTTAATGCACGAGATGGGGGCAGATCTCTGCATTTAATGCACGAGATTTTATTCTATTTTTAATGACTGGGAGAGCTAAAACTAGGGCTAATACGCTCACACCACCATCCCTGCATGTTACGCCAACCAGGCTATTTTTAACTATAGGAGTACGCCGTATGCTATCTCCTCGAAATACGCTAACTAGGCTATTTTCAACTAAAGGAGTACGCCGTATGCTATCTCCTCGAAATACGCCAACTCAGGCTATATTTGCAAAGGTACGTGATAGGGCTATTTAGCCCAGAATACGCTCAAGACCTCAGTCAGAAAGGATAATTGGCTATTTTTACGCTGGTTACCTATTATGCAGCATCAAGTTTTACGCAGAACTTGGCTTTTACGCCAATAAGACAGCTATTTAGCTTTTACGCCAACAAGACAGCTAATTGGCTTTTACGCCAACAAGACAGTTATTTGGCTTTTATGCCAACCATCTCTACGCGAGGGGCAGTTACCTACGTGGCTTGCATGCCATGATCTTCGATGAGCGATTATACGCGTTACCTCATAATGGGACATGCGTCATACGTGGATTTAGGAGATCATTCAGACGTGGGTAGCAGTTATTATAACCGTCGCGTAAAGAGTGCAACTCTCTTCACAGTTTGGCTTCTACGCCGACTGGACAGTTACTGTGACTGAGCTCTATAAATAGAGACCTCTAGTCACAGGAGAAATAGGGGGGACAATAAAATAGGGATAAAAAAAAAGAGGAGCAGAGAGCACAGACAGATAGTATCGATTGACAACTTCGGCAACGAGAATTCAATCCCTCTTGCAACCTTTGAAGCTTTTTCTTCTTCTACAGTACTTCTTCGTCATCGTGTGGTCCAAGGGACAAAGTGATCGACCGTAGATTAGACTCCTATAGTATTTTTTCCCCAGAATCATTTTTTTGTACTTAACATCCTCGTATATGATTAATTGTACTTCTTTTTTTTATGTTTGTAAACAAAGAAAGGGTTTCATATAAACATAGTTTTAATTTTTTTTGTTTATCATCAAACACAAGATAGCGACTCTGCTGGGGACTACTTTCTCATCTGACGAGAAATCCATTGCTCAATACGATGCTATATTCGTCGGATCAACAAAGAAAACTTTGGTCATCCAATTCGACCAATCTGCTTATGAAGATATGCTTCGTGTAGGGGGTAGCTCTCATTCTCCCTCTGTCCAGAACAACATGAAGCTGCGTAAAGTTTGGATGCCCAAGACTTCCTCTACCCTTCCTGCAGGCTCTCTTTCTTCGATCAACAAAGTTTTGACATCACAACCTATACGCCTTGTGCATAAAAATCTGTCTCCCGTCTGTGACATGGCAGACAAAGCTTCTGGCAATGTCCCAGTACCAATCCAGAAGTCTAGAATGCGCCCTGCGCATAAAAATCTGTCTCCCGTCTGTGACGTGGCAGACAAAGCTTCTGGCAATGCCCCAATGCCAATCCAGAAGTCTAGAATACGCTATGAGCGTAAAACTTTGTCTTCCGTCTCTGACGTGGCAGACAAAATTTCTGACAAGGCCTCAACGCCAATTCAAAATTTTCAAACGTGCCCTGCGCGTAAAAATATATCTCCCGAGGCAGATGGACCCTTGGATCACATCAAGGAAAAACGAGTGGCAAATCTCCTGACCTCTAGGCTTGTACACCACCAAGAGAAGAAGTTGCCCACTCTTCAGATTATGCATAACGCTGAAGGCCGTTTGAGGACTTCCCCTATTTTACGCGAACCTGTGTAAAACTCCAAATTACGCTAGGATAAGTCTGTCTGCGTAAAGAAGACCCATTTCATGGGAAAATACGCTCGTCAGGCAGATGATGGATCGTATGCTACTCACATGGCTAAACTGCTGTATTCTTATGGCAGAGAGAGTTATGGTTCCCAATCTCCACGCCCCTACTGATATAAAAAGACAGAATAAGCCTTCTTCTTCTTCTTCTGTTAATCCCCCTGATTTGCGTGATTTCTTGACCCAGAAACAAAAAAACAGGGGTCAAAATCAAGATTTAGTGACCCTAATTACCAAGCATGGGGAGATCATGTGGGAGGTAGCGTCAACATCTAATGTCGTCATGACATATAGGCCACATAAAGAATCTATCTTTATTGTTCTACCTACTCGCAACGGTCAGCATCAAATAATCTTCGGTCGAATGCGGAATAGACCAATTGTACAAAAAGACTCTCACGAGTCTGATGCGGGGAAAATGCAAATCCACAGATACATTCCACATGCTTTGAAGATTATACAAAACATGGGTTATAATTTGAAGTTGAAACAAGGCCTCAATTATGGAAAAGGCAGACGAATACCGTTGTATAGTGATCCTTACTGTCAACGAACTCGTTTTGGGTTAGGGTATACCGTATCTCTTGGAAACTCCAAACCTCCAGAGTTTGATCTTGTAATACCAGAGGCAGGTCCTTCTAAATCAACTTCCATGGAAGAAGGAGAACCAGACAATGACATATCTGGGGGTAGTCTCCCTCGACAAAACAGGGCAGCATCCAAAGCTGGGGGTAGAATTCCCTCTGTGTCCGATGATGATACAACTATGACCATCTTCCCTGAGGACCGTACGACTTAGGTATCGAGAGCCCGAAAGCCAAAGGGGACTTTCTCCTTCAATGAGGATGACATCATGGAAATCTTTCATATATTGATGAGGGAAAACAAGCTTCGGCTACCCAACATCAGATACCCTGAAAGGGCTGGCAAGGTCGATGACCCAGAATATTGTCTCTTTCATCGGTATATTCATCACCCCACAAAGGCGTGCTATGTGCTAAAAAGGAGAATCCAGGAGTTGATTGACGCCAAAGTTATCACTTTGCATTTATAAACAAGATGATGTTCACGACAAATTGATATCACTCTAATGTGCCAATTTGCCCCTCAAGAGGTACCGGATAATGAGTCCCTAAAATCTCCCTAAAGAAACAACCTTTAGGACTATCCTCACTCAGTAAATCACTCTCCAGTAAATTTTTTGGACATTCGTTCATGTTCATATTACCTCTGAACTGTTGTCCAAACATTTTATTTTTTCCCGGCTGAGTTTGCCATGTCCAAGTGACCTCTGAGCAAACCTCCCAAGTTGTTGCTACCGATCAGTTCACGTCCATATTACCTCTGAACTACATGTTTCCACTTTCTCCGGCAGAGTAAATCTATCACCACAAAAAAGGTTACTTTCATATCACCTCTGTCCTATTTTTTTTTATTATCCCCACAAAGTCCTATCTTACCACGTCCACATTACCTCTGAGTAAGATATTTTCAGAACTTTTCTATGTCCATATTACCTCTGAGTAAAGTTCTTCTCTTCGACTTTCTACTATCACGTTAGCATAACCCCTGGTAGTACTAGTTGTTTTAGCTTATTATCTGTACTTAAGGTACGCCATGGGTAATAAGTCCACAACCTAAATATATAAATCGACTCTTGGTTCTTCATCCCCAGCAAGTGCCTATGTGCAACATTTTCTCCTTCATTACAAATTTTTGTAAAGAGCCTTCATCCGTATCCAAAAGTCCCAGATACGCAACGGATGATGGATCCTCAAAATCTCCTTTAAATCTACTTGCACACTCCTGTAGTGACTATTCTAACCAATCTCGTTAGACGCTAGCCATGTTCATATTACCTCTAAGCTATCATCCCATCAATCTCCCCAGCGGAATGATCCCTAGGTCTATCTTTATGTTTGGATAGATCGGACTCAACGAATCACTCCTCAATGAGTCTTTCACACATTAGTTTCCGTTCATATTACTTCTGAACTGCTGTCATAATATTTCTCTCAGGCTGAGTTTGTCATGTTCATATTACCTCTGAGCAAACCTTCCGGAGTCGGCTATTGATTATCATGTCCATATTACCTCTAATACTGATAGTCATCTCAACTTAGCACCCGTACTTAAATTCTAAGTACGCCAGTGGTGTTAAGTCCATAAAAACTGCCATGTCCATATTACCTCTGGCAGGGCTTGTCTTAAACTTATTACTTGTACTCTTGTGCACAAGAAGTAATAGGTCCAATAGAAATGAATTATTCATGCCCATATTACCTCTGAACTATTCTTATTTTTCCAGCAAAGAAAAATTTAGTCCATGTTCATCCCCATAGAGTCATATTTTACAAGCATCCGTCAGGGCTTGTCCCAAACCCATTACTTGCACTAACGTGCGCAAAAAGTAGTAGATCCACAAAAATTATCACGTCTATATGACCTTTGTCAGGACTTGTCTCAAACCTATTATTTGCACTAACGTGCGCAAAAAAGTAATGAATCCACAAAAAAATCCTCCAGCAGGATGCCTTTACTAGCCTCAAAACCTATCACATCCAAACTTCTGATTGGGCTTATTTCGAACTTATTATTTGCACTCAACGTGCGCAACAAATAATAGGTCCACCAAAGATCCCCCAGTAGGATGTTCTCAACAAATACGGTATTGTACTATGTCCATACTACCTCTAGTACAACATCCGAAGTTCACACAATCATAAAAAAATAGAGGGCCCTTATATGATTAAAACAACATTCTCAAATGGTGCTTACATATGAGCCAAGCCTAATGGAAATTTGATAATGGCTACTATCAACAGCAAATTCCTAAAGAAGTAATATACTTGATCTCCTTTGCTTAACGGAGTATGATGAAGATCTTATTCTGACAATATTACGTACCAAGGTTAGCTGGATCATATTCTATCAGGTTCATATGACCTCTGAATAGATATATTTAACTAGATTGAAACCTATCATGTTCATATTACCTCTGATAGTGTTTTGTATCAAATTTAGTTGGATTATATTCTATCGGGTTCATCTTACCTCTGAATAGATTTACATTCAGCCAAACCTTACCGAAAGTATATTATGTTCATATTACCTCTGATATCACTTTCATCTTAGCCTATCATTTAAAAGTAATGGGTCCACAAAGTCAGAAAATATATCTTTATTATCTCTGAGAAAATAAGGAATAAAAAAGTATATCATTGGGGAGGAGCTGTTAAATCGCGGATCTGTTGCGCCAAAGCAGCCATCCTCTCATTCCTGGAGTTTAAAATATTAGTGCGAGCCCATTCCAGCCTTGCCTCGTTATTGCTCAAGTGAGATAGTTCGGACAGAGAATCAACAAAACTTGCATGGATGACACCCACATGTGTCAAGTTCTATTTAGCTGTATCCACTTAGCCCTTCAATACATTACGGACTAACGATGCTTTGAGAAGCTTCTCCCTCATCTGGGCAAGTTCAGCTTCCAACTCTTGAACCCTCACTTCGTATCCCTCGCATTCTGTGCAGCACTTAGCTAGCTGAGGAATACTCTCCACCAATACTGCTTGCTCTTTATCCATCTCTTGCTGCTGTTCCTGGATAGATTTATTTAGAGATTCTATCTGCTGAGCAAGTTTCGCAGTTAGGGAGTCATACTCAGCCTGAACCAGATCATCGATGCTGCCTCGGGATAGTTGCAAATATTCGTTAATAGATTATTCTAATCTATTAACTATTTGCTCTAGTGCATCAGCTCTTTCAGCGTTATTGAAATTTCTAATCGGCACTATAGTAATCTTGGAGGATGTCTTCAGAGCATCAAAGCCTAGGTTCTTCTCCAGCACCATGGATATCAATTCTTTCAAAGTGCGGTAGAATATGCTAGTGTATTGTTCAACTAGTATAGCAAAGATCGGATGTACGCTGGGAGTGGCCGCAATATCGGTAAATCTCCTTTCTCGAAGGTCTGCAGAGGATGTTGCCACAGTCATTGCTTCAACGGATGGTGTGACAAAAGAAGTGGCACCATCAACGATTGAAGTTGATGGCATACTCAACGAAGGAGGCACAGTCGTGATAATGGACTCATCCTCCTCTGATGTTATTTGAACTGCTACTGGTGGGATGACACCCGAGAATATTGCGGATGAAAGATTGACAGCTTCAAAATATGCTTCTTCGACGTCGGGTACCACCGTTTCATTAGCTGGATCCGCAACAAAGTCAGAATTTGTGTCAACTTCGCCCTCCTCAGAGATGTCTTCGCCTGAAAAGAAGACAAGAGAAAGTTAACATCAATCCGCAACAAAGTCAGAATTTGTGTCAACTTCGCCCTCCTCAGAGATGTCTTCGCCTGAAAAGAAGACAAGAGAAAGTTAACATTAATTTAATGTTAATTTTCCTGAAAGAAGCGTAAAGACAACATTTACCCATGGCCGAGGGTATGTATGTTGCGTCTATAGCTTGTATAGCTAAATTATTTCTTAATGATGCTAAAAAAGCTGTCATACCTGGAGAAGAGGGTGAACCAACTGACGTTTGAGGGTAGTCATCCCAGTCGTCACCCAGATCCACTCGAGGTTCATCAGGAGGAATCTCGCTTGAGATACTTACAGAAGAAGGAGGGGCTAGGCCCATTATTTGTCTATATAAATATATATTGATTCTTATTTTGCTCTGCCTCGAAGGCGATCTCGAAGCACTACCAGTAACGGTAGTAGCGACAATGATCGTGAGTAAAGAATCTCTAGCACTGTCAGCTGAAACTGTGGAGGTTCTATCTCTAAAAGGCGAAGGACCTCTGATCAAAGAATCATCCCCAACAGGGGAAACAATAGGCTCACTCCTAGAGGCCCCCTTGGTGGAAGTCCTTTTAGGACCTCTGACAGTCTGCTTCTTCTTGCGGGGGGAAGGCTCTTTCAGAGTGGAAGCCTTTCACTTATTGGAGATAACGAAAGGCTCTGTTGGCGGAGCTATTACGCCTCTCGGTATTATCAATAAGAAATTGTCTGCACCGGTAGTGTCTTCACCTTCATCAGAGGAGACGGATGGGATCTCCTCTCTTCCAGTGGACTTATGGGAGGGCATCCTGAAACTTCCATACACATCAAAATTACGATGGAAGGTATTGATGGATGCATAAAACTATGCATACGAGTGAAGAATACGCAACTCCGTGGAGACAAAAGTCGTGGGCATAGCAAAGATTGCAGCAGTACAACCCATAATAAAATACCGCCATCCTCTGGCTCCATCAATAAGTCCACCTTTGAACTTGAAGCTGGTGATAGGATTCCCCACGTGCAACTGGTCGTACCCAAATTATCTGGCAAACCGGCTAGGCAGATAAGGCTCCAAGTAGCAGTGGTCCTCACTTCTGTACAGCAGGTGGGAAGGTCTAATGCAGACCAACCAGTAAAAGGCTTCAGGAGAAAGAATAGTCTTTCCCTGGCCCGCATCTTGAAGTTTAGTCCCCTGTTGATTGATATGTATAGGGGGGACGGTACAGAAGAGCTTCCAACCATGGGCAAAATTTAATGCTCGCTGATAATCTATGATGCTAGTCACATTCCAAAGGGAATTCTTGTAATTCAACAAGAAGTTATTACTCGAACCGCTGGCAGATCCGGAAGATATTACTCTGGTGTTGTAAAGGATTAACCATCCCATCAGATATAGGAATGATAATTCCACTCTAGGATATCCTTCACGTTGTGTATCATCTGCAAGCTGCCCATCAGTAATAGCCCTCAGGCCAGCTTGTATTCTGCATACCATGGCAGAAAGTAGGCCCAATCTTGCTCCAAACACCAAATGCACTGCGGGCCATATGGTGTTGTGATGAATGCGATCCGCAGACGCGATGCCAGGTACTACCCACCGGTGTTGCCAGACAGAGAGGAAGCCAGCCAGTTGAGCTTCCCTTGACAGAGGCTTGCGACAATGCCTTATATAACTGAAGGCTTTAGTGCCTGCAGGATAACCCCCTATCTCCTCATCGAGAACATAATCTGAAGCCCCTGTATCTTCAATAAGATCATTGACTATATTGGCACTAAGCATACTCAGAAGCTTCAAAGGCTTATCTCTGCTATCTACAACCTTGTCCTGCTTGGCATTTCTGGCCTGATGGAAGAAGAGGTAGGATACTAATTTGTTGATATGTGCCAAATCAGAGGGCTCTTTGTAGAAGGTGGTGCATGCAAGATAGTGACTCATCAGCTCTTGGTACACCGCCACTGCCGGAGGGTTTGTATCCCTCTGCTCCCTGTTTGTGGGAACATACTCTTTATAAGGAGTGTCTTCCATTGTCAGCTTTGAGATATCTGTTATCTCATGAAGGGATAAGCCCAACTCACCTAGAGGAGTGGCGAAAGTCCTAGTAAGCGAGTTGTATCGCTTCATCAAAGCTAAGAACAAGTTAGGGTTGACAGGTAGCCTAACACTAGTGGCACTCACAGCCGCAAATAAGCCAATACTCTCCAGTTCCATCTGGAAGTGCTTCAGGGCCCAGGCAGTTAAACTGGCCCATCAAAGATTCTGGGGGCTAAGCCATCCACTGGTGCGAGGGTTAACCTTGGGGTATATTTCTTCCTGCCCCATAAAGTCATTGCAGAAAGTCGTTACTTGAATCGGCTGGATCAGTGAAGTATCTTCACTCGGGACGCTGCCCGATAGTAATCTTCTGAAAGGCATAACAGGGCCTGAAGGACTGCTCACAAAGGCTCCTCGGTTCAATCCTTTCTTGTATGAGATCTTCCCTGGCCGCCCATGAAGATCTGGAGTCAGAGTCCATACCATCTTCCTGGGATGTGTTGTATGGAAGAATGCCGAGATAGGGTAATCTCTGGGCATCCTTGGCAGATAAATGACCGTGCCCTCAGCAGAAAATACCCAATTTTCCTTCTTGGGCTTAGTCTGGGATTGTTTATCGATAACATCCCCGAATAAGAAACCTGGTTTCTTATATTCAGTCCCATCTATGTATGTCAGGGGCTCCCCACTGATCATACTCAGCATTATTCGTTCTCTTTGGGATGAGATCAGAGTTCCCCTTTCTTGAGGATACTCGTTTCCAGAGATGGGGAATGTCACATGGGACAAGTCCTCCAGATATTTAGAATTCAGCATCCCAGCAGCAGAGCCCATCACTTCAGCCAAAGGAGGAATCTGTAGGTCCACTGCAAGAAGCAAGAAAATAAGTCAGTTTTACGCTAGACGCTACACTCATGCAGTATACGCCAAAACTTGATAGTCTGAGTTTTTACGCCAGACTACAAAAATTTGACTTTTTATGCTGGAATTTACTTCCAGAGCGTAAAAACTCAAAGTTGGCAGTATACGCCAAAATCTAACAATCTGAGTCTTTACGCCAGACTGCCAAAATTTGAGTTTTTATGCTAGAATTTACATCCAGCGCGTAAAACTCAAAATTTTGCAGTATATGCCAAATTTTTACAGTCTAAGTTTTTACGCCAAACTGCAAAAATATGGAGTTTTTACGCTGACACATTAGAAATATGGGCGTATTGTTGTGCATACACGTACAACGTGTACGAAAGGTTCTCTATTCCTCTCGAAGTCTTTACTTGTGATGCCCGGAGCATAGCTCGGCGGTGGAGCACTTCGTTCAGATTGGGGCTCGCTCAGCCTAATGGGGGTTGCTCGTGCTTGAGCAGAGAAACAAGATGAAGAGGCGACTTTCTTTCCCTTAGAGACGGAGGCCTATTTTGGTGCCATGGCAAAACTCAGAGTTCTCAGAAAAGAGACGAAGACAAAGAGTTCTTAGAAAGAAAGGGTTTTACAGAAACAGATGAAAGGTTTTTCTCTCACAACCTAGCGCTATTTATAGAGTTCAGATGACTCTTCGAATCCTTAACCAAATCCGATTTTTAATAATCAATTATGATTGGGGACCATGTCAGCCTATCATTTGAAAAGGAAGATGGATAGTCTTACTGCGTAAACGAATCCAGATTTTACGCACAGAGCAAAGATCCATGGTTTTATGCTCATAAGTTTTTACGCTCAGAGGCTACAAATCTATAGTTTTACGCTCAGAAGCTTTTACGCTCAGAAGCTACAAATCTACGGTTTTACGCACAGAATCTACAGATCTATGATTTTATGCTCAGAAGCTAACAGGTGCTACGGATCTATGAATTTTCACATATCTTAAAGTCACGCAGGACAGAGTACGCTTATATCTTGACAATTTGGGTCTTATACTCGAGAAGGCCAATTACAAGGGTTTACGCAGAAAATATTCTTTTTTGGCTACAAAATATTCCAAGTGTCTGAAACACACAGATGTTAGCATTGAAGATGACTCTTCTTCTTGGGCCATTGGAAGTTCATTCGAAGTCTAGCCAGAATCCTTTACATCTAAGTTCAAGTATGGCCTGTTCGGCGGACATTCCTTGACCTGTTTTGGGGAATTTTTGGGAAGCCATTCTTGAAGATGATATTTTGAACAGAAATTCTTCGTATCAGAGAAGTGATAGTTCAGAATTCTATACGACTCCTCGTCCAAAAACAGCATGACAGTTGGATCTTCTAGACAACTTAATGCTAAAGAGCTTTTTACGTATCTTTCGTTACGCGTAAAAGTCAGGACGTGACCGGATAAACGTTTATCAGAGTCAGCATAAAAAAAATTACTAAGACGTGTCGAAGCAGCACATTATCAGACTTCCTCACAGCAAATATGGCAAATCAGTAATACGTAAAAGAAGACAAGTTTATTAATCATGATTATATATGATACAAATCCAGTTTACAAAGAATTTTTCATTTTTCATGATTACATATGATGGAAATCCTTTTTTTACAAAGGATTATTGATTAATATTCAAGATCACGAAGGAAATCTATTGCGCCAGGTTCTTATTTGATGGAGATCTTTTTCTTCTTTTATGACATTTCATCGGCTTCTACGGCCGATAAACAAGAAAATGGTCAACGGAGGGAGGATACAAAACTGAGCCTGTTTAAATTATTTAAGCCTACCCTCCATGTGCCATGGCAGCTATGCTCAGAATTGTGTTAGGGATTCAGACCAAACACAATACTGGAAGACAGGGCCAAGCTGCCCATTTGCGTCCAGCTTCATAAAAGGGGAAAATATAGCTAGCAAGCTGTGAGGTCCGATGAGACCCTTCCTCTCTCCTGGACGAATTGCCATATAAAATTACTGATTATCCCGAGCAAATAAAGCTATGATATCCTTCCATGATCCATCATTGCAGAGGATATTTGCTTGAAGACGCCTCTTTTTACGGCCCCTTACATGCTGGAAGAGCATGATCTTCTTCTTCCTCAGGTAAGCCCAATGAATCTCAGCAGCCATCTTCATGATAAAGGAAGTATAAAAAAACAGGTTAACTCGCTTGCCTTTATATAGGCAGAAGAGAACATACAAAATTCTAACAACTTCCTAAATATCTCCAAAGAATCAGCCTCGCAGAACGAGTCAAATTTGACCATTTCATGCTTCATTCAAAGTATTTTAAATTACGAGGAATTTGAAAACTTTGAAGGGGGTCTTGTAGAAGCATGAAAATACGCTGGAGAATTATACGCGTAAATCCCCCAATATGTATGAAGGCCACGTAAAACAGAGCTCCAGCGCTGTGTGACATAAAATATGACTTCAGAGCTATTGGCGTACAACAGAGCTTCAATGCTATTTAGCGTAAAATAGAGCTCCAGAACAGCCCGCGTAAGGCAAGCACTTCCAGGCTGTTTTAGCGTAAAAAGGTTGCTACACCTCCCTCCGGCGTAAAATATGTCTGCTTTTAATACAGTATAAATTTGTACGAGGAACTCTTCGTATTCCTCAAATGAACCTGTCAGACAAAATAGTGAACCTGACTCCTGACAAAGAGTACTGCACGACGATCGAGAGGACGGCTGTAATGATGATTCTACACAAAGGCCCAGTCTATCGGTTAGTGACATATTTTTGATACAAGTTATTTTTACGCATTCAAAGAATACGCTGCCTATTCTACATGGGCAGAAGTGAGTCTTTACGCTCAAAATGAGACAAAATCAATGCCACGTCAAAAGCTGTCTCTCGTATAGAGCTCGAGGCATATCTCTGCAGTTAATGCACGAGATGGGGGCAGATCTCTGCATTTAATGCACGAGATTTTGTTCTATTTTTAATGATTAGGAGAGCTAAAACTAGTGCTAATACACTCACACCACCATCCCTGCATGTTACACCAACCAGGCTATTTTCAACTATAGGAGTACGCCATATGCTATCTCCTCAAAATACACCAACTTAGGCTATATTTGCAAAGGTACATAATAGGGATATTTAGCCCAGAATATGCTCAAGACCTCAGTCAGGAAGGATAATTGGCTATTTCTACGCTGGTTACCTATTATGCAGCATCAAGTTTACGCAGAACTTGGCTTTTACGCCAACAAGACAGCTATTTGGCTTTTACGCCAACAAGACATCTATTTGGCTTTTACGCCAAGAAGACATCTATTTAGCTTTTACGCCAACAAGACGGCTATTTGGCTTTTACGCCAACAAGACAGCTATTTGGCTTTTACGCCAACAAGACAGTTATTTGGCTTTTATGCCAACCATCTCTACACGAGGGGTAGTTACCTACGTGGCTTGTATGTCGTGATCTTCGATGAACGATTATGCGTATTACCTTATAATGGGACACGCGTCACACGCAGATTCAGGAAATTATTCAGACGTGGGTAGCAGTTATTATAACCGCCGCATAAAGAGTGCAACTCTCTTCATAGTTTGGCTTCTACGCCGACTGGACAGTTACTATGACTGAGCTCTATAAATAAAGATCTTTAGTCATAGGAGAAAAAGGGGGAACAATAAAAAGGGATCGGAAAAAAGAGGAGCAGAGAGTGTCGATTGACAACTTCGGCAACAAAAATTTAATCCCTCTTGCAACCTTTGAAGCTTCTTCTTCTTCTACAGCACTTCTTCGTCATCGTGTGGTCCAAGGGACAAAGTGATCGACCGCAGATCAGACTCCTATAGCAATTTTTCCCCAAAATTATTTTTTTTTGTACTTAACTTCCTCGTATAGGATTAATTGTACTTCTTTTTTTCTTGTTTGTAAACAAAGAAAGGGTTTCGTATAAATCTACTTTCAATTTCTTTTGTTTATCATCAAACAGGAGGTAGCAGGTCAGTTCCTTCTGGCCGGTCGAGTGCTTCAGGCGAGCGGCGGGGATGGTGGAGCAGGAAGGTCAGAATATGCAGCGGGGTCAGGGACCGCTGCTCAGGCGAGCTCCGATCGAGTCGGGCAGGCGGGGCTCAGGGGAAGAAGGAGTGGCCGGGGGAGCTTCAGGCGGCTCAGGCAAGTAGGTACAGGATGGATGATGGTGAAGGCGAGTTGGCTGTCACCAGGGATGATGGTAGTGAAGAGGGTTGGCCTTCGGGGTCGGGTCGAGTCGAGGTGAACGGGGTAGCTCGGAGAAGATGTACAGTAGGTGGTCGGGACAGTGGCAGTAGCAGCTGGGGAAGGAGGCTGCAGGCTCGTGGGGTTGGCCAGAACAGGGAGTTCGGTCGAGTTTAGTTGGTGGTTGCTGGAGTAGGGACCGGTTAATAAAGAAGAAGAAGTGGGTTGAAGAAGAGAAGAAGAAGAGAATGGAAAAAATATATACAGTTGGGAGAAGGAGGGAGGAGAGAGAGAGAGAAATGGGGTAGGGTTTTCTAGGTTTGGGGATTAGGGCATGCTCTTAGGAAGGGTGTGAGAAGACATTAAATAGGGAGGTGTGATGGTGAGTGTGTGGTGATGATGAGTCCCATTTTGAATAAGTGGCTCAGATTAAACATGGAGGATTTTTATGTACACACAAAGGAGAGTGAAAATAAGGTTGACTAGTCAATGAGTTGAGGGCTTCTTCATTTGGTGTGAATCAATGAGGTGATGACACCTAGTACAACATTTGCAATTAAGCCCCTTTAATTTGGGTATTTGCACAAACACATAAAATGATGAAAATTGGTGGAGGATTTGGTTTTTGATGTTTTGTAGGGTAAGGGGGTGTTGTGTGTTTTGCATGGGCTTAATTAATGGGGTATTTGGATTAAATTAGGGTTAAAATAGGATTAGTCAAAGTTGGTATCCCTAATTTAATTAAAGAATAAATACAAGCGGTGTTCTAAAATTAATTCAAGGTACATGGGACTAAGATTAGGTGGAACAGAAGTGTCATGAATGAAGAAGACTCAGAACAAAATATTACCCTAATTTGGGTTGCACAAAATGGGTCAAGATTGTGTCTCCAATTTTGATTGGAATGCATAAGGATACAAAGTTAAATTTTATTTAGAATTAAAATAAACGTCCGCGACGAATATTGTGCGGCTAAAAAGAAGTACAAGAGAGCATAATTATGAGTTACACAAAGGTCATAAAAGGTGTAGGCTGGTGTCAGTCTCGAACCCTTTAATTAGTCCGGCTAAACGAATTGAGTTGGTGTCTCAAAATTGATGGCAATGACACAGGTGCGTGACACCGGATTAAATAATGGATTTTGGATACTGGAAGTTGTGCAATTAAATTAGAGCACAAAGGATTATGATTTTGAGTGACAAAAAAGTCTAGCATCTAAGTTGGCGTGTCAAGTCTAGAATGCAATAACTTGTTGGAAATTATGGGCTAATATTGGGCTCCGAATATTACAACAACGGTAGGGTGTAACAATTAAATAAAATTACGGTAATTAATTATAACCTCAAATAATTAAATCCTAAATAATATAATTTAAATTCATAACCCTATAATTCGGTCAAGTGTTCATCTAGTGGGCTTCTAGGTCAAGTCTACTAGCTCAAACATTAAGAACACTGTATATAATATAATATAAATACACATATCATGCAATTATTTAAATTAAATACACACAAAATTAATAATATATAAAAAGTCAAAAATACCCCTATTTTTAGAATATGGTAGCGATAAAACCTTTCAGCAATAGCAACATCAACGGCAACAGTACCGTGCCCCAGTTAGAGCCCCAGCTCAGCAAGTACAATAGCAGCCACAGAGACAAGTGCAACAAGCTCCCCCATGTAACTATTACAAGAAGCCAGGGCATACATGGGAGATATACCGGAAGAGATTAGGCGTGTGCTTATTTTGTGGATCACCAATGCATCAGATGAGGGAGTGTCCTACCACACCCCTATAGGCAGATCCTCGGCCCAGATCGGACCAGTTTGTAAACCCCCTCATTTATTTTTATAGATAGACTGGCTTTGGGTTAAAGAAAATTAGTTTAGCTTCAGGTGTTTGAGGTTTAGAAATTAGTTGCTGTTGTTTGTTCCTTATTTTAACCCTTGGTGCACCCTACCATTATTGCAATATTTGGAGCCCAATATTAGCCCAAATTTTTTAACTAATTATTACACCCTTGACTTGACAAGCCAACTCACAATCCCTTGTGCTCTAATTTAATTGCACAACTTTCCGTATCCGAAACCCATTCTTTAATCCTGTATCACGTACCTTTGTCGTTGCCCTCAATTTTTGGATACCAACTCAATCTGTTTAGCCGACCCAATTAAAGCTTTCAAGACTGACACCAAGCCTACATCTTTCATGACCTTTGTGTTACTCCAAATTGAGACCCCATGTGCCCCCATTTAGTTTAAGAGCACATAACATTTTATTTTAATTAAATTGGGGGTACCAACTTTGACTAATTCCATCTTAACCCTAATTTAACCCAATACCTCATTCATTAAGCTCATAAAAAATACACAACATCTCCTCACCTTACAAAACACCAAACACCACTTCCCACACCAAATCTCCATAATTTTTCATGCATGTGCAATTACCGAAAAGTTAAGGGGCTTAATTAAAAATATGGAAATATTTGTCACTACCCTATTGGTCTAGACCAAATGAAGAAGCCCCCTCTCCCTCTCTTGACCGGTCTAATCAATCCCTCTTTTACCTATGGATGAACAATTCTCTCATATGAAATTTGGGCCATCCATTCAAAATTGGAAGTCATCCTCACCACACATTCCTCACATTAGCTCCTATAAAATCTCTCTATCACTTCCCTCTTCCCCATGCCGGCCCTAATCCCAAGAGCCTTGAAAACCCCACCCCCACTCTCTCTCCTCCCTCTCCCTACAATCACCAGCCAAAACCTCTCCATATTTCCTTTCTTCTTCTTCCTCTTCACCTCTTCTTCATTTCTTTTTTTTAAACTGAACTGGCCACCACCATCCGTGCTGCCATCTCCGGCCATCACCCTTGAACCACCTCGACCCCCCATTGCTACCCAACCTCGATGAGCCACTGCACCATCAACCCCTCAGCCTCACCAGTAGACCAACCTCCCCCTGACTTCACAGTGACTCCACCCAACCATCCCGCCGTCGAGCTTCCTCGACCGGCTACCACTGAGCTCCTCCACTGCCATCACCGGCCTCCTATCTCAACCATCGAGTTTCCTCCTCCACCTTAGCTACTACCCAGGTCATCCCTCTGCCACGACCTTCTCCAGCAGCGGCTGTATCTCAACTCTGGCTAACACCCACACGACTGTACCGCCTCCCTCGACCAACCTCCATGAGCCGGCCACCCTGCTCACCTCCTCCATCACCTCCCCCCTCTCCGGTCATTATCATTATCATTATCATCATCATCATCATCACCATCATCACCAGCAGCCCGATCGACCTTCCCCCACTCCGGCGAGCCACTACCACCAGCTTCACGACCACTCCGGCCAACGCCTCGGCCCTCCGACCAGCACCACCACCACACCGCAAAGATAACCTCTCCTCTACCCTCCTTGTTTAGTATAGTATTAATGTTTTAGTTATATAACTTTGCTAGTTAAGGTTTATGTGTATAGTGTAAGTTTAGGGTTTAAATTCCACATGAGATCTTGGGGTTTATTATATTTTATAATATGTATTAATTATGGTGAATGATATAGATTAAGTTTAGGGTTTATGAATGCTAGGCATGGGATTTTAGGGTATTATTTATTTATTATATATATATTGATTATTGATGATGAGCAGTTTAAATGGTTGTGAAATAATGTTACGATATTAAAATATTAAATATTATTGAGGAGCAGGTTTAATTATTGGGAAAATGGTAGAGTGATATCAAACCATCAATCAGTTATTGAGGGGTGATAATTAATGATGAATTTAATTGAGGAGTAGTTTTTTAATGTGAAATAGTGATGATGGTTATATAGCAAAAAGTTTAATAAATAATAATTTATTTATTTGAGGATGATATATATCAACGTGCATGATAATGTTTGTGAATACCAGGAGAAAAATCTGAGGATTTATCATGGCTCGAACTGCTGATAAGCACCATGATGAATAGTAGGATTGAGGATTTGTTTGATGATATTATACAAGTGATTAATCGGAGTAGATATAACATACCTTTAGTCAACCTTGATCAACCCTCTAGCTTAGTGTCTATGTGAGTTGTAACAGAGGTTTAAACATATGCTAGATGTGTGTCACATCTTATTTTAGCCTTGTGATAGTTTATTGATGGAGCTTGTATCTCGTCTCTAGGTACTATGGGACCCGCGGACTTGGACGTTGTACCGGAGACCCATCTTCAACATCCGGATCCAGACAAGTGTACCTTGCCACCCTATATTTCAGTTACCAAATTTTTATTTATTTATTATTTGTATTGTGCGTGTTTTGGATTAGAACCGTTACTTCGCGTCCGGGTCATAACCGGGTGCAGACGTTCGTCGGTGATATCTGGTAACGATTGATAGATGTTCGCAACACTTTGATGCACATACTTGGTTATATCATAACCCTAGGACACATTCAGACACTGTTATCGTGCCAAATTTCCTGTATCCTGGCATGACCGAAATCTAGGACGACCTTAGGGTCGCATTTATTGATAGTTACTTCAGTATGACGAGACTGCTAAATAGAGGTTCAGGTTCAGCGCACACTTGTTGACCGTTTGGGAAGGGGAAAACAGTTACTAGACGTTTGGGCTCCTCTGCACGCGCTATATATATGTATATGTCCTATTTATATAGTGTTACTGTATTCAGAGTACTAGTATCACCCGTGTGACTCTGTGCTCGGAGCTATGGTACGCTTCGTGTGTCTCTGTGTTCGGAGCTACAATTTTATTTTGGATAGCCCATGCGTTGAACATTGTCTTCAAACTGTGTCTCATTTAGGTGGTTATGCTAGATTATACTGACGTTGTACTTGTTTCTTTCTATTATAATTTGGCATGCTATATTTTGTATCTTGTTACATCCCTCTGAGGACCTGGTTCCCTTCCAGGCTTAGGCGAGGAGGATTACCCGGAGGAGTACGAACCAGGAGCATATCCTACAGCAGGACCCGTTGCAGAGGACGAGATCATTCCTGAGGACTTTATTTGATCTCTGGTAGTGACTTCACCTTGGGACGGTATTACTATCTAGCTTTCTGATACCGTTCCTAGTAATCTTACTGCTTTCCTTCATTCCAGTATTTATACTAGCAGGTTTGTTCCCGTGTGACTCTTCTATTATTTATACTATGATACATTTCCGGTATTATTTCCCTTCTGCACATTAGTAGTTATGATTACCACTATGTGCTCTTATATCTGTTGCTTATGGATGAGATATAGTTTTACTGTTTATGTGTTATGTGATTGGGTTTTATCATTGTACTTTACAGCTTAGGTGCACTCCGTCGGGTCCATTAGATTGGGATGCCTGCCGAAGTATGCTGCTGGCTATTACCACGTGGCTCAGTTCCTTATATTTGGAACTGGGGCATGATAAGGTTTTTTTGGTGGTCCATGCAGGTCCGATTTAAATCGTCTTGGTCACCTGACTATGCCAAGCGAGCCTGCAAATTAGGAATAGATATTAGGAATCTCATCTACATGTTTGAGTCCTTCACATGAAACCTCTATTTTGATTTCTTTTGCCAATTTGCATCTTGTTTAAATTCTTCAACGTTGATCTTAATCATGACTTCTTTTCAGAGTTATGAATCTCCATAGCGGACGTATCACGCAGCTGGGCGATGTCCCCCATAACGCAGGATCATCCGGAGAACCAGAACAGGACATGTTCTTCTGTTGACTCCAGCTCCCCAGGGACAGTAATCTGGGTAGCCAGAGGTACCTTCGGACGGGCACCAGGCTCCGCACCAGGCATGTTACGAGGACCAGAGGACCCCGAGACAGGAAGAGCAGCAGTTGCCCTCACCACCTCCATTCCCTCCGCAGATGCCATATATGCCCTTCCCACCAGGGCAACACATGGACGGGCCTCAGATTTTTTAGATGGTCTACACGATGATGCTGGCCCAGCAGCAGGTCCAGCAACTGGCTTAGCAGCAGGCCCAACAGCGCCAGGCTGAGACCTTGAGGGAGAGTATTATGACGACCTTGGGACAGGCGTCACCACCAGTATGCCAGTCGACGATAGGGTCTATCATAGACTTTTGTCGTGTGATATTACTTTCTTTTGCTGGAAAGAAAGATTCGACGGAGGTTCTGCATGGCTCACCAGCATTCAGCACCAGCTGGAGGCCATTGGTCTTCCGCGGCACAGATGGATGACTAACGTCAGGATGCAGCTTACTGGTAACGCTCATCACTGGTGGCTCTCAGTGGAGGAGCGATTGGGACCCGATCGGGTCACATATAAAGAGTTCTTTAGGCTCTTCCAGGAGATATACATACCTTCCACTGCCCGAGCAGAACTTCGGGATAGATTCCAGAACCTTAGGCAGGGTAGTATGACTATAGAGGAATATAATGCTGAGTTCCTTCGCCTGAGCAGATTTGTACCGTACCTAATCTTGACCGAGGAGACAAAGGCTGAGAAGTTCTATAAAGGCCTGAGTTTTGAGACACAGAGATTTATTGGGTCTATAGCCTCCACCTCCTACTCTGAGGTTTTACTAGCAGCACGATGCCAGGACCGCATCAACAAGATGGAGGTTATTCTGAAGCACTCATGTGCATCGTCATCATCAGTTTATGCCCTGCAGGAAGGACCTACGAAGCATACTCTAGTACAATAGCAGCGACAATGAGCAGCACCCCTGCAGGGACCAACGATCCCCATATGCCATTACTGCGACAAAATAGGATATTTATTAAGGGACTGTTAACGGAGTCTGGGTGTATGTCTGAGATATGGGTCGGACCATCATGCAGTCTGAGATTGTCCAGACCAGAGGGATCCAATACAGATGGTTCATCGGCCAGCCCTGCCAGCACCGAGGCCTTATTAGCAGCTTCCCGGACCAAGGCCGACTTATGCAGGAGCTGGAGCACTACGACCACCAGCACCAGAAGGAAATCAGAGGAGGCCACCTTTGGCCGCAAAGGCAGATCGATTCTAGCAGGCTCGATAGCAACCTAGGGCACCAACACCGGGACATGGTCAGGCCTATGCAATGACTATAGAGGAGGCGGAGACAGCCGGAGAAGTGATCACAGGTACTAACTTAGTAGCTTCATTACCAGCAGTAGTATTATTTGATTCTGGTGCCACACACTCTTTCATAGCTGCTAGTTTTGTGGCCACCCATAGAATAGCAACTGCACCCCTTCCAAGGATTAAGAGGATTCTTACAATAGATGGAATAGTACCAGTTAGCGACACATGTAGATCATGTTCAGTAGTTATTTGCGGGTGAGTGATGCATGCCCAATTTTTGGTCTTCTCTATGCCGAACTATGACATTGTCCTAGGCATGGATTGGTTGAGCCAATACCATGCAACGCTAGATTGCTGTCATGGTTGCGTCATATTTAGACTACCAGATCACCCTGAGTTTGAGTTTCTTCGGGGAGCCCGAAAGCATGGTGTCCAACCTACCTTAGTGTCACACATTGCAGAAGGAGAACCGATGTACCGTAACTTTATATGTAACCTCCGATTTCCAAATTACCGGAATAATTAGGTTTTTAATTTATTTTAAATATCAAGTTTATAAATTATTTTCTCCTTGAATTTTTAGTAATAGATTTTCGAACAATGTTTGATTTTAGAAGGTGATTTAAAATCTTTTATCAAAATCATTTTTCCTAAATGTCGCTTTCTTATAAAATTAATAGATAAATAATGATGTAAATATAATACTATAGCTTCGAATATTTATTGGCTTGAAATCATGAAATTATTGTTTTAAATAAAAAAAATTATTTGAAGGACTAGTTGATAAAATATAATAAATTTTATATTTATTGGGATAGTAAATAAATAAATTTCATACTTTCTAAGATTTTGCAATATGGATTAATTAGTAGCTAATTGGGAATCAGTTAGCTTTCCTAAAATATTTTTTGAAATTATAATCTTTTCTTTTTAAAATTTTACAAGTTTGCCATTTCCCATTAACTGGCCAACACACCCTCATTCCCACATGAAGAACTTATTCATGTATAATCTTGGCCATTCATTATTGGGCCAATCCTCACCCTTTATCCCACACCCTCTTTCCCTATTTAAAGTCTCTCATCACCATTCCCAAGAAACCCTAGCTAGCCCTCATAAATTTCCACAAACCAACAACCACCACCATTTTGTGTGCTCGTGTCCGTGTGTCCAGCATTACCGTATCAGCCGTGTTGGCCTCGAGTCCGACCCCGGGTGTCCCACCGTATCCATTCATTTCCTGTGTCCAGATTTACAACATTACAACCAGATTTTTATGTCCGACACACCCGGACACATCCACCTCCACCACAGCAAACATCATCCTCGTGTCCACCATCTGGACACATCCCTACCACAGTACATCATTTCTGTGTCCAACACCCGGACACGTCCATCCCCAATACCACAACACCACCATCGTGTCCAGCCTCGGACACGATCCACCCCGACACAGCAAATTCAAACCCTAACCCTAACTTCGACCTAACCGTCGTGCGTCGAGCTCGAAGATCCAGCCGCCGCGAGACCGAGCAGATCCGCCGAGCTTCGCTGCCGCCGGTGGCCGCCTCGGATCTCCTCGACCTTGTCGAGCCATGGCCGCCTCGGATCTCCTCGATACGAGCTCCGCCGACCGCCTCCTCGGGACGAGAACACCCGCCGCCTCGAGCAGATCCGCCGCCGCCTCGAGCCGAGCACTCGCCACAGCAGACCGAGCAGATCCGTCGAAGCCTTGCCGGCCCGACCCCGGCGAGACCACACCGCGCCGACACCGGAAAACCCCCGTGAGCCCCTCTTTCTCTTTCCCTTTCTTCTGTTCCTATGGGTTAGGTTACGGGTGTTTTAATCAGTTAGTTAATATAATAGATTAATTAGTTAATTTATATTAGTTTAGTTTAGTTAATTATTTATTAATCAGTTAATTATTCTTAATCAGTAGTTAATTAACAATAAGTTTATATGTAAGTAGTTTAGTAATTAAATATAATTAGTTTAGTAATTTTATGTAATTAGTTTATTTTTATGTAATAAATATAAGGGTTTTGACTATGTAAAAATAATAATTTCTGGGTTATATTATTAATTAAGGAATAGTTACAATAATAAATTTGTTCAAAATTGGTTATTTGGACTAGTAACTGAATTTACTATAGACAAAAATATATTGGCTTTTACATAAATTCTAGATTTTTATTAATAAACTTTCACTTGTAATTATTGTTTAAAATAATTTTGAAATGATTTTCATAAATTAAGGTGTTACCTTAATTACAAACAAACGACCCTTTCCCCTATTAGCCTGGTATCCTTATCCCGATTTTCGTGTCGAACTCCGATCTTGAACTTCTTTATATAGTTTCTAGCTATTTGGACTGCTCCGGACTCATTGGAACTAACTGCTACTTCATTTGGGATCACCTTGAGAAGTGTGGCATTATGTACATTCTTTGATTTGTTAATATATATATATAAAAATATTTGATTGATATATATATATACACAAATATGTATTTTGGTATATAAATATATTTATTTATATATATCTATTTAGTGTATATATACGTATACGTATTTTGTACTATTACTAAGAGACACTTATATATATATTATATACGTTTTTATTGGTATATACTCTGAGTGTAAATGTGTATTATATACGTATCCCTACTAGATGACCCTAGTTGACTAGAGCCATGCCTGGCATAGCCCTGAGGCCAGTGTATTTCTATTGTGTGTTAGTGTAGCATCTGATACAAGTGATATTATTATATGTTTATAGGACTATCGGATTCACCAGACGATACTTTGGGACAGGACATTGGTATTGACAGCTAAGGACCCAAGGCAAGTACATTCTCTGATTAGTTTCTAATTTATGATATCTCCTATGTTCACTGTATCTAGTGTAGATATCCATGCTCTTGACACGTTGGTTACATGGATTGGTATACACGAATCTCGTCATGAGATGTTATTCCTTATTCATGGTGTAGCTTGTACAAGACTTGTTTTCTTGTTATCTTGTGCATGTACAGACACTGATTCCCGGGGAGACTTGCTACCTCCCTAGGGAATCCCGTGCCATAGCGTACCATGATTGGATCTACTATACCAGTCGGGGGATGGGAGTATTTTAGTATAGATATGTGATCATACCCAACTTTATATGCATCATAGCTCACCCCACATCTCACGTCGGGTGCGGCCTGACCATTTACATGCTTCATAGCTGTTACGTGTGATTAGCCTGACCTCTACATGCATCATAGCTAACCAATGGTTAGCCTGACCTTACATGAATCATAGCTAATCATATGTAACCAGCCTGATCAAGTTCCCAAGTCGATCACATGTTAAAGCTAGTACTCATACACTTAGTCATAGGTTCTTGCTCATGGACATATTATTTCTTCTCCTGTATTTACTTACAGTATTTCCAGTATTTCTTTTATTTCTCGTACCTATACATGCTTCTCGTATATTTTTATCTAGAACTGCTACATAGTTTATATCATGAATATAGAACTGCTATTTAGAGATGTACTTTGCTCCTTCCTGACTGGAAAATATTTTCCCAGACTGTGACCTTAGTAGACTGGTTTCTGACACACTTGGGGATTGGAAGTTAATGATTGCAGGTATGATTATTTTGTCGTTAGACTTGTCTTGTATTTCTTTGCTTACCTTGATATCTCATCGTGCTTAGTTTATGTGATTGAGTATCCAGCATTATTTTATGATATCCACGTCTCCTTATGGAGTTGGATATTCACGTGAGTTTGATTAGATAGTTACATGACCTAGACAGCGTTCTACCGTCGATGCTGCGGCGTAGGCTGGACGTACCCACGCACTCGTGCCCCTAAACTGGGTGCGGGTCGTGACACATTTTTAGTGGTGGCCCATGCAAGTCAGACTTCGCTAGTTGTTGGATGTCGTAGTAGTGCGACGTCATAGTTGTACTACTACGTACCTGCTATAGAATATAGGACATAGGATACTAGGATGAGAGAGGATACTCAATCACAAAATTCTTGAGAGATTCCTGGGATGACCCCTTGAGAATCTTATTATAATTTCTAATTTTTAATCCTTCGCCTTGTTTTCGTCCGTCCTCACTCATTGATATTGAATTTGATTATTGTTGATCAATTAAAATCTTGGTTTCATTGTAGAGTTAATTTCATGTCGAGATAAATTTTACGGACTAAATTTTACGATATCATCTGATGACATATATGGATGAGAACAGTAAGAAAGGTGAAACGTCTGCTTGGGTTATGGAACCTAGAGTTATCGCAGCCGTACCGGTTAGCGAAGATTCTAGATGACATGACTGTAGGATTGCATACTTTAGTTACGGAACCTGTCGTTTATCGCACCTATGCTTACTGGCATGGCGAGGATCCTCAGCGTCATAATTTCTGACCGACGTGTATGATTATCGGGTTGTGTCTAAAAATTTTGTTCTTAAGTATCATCTCAACACTTATCTGTTTCTGTTATACAAGACTTTATTCCATCGTCCTTTTGGTTGCTAGCAATAGAAACACCTTCAGTCCTCAATCCAGTTTCTTTGAGCTTTTATTCTTTGAGGATTCCTTGTTAAGAATGATAATTAGTGACTTGTAATTATGGCTGTGTCTTGAGTGTTAGTATTGGTTGAGTGTTGTTAGTGAGTTATAAGTGTTTCCTAGTTGGACATGTGAGCAGTAGGCTTTAATCTAGAGTTAGCCCTTAGCATAGTACCTTCTACCAATGGTTCTGAGATAAGTGTCATTAGAGACTGAGAGTAGAAGGAGAGTATAGAGTATCAGTGATAGTTCTCAGAGTTAGTATCAAAGCCAATTACCCGTCCTGGATAATCATGATTTTGTAATTAAGTGATCTATGTAAACAATTAGGTATCAAGGAATTGTGTTAAGAATTAATGGAGCATAACGTTCAATCGGATGATTGATATCGGGCGTGTTAAAGGTAAAGAAATTTATATGCATGAGGAGTTATAATGAGGTATCATGAGTAGAGAAATATCGGAATCGGTAATGAAGATGGTGAAGCGTATCACAGATTAGTGTAACAGGCTATGAAAGGTTAAAAGGAAATACATATACAACAATCGAGATGAGAAACCATACACATGCCCATGAGAGTAAAGAAACACGAGTTCTAAGGAACTTGATGAGATAATCCATTAATGAAGTTAGTGATATAATACCAAGAGTGCTAATGGTCCTATATCGAGGATTAGTCGAGAATGACGTTAATAACAGTAAGCACTCTGTATGATTATAATTAGATGATATACCAGTTGGCATAAATTGAAATCATGAAAGAAAATACAGGTGATGATAACTTTGATCATTGGAGGTAATAGTACAAGTGATTCAGGCAGTACAATTTTAGTACATAATTATATATACTAGATGCATTGAGTGCACCTTGAGTATCAGAGACCGTGAGCACTGATATGTACATTGGTGGATTTATAAATTAAAGAGTAGAAATGAATTTTTACTTTGAGAATTATTGAGAAGTTGAGATTGTGTTATTAATTTTTTTTTTGAGGATTTCAAATATTGATTCAATAAAAAAAAAATGGTCAAGGCTACAAAGATTTTAGAAGTGATTAAAAATTTTATTTCGATGTTGAGTATCTGACCTTGAGGAGGTATATGCAATTTATTTTTAAGCTGATCGAGAAGTTAAACCTTGACGATTATTTTGAGGATTAATTTATGGTAGATGAGAGATATGAATATTAATATATGAGTAGATGATATACAGGTGTAAGAATCTGATAACTTGAGCATGATTGAGGTGGCACCGCAGACTGGCTTGGGTGTCCACCTAGAGTTGTATTAGAAAGGGTTTAGCACTTAGTATGGTGTGTTACCCTTGGTGTGCACTTGAGTGATAAGAACAAATAGTATGGACAATTGTAGTAGGAACGGGAACTGACAGAGGGTATGGTACTAAAGAGATAGAGGTATCGACTTGGATGCATTATTGAATCATGGTTATATTAGAGATTCTTGGCATCAGATTTTGGCAGTAATAGACAAGTGTGTGCAATACAGATATATTCATGGATCTTGTGGATTAGTGATTAGTTGATAGGGGTACCAGTGTATAGGAATAGGAATTAGTTAGTGAATGTGCTAGAGTTAACTGTTTGTTAGAGATAGCAGATACCGCAAGAAATATGTTAGCAGATTCTTCTTTTTCCTAATGTTCCCGTCTCTTGATTGATTGATTTCCCTAGTGCTGTAGTTCGTATTCATGATTTTCTTGTTAGAATATAACTAGTAGTACACCCCAACAGAGACTGAAATACCATGACAAAAGGTACATGACCTATATATTTTTCTTAGATTGCATGGCTGTGGGTAGAATTTTCTTAAACCATGATCATTGGGGTTTTGACCATAGCAAGGATCTATGACAAGGTTATGACTGACAAAAAGGGACAAGATGATTAAATTGTAGATGAGCATTAAATTAAATAAAGAATTTAGGGGTTGTTATAACAGAGTTGATGGATCATTGACTTTACGAAAATTAAGGTATGATTGAAATTCGAGGATAAACATTAACTTAAATGGAGAATTAAGAAATTCACAGGGCAAAATTTGAGGATTTATTAATTTTAGGAAAGGTCTTGATATGATTGAATTGGTTATTAAAAATTTGAGAAAATTTGGGAAATTATTATTATATCTAATTGATTGCAAGATAGAAATTTTATATTTTATATTATGAATGTTGCATTGAAGATTCTGAAAGTATCGTATCTTTGAGTATTTGAGGAAAAAGAAAATTTGGAAATAAAATCGTTAATGGAATGGTGTCAAATTCAATTCTCGGAGGAGAATTTAGATTTGAATAAGCATCAATTGAATTGGAGTTAGAGGAGTAAGATGATTGATGGATTAGTGGTTAAAATTTAAATTTTGGGATACGATTTTTATAAATATGCATTGATTTGGATTTCAATTGGAGGATTGGATATTAAAATCCTTGAGTATTTAGATACGAACTTAAATTTTGGAGGAGATTATGAGAAAAATTTGAATTTGATTTTAAACTTGAAGATTTTCAGGAATATGATGTTATAAAACTTTTGAAAGGTTGTGAAATAGCAATATGGAATTACTTCATGATTATTTGGTTTGAAATTTAAATTTTGATAGAAATAATACAATGTGTAAATGCAATTATTGAGGATCTTAAATTTCGAGGACGAAATTTTTCTTAGGTGGATAGACTTGTAACCTCCGATTTCCAAATTTCCAAAATAATTAGATTTTAAATTTATTTTAAATATCAAGTTTATAAATTATTTTCTCCTTAAATTTTTAGTATTAGATTTTCGAACAATGTTTGATTTTAGAAGGTGATTTAAAATCTTTTATCAAAATTATTTTTCCTAAATGTCGCTTTCTTATAAAATAAATTGATAAATAATGATGTAAATATAATACTATAGCTTCGAATATTTATTGGCTTGAAATCATGAAATTATTGTTTTAAATAAAAAAATTTATTTGAAGGACTAGTTGATAAAATATAATAAATTTTATATTTATTGGGATAGTAAATAAATAAATTTCATACTTTCTAAGATTTTGCAATATGGATTAATTAGTAGCTAATTGGGAATCAGTTAGCTTTCCTAAAATATTTTCTGAAATTATAATCTTTTCTTTTTAAAATTTTACAAGTTTGCCATTTTCCATTAACTGGCCAACACACCCTCATTCCCACATGAAGAACTTATTCATGTATAATCTTGGCCATTCATTATTGGGCCAATCCTCACCCTTCATCCCACACCCTCTTTTCCTATTTAAAGTCTCTCATCACCATTCCCAAGAAACCCTAGCTAGCCCTCACAAATTCCCACAAGCCAACAACCACCACCATTTTGTGTGCTCGTGTCCGTGTGTCCAACATTACCGTGTCAGCCGTGTTGGCCTCGGGTCCGACCCCGGGTGTCCCACCATATCCATTCATTTCCTGTGTCCAGATTTACAACATTACAACCAGATTTTCGTGTCCGACACACCCGGACACATCCACCTCCACCACAACAAACATCATCCTCGTGTCCACCATCTGGACACATCCCTACCACAGTACATCATTTCTGTGTCCAACACCCGGATACGTCCACCCCCAATACCACAACACCACCATCGTGTCCAGCCTCGGACACGATCCACCCCGACACAGCAAATTCAAACCCTAACCCTAACTTTGACCTAACCGTCGTGCGTCGAGCTCGAAGATCCAGCCGCCGCGAGACCGAGCAGATCCGCCGAGCTTCGCTGCCGTCGGTGGCCGCCTCGGATCTCCTCGACCTCATCGAGCCGTGGCCGCCTCGGATCTCCTCGATACGAGCTCCGCCGACCGCCTCCTCGGGACGAGAACACCCGCCGCCTCGAGCAGATCTGCCGCCGCCTCGAGCCGAGCACCCGCCACAACAGACCGAGCAGATCCGCCGACGCCTTGCCGGCCCGACCCTGGCGAGACCCCACCGCGCCGACGCCGAAAAACCCCCGTGAGCCCCTCTTTCTCTTTCCCTTTCTTCTGTTCCTATGGGTTAGGTTATGGGTGTTTTAATCAGTTAGTTAATATAATAGATTAATTAGTTAATTTATATTAGTTTAGTTTAGTTAATTATTTATTAATCAGTTAATTATTCTTAATCAGTAGTTAATTAATCAATTAGTTTATATGTAATTAGTTTAGTAATTAAATATAATTAGTTTAGTAATTTTATGTAATTAGTTTATTTTTATGTAATAAATATAAGGGTATTGACTATGTAAAAATAATAATTTCTGGGTTATATTATTAATTAAGGAATAGTTACAATAATAAATTTGTTCAAAATTGGTTATTTGGACTAGTAACTGAATTTACTATAGACAAAACTATATTGGCTTTTACATAAATTCTAGATTTTTATAAATAAACTTTTACTTGTAATTATTGTTCAAAATAATTTTGAAATAATTTTCATAAATTAAGGTGTTACCTTAATTACAAACAAACGACCCTTTCCCCTATTAGCCTGGTATCCTTATCCCGATTTTCGTGCCAAACTCTGATCTTGAACTTCTTTATATAGTTTCTAGCTATTTGGACTGCTCCGGACTCATTGGAACTAACTGCTACTTTATTTGGGATCACCTTGAGAAGTATGGCATTTTGTACATTCTTTGATTTGTTAATATACATGTATAAAAATATTTGATTGATATATATATATACAAATATGTATTTTGGTATATAAATATATATATTTATATACATCTATTTAGTGTATATATACGTATACGTATTTTGTACTATTACTAAGAGACACTTATATATATATTATATACGTTTTTATTGGTATATACTCTGAGTGTAAATGTGTATTATATACGTATCCCTACTAGATGACCCTAGTTGACTAGAGCCATGCCTGGCATAGCCCTGAGGCCAGTGTATTTCTATTGTGTGTTAGTATAGCATCTGATACAAGTGATATTATTATATGTTTATAGGACTGTCGGATTCTCCAGACGATACTCTGGGACAGGACATTGGTATTGACAGCTAAGGACCCAAGGCAAGTACATTCTCTGATTAGTTTCTAATTTATGATATCTCCTATGTTCACTGTATCTAGTGTAGATATCCATGCTCTTGACACGTTGGTTACACGGATTGGTATACACGGATCTCGTCATGAGATGTTATTCCTTATTCATGGTGTAGCTTGTACAAGACTTGTTTCCTTGTTATCTTGTGCATGTACAGACACTGATTCTCGGGGAGACTTGCTACCTCCCTAGGGAATCCCGTGCTATAGCGTACCATGATTGGATCTACTATACCAGTCGGGAGAGGGAAGTATTTTAGTGTAGATATGTGATCATACCCAACTTTATATGCATCATAGCTCACCCCATATCTCACGTCGGGTGCGGCCTGACCATTTACATGCTTCATAGCTGTTACGTGTGATTAGCCTGACCTCTACATGCATCATAGCTAACCAACGATTAGCCTGACCTTACATGAATCATAGCTAATCACATGTAACCAGCCTGATCAAGTTCCCAAGCCGATCACATGTTAAAGCTAGTACTCATAGACTTAGTCATAGGTTCTTGCTCATGGATATATTATTTCTTCTCCTGCATTTACTTACAGTATTTCCAGTATTTCTTTTATTTCTCGTACCTATACATGCTTCTCGTATATTTCCATCTAAAACTGCTACATAGTTTATATCATGAATATAGAACTGCTATTTAGAGATGTACTTTGCTCCTTCCTGACTGGAAAATATTTTTCCAGACTGTGACCTTAGTAGACTGGTTTCTGACACACTTGGGGATTGGAAGTTAATAATTGCAGGTATGATTATTTTGTCGTTAGACTTGTCTTGTATTTCTTTGCTTACCTTGATATCTCATCGTGCTTAGTTTATGTGATTGAGTATCCAGCATTATTTTATGATATCTACGTCTCCTTATGGAGTTGGGTATTTACGTGAGTTTGATTAGATAGTTACATGACCTAGACAGTGTTCTACCGCCGATGCTGCGTCGTAGGCTGGACGTACCCACGCACTCGTGCCCCTAAACTGGGTGCGGGTCGTGACATTATATCAGAGTTTAAAGATGTATTTTCAGAGGATCTTCCAAGCTTGCCACCTGACAGAGAGATAGAGTTCACTATAGAGTTGACTCCCGGAGCTGAGCCAGTTATTTTTCCCGTCTACAGACTAGCATCGAAGGAGTTGGTTGAGTTGAACGTCCAAATAGATGATCTCCTAGATAAGGGTTTTATTCGGGCTAGTGTTTCTCCATAGGGAGCACCCATCTTATTTGTGCCAAAGAAGGATGGGACGGTACGTTTGTGTATTGATTATAGGGCGTTAAATACTGTAATAATAAAGAACAAGTACCCACTGCCATGCATCGATGATTTATTTGATCAGCTTAGTGGTGCATGTGTATTCTCGAAGATCGATCTCAGATCCGGCTATTATTAGATCAAGGTACGAAGAGAGGACTTTCCGAAGATGACTTTTCGGACGAAGTACGGGCACTATGAGTTTCTAGTCATGCCGTTTGGTTTAACTAATGCGCCAGTAATATTTATGAGTCTGATGAACAATATTTTACACCAGTACTTAGCTAAGTTCGTGGTGGTATTTATCGATGACATCTTGGTATATTCCAAGAGCCAGGAGGAGCACGAGAGACATCTCAGGATCGTATTGGAGACCCTGAGGCAAGAGAGGCTGTATGCCAAGCTCAGCAAATATGAGTTCTGCTTGGATAGAGTACCATTCCTGGGACACATAATCACCGGAGATGGACTATCAGTTGACCCGAATAAGATTGCTACAGTAGAGACGTGGCAAACCCCTACATCAGTTATAGAGATTAGGAGTTTCCTCGGACTTGCCAGATATGATCAGTGGTTCTTGGAAAACTTCTCGTGGATCACTGTGCCTATAACGTGACTGACGCATAAAGGCGAGGAGTTTATCTAGACGGAGGAGTGTCAGACGGCTTTCGATGAGCTGAAGAAGCGTCTGACATCAGCACCGATTTTGATACTTTCTTTAGGATCTGAAGGATTTAAAGTATACAGTGATGCGTCTGGGAGCGGATTAGGATGTGTACTGATGTAACACGGCAAGGTGATAGCCTACGCATCGAGACAACTGAGAGTTCATAAGAAAAACTATCCGACGTACGATCTAGAGCTAGCTGCAGTAATATTTGCACTAAAGCTATGGCGATGCTACCTTTATGGATAGCGTGTTGAGATTTACACAGATCACAAAAGTCTGAAGTATGTCTAGACTCAGAAGGAGCTCAACATGAGACAGAGAAGATGGCTAAAGTTGATAACAAACTATGATATAGAGTTGCAGTACCACCCTGGCAAGGTGAATATAGTAGCAGATGCCTTAAGTAGGAAGTCCATGGCATACTTTTAGATGACTCAGCGGTAATTATTAGAGGATCTTCAGGAGCTCGGGATTGAGGTTGTATTGCCAGGCATGGATGGACAAATTGTAAACCCCCTCAACCAAATTAGGGTTTCATTATAATTTTAAAGAACTGATAATAGGGACAAACTAAGTTAATTTAAATTTTGTAAGAAGATCTTAAGTACCCTCTGCCATAGTGCAACCATGATTATACAATAGGAATTAACTTTGCCTTACGCAAATAAGCATTTAATTAATTAATTGACTTATGGCTAATTTTACCTCAACTAGACCTGACCAAACCGGATCCTTGGACCCTGGCCGGCCCAAACCTCGAGACCAATCCCAAACCTCATCCCCTATATAAATACATAACTTCTCCATATGAAACCCTAAAACAATAAAGCCTCACCAAAACCCTAACCCTAGCCGAATACTCCTCCTCATTTGCACCAACCATCACCACCACCCCCCATACACAGCCGACTGCCCCCCATACACAGTCGACCACCCCCATACACAGCCGACTACCCCCATACATTGCCGACCGCTGCCCCTATACACAGCCGACCACCCCCATACACAGCCGACCGCTGCCCCCATAAACAACCGACCGCCCCATATATTACCGACCGCTGCCCCCATGCACAGCCGACCACCCACCACACACAGCCGACGCCTGCCCCATACACAGCCGACCCGCTGCCCCCGTACACCCCCGACCCGCTGCCCCCATGTACCGCTGTCGCACCTACTACAGTTTTGCCGTCGCTGCTACAGTCTCGCCGGATTACGCTACGACAAGAGCTAACCTTGTCCGAGCAAGCCACGAAGAGGTAACCACGTCAAACCCCGCTTCTTTATATAAATATCGTAGTCATATCGACGTGTCAATAATGGTTGATATTAAACACCACCCTAACTATGTGCAAATTGGATTAATGAATAATAAGGTTTAGAATATGTGTACTTACTAGCAAACCCTAAATCATGAGGCATAACACCAAGGACTTGCATCTCCACCCTAAACTTTGTACATAAACCACGTGTAGTGAACATAGAAACCAAGGAGCGTGTTTGCACAGAACAGCGATCGAGGTCAGACCGTAACTTGAACTTATTATCCCAAGGGCCAGGATGATCGAGCACAGAACCCGTGTGCACCCTAGCTAAGCGCTCATGTGACGCTGTATTCGAACAGATAGGAACTTGCGATAATATTCAAGCAGCGCGTTGTAATCGTGAACATTTAATGTTTAGCGTCTAATATTAGATTGTTATATTATATTTGTGTTTAGGACCTTTGGATCAGCCGGAAGATACTACAGGAACCAGCTTCTGGCATTCACAGCTTCAGGACCCAGGCAAGATACCTTGCCATATTTACTGTCTAATTTAAATTATGCATATGTTGTATTGTATTCTTGTTGCTTTTACTTTGTACAACTGTGCGCGTCCGAGATTGACTAGGGTGCATTCGACGGATGCGTCGATGATAGTATACTTGGCCTAGTCATTAGCAGACCCACCCATTGGGTGATACCCTGTTATCGTCTGAGACCTGACACCTTATACGTTCACTGAGACATATTCATATTGGGATGTGGTTTTGCGTACTCGACTAGCTATCGTTGCTTGTGACCTACATCACGGTTATTACGTAGTTCAGTTTATATTGTATTGATAGAGACTTGGCATATAGATGCGTGGTATGTACGTTGAGTAGTCGACTTGCGTATCTACATTGGGCGGGGAGGACATTAGTAGGCGTATGGGATACCCCCATTGGATTCTATTGTATCCAGAGGAAGCACGGAACCAATGACTCCCTTTACACTGCTGCCATGTTCTTCGGAGCGATATGGACGATATACTGTACTGCTGCTACGTTCTTCGGAGCGATATGGCCGATATACTGTACTGCTGCCATGCTCTTCGGGGTGTTGGACGTTATGCCTACGCCTACCCATACGTACCAAAGTTGTCCTCATATTGCATTCACTTAGATTGGTTAGCACACCCTATATTGTATTTATTTTATTCAGTATTTATATACGGCATGCTTCTATGTATCTTGTTACGTCCCTCTGAGGACCTGGTACCTTTCCAGATTTGGACGAGGCTTACTACCCCACAGTATACGGCCCAGGACAGGAGACAAGATTCGCTACTGCAGAGGAGTTAGAGGTTCTACCTTCGGAGTTTCCGTGATCACTTGGTAGGCCTACTACCTAGGATTGGGAGCATTATTATCGAGGTAGCTGATGCTTTATTCTTTATCTTTTATCATTCATTTCAGTACTTTCTTTCTTCATAGTAGTGGGTTTGTTCCCACCAGACATTATCAGTTGTACTATGATATCTTGAGACTGGCATTTATCTTCCAGCAGTTTATTTTATATTCTTACAGCTTACATTGCAGATGAGATTAGTTACCTGTTGATTCATTATTATGGGACATGTTAGTATTTTAGGATAGCGTAGCACTCTTCGTTAGGATCCATTAAATTGGGATATCCTCGGAGACGTGTCAGCTGGCTATTGCCATGTGGCCTAGTCCCATGTATTTTGGGACTGGGGCATGACACAAATAGCCAGTCTCGAGGTTCAGTCTATAATGGTTGAGAGGATTAAGGCAGCGTTGCCTACCGATGCGAGATTCTGATGACTGCGAGAGAGGACAGAGGCCGACATGCATATGTGACTCATAATTCATGAAGATGGAATATTAAGGTGCGGAGATCGCCTATACGTTCTGAGTGGCAAGCCATACCAGGAGTTGATGACCGAGGCTCATAGCTCAATTTATTCTATTTATCCCGGGGGTACGAAGATGTATCGAGATTTGAGACAACACTACTGGTGTCATGGGATAAAGAGGGAGATTAAGAGATTCGTGGTGAGATGTTTGGTCTATCAGCAAGTCAAGACTAAACATCAGAGGACTGTAGGACTATTACAGCCATTTTCCATTCCTGAGTGGAACTGGGAACACATTACCATGGACTTCGTCACATGATTCCCGAGGAGCCCTAGCGGGAAGGATGCAGTTTGGGTTATCGTAGATCGACTCACCAAGTCTTCATATTTCTTGCCCTTCAGAGTTGGACAGTCCACGGAGATATGGAGATATTAGCTGACATGTATATGAGGCAGATAATACAACTACATAGAGTGCCTGTCAGTATTGTATCAGATCATAATTCCAGATTCATGTCACATTTTTGGTAGAGTTTGCAAGAGAGTCTAGGAACTCGTCTCAAGTTCAGCACTGCATATCATCCACAGACTGATGGTCAGTCAGAGCGCACGATTCAGATACTAGAGGAAATATTGAGAGCATGCATGATCGACTTTGGAGGATCTTGGGAGGACCATCTACACTTGATGGAATTCTCCTACAATAATAGCTACCAGGCTAGCATACAGATGGCACCTTATGAGGTACTGTACGACAGGAAGTGTAGGTCACCGGTATATTAGAGTAACGTGGGAGAGCATCAGATACTTGGTCTAGAGTTGGTGACACAGACAATGGAGAAATTAAAGAAGATTCAGAGCCACCTGTGTGCAGTACAGGACAGATAGAAGCATTGGGCAGATATGCACCGCAGACCTTTGGAGTTCAAGGAGGGTGACCATGTATTTTTTGAAGATATTGCCTACTCGTGGTACCATCATATTCGGAGGCAGAGCCAAGCTGAGTCCGAGGTACATCGGCCTTTTGACATCTTAGAACAAGTTGGCGAAGTGGCTTATCGTCTTACATTTTCACCATTATTGGAAGGAGTGCATGACGTATTTTATATATCATATTTGAGGAGATACGTAACAGACCCTAGCCACGTACTGGATCATTCAGAGATTACAGTCGGACCCCGTTTATCATATACAGAGCAGCCAATGGGGATACTCGATTACAGTGAGAAGACTTTGAGAGGTCAGACTATTCGACTGGTCAGAGTTGTATGGAAGCATTATTCACCAGGCGAGTCTACCTGGGAGTGCGAGGATTCCATTCGACAGCATTTTCCATATTTATTTGAGGACTAAGGTACAAATTTATGTACTGCATTCGATTACCAGTTTACTTTTAAATTCTCGTAGCTATTAGTCATGCTTTACTTTTAATTTTGGGGACAAAATTTTTCTAAGTTGAGAAGGATGTAAACCCCCTTATTTATTTTTATAGATAGACTGGCTTTGGGTTAGAAAATTTTAGTTTAGAATCAAGTGTTTGAGGTTTAGAAATTAGTTACAGTTGTTTGGTTCCTTATTTTAACCCTTGGTGCACCCTACCATTGTTGCAATATTCAGAGCCCAACATTAGCCCATAATTTCAAACTAATTATTGCACCCTTGACTTGACAAGCCAACTTAGGCACTAGACTTTTTCGTCACTCATAATCATAATCCCTTGTGCTCTAATTTAATTGTACAACTTTTCATATCCGAAACCCATTCTTTAATCCTGTGTCATTGCCATCAATTTGGGACACCAACTCAACCTGTTTAGTCGACCCAATTAAAGGGTCCAAGACTGACACAAAGTCTACAACTTTCATGACCTTTGTGTCACTCCAAATTGAGACCCCATGTGCCCCCATTTAATTTAAGAGCACATGACATTTTATTTTAATTAAATTGGGGTTACCAACTTTGACTAATCCCAACTTAACCCTAATTTAACCCAATACCTCATTTATTAAGCTCATACAAAACACACAACACCCCCTCACCCTACAAAACACCAAATACCACTTCCTACACCAAATCTCCATTATTTTTCATGAATGTGCAATTAATCAAAAGTTAAGGGGCTTAATTACAAATATGGAAATATGTGTCACCACCCTATTAGTCAAGACCAAATGAAGAAGCCCCCTCTCCCTCTCTTGACCGGTCAAATCAATCCCTCTCTCTCCTTTTGTAAACCCCCTCATTTATTTCTACAGATAGTCTGGTATGGGATAGAAAATTTTGGTTTAGTAGCAGATATTTGAGGTTTAGAGTAGGGTTGCATATGTCTGTTTATTTTTAATTAAACCCTTGGCGCGCCCTACCATTATAGAATTATTCGGAGCCCAACATCAGCCCAAAAATTTTATCAGACTGTGGTACTTTTGATTTGACCCGCCAATTTAGGCACTGGACTTTTCCGTCATTCAAAATCAAATCCGTTGTGCCCTAAATTAATTGCACAGCTTCCCGTATCCAAAATCCCATATTTAAATCCGGTGTCAGACCTGTGTCATTACCATCAATTTTGAGACACCAACTTAACCCGTTGAGCAGGACCAACTAAAGGGTCCAAGACCGACTCCAAGCCCACACCATTTTTGATCTTTGTGTCACTTCCAAATTTAGACCCCAAGTGCCCCCATTTAATTTAAAAGCGCGGGACATTTTTATTCTAATTAAATCGATGATACCAACTTTGACTAATCCTATTTTAATTCCCATTTAATTCCAATGGCCATTTAATTAAGCCTATGCCAAACACACAACACCCCCTCATCCTACAAAACACCAAACACCAATTTCTCTACAATTTTTCTATTATTTCATGTGTTTGTACAATTACCCAAACTTAAGGGGCTAAATTATAAATATTGCGATATGTGGCACACCCTCATTGGTCAAGGCCAAATAGAGAGGCCACCCTCCTCTTTGACCGTAGTCAACCTTTCTTCTCCCCTTTCTTTGCATGAAGAAACCCTTCTCTTCATGTAAAATCTATACCACTCATTTGAAATGGGAATATCTCCACCCTCCAATCATCATACTCTAACCTATAAAATGTCACCATCACCTCCCTCTTCCCTATGCCGGCCCTAATCCCCAAAAACCTAGGAAACCTCATCCCCCTCTCTCTCTCCTCCCTCCTCTATATTGGAAACTGAGCCACCCTCCATATTTCTTTCTTTTTCTTCTTCTTCTTCTTCTTCTTCTTCTTCTTCTTCCTTTCTTCTTCTTCCTGGAGAAGCCTAGCTCCGGCCGAGATCCTTGTTCACTGCTCCGGCCGAGCTATGTAGCGCCGCACTCCTCTCGACCACCGCCGCCATCGTCGATACTCCGGCAGCTGAACCACACTCGTACTCCTCTCCAGCCACGAGCTCCCACGACTACGGACCGCTGCACCCGCGGCTCCGGCCTGCTATCCCAGCATTGAGACCCTCCGGCCACCGACTGCGAGCGCCGATGGCCCGATGTGCAACCGCCACTCCACGACTGTCCATTCCTACCACCTCCAGTCCATACTACCACCACCACAAGCCGCATCTGGCCATTCTTCGGCCATCAGTTCATCCCCCGCTTCCACTGCACCCCAATCGACACCCCTCCGGCCGACGAGCTCTTCCACCCTGCTGATCATCTTCTCCGTCATGACCACCACCCACTCGATCACTTCTACCAGCACCACCTGCCGTAGCTACCACCATGGCCACCACCCGGCTAACCAGCACTCCTCTCCACCACCTCCAGTTATTCTCCAGCCATCACCCCTCCGGCCAGCGAGCCTCGACGAGGTATCGACTCCCTCCCCCTCTCTATGTTTAATTTTATATGGACTTGCATTAGCTAGGGTTTAAGTATAAATGTTTGTATAGATTGTAGTGTTGATGATGAACATGGGATAATGACATGAGAATAGGGTTTAATGTGTTGTTAGGGTTTATATTGGTATAAGTATAGTGTAGTGTTTTTGAGCATATATGTATGTATGTTTGATTTAGGATTAATATAGGTTAGGGTTTATGTTTACATAAATTAAAATGAATTTAAATGATTTGCATGGAGGTGTAGGATTTGATTTTAACTAAATGTCCTGGATACTATTACATGGTTGAAAAAATGCTAAATCAATTAATGAAGATTAAATTATTGAGAAATAAGATTTTGATATTTTAAACATTGATGAACACTGAGGAGCACATGTTTGATTGTGAACTAGTATGTAGTATAAAACCATTGATCGGTAATTTGGGGACTGTAAATTAAAGATGGGTTAAATCAGAGTAGTACTTTTGTGATTTAGAAACAATGATATAAAATAAAAGGTTAATAATCATTAATTGTGTTTTCAGGATAGTTTGATGATATGGTATAGATGACTAGTTGATTTGATGTATCATACCAATAGTCAACTGTGGTCAACCCCCTAGCGTCTTGTCCCTGTGAGTCGTAGCTGAGACTGATTATATGTATAGATGTGTGTCGCATCCCTGTTTGCCGTGTGATAGATTATTGATTGGGTTTGTATCTTATCTCTAGGTACTACGGGACCTAAGGACTTGGACGTGGTACCGAATCCCCGTCATTAGCAGCCGGACACAGGCAAGTGTACCTTGCCACCCTGTATTTCAGATTACAGATATTTTTTTTATGTACATTGTGCGCGTATTTTGTTTACGATCGATACTTCGCGTCCGGATCACAACCGGGTGCAGATGTTCGTCGTAACGTCTTAGAATGAATGTTAGATGTTCGTAACATCTCGATGTACGTACCTGAGTATATCGACACCCCAGGATACACTCATACACTGTGATCATGCCAGATTCCTGTATCCTGATACTGACATCATGATCAGATACTGGGACGACCTTAGGGTCGTGTTTGTTGAGTTATTTCTGTGTGTCGAGACTGTTAGATAGAGGTTCAGGTTTAGCTCATAATCGTTGATCGCTTGGGAAGGGAAAGACAGTTACTAGACGTTTGGGCTCCTCTGTACACGCTTATATATGTATATGTAGTATTTATGTAGTGATCCTGTATCTAGTATAGTTGTATCACCCGTGTGACTCTGCCCAGAGCTGCGGTACGTCCCGTGTGTTTTCGTGTCCGGAACTATGATTTTATTTTGGATATCCTATGCATCGAACATTATCTTTAAACTGTGTCTCACTTGTTTGGTTATGATAGAGTACCCTGTCGTTGCACTTGTACTTTCTGTTACTTGGCATGCTGTATTTTGTACCTTGTTACGTCCCTCTGAGGACCTGGTTTTCTTCCAGGTTTACGCAACGAGGATTACCCAGAGGAGTACGGTCCGGGTACGTATCCAGCAGCAGGACCTACTGCCGAGGACGAGGTCATTCCAGAGGACTTCGTCTGATCACTGGTAGTGGCTCTTTCCTTGGGATGGTATTACTATCTAGTTATCTGATGCCGTCCTAAGTTATCTTATTGCTTACTTTCATTCCAGTATTTTATACTAGCGAGTTTGTTCTCGTGTGAATACTTTAGTATTTGTACTTGATACTTTATCTCATGACTTTTCCTTTCTGCATATTAGTTATTGTGATTACCTCTATGTGCTCTTATATCTGTTGCCTATGGATAGGATTTAGATTGACTACTTATGTGTTATGTGTTGGGTTATTCATTGTACTTTACAGCTTAGGTGCCCTCCGACAGGCCCTTTTGATTGGGATGCCCACCGAAGTGTGCTGCTGTCCATTGCCAATTGACTCAAGTTCCTTATCTATGGAACTGGGGTGTGACAAGGTTTTTATGGTGGCCCATGCAGGTCCGATTTAAATTATCTTGGTCACCTGACTGTGCCAAGCGAGCCTACAAATTAGGAATAGATATTAGGAATCTCATCTACAAGTTTGAATCCTTCACATGACACCTCTATCTCGATATCTTTTACCAAATTGCATCTTGTTTATTTCTCAATGCTGATCGCAGTCATGACTTCTTTTCAAAGTTATGAATCTCCCCAGCGGACACGTCGCGCAGCCGGGCAATGTTCCCCATGACATAGGATCATCCGGGAAACCAGAACTGGAGCAGGTCCTTATGTTGACTCCAGCTCCCATGGGACAGTCATCGGGGCAACCCGAGGTACGTTCGGATGGCATCAGACTCCGCGTCAGGCAGGACCTGAGGATCAGAGGATCCCGAGTCAGGAGGAGCAACAACTGCCACCACCTCCACCATTCCCACCCTAGATGCCTTATATTCCATTTCCCGCAGGGCAACCCATGGATAGGACACAGATATTCCAGATGGTATATACGATGATGCAGGCCTAACAGCAGGTCCAACAGCAGGCTCAGCAGCAGCCCAGCAGCGCCAGGCTGAGACCCTGAGAGAGAGTATCGTGACGGCCTTGGGGCAGGCGTCACCGCCAGCACCCCAGTCGACGATGGGGTCTGTCATAGACTTCCGTCGTATGATGATGTAACCTTTTGCTGGCACAGAGGAGCCAACAGAGGTCCACGCTTGGCTCACCAGCATTCAGCACCAGCTGGAGGCTACCGACCTCCCCCGACATCGATGGATGACTGCCGTCAGGATGCAGCTCACTGGCAACGCACATCACTGGTGGCTTTCAGAGGAGCAGCATTTGGGACCAGACTGGGCCACGTGGAAAGAGTTCTCTAGGCTCTTCCAGGAGATGTACATACCCTCTACTGCCCGAGTAGAGCTTCGGGACAGATTTTAGAACCTCAGGCAGGGGAGTATGACTGTAGAGGAATATAATGCTGAGTTCCTCTGCCTGAGCAAGTTTGCACCGTACCTGATCCCTACTGAGGAGACAAAGGCCGAGAAGTTCTATGAAGGCCTGAGTTTCAGACTCAAAGGTTTATCGGGTCCATAGCCCCCACCTCTTACTCTGAGGTATTACTAGCAGCACGATGCCAGGATTGCATCAACAAGATAGAGGCCAGCCTAAAGCGCTCCTGTGCGTCATTATCAGTAGTTTGAGCCTCGCAGGAAGGACCTGCGAAGCGTCCTCTAGTACATCAACAACAGTAGAGGACAGCACCCCAGCAGGGAGCTGTCATTCTCATATGCAATTACTGCGGCAAGAAGGGACATTTACTGAGGGACTACCGACGGAGACTGGGCACTTGTTTGAGATATGGGTCGGACCAGCATGCAGTCCGGGATTGCCCAGACCAGAGGGCTCCAGTACAGATAGTTCATCGACCAGCCTTGCCAGCACAGAGGCCTTATCAGCAGCCTCCTGGATCGAGGCCGCCTTATGCAGGAGTTGGAGCACAGCGACCACCAGCACCAAGGCAAAATCAGAGAAGGCCACCCTTGGCCCCACAGGAAGATCACTTCCATCAGGCTCGACATCAGCCTAGGGCACCGGTACCGAGACATGGTCAGGCCTATGCGATGACTATAGAGGAGGCAGAGACAGCTGGAGAAGTGATCGTAGGTACTATCTTAGTAGCTTCATTACCAGCATTAGTCCTATTTGATTCTGGTGCCACACACTCTTTTATAGCTGCTAGTTTCGTGGCCACCCATAGAATAGCCACCGCACCCCTTCCAAAGATCAAGAGAATTCTTACGGGAGGTAGAATAGTACCTGTTAGCGACACTTGTAGATCATGTTCAGTAGTTGTCTGCGGGCAAGAGATGCGTGCCAAATTTTTGGTCTTCTCTATGCCGGACTATGACATTGTCCTAGGAATGGATTGGTTGAGCCAATACTATGCAACGCTAGATTGCCGTCGTGGTTGTGTCATCTTTAGACCCCCAGATCACCCAGAGTTTGAGTTTCTTCGGGGAGCCCGAGAGCATGGTGTCTAACCTACCCTAGCGACACACATTGCAGAAGGTGAACCAATGTACCCTCACTTTATATCAGAGTTTGAGGATGTGTTTCCAGAGGATCTCCCAGGACTGCCACCTGACAGAGAGATTGAGTTCACTATAGAGTTGACTCCCGGAGTTGAGCCAGTTACTTCTCCCATTTACAGACTAGCACCGAAGGAGTTGGTTGAGTTGAAAGTCCAAGTAGATGATGTGGTGGCCCATGTAGGTCAAGAGCATATTGTCTCGGTTACGTTACTGTACCGAGCAAGCCTGCACCTAGGATTGGAGTATAGGATCTCATCCACAATTGACTATGATTCATCTTCCTCCTATATGATCTAATTGAACAATTGTATCCTGCTTGATTCCTGTACTTCCCTAATAGTCCTTAGAGTATAGCCTTCTGCTAGAATATAGGAACCCCTATTATTAGGATGATAATTAGGGTAGCACACCTGTTAAGAATACAACGAGAATATAGACACACCACTAAGATTAGGATGTCTAGTGAACCCTAGAATTCCTTATCTCTAGAATTGGTTTACCATTACCCCCTGATGTATTATGAGGACTTGAGAGTAGTATAGACACTACTAGAGTTAGTTAGAAGGTTACCATAACGTTTGCCCCTAGCATTGAGGAACCAATAGAAAACCAAAACTTAATATTTGGACTGAACCTAACCTTCATAATTAGATAATATTAGAACTATAAACATAGATCATTGTCTTATTATTAGTAGACAACACCTTAGGAAGCCAAGAGCATTGAATATAGTATTTTCTTGATCATACCGCAAACACAGAGAGTAGCGTAGCATCTCCCCTTAGGAAACCTTGACATTATCTATAGCCTGTCTATTCTATTTCATATATTGTTCCCCTGTGACCATAGCGCTCGCTAGTGTGCGACGACTGATTACATTTTTTCTCTTCATCTTTCAACTTGTGCCATCTGATACTTCTGATTTTAGGCCAGAGGATTTTATTCTGTGTTAAGGACATATAGTTGCTAGGATTATAGTTGTTAATATTAAATTTTAAAGTTGTGTGCCCAGTAGTTAGAACTTGATGGGTTAAGTTATTCTTGTAGATTGTGACCTAGTGATTATCCCTTAGTTTAAATTGCGTAGCATGTACCCCCACCTCGATACAAGCTAGATCCCTTTTCCCTTGACGGCCAGTAACTCTTCTATCCTTACTATTGACATTTGTTCTATAAGCACTATGACTAAGACTTAAGATGACCATGACCTATATAATATGATACTCTAATAAGCACGAAGACCCCTTCTTGTAACCCTTAATAGGAATTCCTATATTTTCTTTAAGGCATTAGCGTATTAATTTATTATTCTAAGTTGAGTAATATGCCTCGTCACCTAGTATCACACAGTCCTCTTAACCCATTGGTGAAGTATAGCCAAATGACACCGACTTTAGACTTGCATAAGAAGATAACATTTAGACTATAGAAATTTAAGGCCCTATACCTATTTGGCCAACTAGCGACTTAAACAAGGAGGTTGTATGATAAATGTGGAGATTGTAGAGTCTTTTATTATTATTGCTTATGGTGTTTTTGCTTTTACGAACTTAAATTATTTTGTAACTTCTCTCATCATAATCCAGTGTTATATTTTCTGTGCTACCTTGAATTATGCTGCTATTATAGCCTAGTTTTTGCAAGCTTAATCTTATATCGAGCTTGTTCATGACATATGTGTTATTGGGGCCTGATCAACCACACTAATACAAATTATCTAATCAGGATCAGTGTATTATGGTCTAGCTAGACATAGTGTGCTTGATTTGCCCTTCGTAATACTCTTTTACGTAGATTGAGATGTATAATTGACCAGTAGACAAATATACTTACCCTCTAGATACGATAAAGCATATCATATCAAGTACATAACTGCACCGATGTGAGCATGCGAATAAGAAATTACCAAATAGTGTTTCAATCCACAACTGCCTTGACAATTCCCATCTGAATCCTTTAAACACTTTGATTCCCATACTTCCATTCTATTACCCCTCCTTGAACTCTTTACCATTATTTTCCGTCTTCCCTTATTTCGGAAAGACGAACCCTCGTGCTTGGAAATAAGTGATACACTGATAGTGCTAGGTGTACCCCATAGACTAATCATATGACTTGGTGACCCTCTATTATAAATGATTAAGAGCATATCATAGATGTTATGTTTGGTGTTAAAAACTTCAAGGATTCAATAAAATGATTAAATAATTTGGAGCATAGACTTCTTAGATGTATAGCCTTAGATGATAGATGAGTAAATTCTAAGTTGGGTAGAAACTGCAAATATTAATTTAAGAAGAATTTTTTAGACTGTAATCAAGTGAGGTTAGATAGGGAAACCCTACCCTAGTTTAATTTCGAGGACGAAATTATTTTAAGTTGGGTAGATTGTAAACCCCCTCACCCAAATTTAGGCCTAATTTGCTTAGATAATGAAATTAGGGCTAGTTTGAACCAATTAGAATTAGAACACGACTTTTATTTAATTATGCAATAATTAAATATCGTGTAGCGCACCTTACCGTTGCTTCGATAATTGGAGTACCTCACTAGCCATTGCCTGTCTAGAAACTCCACGATCTCATCCTAGACATGCCGCCTACTATTCTGACCCTTGTGCAACTTATAATATTGCTCTCTGATGCTATATTTTAGCCGCATAATAAACGTCGCGGACGTTATTTCTTAATTCGATATAAATTCCAATTTTGTACCCTTGTGCGTCCCAATCGAAATTGGGGACACAATCTTGACCATTTTGTGCCAACCGAATTTTATTAATACTCTACACTGTCCCCTCTACGTCCTGACACTTGTGGCCCACCTAAAATTAATCCCATGTACTCCTAATTAATTCTAGAACATCGTACGCGTTTTGATTTAATTAATTAAATTCAATTTTTGCCTTTGTGCAATTTTCCAATTTTTGGGGGAGCTTTTATGCAAAAATGCCTTTTAGTGTCCCCACCATTGGACAATTCATGAAGAAACTCAATTTTCCCTTCACGTAGATTTTTTCGTAATTTTTAGCATGTGCAACGCGCGCACATCGCCCTCGTATATTTTTAACCCCATCCTTGTATTTTAATCATGCAATTATAGCCCTTCCAAATACCCCCATGGCAAGCCCAAGGCCCATCCCAAGAGAATGTTGACCAAGGTCAACTATTCCTAGGTCAACCCAATCCCACGTGCCTATAAATACATCAATTCCTTTTTACTTTTCCTTTTTATTCCTAAAACCTAAATCTCAGCAGCCGACTACTATTCTTCTTCTTCCTCCCCCTTTCCCGGCCAACTCGCCGAAGCTCCCACGTCGGAACCCCTAAGTTGACCCTCACCGTCCGAGAGCAACGTCGGCTCGGAATTCTAGGCTTGTCGTTGCAAAATTATTGCATATATGGAATCTGATAGTTCCGAGCTCCAGTTCCAATGGGGCAAGAAAAGAGGCATCGGCGGCGCCAAGAGGGACTCCCAGTTCTATGAGTCCTTCACGTTCGACGGAGACGAGTACTCGCTGTACGACTGTGCCTACCTCTGCAAGAAGGACGAAGAGGAGCCATACATTGGAAAGATTATAAAGATCTGGGAGCAAGATGGTAAGAAGAAGGTGAAGATCCTGTGGTTCTTTCGCCCGTCCGACGTCCTGAGCTATCTGGGAGGCCACGCTCCCGCGGAGAAGGAGATCTTCTTGTCTTCTGGAGAAGGCGTTGGGCAATCCAATATTAACCCACTGGAATCTATTGCCGGAAAATGTTCTGTGGTATGCACATCTAAGGATAATAGAAAGAACAAGAATGCAATTGGCATGAGGAAACTGGAAACAATATCTGATAAGGATGATGCTGGTAAAGGATCTGTTTAATCAATCAAAGAGATTTCTCGAAATATGAAACTGAATGAGAAGAATACTAAGTCCCTGGGTGAATCTGAACTAAAATCTTCTGATGTTTCAGTGAAAAAAAATAATGAAAAACCAGAGCATCAAGTATTGGAAGTGACCCGAAGGCCAGATACGGATAGAAGCAAATGGTTCAAGGGACTTCCTTGGGAAGGAGAATGAAGAAAGCAAATGAACAAGGAACTCTAGTTTTCTTGACAATTTAGACAGGTCTTTCACAGCAACAGATCTAGAGGATATCATTTATCGAGTGTTTGACCAAAGTTGCACTGTGAAAATCATTCCATAACTTCCGGTCCTTAGCCCTCACCATTCATATTCACCATCAGTACTGTCATCCTCCCATCATCGTCGTTATAGTCATCACCAGCATCATCGTCATCGTCAACCCCACCGTCGTACCCGTGCGTGTACTCCGAGGTATGAACCTATCTGTCTTCTTCTTTATGTATGTTTGTGTGCGTTCCAATAGGATAATAGTATTGCTTATTGGCTGTTAGTTGACATCAGGCCCGGAGTCGGTGAACCCAAATGCGTGTACGTATATGTACGCGTACGTGTATATTATTCATTGGTATATATATTTATATAGATATTTAGTACATGTATTCAATTTGGTATGTATAATTGGTTGTTATATATAGAAATATATAAATATATGGTATGTACATAAATTGTAAGTAATTAAATCCTATGCTAATTTATAATTATGACTATATATATTCAGATTGTATGACCTAGGACACCGTGGACTGCCCCGTATTTGTCCTTGACCCTGTTGACCCTAAGAACAATGTTGGTGTCTATCTTGAGTACACCGACGTACTGGCGAGATCGTGTTAGTTGACTGACTTATTGTGTACAGTACTTAAAGACCCGACACCCGCGTAATTCAACGCGTAATTGACCGTGTTAGATGACTAGTGTTACCCCTAGTGTACCCCCCTGAGTCCAGTGTAAATATTGTTGTGTGTGCACTAGTGTAATGACTAATAATTTTATTGTATTATATCATATGTACATAGGATATTGGATTTATTCTGCACGACTTCTGGAGCAGGTTATTGGTACATCGCAACCTTCTTGCCAGGCAAGTATACCTTGCCATTGTACTGTTATTCTTATTCCATATGATTGCATGCATCTTTATTTTCTGTCTTTAGTTCATATATTTTAACTGTTATATAAAATGCACGCGACGGTGTCGTCGCAATATATTTTTATTTATGTATTTGCATTGACCCTGTTTATGAGACTACCCCATTATCATGTAGTATCATTAGGTTCATTGGCCGTGACACAGTTGTTACACGGGTGTGAGTCTCATATAGATTACGGACTGCGTGACAGGTCTGGCCTCCTGTACGTATGGGTCGTGTGTTAGGGATAACTGCTGTTAGAAACTTTGCATGCTAGTAGATTTGGCAGTTATTAGAGATTTTATCGTGTCATGGATGTGACATGTTTAGAGCATGGGGTGGGGAGAACAACAAGTACCGTATTTGAGCTCCTTTGTACTTTTTTCTGTGCACCCGGATTCTCCACTGGAGATACGGGCGGTGATGACCCATATATATATATTATGTACATTGGCGGGCCTCCGCCGTTCAAAAGACGACGTGCCTTTGGGCCCTTGGATCTTCAAAAGAGAACCATGCCAAATCTTATTTTTCAGCCAGATAGCTCACTTGTGGGGAAAGTTGTTCTTAACTGCATTCACTTAGACGGTTAGGCGACCCCTTTGGATATTTATTTCAGTACTTTATTGGCATGTGTTTAAGTATCTTGTTATGTCCCTCTGAGGACCTGGTCCGCTGCCAGGTGTATCTGTTCTTGAGTATTTGCAGGAGCGCAGATCCGGATGGTTACTTATGTTTCGAGGATGTCTTCTCTTCGAGCCCGTGATTGATAGTTGGTATTCTTATATTGTATTATTGTGTTGTACTCATATTGTATTTACTTTTCCCATTCGAGTTGGTAGTGGATTTATTTCCATCCAACCATCATCCTTAGATACTTCTTATTGAGATCTAGTTCCCTAGATATTGGTTATTTAATTATATTTGATTTTGGTGGATGAGATTTAGATTTTACCCTGTGACTTGTATTATATTTTATACCACTCGTGGATTTGATATTCATATTACAGCGTACGTATGGATTTGGTTTCCATATATTGGAGTTGTCATATCCATGTGGCTGGCATGCATACGTGTCCTAGTCCTACATATTTTTGGGACTGGGGCGTGACAGATGATCTCTTCGATAAGGGTTTTATACGGGCTAGTGTATCTCCATGGGGAGCACCCATTCTATTTGTACCAAAGAAGGATGGTACGGTATACTTGTGTATCGATTACAGGACGCTAAATGTTGTAACGATAAAGAACAAGTATCCACTGCCGCGCATCGATGATTTATTTGATCAGCTTAGTGGTGCAAGTGTATTCTCGAAGATCGATCTCAGATCTGGTTATCATCAGATCAAGGTACGGAGAGAGGACATCCCGAAGACGGCTTTTCGGACGAAGTATGGCTACTATGAGTTTTTAGTTATGCCGTTTGGTTTAACCAACACGCCAGCAGTATTTATAAGTCTGATGAACAATATCTTCCACCAGTACTTAGATAAGTTTGTGGTGGTATTTATCGACAACATCTTGGTATATTCCAAGAGCCAGGAGGAGCATAAGAGATATCTCAGGATCGTGTTGGAGACGCTGAGACATGAGAGGCTGTACGCCAAGCTCAGCAAATATGAGTTCTGCTTTGATAGAGTACCGTTTCTGGGACACATAATCACCGAAGATGGACTATCAGTTGACCCGGAGAAGATAGCTGCAGTTGAGACATGGCCTATCCCTACATCAGTTACAGAGGTTAGGAGTTTTCTCGGACTTGCCAGATATTATTGGAGGTTCGTAGAAAACTTCTCGAGGATTGCTGCGCCTATGACGCGACTGACGCGTAAAGGCAATGAGTTTATTTAGACCGACGAGTGTTAGACGGCTTTCGATGAGCTGAAGAAGTGTCTGACATTAACACCAATTTTGATACTACCTTTAGGATCAGGAGGATTTTTAGTGTACAATGATACATCTGGGAGCGGATTAGGATGTGTACTGATGCAACACGGCAAAGTGATAGCCTACATAATGAGACAGCTGAGAGTTTATGAGAAGAACTATTCGACGTACGATTTGGAGCTAGCTGCAGTGATATTTGCACTAAAGCTATGGAGATACTACCTTAATAGTGAGCATGTTGAAATTTACACAGATCATAAAAGTCTGAAGTACCTCTACACGCAGAAGGAGCTCAACATGAGGCAGAGGCGCTGGCTAGAGTTGATGACAGATTATGACATTGAGTTGCAGTACCACCCTGGTTTGGCGAATGTAGTAGTAGATGCCTTAAGCAGGAAGCCCATGGCATAATTTTTGACGACTCAACAGCAATTGCTAGAGGATCTCCAAGAGCTTGGGATAGAGATTGTATTGCCAGGCATGGATAGACAGATGGCCAGTCTCGAGGTTCAGTCTATGTTAATTGAGAGGATCAAGGCAGCCCTGCCTACAGATACGAGATTTTGACGTCTACGAGAGAGGACAGTGGCCGGCATACAGATGGGACTCAGGATTCATAAAGACACAACACTGAGGTGTGGAGATCGCCTTTATGTTCCGAGTGGCAAGCTACGCCAGAAGTTGATGACCGAGGCTCATAGCTCGATTTATTCTATTCATCCCCGGGGTATAAAGATGTATCGAGATTTGAGGCAATATTTCTGGTGGCATGGGATGAAGAGAGAGATTGCAAGATTCATGGCGAGATGTTTAGTTTGTCAGCAAGTCAAGGCTGAACATCAGAGGACTGCAGGACTATTGCAGCCGCTTCCCATTTCCGAGTGGAAGTGGGAACACATTACCATGGACTTCGTCACAGGATTCCCGCGGAGCCCTAACGGGAAGGATGCAGTTTGGGTTATCGTAGACAGACTCACCAAGTCTGCACATTTCTTGCCCTTCAGAGTTGGGCAGTCCACGGAGATATTAGCTGACATGTATATGAGATAGATAGTACGACTACATGGAGTGCATGTCAGTATCGTATCGGATCGTGATTCCAGATTTATGTCACATTTTTGGCGGAGTATGCAGGAGAGTCTAGGAACTCGTCTCAAGTTCAACACTGCATATCATCCACAGATTGATGGCCAGTCAGAGCGCACGATACAGATATTAGAGGATATATTGAGAGCGTGCATGATCAATTTTGGAGGATCTTGGGAGGACCATCTACACTTGGTGGAATTCTTCTACAATAACAACTACCAGGCTAGCATACAGATGGCATCTTATGAGGTACTGTGCGACAGGAAATGTAGGTCCCCAGTATGTTGGAGTGATATGGGAGAGCATAAGATACTTGGTCCAGAGTTGGTGAAACAGACAGTGGAGAAAGTTAAGCAGATTCAGAGCCACCTGCGTACCGCACAGGACAGATAGAAATATTGGACAGATGCGCACCGCAGACCATTGGACTTCAAGGAAGGTGACTATGTATTTTTGAAGATATTGCCTACTCGTGGTACCATCAGATTCGGAGGCAGCGGCAAGCTGAGTCTGAGGTACATCGGGCCTTTTGACATCTTGGAACGAGTTAGCGAAGTAGCTTATCGTCTTGCATTGCCTCCATTATTAGAAGAAGTGCATGACGTGTTTAATGTATCGCAGTTGAGGATATATGTGGCAGACCCTAACCACGTGCTTGATCATTCAAAGATTACAGTCGGGCCCAGTCTATCTTACGTAGAGTAGCCAGTTGAGATCCTCGCTCACAGTGAGAATACATTGAGAGGGCAGACTATTCAACTATTCAGAGTTGCATGGAAGCATTATTCGCCAGGCGAGTCTACCTGGGAGCGCGAGAATTCTATTCGATAATGTTTCCCGTATTTATTTGAGGAGCAAGGTACGAATTTACGTACCGCATTTGATTACTAGCTTGTTTTTAAATTCTCTTAGCTATTATCGTGCTTTACTTTTAATTTCGGGGACAAAATTTTTCTAAGTTGGGAAGGATGTAAACCCCCTTATTTATTTCTATAGATAGTCTGGTATGGGATAGAAAATTTTGGTTTAGCAGCAGATGTTTGTGGTTCGGAGTAGGGTTGCATATGTCTGTTTATTTTTAATTAAATTCTTGGCGTGCCCTACCATTCTAGAATAATTTGGAGCTCAACATCAGCCCAAAAATTCCATCAGACTGTGGTACTTTTGACTTGACCCACTAATTTAGGCATTGGACTTTTCCGTCACTCAAAATTAAATCCGTTGTGCCCTAAATTAATTGTACAACTTTCCGTATCCAAAATCCTATATTTAAATCCTGTGTCGAATACCTGTATCGTTACCTTCAATTTGAGACACCAATCGAGATGAGGAACCATATACTTGCCCATGAGATTAAAGTGAAACATGGGTGTTATAGAAGGTGCAAGTAATCATTGGAGAAAATACGTGTGATGATAACTCTGATCATTTGGAAGTAATAGTGCAAATAATTCGGGCAGTACAAATTCCGTACACAGTGGAGATTTTAAATAATTGGTGTATTAGTGTGCGCCTTGAGTATTAGAGACTGTGAGTATTTATATGTATACTTGTGGATTTAATTTTATCGTTTGAAGAGTGGAAATGAATTATAATTTTTAAAATTTTAAGGAGTTGAGATTTTATGTTATTAAAAAGTTTGAGGATTCAATTTGATTCAATAAACATAGTCAAAGCTATAAGGATTTTAGAAGTGATTAAAATTTTATTTCGATATTGAGTATTTGACTTTTGAGGAAGTATATGCTTTTTATTTTAAATAGTTCGGGAAGTAAAAAAATTCTGATGATTTTATTTGGAAGATAAAATTTATGGTGGGTAAGAAATATATATTAGTATATGAGTGGATGAAGTGCTTACGTAAGGATCTGCTGACTTGGGCATGATTGAAATGGTATTGCAAACAGACTTAGGTATCCATCTAGATTTGTATTAGAGAGAACAGTACTTGGTATGGTGTGTTGCACTTGGTGTGCACTTGCGTGATAAGAACAACTAGTATGAATAATTGTAGTAGGAAAGAGAACTAGCAGTGGGTGTACTTATAGTAGAACAGAGGTACCTAGAGGGATAGGAGTATCAAACTTTGAATGCATCATTGACCTATGATTGTGTTAGAGGTCCTTGGTATCATATTTTGGTATTAATAGACAGGTGTGTGCAATGAGGATGTATTCATGGATGTTGTAGACTAATGATTAGTTGATATGGGTACCAGTGTACAAGGATAGGAATTAGTTAGTGAATATGCCAGAGTTAAGTGTATATTAGAGGATGAAGATATCCAAGTAATGGGTTAGAAGACTATGTTCTGATCTTTCCTTTTGTTCATTTTTTGTTGGTTGATTGATTGATTTGTTCTTTAGTACCGTAATTTGTATCAAAGATCTTCTTGCTAGGATATGGTTAGTAGTAAACCCCGACAGAGGTTGTAATACTATGACAAAGGAGACCATAACCATACCTGTTTTCTCTAGATTGCATGTTATATGACTGTAGTTAGGAATTTTCTTAGACCTTGATTGTTGGGAGTTTGACCGTAGTAAAGAATCAATGAAGAGGTTATGACTTGACATAGAGAGACAAGTTGCCTTAAATTTTGAGGATAAATATAAATTTAAATAAAGAGTTGAGAATTTAATATGACAGGATTAGGCAATCTTATTAAAACGATGATTTTATGAGGATTATGAAATGATTGAATTTGTCATTAAATTTTGAGGAATTTAAGAAGATTATCATTGTATTTATTTGACTGCAATATATAGATTTATTTTAAATATTGCAATTGAAGATTTTGCGAGTATTATATTATTATTTGAGTATTGTGTGAAAAAAAAAGAACTCGAGGATTAAGATCACAAATGGATTAGTATTGAATTCAAATTTTGGGATAAGATTTTTAAATTTTATAAATATGCGTTGACTGGATTTCAATTAAAGGATTGGATAGTAAATTTTGTATTTAGTGATTTACTCAAAATTTGAGGAGTAAGATGATTAATAGATTAGTGTTTAAATTCAAACTTTTCGGATGACATTTCAAATTTTATAAATATACGTTGATTGGAATTTAATTGAAGGGTTGGATTTATGGATTTGTGTTTTTAGATGGGATTTCTTAATGTGCATTGAGTGAATTTAAATTAAATGATTGGATGCTAAATTTCGAGTATTTAATTATTAACTTAAGATTTTGGAGGAGATTGTGATAAGAATTTAATCTGAATTTTTTAATTTGAGGATTTTCAGGATTCCAATAATTACGGAATTTTCAAAAATATTGAAGTGACAAGGTGGATTATTTCATGATTATTTGGGTTGATGAATTTAACTTTTGATGGAAAATAATTAACGAGTAAATATTACTATAAGGATTTTAAATTTTGAGGACAAAATTCTTTTAAGAAGGGTAGACTTGTCACTATCACATTCTAAAAATGGGGGTATTTTCGACTTTTTGCATATTATTAATATTGCGTATATTTAATTTAAATAATTTCATGAGATGTGTATTTGTATATATTATATATATATATATACAGTATTCATTAATGTTGAGCTGGTAGACTTGACCTAGAAGCCCACTAGATGAACACCTGACCGAATTATAGGGTTGTATATTAATTTGTATTAATTAAAATTTAATTATTTGGGATTGTGATTAATTACCATAATTTTATTTAATTATTGCGCCTTACCGTTGCTTCGATATTTGGAGCACTACCCTATCTTTTATCTTCCAATAAATTTCACAACCTTGCCCTAGACGTGCCCGCCTTCCATTCTGACCTTTTTGTAACTCATAATTATGCTCTCTTGTGCTTCATTTTAGCCGCACAATATTCGACGCGGACGTTTATTTAATTTCTAAATAAAATCTGACTTTGTATCGTTGTGCGTTCCAATTGAAATTGGAGACAACCTCGACCCATTTTTCGTGCAACCCAAATTAAGGTAATATTCTGTTATGAGTCTTCTTCACTAATGATATTTGTGTCCCAACCTAATTTTGGCCCCATGTATTTCTAATTAATTTTAGAACACCGCTTGCATTTATTTTTAATTAAATTGGGGATACCATTTTGACTAATCCCGTTTAATCCTGACTTAATCCAAATACCCCACTAATTAAGCCCATACCAAACATACAACACCCTCTCACCCTACAAAACACCAAACACCAAATCGCCCACCAATTTTTCATCATTTCATGTGTTTGTGCAAATACCTAAATTTAAGGGGGCTCATTTGTAAATATTGTATTAGGTGTCAACACCCCATTGGTTCAAACCAAATGGAGAGCCCAAATATTTGACTAGTCAAGAACCCTCATCCTTGCATGAGTAAATCTCTCATGTCAAATTCTGACCACCCATTCAAAATGGGAGCATCAACACCACTCATTCTCACTCACTATCCTATTTAATGTCACTTCAAACACTCTTCCCAACCATGCCCTAATCCCCAAACCTAGGGAAGCCCCCATCTTCTCTCTCCTCCCTCCTCACAAGCTCTCAACCGTAGCTTCCCTTTTTCTTTTTATTTTTCCCTTCTTCTTCTTCTCTTCTTCTTCTTCTTCTTATTATTATTTTTTTCTTTCTTTTAAAAGCCAAGAAACCAAACTCCCCACCCCTATCACTAGCCCAACATTCAGCCAGGCCCCCTATCTCGGCCAACTGTGGCGCCAATTCTCCCCCGGTGCTACTGTTCCATCCTCGAGCAACCCCCGACCCCGGCCACTACTCTAGCTCTCCGGCCATCCTTTCCTCTTCTCGAGCTCGCCGGATCCCAACTCGACGAGCCGCTGGGTTCGACACTGTGCTTGACTCCCATCTCCCTGACTCCTCTCCAACCTCCCTCGCTGCACCGCCGCGGCCATCCATCAGCCGTCGGACGACAAGCAGCAGCCGGCTTCCCCTCGACCTCCTATTCTTTCTCCTCTCCCACCGGAAACTGACCGGAATAGCCATCTCGACCCGCTGCAGATCGCCATCTCCACCAGAACGCCGTCCTCCCTTCCAGTCAGTCCCCCACCTCGTCCTCTGCCGGAAGCCGACCGGAGACACTCATCAGAGATGCCTCACCTCGATCCCGAGCCTTCCCTCCTCCCTCGTTGCACCGCCGCGGCCATCCTCGCTGCACCCAGTCCGCCGGACTTCCACCATCACCACCATTAGTACCACCACTACTACCACTCTACATCTACAACTCACAACGCCTCCACGCGACCTCCCCGTCATCGTCGATATCCCAGCAGTGCCCGACTTCCCTGCTGTCACCTTCCTCGACTTCCTTCCGAGCAACTCCCCACGCCGGACTGGACCCTACTGCACCCGGAGCCATCCACGACCCTACCTGAACCACTGTACACCACCACCTGAGCACCTTAATCTCCTCCCTTTCACCCGAGCATCCGCCGGAATTCGGCCATCTTCGGGCATTCCCCACCTGAATGCCAGTAGCATCGATACCTTCACCATCGTCATCATCGTCGCCATCATCGCCTTCGCCGCGCTTGTGCACGTGCACGCCAAAGCCGAGGTTAGGAGCATTCCTTATTTGTATACGCGTATTGTATATATATATGGTATAATTTAATTAGTATATTAGTATTTGTATGTAAATGGTATATATATATATATATATGTATATATATATATGATATATTTCTCTATTAGTATATTTATGTATTCAAATATATATATATATATATATATATATATATATATATATATATATGTATGTATTAACATATAGTGTATTCCCTATTAGTATTTGTGTATTCAACATATATATTGGTACATACGTATTCATAATATATGTTAGTATGTATTTTGGTATGTATATATATGTAGCATATATATATTTGTATTGGTATATATATATGTACTTATATACAAGTATATAGTATTGTATTTTTAATTGGTAGATATATATATGTACTTATATACAAGTATATAGTATATGTAATTTTATTGATATATATATATATATATATATATATATATATATATATATATATATATATATATATATATATATATATATATGATATATTTTTTGACCTGGTATATATATACATATGTGTACGTATTGTACGTGCATCCCTAGTACCCTTTTTAATATATGTACATAGTATATTTTGATTAGTATGTATGTGTGTATATATATATAATAGTGTAAATTCATTAAGTGTATATATATATTATGTATGAAATTAATTGGTAATATATTATGAGTGTACTATGTATATTTAATATATACCTCTACTAGGTAACCCGAGTGTAAATACGGATACCCCGTAACTACACATGACCTTGTGACCCTGTAAACTGTTAGTGGACTGCCACATGTACACTGACGCACTGGCAAGCCCCATATCAATTTGACCGTCTGTCTTGCACAACAATCACAGACGCGACGCCCGTGCAACTTGATGCACACTGACCCTAGTTGACCAGTGTCATACCTAGCGTGGCCTTGAGTTTCGTGCATTTTATTGAGTGCTAGTATAATGTCTGATACAATATTATATTTTATGATATGTCTATAGGACTGTTGGATCATCCAGACGATACTCTGGAACAGGACATTGGTGTCACCAACTAAGGGCCCAAGGCGAGTACATTCTCTGATAATTTCCAATTATTTGATAATATCTATAATTCCAGTATCTAGAAATGTTACATCTGATTCTTGACACTATGCTACACGGACTAGTATATAGATTGGATCTGCAGTCATGATGTCGTATATCATGACGTGTCGTGATTGGATCCACTGTACTAGTTGGGGGTGGGGAAAATATTAGTAGATTATGTGATCATACCCAACTCTACATGCATCATAGCTCACCCCACATCTCACGTCGGGTGCGGCCTGACCATTACATGCCTCATAGCTGTTATATATGATTAGCCTGACCACTACTAGCATCATAGCTAACCAAATGGTTAGCCTGACCTTACATGAATCATAGCTAATCATATCTAACCAGCCTGATCTTGTCCTAAGCCGATCACATGATAGACTGATATTTCAAACACTTAGAATAGTTATAGTTCTCTACTTTAGATTATATACTACATCACCGTATATGATATTGTACCTCATTCTCTTCGTTTCATATATACACTGATTGTTTTATATTGTCTATATTGCCTGTCTCTTTATTTTGCCATTATATTTATTCACTGTCTTCTCTCAGTATATAGCATTATCTGTTTATTGTTTTATAGCCCTTATCAATTAAATGGAAATATTATTTAAGATGTACTTTGTGCCTTCCTGACTGGAAAATATTTTTTCAGACTATGCCTTAGAGGACTGGTGTCCGCCATTTATGGACCACAGGGTGAGTAGCTGCAGTCTTGGACTTGGTAGTTTAGTTGTAATTCCGGGAGGTTTAGCCGGAATCACTAGTTATCTAGTTAGTTTCTTAGTTTTCTATTTTGGTACCAGATTTCTCTCCGGCAAACTTATTTGAGACGTGGATTATATTGTTGAGTTAGACTATTTCTATTTTAGACTTGTGTTGCATCTTACTTGTTTCTTCGAGATCTTATCGTGATCTAGTTGTGATTGAGTATGTTGTTCATATGATATTATGGTATCCGTGTCTCCTCATGGAGTCGGATGCTCGTATGAGATTGTATAGATAGCATCAAGACCTAGACAACGTTCTAGCGCCGATGCTGCGGCGTAGGCTGGACGTACCCACGCTCTCGTGCCCCTATACCGGGTGCAGGTCGTGACATAAAATCTACACCACTCATTTAAAATAGTAACATCTCCACCCTCCAATCATCACACTATAACCTATAAAATATCACCATCACCTCCCTCTTCCCCATGCCGGCCCTAATCCCCAAAAACCTAGGAAACCTCATCCCCCTCTCTCTCTTCTCCCTTCCCTACATTGGAAACCGAGCCACCCTTCATATTTCTTTCTTCTTCTTCTTCCTTTCTTTTTCTTCTTGGAGAAGCCTAGCTCCGACCGAGATCCTTGTTCACTGCTCCGGCCGAGCTGTGCAGCACCACACTTCTCTCGACCACCGCTGCCATCATCGATACTCTGGTTGCTGAACCACACCAGCACTCCTCTCTAGCCACGAGCTCCCGCGGCTACGGACCGCTGCACTCGCGGCTACGGCCTATTGTCCCCGTACCGAGACCCACCGGCCACCGACTGCGAGCTTCGACGGCCTGCTGTACAACCGTCACTCCACAACTGTCCGTTCCCACCGCCTCCAGTCCATACTACCACCACCATGAGCCGCATCCGGCCATTCTCCGGCCAACAGTTCATCCCCACTTCCACTGTACCCCAATTGATACCCCTCCGGCCGACGAGCTCTTCCACCCTGTAGATCATCTTCTCCGACGAGCTCTTCCACCATGCTGATCATCTTCTCCGTCACGACCACCACCCACTCGATCACCTCCACCACCACCACCTGCAGTAGCTACCACCACGGCCACCACCCGGCTGACCAGCACTCCTCTCCACCACCTCCAGTTGTTCTTCGGCCATCACCCCTCCGGCCAGCGAGCCTCGACAAGTATCGACTCCCTCCCCTTCTCTATGTTTAATTTTATATGGACTTGAATTAGCTAGGGTTTAAGTATAAATGTTTGTATAGATTGTAGTGTTGTTGATGAGCATGGGATAATGACATGAGAATAGGGTTTAATGTGTTGTTAGGGTTTATATTGGTATAAGTGTAGTGTAGTGTTTTTGAGCATATATGTATGTATGTATGTTTGATTTAGGGTTAATGTAGGTTAGGGTTTATGTTTACATAAATTAAAATAAATTTAAATAATTTGCATGGAGGTGTAGGATTTGATTTTAACTAAATGTCCTGGATACTATTACATAGTTGGAAAATTGCTAAATCAATTAATGAAGATTAAATTATTGAGAAATAAGATTTTGATATTTTGAACATTGATGAACACTGAGGAGCACGTGTTTGATTGTGAACTAGTATGTAGTATAAAACCATTGATCGATAATTTGGGGACTGGAAATTAAAGATGGGTTAAATCAGAGTAGTACTTTTGTGATTTGGAAAAATGATATAAAATGAAAGGTTAATAATCATTAATTGTGTTTTGAGGATGGTTTGATGATATGGTACAGATGACTAGTTGATTTGATATATCGTACCAATAGTCAACTGTGGTCAACCACCTAGCGTCTTGTCCCGGTGAGTCGTAGCTGAGACTGAGCATATGTATAGACGTGTGTCGCATCCTTGTTTGCCGTATGCTAGATTATTGATTGGGTTTTTATCTCATCTCTAGGTACTACGGGACCTGAGGACTTAGACGTGGTACCGGATCCCCGTCATCAGCTGCCGGACGCAGGCAAGTATACCTTGCCATCCTGTATTTTAAATTATAGATATTTATTGTTTCTTTATTTACATTATGAGCATATTTTGTTTACGATCGATACTTCGCGTTCGGATCACAACCGGGTGCAGACGTTCGTCGTAACGTCTTAGAATGAAAGTTAGATGTTTGTAACACCTCGATGTACGTACCTGAGTATATCGACACCCCAGGATACACTCATACACTGTGATCGTGCCAGATTCCTGTAACTTGATACTGACATCATGATCAGAGACTGGGACGACCTTAGGGTTGTGTCTGTTGAGTTATTTCTGTGTGTGGAGACTATTAGATAGAGGTTCAGGTTCAGCGCACAATCGTTGACAGCTTGGGAAGGGAAAGACAGTTACTAGACTTTTGGGCTCCTCTACACACGCTTATATATGTATATATAGTATTTATGTAGTGATCCAGTATCTAGTGTAGTTATATCACCCGTGTGACTCTTTGCCCGGAGCTGCGGTACGTCCCGTGTATTTTCGTGTCCGGAGCAACTATTTTATTTTGGATAGCCCACGCGTGAAACATTGTCTTAAACTGTGTCTCACTTGTTTGGTTATGATAGAGTACCCTGTCATTGCACTTGTACTTTCTGTTACTTGGCATGCTAAATTTTGTACCTTGTTACGTCCCTCTGAGGACCTGGTTCCCTTCCAGGTTTAAGCGACGAGGATTACCCAGAGGAGTACGGTCCGGGTATGTATCCAGCAGCAGGACCCACTGCCGAGGACGAGGTCATTCCAGAGGACTTTGCCTGATCACTGGTAGTGACTCTTTCCTTGGGACGGTATTACTTTTTAGTTATCTCATGCCGTCCCAAGTTATTTTATTGCTTACTTTCATTCCAGTATTTTATACTAGCAGGTTTGTTCCCGTGTGACTACTTTAGTATTTGTACTTGATACTTTATCTCGTGACTTTTCCTTTCTGCACATTAGTTGTTGTGATTACCTCTATGTGCTCTTATATCTGTTGCCTGTGGATGGGATTTAGATTTACTACTTATGTGTTATGTATTGGATTATTCATTGTACTTTATAGCTTAGGTGCACTCCGACGGGCCCTTTCGATTGGGATACCCGCCGAAGTTTGCTGCTGGACATTGCCACGTGACTCAAGTTCCTTATCTATGGAACTGGGGCGTGACACCTTTGGATGTACAATTCTCTCATGTAAAATTTGGGCCATCTATTCAAAATTGGAACTTATCCTCACCACACATTCCTCACACAACCTCCTACAAAATCTCTCCATCACTTCCCTCTTCCCCATGTCAACCGTAATCCCAAGAGCCTTGAAAACCCTACCCCCTCTCTCTCTCCCCCCTCTCCCTACAATCACCAGCCGAAACCTCTCAATATTTCCTTTCTTCTTCTTCCTTTTCACCTCTTCTTCATTTCTTTTTTTCAAACCGAACCGGCCACCACCATCCTTGCTGCCATCTCAGGCAATCACCCTTGAACCACCTCGACCCCACGCTGCTACCCAACCTCGATGAGCTACTGCACCGTCAACTCCTCGGCCTCATCAGTCGACCAACCTCCTCCTGACTCCACCGTGACTCCACCCAACCATCCCGCCACCGAGCTTCCTTGACCGGCTACCACCGAGCTCCTACACCGCCATCACCGGCCTCCCTATCTCAACTACCGAGTTTCCTCCTCCACCTTAGCTGCTACCCCAGCCTTCCCGCTGCAACGACCTTCTTCGGCGGCGGCTGCATCTCCACTCCGACTAACACCCACACGACTGTACCGCCTCCCTCGACCAACCTCCATGAGCCGGCCACCCCACTCACCTCCTCCATTACCTCCCCCCTTCGGTCATCATCATCATCATCATCATCATCACTATCATCACCCGCAGCCCGATCGGCCTCCCCCCCACTCCGGCGAGCTACTACCACCAGCTTCACGACCACTCCGGCCAACCCCTCGGCCCTCCGGCTAGCACCACCACCACACCACAGAGGTAACCTCTCCTCCACCCCCCATGTTTAGTATAGTATTAATATTTTAGTTATATAACTTAGCTAGTTAGGGTTTATGTGTATATAATGAGTTTAGGGTTTAAATGCCATATGAGATCTTGGGGTTTATTACATTTTATAATATGCATTTAATTATTGTGAATAATATAGATTAAGTTTAGGGTTTATGAATGCTAGACATAGGATTTTAGGACATTATACATTTATTATATGCATATTGATTATTGATGATGAGCAGTTTAAATGGTTGTAAAATGATGTTGCGATATTAAAACATTGAATATTATTGAGGAACAGGTTTAATTATTAAGAAAATGGTAGAGTGATATGAAACCATCAATCAGTTATTGAGGGTTGATAATTAATGATGAATCTAATTGAGTAGTTTTTTAATGTAAAATGGTGATGATGGTTATATAGCAAAAAGTTTAATAAATAATAATTAATTTATTTGAGAATGATATATGTCAACATGCATGATAATGTCTGTGAATACCAGAAGAAAAATTTAAGGATTTATTATGGCTAAAACTACTGATAAGCACCATAATGAATAGTAGAATTGAGGATTTGTTTGATGATATTATACAAGTGATTAATCGGAGTAGATGTAACATACCTTTAGTCAACCTTGGTCAACCATCTAGCTTAGTATCTATGTGAGTTGTAACAGAGGTTTAAACATATGCTAGACGTGTGTCACATCTTATTTTAGCCTCATAATAGTTTATTGATGGAGCTTGTATCTCGTCTCGAGGTACTGTGGTACACACGGACTTGGATATTGTACTGGAGACCCATCTTCAGCATCCGAATCCAGTTAAGTGTACCTTGCCACCCTGTATTTCAGTTACTAGATTTCTATTTATTTATTATTTGCATTGTGCGCATTTTGGATTAGAACCGTTACTTCGCGTCTGGGTCATAACCGGGTGCAAACGTTCGTCGGTGACGTCTGGTAATGATTGATAGATGTTCGCAACACTTTGATGCACATACTTGGTTACATCATAACCCTAGGACACATTTAGACACTGTCATCGTGCCAGATTTCCTGTATCCTAATACTGACAGTATGACCAAAATCTGGGACGACCTTAGGGTCGCGTTTGTTGACTGTTACTTCAGTATAACGAGACTTCTAAATAGAGGTTTAAGTTCAGCTCACACTCATTGACCGCTTGGGAAGGGGAAGATAGTTACTAGACGTTTGGGCTCCTCTGCACGCACTATATATATATGTCCTATTTATATAGTATTCCTGTATCCAGAGTAGTAGTATCACCCGTGTGACTCTGTGCTCGGAGCTAAGGTATGCCCCGTGTGTCTCTGTGTTCGGAGCTATAGTTTTATTTTGGACAGCCCACGCATCGAATATTGTCTTCAAACTGTGTCTCACTTAGGTGGTTATACTTGATTATACCGACGTTGCACTTGTTTCTTTCTATTATACTTTGGCATATTATATTTTTGTACCTTGTTATGTCCCTTTGAGGACCTGGTTCCCTTCCAGGCTTAGGCCCGGAGGATTACCCGGTGGAGTACGGACCGGGAGCATATCCTGTAGGAGGACCCGTTACAGAGAACGAGATCATTCCTGAGGACTTTGTTTGATCTCTAGTAGTGACTTCACCTTGGGACGGTATTACTATCTAGCTTTCAGATACCGTTCCTAGTTATCTTACTACTTTCCTTCATTCTTGTATTTATACTAGCGGGTTTGTTCCCGTATGACTCTTCTAGTATTTATACAATGATATATTTCTGGTATTATTTTTCTTCTGCATATTAGTAGTTATGATTACCTCTATGTGCTCTTATATCTGTTGCCTGTGGATGAGATATAGTTTTACTGTTTATGTGTTATATGATTGGGTTTTATCATTGTAATTTACAGCTTAGGTGCACTCCATCGGGTGCATTAGATTGGGATGCCCGTCAAAGTGTGCTGTTGGCCATTGCCACGTGGCTCAGTTCCTTATATTTGGAACTGGGGCTTGACACAGTTGGACCACCCGTAGCCCAGCAACCAAGAGGACCCCCACTTCCTACACAACAGCAGTAGTTTGCTCAGCACCAGCAAAGGAGAGTACCTCTACAGGGCAGAGCTTTTGCCATGACAGTAGAGGAGGTTGAGCCGACTGGTGATGTGATAGCAGGTTCTATTCTTCTTGATTCTATTCCTGTTATTGCCTTATTTGATTCTGGTGCATCACATAGTTTCATATATGTAACCTTTGTGCTTAAGCATAGTTTAGTATCGGAACCCTTGAGTAGGAATTGCAAGATCACGACTAGTGGAGGTACTATCCTAGTCAGTGATACTTGCATGGGGCATCGTCTTACCTTGGAAGGCCATAATTTGGATGCTAGTTTACTCGTAATGCCACTTCCAAGTTTTGACATTATCCTTGGAATGGATTGCTTGAGTTTGCACAATGCTAGCATAGACTGTCATGGAGGACGTGTACTATTCCGTCCTCCAGGAAAGCCAGAATTTGAGTTTGTTAGGGGAGGAGTTGAGCAGAGTGATAGAATTATTTATGGAGCCATGGTAGCAGAGAAGAACTTGCCACACCCTAATATTGCAGAATTTATAGAAGTATTTTCTGAGGAGCTACCAGGATTGCCACCGGACAGACATCTTAAATTTTTATAAACTTAGTGCCTAGGGCAGAACCGGTGTCGCAGCAAGTCTACAGGATCAACAACAGCGAGCTGGCAGAACTGAAAAAGCAGGTGGATGATTTGCTAGACAAGGATTTTATTAGATCGAGTTCCTTTGTCTTCACCTGCTGGCACACTAAGCATCGGGATACGAAGTACGCTACCTCCCGTTTCATCCCGTACCACCATACATGCTCTCTCAGATCTCTATACATCTTGTTGGTACCTGGATGCGTACTGGGATCAATGTACCTACTGAAGAACCTCCTCACGCAATGACCCACTCGGCACACACAACCTGGTACTGCGCTGCAATGAACCATCATCAGCAATGGTAAAGTCATCTGATAATCCAATCTGAACCTGCACCCTGATGCTCCTCAAGGACTCATCCTCAAACTGTGTAGCCCTGATCCGGTCTATCAACTCTGACTGAATCTGCAGTCCCCATATCTGCATCTCAACTCTAGGTACTATCACCTCAATGCCCAAGCTCTCTAGATCTGTCAGAAGATAATGATCTGCAGTCAGGCACATAGCTACCGGATACCTACTCAGCGCATCCGCAACTACGTTCGCCTTCCCTGGATGGTACTGCAATAATATGTCGAAGTCTATCATTAACTCCAACCATCTTCTCTGCCTCATGTTCATCGCTTTTTGGGTAAACACATACTTTAAGCTCTTGTGGTCAGTGAAGATCTCCATATGCTCTCCGTATATATAGTATTTCCATAACTTCAGAGCAAAGATAACCGCTGCCAACTCCCAATCGTGGGTAGGATAGTTCTTCTCATGATGACGTAATTGCCTGGAAGCATAGGCAATCACCCTCCTATTCTGCTGTAACATACAACCCAGTCCCTTCCCCGATGCATCACTATAGATAGTGAATCCTCCAGACCCCGATGGCAACATCAATACTGGAGCTGTCATTAATCGCCTCTTCAGCTCATCAAAGGCGACCTGGCACTCCTCTGACCAAACAAACTCCATGTCCTTCCGGGCCAGTCTAGACAACGGCTCTGCAATCTTGGAAAAATCCTGAACAAATCTCCTACAGTAACCTGCTAGTCCCAGGAAACTCCTGACCCCTGGTACTGAACTCGGAGCAATCCATGCCTCAACTACCATGATCTTCCTCGGATCCACCGAGATCCCCTCTCTGTCACCACATGACCAAGGAATTCAACCTTGTCAAGGAAGAACTTGCACTTCGAAAGCTTTCCATAAAGCTTTTCCTTTCTGAGAGTCTCCAACACTATCCTCATATGCTCCTCATGCTCCTCTGGGGTATTCAAATACACCAAGATGTCATCTATAAACACCACCATAAACCTGTCCAGATGTTGATGGAATACCTTGTTCATCAGATTCATGAACACTGCTGGGGCATTAGTCAAGCCAAACGGCATCACCATGAACTCATACTGTCCATACCTGGTCCGAAAAGTCATCTTCAAAATATCCTCCCTCCTGACCTTCACCTAGTGGTAGCCTATCCTCAGATCAATCCTGGAAAATATCCTCACTCCGCTCAACTGGTCAAAGAGATCATCAATACGCGACAACGGATACTTGTTCTTGATTGTGAGGTTGTTCAGAGCCCTGTAGTCAATACACATCCGTATCGACCCATCCTTCTTTGGCACAAAAGTACCAGAATACCCTACGGAGAAGAACTAGATATGATAAATCCCTTGTCCTGAAGCTCATCCACCTGCTTCTTCAACTCTACCAGCTCACTGTTGCTGACTCTATAGACGTGCTGGGATATCGGCTCTGTGCCTGGCACCAAGTCTATAGAGAATTCCACATCTCTGTCCGGAGGTAACCTTGGCAACTCCTCCGGAAAGACATCCATGAACTCCACTATCAATGGATGTGGCAACCTCTGTTATACCACCAGGGCTCCGCAGAAGACTCCCTCGCTCTGCTCCGCTGCTCCTCTGACAAACTCAAACTCTGGCTCTCCCGGTGGACTAAACAACATCCTACCTCCACGATAATCTATACTAGCATGGTGCATACTCAACCAATCCATCTCAAGTACAATATCGTAGTTCGGAAGTGGCAATACGAGTAGGCAACTACCGGCCTCCCAAGGTAACTCTTTGGTCTCTGCAGACATCACTGACTAGGATGATACCAACCCCGGTCATGATCTTGCAGAGTCTAGCTAAAGGTTCAGAAATAAGATGGTGTCTAACAGCAAAATATACAGACATAAAGCTATAGGAAGTACCAGAATAAAATAAAGCAAGTGCTGAAATAGAATCAAGAAGAACAGAACTTGAGATTACATCACCAACGGGCTCGATCTCGTCTAGGGTCAGGGCTAAAGCTCGCCCTTGCTGTCCCCCTCGGTGCTGTTACTGGTGCTGGGCAAACCTCTGCTGCTGAGTCTGTAAGGACTGTCCTCTCTGCTTGACTGCCGGTGCTCTAGCAGGTCCCTCTGAGCAGCTCCTCCGCATTGAGCTGTACGAGCAAGTGTTGAAGGGCAATCCCTCAGGTGGTGATATGCCGTACCACATAACAAGTATCTGCCCAGCCCCTTCCTATAAATGTCCCATCCGTGCCCCGGCTTCCTACAGAAAGGGCAAGTGATGGGCTACCTCGGACCCTGCTGCTGTCCCTGCCTCTACTGTTGGGGCACCTGCCGAAATGGCGCACGACCCTGACCCTGGTGCTGCTGAGTCTGCTGGAACATCCTCTTGGCTGGACCCGCACTGCTGTCTGCTCCGGAAGCATCTCTACTCCTTTTGGTCTTCAGCTCCAATCATCCTCAGCCCTCTGAGCATCACTCATAATCTGCTCGAAGGTCGCCTCGTGGTCACTCCTAGTCAAGGACCTGACCGCCATGACTAAACGCTTGCGAAACTTCTGCGCCTTTACTACCTCGCTCAAGCCCTCTACAAATTTGCCCAGACGATAGAACTCTGCTGCATACTCGTCCACCAGCATGTTCCCCTAGATGAGTGCCTCAAAATGGCTCTCCAAAACACTGAGAGCCACATCCAGAAAGAACTTCTCCTTGAGAAGCCTCTTGAAAGCCTCCCAAGTCAGTCTCGGTACCGTTATCCTCGTATTAGTACGGTACCAAGTAAGGACAAGATTGAACATCTGGCTGTCCGCTGTATCTATCTACATGCTGGCTGGGATCAGTGCCAGCCTGAAGATCCCTCAATGTGCTCGATCTAGTCATCTGTGTACAGGATCCCCTCTATACCCCAAAACTCCTTGGGCCACATCCTCTAGAAGTCAATGATGTTGCCTGGCCTCGGATGCTGTGCCTAGTCTGCCTGTGGCTGGATCTGAGCCACTCTATCTATTGCCGTCATGGCCACCTATTGGGCATTCTCAATGCCCAATCTCATCACGTCTGCCTGGCGGTGCTGCGCTTCCATCATCTCCCTGAAGAACGTAAATAACTGGGCGACGTATACCGGTATAGGAGGTGGTGGAGGAGGTACCACCGGAACAACAATGGTAGCTCTCAAATTTATAGGTAGAAGAGGATCTCTGAGAGAAGCAGATGCTCCCTGAACCACAAGAGTGGCGAGTGGAACAGTAGTAGCTGCCTGAAGTCGAGCAGGACGAGAGGTAGCAGACCTCTCGGTGGCAGCTGCTGGAATGGTACGGTAAGACCGTGTCTTCGGAGGTATCCTGAACACAGATCAAAAGAAATCAATATGGTACAAGATACGATATCATCAAAGAAGGACAGTAAATTTTAAAAGAAAATAATTTCAGAAAAATTAAAGATAGCAAAAGATCAGGAAGGGTCCTAGTTGTGATTGAGCACACTCTCTCTCAGCCTATATCCTATATCCTATCATAGGTAGACCTAGAAACTAGACCTGCGTGGGCCACCACCTGTCATGACCCGCACCCGGTATAGGGGCACGAGTGCGCGGGTACGTCCAGCCTACGCCGCAGCATCGGCGGTAGAATGCTGTCTAGGTCATGTAACGATCTAAACAATCTCACATGAATATCCAACTCCATAAGGAGACATGGATATCACAATATAATTCTGAAAATACTTAATTACATAAGCTAAAGCACGATGAGATATCGAGGCAAGCAATGAAATACAAGACAAGGCTAACGACAAAATAACCATACCTGCAATCAATAACATCCAATCCCCAAGTGTCGGAAACAAGTCCACTATGTCACAGTCTGGAAAAATATATCCAGTCAGGATTGGAACGAAATACACCTCTAACAGCAGTTCCACATATATTGATAAATCTATAATACAGTGTTAAGAAATACAGACTGATATAAAAACTGGCGAGAATGAATACTAACGAGCATGGATATACTGAAATAGAAATACTGGAATAAGGAATACTGGAGCATATAATGTACATCTAGAAATAAAATAGAAATCCAAGTGCACGCTAGAATAATGAACTGGTATGTAAAGGTGTACAAAAACAAAACTAGAACATGTGGGGATGCTAGATCAATACACTAGAGATACATGTCAAGAATCATCTAACTAAGTGTGTGAAATATCAGTATATCATGTGATCGGCTTGGGACTGGTAAACTCATTATATTGGTTAGCGATCATCCTTGAGGTCAGGCTAATCCATCCAGATAGCTATGATGCAAGTAATAGTCAGGCTAACCAAATGTAACAGTGATGAGGCATGTAATGGTAAGGCTGCACCGACATGAGGCGTGGGGGACCTATGATGCATGTAAAGTTGGGTATGATCACATAAGCTACTAATATTTCCCCGTTTTTCCCCCAGCTAGCACGATGGATTCCAGATCATGACTCCTCATGACGGTCTCAATGATGCCAACTCGTGTAAAGAACAGTGTCAGAGTCATGTACGCTATACAACAAGAGTTATAAAAATAATCAACATAATGAAAACTGTCAGAGAATGTACTCGCCTTGGGTCCTTAGCTGGTGAAACCACTGTCCTATTCCAGAGTATCGTCTGGATGAACCAACAGTCCTATAGACATATCATAAATATAACATTTGTATCAGATGCTACACTAACACACAATCAAAATACATTGAACTCGGGACTACGCTAGGTATGATACTGGTCAACTAGGGCCATCTAGTAGATAGACCAAATATATATATATATATATATATATATATATATTTATTAATTATAAATATTAATACTCAATACATACATAATATATGTATAGTTGTACAATATATACATATATATACATCATATTAAATGATGTACTCATACTAAACATATGTTCATACTATACTATACCAATTGAACAATAAAATATATATATATATATATATATATATATATATATATATATATATATATATATATATATATATATATATATATATATATATCATATGTATGCCAAAATACATTTAATTATATATCTATTAGTTTAAGAAAAGCTTATATATTTATATGTACCAATAAAAATATACTATGTACTTGTATATAAGTTCATATATACATATATACCATTCATTAATATTAATACATACAAATACTAATACACTAATTTAATTTATACTAGTATACTTTTTATTAAATACATATTATATAAAAATAGACCAATATATATATACATATATATATATACCAATTAAATTAAATACATACATATACAATTAATTAAATACATACTTATACATATTCGTTAGTTAGATACACACTTATACATATTTATTAGTTATACACATACCTATACTTATACACTTACATATACATTACATTAATTATACACCTATAAACCAAATACACAGTGAAGGAGGGAAGAGGGAAGGGAAAACTCACGGTGGTGGTGGAATATGATGATGATGATGGTTGTGGCAGTCGGGTTGGCCGTCGGGTGGTGGTATGAGGGGCTCCGGGGTCGGGGGAGTGTGACCGGAGCAGCAGGGAAGAGCGGGGAAGAGTCGGGGACGCTCGACCGGTGGGAGAAGCAGGAGGGGATGCAGCTGCCGGAGAAGAGGGAGTGGGGGATGTAGGGAGTCGGGGTTGTGCCGGAGTGGCAGCTCGGGGATGGCGGTGGTAATGGAGTTGATGATGATGGAGGAGTTGAGGGTGGTGAGCTGTGCATGGGAGGAGGCCGAGGTGGAGTCCGGTGACCAGTGCACAGCGCCGGGAAGATGGAGATCGAAAAGAGGATGAACAGAGGTGGCGAGCTCGTCGAAGAAAGGAGCTCGAGACTCGGGGAGGAATGGGGAGGTCGGTTCGAGGCATTCCGGTGGTCGAGCTTGGGCTTGCCGGAAGTGCAGGGTGGTCGGCTCCTGATACAGGTGGAGTTGAGTCGATGCAGGGAGCTCGACGCCGGAGTAATGGCCGGCTGGGTGGAGGAGAGCAGAGGGAGAGAAGGTGTTCGTGGTGGTAACTTGGTGGCGTTCGACCGAGGTGCAGGGAAGAGCCGGATTTGAAGTAGCAGCTCGACGGGTGTTCTGACGTTGCTGGGTGGATTGTCTTGCCGGAGTAGTACAGCGGAGGCGATGCAGTGGAGGGGGAGGAGTACAGCAGCAGGCCGGAGAAGGAGTTACAGCGCCGGGGTCGCGGGGAAGAGCCGGCCGAGGGGTCGGGCCGGGCTTGACAGTGCGGGGCCGGAGTTGATACAAGGAGGAGGAGGAGGACGTCGACGATAGCCGACGGGGGAGTGAGACTCGGTTTGGCCATTGGGGAAGGAAGGCAGGTCGGGGATGCGGGTTGGCCCGACTGAGCTGCCGGGGATGGCCGGCCGGGTGGCTCGGGTGAGATAGGGTTAGTTTGGGTTTTGGTGTTGGTGATGGTGGTGGCTTGTTTGTGAAGAAAATAACATGGAGGGGGTGGGTTTTTGTATGTGGGAGGATGATGTGACCCCCTAGGAATTAGGGCCGGCCAATTATTGGGATGGGGTTGCTTTGGGAAGAGGGTTGAGGTATATGTAAGGGGTTGTGTGGTGGGGATGGCTCCATTTAAAATGGATGGCCATGATTTAACATGGAGAAAAATGCAACAAAAGGAGGAGAGAGAGGTTGGGTTGACTAGTCAAAGCTAGGGAGGGTTGGTTTTCTTCATTTGGGTTAACCTAATAGGATGGTGACACATCATTACAATTTTTGCAATTAAGTCCCCATCAATTGGAGAAATTGCACAGAAGTGGGTTTCTTGATTTAATTAATTAAAATTAGATACACTAGGCGTTGAAGAATTAATTAGGAGTACATGGGGCCAAAATTAGATCGGGTCACAAATATCATTAGTGAAGAAGACTCAGAAACGAATATTACCCTAATTTGGGTTGCACGAAAAATGGGTCAAGATTGCCTCCAATTTCGATTGGAACGCACAACGATACAAAATTGGAATTTATTTAGAAAATAAATAAACGTCCGCGACGAATATTGTGCGGCTAAAATAAAGCACAAGAGAGCATGATTATGAGTTACAAAAGGTCAGAATGGAAGGCGGGCATGTCTAGGGCAAGATTGTGAAATTTATTGGAAGGCAAAATCTAGGGTAGCGCTCCAAATATCGAAGCAACGGCAGTGCGCAACAATTAAATAAATTACGGTAATTAATTACTATCTCAATAATTAAATCCTAAATAATATAAATTAAATTCATAACCCTACAATTCGGTCAGGTGTTCGTCTAGTGGGCTTCTAGGTCAAGTCTACCAGCTCAACATTTATGAACACTGTAAATATAATATTATAAATATACATCTCATGCAATTATTTAAATTAAATACACGCAATATTAATTATGTATGAAAAGTTAAAAATACCCCTGTTTTTGGAATGTGGTAGTGACAAGTCTACCCTCCTTAAAAAAATTTCGTCCTCGAAATTTAAAATCCTCAATAGTAGTATTTACTCATACACATCATTATTTTCCATCAAAATTAAATTCATCAATCCACAAAAATCGAAAAGTAATCCACATCGTCATTTCACAATTTTTTTTCAAAGTTCTAAAATTATTGCATTTATGAAAATCCTCAAATTTAATCATTGAATTCCATTCGTATCATAATCTCCTCAGAATCTGATGTTAGTAATTAAAAACCCAAAATTGATATCTAATCCTCTAATTTAATCCAAACAATGCACATTTTTATAAATCAAGATATTTCCATCTAAAAACACTAATCCATGAATCCAATAAAATTTAAAAAAAAATCTCGTCCAAAAAGTTTGTGTTCAAACACTAACCCATTTATCATCTTACTCCTTAATTTGAGCAAGTCACTAGATACAAATTTTACTATCAGATCCTTTGATCGAAAATCCAGTCCTTGCACGTTTAAATATAAAAAAAATTTAAAATCTTATCCCAAAATTCGAATCCAACATTAATCCATTAGTGATCTGAATCCTCGATTTCTTTTTCCACACAATACTCAAATAATATAATACTCGCAAAATCCTCAATTGTAATTTTCAAATAAATCTATATCTTACAGTCAAATAAATACAATAGTAATCTTCTAAATTTCCTCAAAATTTAATGATAATTTCAGTCATTTTGTAATCTTCATAAAATCAACGTTTTAACAAGATCGCCAATCCTGTCGTATCAAGTTCTCAACTCTTTGTTTAAATTATTGTTTATCCTCAATTTTTAATAATAATTTAATCATACCTCAATCTTGATAAAATCAATGATTCATCAATTCTGCCATATTAAATCCTCAACTCTTTATTTAAATCAATATTTATCCTAAAATTTTAAGCATCTTGTCTCTCTTTGTCGAATCACATCCTCATCATTGATTCTTTACTTACAGTTAATCCTCAACAATCAAAGTCTAAGAGAATCCTACTTACAGTCATATAACATACAATCTAGGGGAAACATGCTTGGCTATGGTCTGTCTTGTTACGGTATTGCAGTCTCTATCAGGGTGTGCTACTAACTACATTCTAACAAGAAAATCATGAATACAAGCTACGGTACTAGGGAATCAATCAATCAAAAGACGAAAAAGAAACATGAGGAAAGAAAAGAAGGAACCTGCTAACATATTTCTTGCAGTATCTTCTATCTCTAACATACACTTAACTCTGGCACATTCACTAACTAATTCCTATTCTTGTACACTATATCCATATTAGCTAATCATTAGTCCACAAGACATTTATGAATACATACTCATTGCATATACCTATCAATTGATACCTAAATCTGAAACCAAGAATCTTTAATATATCCATGGTTTAATAATGCATCCAAGGTTTGATACTCCTATCCCTTTAGGTACCTCTTGTTCTACTATAAGTACACCCACTGCTAGTTCTCGTTCCTACTATAATTGTTCATACTAGTTGTTCTTATCACTCAAATGCACACCAAGTGCAACAAACCATACTAAGTACCGCTCTCTTTAATAAAACTCTAGATGGACACCCAAGTCAGTCCGCATTGTCATATCAATCATGCTCAAGTCAACAGATCCTTACACATGTATATCATCTACTCATATACTAATTTATATTTCTTATCCATCATAAAATTTTATCCTCATAATAAAATCATCAAAATTTAACTTTTTGAACAATTTAAAATAAAAAGTGTATACTTTCCTCAAGGGTCAAATATTCAATATTGAAATCGATTTTGATCACTTTCCAAAAATCCTTATAGCTTTGACTATGTTTATTAAATTGAATTTGAACCCTCAAAAATTTAATGACATAAATCTCAACTCCTCAATAATTCTTAAAAATTAAAAAAAATTCCACTCTTCAATTTATAAATTTAAAACCACTAGCATACATATAAACACTCACAGTCTCTAATACTCAAGGTGCACTCAAATACATCTATTATCTACAACTCTCTCAACTGGGTACTAAAATTGTACTGCCTGAATTACTTGCACTATTACTTCCAAATGGTCAAAGTTATCATTGCACGTGTTTTCTCCAACGAGTTTCTATCTATATTAACTGATATACTAAATTAACATTACCATACAAGGCACTTACTATTAGCACCTTGCTCAACTAATCCTCGATATATAATCATTATTATCCTTGGTATGATAACACTAGCTTCATTATTGGATCATCTCCTCAACTCATTAGAACTCACGATTACTTGCACTAGTTATAACACCCATGTTTCACTTTACTCTCAAAGGCATATAGTTTCATATTTTAATTTATGTATATGTATCTTCTCTTAAATCCTTTACAGACTGTTACACTAGTTTGTGATACACTTTATATCTTACATAATCTATCTTGATGCTCCTCAACCCATGACACATCATTAGAATTTTCTAATACTCATGCTTCCACTTTCATGAACTTTTGTTTTTCGATACTTAGCACCCACTGTGCATCCTGCACATACCTTCTAGGCACTCTTTCACCTATTGCTTCCAATACATCACTTGTCTCAATATCAGGTGGTACATTCATATATCGGTACACTCAAATCAAATCACTTGTCAAGGTCCTTCTTTTATCTGTAACAGAAGTCTCACTACTTAGTACAATGTATTCTTATTTACTCACACTTTCCTATACACTTATGGGTATCCTCCTACTATGGCACACTCATTAATTTACTTTATGCATATGCACTTCTTTACTCTTGACACACCCAAGTATCACCCATTAAATTGAATATCATGCTCCATTAATCTTCAACACAATTCTTTGATGCTTAATTGTTACATATAACCACCAACTACATGAATTTATGACTATCCGAAACTGGCATGCTAACTCTGATACTAACTCTTGGAACCATCACTGATACTCTTTTCTCCTTCTTCTACTAATAGTACCAATACTAACCATAATAACACATATTATACAACTATTGCTACGAGGTACTATGCTATGGGTTAACTCTAGATTGATTCCTTCTGCTCACATGTCTAACTAAAAAGCACTTACAACTAACAAGTCACACTCAGTCAACACTAACACAAGACACAGACAAAATTGCAAGTCACTAATTATCATACTAACAAGGAATCCTCAAGGAAAAGAAGCTCAAAAAAGAACTGGATTGAGGACTAAAGGTATTCCTACTGCTAGCAAACAAAAGGACGATGGAATAAAGTCCTGTAATAACAAAAATAGATAAGTGTTCAGATGATACTTTAATAACCAATTTAAGATACAACCTGATAATCATACACGTCTGTCCGAAATCATGACACTCAGAATCTTCGCCACGCCAGTAAGCATAGGTGCGATAGACGCCAGGTTCCGTAACTAAAGTATGCAACCCTATAATCACGTCATCTAGAATCTTTGCCACGCCAACCGGTATGGCTGCGAGAGACTCTAAATTTCATAACTAAAGTATGTACATCCAAGTCAGGTTCCTACGTTCTCGTCACGACTAATATGGCTATGATAAACTCTAAGCTCCATAACCAAGTAGACGTTTTTACCTTTCTCACTGTTCTCATCAATATATGTTATCAGATGATACCGTAAATTCTAGTCCGTAAAATTTATCTCGATAAAAATCAAACTCAACAACGACACCAAGATTTTAAATTTAACAACTGGTCAACAAGAATCAAACTCAACAATGATACCAAGATTTAATTTAATAACTGCTAAACAAGAATCAAGTTCAATAACAACAAGCGAGAGCGGACGGAAACAAGGAAAAGATTTAAATTGGAAATTGTAATAAGATTCTCAAGGGGTCGTCCCAGGAATCTCTCAAGAATTGTGATTGAGTATTCTCTCTCAGCTAGTATCCTATGTCCTATATCTTATCGCAGGCACACGGTAGTACAACTAATATGTCGCACTACCATGACATCGCACAACTTGCGAAGTCAGACCTGTATGGGCCACCACTAAAAACGTGTCACGACCCGCACCCGGTATAGGGGCACGAGTGCACGGGTACGTCCAGCCTACGCCGCAACATCGGCCGTAGAACACTGTCTAGGTCATGTAACGATCTAAACAATCTCACATGAATATCCAACTCCATAAGAAGACATGGGTATCACAATATAATGCTGAAAATACTCAATCACATAAGCTAAAGCACGATGAGATATCGAGGCAAGCAATGAAATACAAGACAAGGCTAACAACAAAATAACCATACCTGCAATCAATAACATCCAATCCCCAAGTGTCGGAAACAAGTCCACTATATCACAGTCTAGAAAAATATATCCAGTCAAGATTGGAACGAAATACACCTCTAACAGCAGTTCCACATATATTGATAAATCTATAATACAGTGTAAAGAAATACAGACAGATATAAAAACTGGCAAGAAGGAATACTGACGAGCATGGATATACAGAAACAGAAATACTGGAATAAGGAATACTGGAGCATATAATATACATCTAGAAATGAAATAGAAATCCAAGTGCACGCTAGAATAATGAACTGGTATGTAAAGGTGTACAAGAACAAAACTAGAACATGTGGGGATGCTAGATCAATATACTAGAGATACATGTCAAGAATTATCTAACTAAGTGTGTAAAATATCAGCATATCATGTGATCGGCTTGGGACTGGTAAACTCATTACATTGGTTAGCGATCATCCTTGAGGTCAGGCTAATCCATCCGGATAGCTATGATGCAAGTAATAGTCAGGCTAACCACATGTAACAGTGATGAGGCATGTAATGGTAAGGCTGCACCGACGTGAGGCGTGGGCGAGCTATGATGCATGTAAAGTTGGGTATGATCACATAAGCTACTAATATTTTCCTATTTTCCCCCAGCTAGCACGATGGATTCCAGATCATGACTCCTCATGACGGTCTCAATGATGCCAACTCGTGTAAAGAACAGTGTCAGAGTCATGTACGCTATACAACAAGGGTTATAGAAATAATCAACATAATGGAAACTGTCAGAGAATGTACTCGCCTTGGGTCCTTAGCTGGTAAAACCACTTTCCTGTTCCAGATTATCGTCTGGATGAACCAACAGTCCTATAGACATATCATAAATATAATATTTGTATCAGATGCTACACTAACACACAATCAAAATACATTGAACTCGGGACTACGCTAGGTATGATACTGGTCAACTAGGGTCATCTAGTAGATAGACCAAATATATATATATATATATATATATATATATATATATATATTTATTAATTATAAATATCAATACTCAATACATACATAATATATGTATAGTTGTACAATATACACATATATATACATCATATTGAATGATGTACTCATACTAAACATATGTTCATACTATACTATACCAATTGAACAATAATATATATATATATATATATATATATATATATATATATATATATATATATATATATATATCATATGTATGCCAAAATATATTTAATTATATATCTATTAGTTTAAGAAAAGCTTATATATTTATATGTACCAATAAAAATACACTATATACTTGTATATAAGTTCATATATACATATATACTATTCATTAATATTAATACATACAAATACTAATACACTAATTTAATTTATACTAGTATACTTTTTATTAAATACATATTATATAAAATAGACCAATATATATATACATATATATATATACACCAATTAAATTAAATACATACATATACAATTAATTAAATACATACTTATACATATTCATTAGTTAGATACACACTTATACATATTTATTAGTTATACACATACATATACTTATACACTTACATATACATTACATTAATTATACACCTATAAACCAAATATACAGTGAAGAAGGGAAGAGGGAAGGGAAAACTCACGGTGGTGGTGGAGTATGATGATGATGATAGTTGTGGCAGTCGGGTTGGCCGTCGGGTGGTGGTGCGAGGGGCTCCGGGGTCGAGGGAGTATGACCGGAGCAGCAGGGAAGAGCGGGGGGAGTCGGGGATGCTCGACCGGTGGGAGGAGCAGGAGAGGATGCAGCTGCCGGAGAAGAGGGAGTGGGGGATGCAGGGAGTCAGGGCTGTGCCAGAGTGGCAGCTCGGGGATGGCGGTGGTAATAGAGTTGATGATGATGGAGGAGTTGAGGGTGGTGAGCTGTGCATGGGAGGAGGCCGAGGTGGAGTCCGGTGACCAGTGCACAGCGCCGGGAAGATGGAGATCGGAAAGAGGATGAACGGAGGTGGCGAGCTCGTCGGAGAAAGGAGCTCGAGACTCGAGGAGGAATGGGGAGGTCGGTTTGAGGCATTTCGGTGGTGGAACTTGGGCTCGCCAGAAGTGCAGGGTGGTCGGCTCGTGATGCAAGTGGAGTTGAGTCGATGCAGGGAGCTCGACGCCGGGGTTAATGGCCGGCTGGGTGGAAGAGAGTAGGGGGAGAGGTGGTGTTCGTGGTAGTGACTTGGTGGCATTCGGCCGAGGTGCAGGGAAGAGCAGGATTTGAAGTAGCAGCTCGGCGGGTGTTCTAACGTTGCTGGGTGGATTGGCTTGCCAGAGTAGTGCGGCAAAGGCGATGCAGTAGAGGGGGAGGAGTACAGCAGCAGGCCAGAGAAGGAGTTACAGCACCGGGGTCGCGGGGAAGAGCCGGCCGAGGGGTCGGGCCGGGCTTGACATTGCGTGGCCGGAGTTGATACAAGGAGGAGGAGGAGGAGATGCAGGAGGAGGAGGACGTCGACGATGGCCGGCGGGGGAGTGAGACTCGGTTTGGCCGCCGGGGAAGGAAGGCTGGTTGGGGATGCGGGTTGGCTGGACTGAGCTGCCATGGCTGGCCGGCCGGGTGGCTCGGGTGAGATAGGGTTAGTTTGGGTTTTGGTGTTGGTGATGGTGGTGGCTTGTTTGTGAAGAAAATAACATGGAGAGGGTGGTTTTTTGTATGTGGGAGGATGATGTGACCCCCTAGGAATTAGGGCCGGCCAATTATTGGGATGGGGTTGCTTTGGGAAGAGGGTTGAGGTATATGTAAGGGGTTGTGTGGTGGGGATGGCTCCATTTTAAATGAATGGCCATGATTTAACATGCAGAAAAATGCAACAAAATGAGAAGAGAGAGGTTGGGTTGACTAGTCAAAGCAAGGGAGGGTTGGTTTTCTTTATTTGGGTTAACCCAATAGGATGGTGACACATTATTGCAATTTTTGCAATTAAGTCCCCATCAATTAGAGAAATTGCACAGAAGTGGGTTTCTTGATTTAATTAATCAAAATTAGATACACTAGGCGTTCAAGAATTAATTAGGAGTACATGGGGCCAAAATTAGATCGGGTCAAAAATATCATTAGTGAAGAAGACTCAGAACAGAATATTACCTTAATTTGGATTGCACGAAAAATGGGTCAAGATTGCCTCCAATTTCGATTGGAACGCACAACGATACAAAATTAGAATTTATTTAGAAATTAAATAAACGTCCGCGACGAATATTGTGCGACTAAAATGAAGCACAAGAGAGCATGATTATGAGTTACAAAAGGTCAGAATGGAAGGCGGGTATGTCTAGGGCAAGGTTATGAAATTTGCTGGAAAGCAAACGCTTGGGTAGCGCTCCAAATATCGAAGCAACGACAGTGCGCAACAATTAAATAAATTACGGTAATTAATTATTATCTCATTAATTAAATCCTAAATAATATAAATTAAATTCATAACCCTACAATTCGGTCAGGTGTTCGTCTAGTGGACTTCTAGGTCAAGTCTACTAGCTCAACATTTATGAACACTGTAAATATAATATTATAAATACACATCTCATGCATTTATTTAAATTAAATACACGCAATATTAATTATGTATGAAAAGTCAAAAAATACTCCTGTTTTTGGAATGTGGTAGTAACACCACCAAAAATGTGTCACGACCTAAACACAAAAAATCGGGCATGAGTCATGGGTACGTCCAGCCTACGCCACAGAATCGGCGGTAGAACACTGTCTAGGTCCGTTCTTGGTCACAACTATCTATATCTCACAATAACCTGTCAAGATAACCTCTCCAATAGGAGGAGAATAACACAATATATATAAACTCAATCACAATAGCTAGGGGAAGAGTAAAAGCACGATAAGATATCAATAAAAGAAATAAAGAACCAAAGTGAGCAAGTATAATATCCAAAATATATAGTCCAAGTCTAAGAGTCCATAATATCTCACAGCAGCAAAATAATAAATAGTATAGTCATACAAAAACCAACTAGGAATAACCCAGTAAAACCCACCTAGCTATACTAGGGCGCAAAGCGTCTCCTCAGCTGGGACGGGCTCCTCCTCAAACTCAGGGTCGCAACACTCATCAACACCTGGCCCATAGTAAGTCGGGCAAAAGTCGTCAGGATCCTCTGAAAAATATAACCAGTCAGGATTGGAGCTAAGTACATAACTCTAAAATTAACTCCAAATACATGGTAAGGTGTATATGACTAGTAATAGAAAAGAATACAAGATGCACAAGAAAGTAAATATATGGTAGAACTGATAAAGTAACTGCAATATAAAACTGGAGAACAATACAAGTAGTAGAGAATTAACTGCATGTGAGAAAATAGGAATACTAGCTAAGTGCCTTTAGCACAAGTTTGTTATGTGATCGGCTTAGGTTGCACATGATTTAATCTACGATAACTCTGTTATGCGTAAGTTGCATAACCGACATACACATGAATACTGTTTGGATTTGATTACATAACCAACTTCTGCTCCCCTCCCCCACTAATACTCTTGGATCCAACTACGACACACTACGTACATGATAAATAACTCACACACATGAAGGCGGAGCACAAGAAGCATATGATAGCACATGAGAATCAATATCCGAAATACATAATGAAATACACGTGATAGAGTACCCGCTGAATACGATAAGGAGGATAATATCTCATGACGGGATCCAAATAGTACCAGCTCATGAAACAATATTTCAGAATCAAGTATTAAAGTTCTAGAATAGGTGATATATACGCTATCATAAAATAAAAATAATCAGAGGTAGGTACTCGCCTGACGTCCTGAGCAACTGGTGAGGATCGAGATCCAGACTGGCGTTATAAAGACCTATTATGAAAAGCAAGGTTAAACGGGGTTCTAAAGAGTTAAACTGATATAAAATTACTAAAAATAAGCTTCTTGAGTTCTTCTAGGTCGAATGGGTCAAACCGATAAAATCTGGGTCAAAAAGACAACCTGGGGGTCCAAAAAGTCAACTCTAGGCTGAAACTAGGTCAAACGTTGACTTTTAGGTTAACGGAGGCAATTACGGTCAACTCTAGGTGAAACTAGGGTGCCCCTAAAATTCTAGATCAAAACTAGCTTATTAAGCTAGTAAACCCTCAAACTCGCCTCCTTGAGATACCGGGATACCCTCGGTATTCGATATCTCAACCTATGCTACAAACCCCGCATAAATCCACTAATGCATATACTAACACGTATATATATATATATATATATATATATATATATATATATATATATATATATATATATATATATATATAAACCCAACTCTAATCTCAATCATAGGCAAACGCCCAAAATCTCGTTCCGATACCCAATACCTTGAGTATCTCAAGGTATTGATATACCTTGATATCTCAAGGTATCGAGATACCTCACCTACCCATCTCAACTCACTAACTAGCTAGCTAGCTATATATATATATACTTATAGCCGTCTACCTATGTATATATATATATATATATATATATATATATATATGCTTATATATATATATATATATATATATATATATATATATATATATATATATACCTATATGCATATATATATCTAATCTCTCTACCTCTCTCTAGCTATATATATATATACATACATATATCTATATATCTATCTATATATACTTATATATATATACCTCTATCTATATATATATATACCTATATGCATATATATATCTAATCTCTCTACCTCTCTCTAGCTATAGCTAATAGGTAATAGGTAAACGGGGGGGGTGGGTCATGTTAGCTACTGCTGCTACTGCTAGTGCGAACTGCTGCTGTTGCTGCCACTGTGAACTGCTGCTGCTGATGGCACTGGCTGCTGCTGCTGCTGCTGATACCCTTTGTTGCTGCTGCTCTCTCATCTCTCCCTACTCACTCCCTCTTTCTCTCTTCCTTCTTCCTACATTTACACCCTCACCAAATACACACCAACACGCACATATATATATATATATATATACACACACATATATGTATATATATATATATACCACTCACACACATATATATATACAAACACACACATATATATATACAAACACACACACACACACACACACACACACACACACACACATATATATATATATATATATATATATATAATCACACACTCTCACACACAAACACACTACCACACACAACCTCACGCACAACCACCCATATACATATATATACACATATATATATAAATTATAACTCGAAAACTCTAATACACACTCTCCGAAGCTAAACCAACCCCCGCACAAGCCTGAAACCTAGAAACCAAGTCGAAATGGCCATTTGGTCATTTTGACGAATACTTGGTGTGCGGCTCACGATACCTCGTGAAACACACACCAAACCTACTCAGAATTGACCCAAAATTTACCCACGAGTTCTAATCGATGTTTAAAATCTAAAAAAAAATGCTAACTCTTAGATTTTAGGTCCATGGAAAAATCCCACATGCATGTGGAACCCACGGCGACGAAAAACTCCCAAATCGCCCGAAACACCCAAAACTTCACGATACTATCTCACGTGTCCGAACGGGGACACGTACTTACCCTCAAGACACCCAAGCATATTTACCTAGGTCCATCTAACCTAGGACAACACCCAAAATTGGGCCAATCTTGGATTTCACCCAAAATTGACACAAAACCTAATGTCAATGTCTCCAAACACAACCAAACAAGCTCTAACTTCCTCTCACGGGTAGCCCTATGGTCTAGGAAGGTTCTAAACTACTAATTACACTATATTAGAGCAATCACTAAGACGGAAGTTAGGGTTTATCTCTTGAGAGTTGGAATCCCAAGGCCAAAGTCTCCAAAACCCTAGAAATCACCACTCTCAAGCCTCCAAGCTTCCAAGCTTCCAAGCCAAGCCTCTACACCAAGTCTAGGCTCTACACACCTAGGTTAGGGGAAAGTGAAGGGTTAGGATTTGTATTTAAGAAAAAAATAAATGAAGGAAGGGAAAGAAGGTGAGAACTTACTTGGAATTTGGAGAAAATTGGAAGAAGGAAAGAAGAAAGAGAATGGAAAGTAAAAATGGAGAAGGAGAAATGAAATAAAAATGAAGGAGAGGAGTTATGGCCGGCCATGTAGGGAATTATAGGGTTAGGGTTTGTGAACATAACACAATGACTAAAATGCCCTCCACTAATACATCCAAACTAGGGTTTAGGTTTAGAGTTTTCTAAATATATTCTAACTAATCCAAAACACTCCAAATTAACTAATAAAAAATATAATAACTATTCTAACCCAATAAACGAGTCTGATAAGGGTGTTGGTTGGGTCTGACATGGGTCCATTAGGGTCTGACATGGGTCCAAACTAGGCAAAATCCTAAAACAACTAATAAAAATAAATACAACCACTAATTAAATATAAATACAATTATCTATGATCAATACACAATTTACCAAATTAAAAATAAAAATAAAATTCTATTTTCTAGAATTGGGTAGTGATAGTATTTGAAGATCTTGGATGCTAATAATTGCAAGATTTTTTTTTGTGGGGCCCTTAAGAGAATACTGCCATATGATAACTTCTGCGCAAAAATATGATGTCGCATGGGAATACCTCCATATGGAAGCTCTAGTGCACGAAAGGCAGGAGCATAAGAGTGTTGCCACATGGGACCTTTATTGTGATGCCCTAGACACTACATGTTTCTTGAAGTAGTCGACACATGATTATATTTTAGCGCAGGCCTACGCATGGCACATGGCTGTATGGTTGCGCATGGCACATGGCTGCATATTTGGAGCATGGCTACGCTTGACTGCATGGCTTATATTTGGAGCATGGCTCTGGCTGCATTGGACATATGGTGTGGATTTTTTTTTATGCTTCTACAGAACATAGTAGCGTTATCTTCCTCCTCTGCTAATGGGTTGGCTTCTTCCTGTAATTACCATATTTCTAGAATAGGGGTAATTTTTTACATTTTGTATTATTATAAAAATTATGATTATAATTTATTAATATGTCCATGTTATATTATGACTATTACTATTATTATTTTATAGGTTGGACAATTTAGATTAGACATGACTCTAGTGGACTTAACCAACTTGACATGACAACTTAAATAATTAGTTAGACTAGTTATAGGTGAACCTAAATGAACCCAACTAGACTTGACATGGCATGTAGAGCCCAACATTGGACTAGGCCCAATTAAACTCAAACCTTTAGTTAATTTGGATAGTTAGATTAATTTTTATTAGTTTAAAAGCTTCCTAATATAGACCTCCTAATTATTTACCTACATGACAACTAGTAGGGGCATTTTGGACTTTACATGGTTGCTTGGGGGAGGGGCAAGGGGCCGACCACCTATAGGAGGGGGTTCTCTCTCTCCTCTTCATTTTTATTCTAATTATAGATTCCCAATTGTGTTCTTCCCCAATTCATTCATCCCTCCATAAAATTTATACTAATCCACTCTCATTCTCTTTTAATTTCATCATCTAAGAAGTATTGGAGCTTGGATTGCAAGGAGCACTTGCAGAAGAATAAATTGACAAGGAGATTTTGTCCTAATTGTGTCTATTTAGCATTTTATTGGGAATCCATCTCCTAAAAGATAAATTTTGAACCCCCTCTATAATTTAGACTCTAATTCGTGCATTTAACCATTATAAATCCTTCTTTGGGTTAGGGCTACCCATAGGAACAAAAACTAGGCTCATTGGACCTCTATTATGAATTCTACGTGGTAATTTGTGCCCATTTTAGGAGAATTTTGAGATTGATACATCAAGTATGGGTCATGAGACCAATTAGATCTAATTAGACTTAGATCGGGGTTGTGGTACTAGATACGTATCCATAATTGGATACGAGTAGAGCGTATCATGGCATTTTGCGATATAATGGATTCCTCTTATAACTAGTTATAATAGTTATTATTATATGTTATTTATATGAGGGAATGTGTAATATATAGATTTAGGGATTTTGATGTTTCCATTGGGTGTGTATCATAAAGTTTCATATTTATAGCATATCAAATATTTGATTTAATGCTAGTGTGTATGTGTGTTATATGTATATAGGTATATGACATAATTATGTGTATATATCTATATACTGATGATATATAATTGGGGAGTTTGTGTTGTGTGAGGGGAGAAGTCAAGGTATATATCAATATTACAGTTGTGTGTGTATGTGTGTTTGGGAGTATCACTCAAGTAGAGTAGTAGAGGGGCACACTTGTGCAAGCCAATATTAGGTAATTCCAGTCAGTGTTGAGCTGGGAGCTCGAGTAGCTAGCTTGAAGAGTAGTGGTCCGTATTTCGGTATTGGGAACTCATTACTAGGTCAGGATACAAACTAGTCGGTACAAGAGGAGTGCAGTACCATCTGGGTACAATAGGGAGCATAAAGTTGTTGCTAAAGCTATGTTGCTAGAACAAAATCATTGAACAAATGGGTAGCACTACAATTATTAAGGATTGTTGAGCAACTGAATGTGAGAGTCAAACATATGCAGAGAAGAGGTATTCCCATGTTGCAATGAGGGCATGGGTTAAGCCTGTGTGAGGAGTGTGCATGTATCAGACATCTAAGTGATTGAAGTATCGGGTAGGTGAGTAGGATGCTTATGTATAGGTGATCAAGAATTAGGGAAAATGGGGAGATTTGCTGCCATTTGGTAGTTAAAGAGCACTTGTGTGTGTGCAAATCTAAGTGAGCAATGCATGAGGGTCACTACACAGGCAGTGTGCAAGGAATGCTCAAGTGAGTTGGGTTGATACTCGAGTATCATTAGGTGTTTAGCTATGAATGTAAGAGTAAGGGTGTTAACATCGGAGTGTAGGGTATAAAAGGGCTAGATTTTAGACCTGGAGGAAAATAACAATACATGTGTTCTAGGGTAAGGGGGATCATTTGTAGGAAGTTGTATAGTTAAGGGTCATGTAAAGCACTAAGGTATGGAAGAGTTGGGGGTATTATGAACCATAATGTGCATAATTATATAGTGCACTGTAGTGAACATAGAGGCTTAGGTAGTAGGGGCAGTCGAGTAGAGGTGCATCAGCAGCATCAAATGCTGCTATAGATAGCAACAACAACTGCAAAGTATTGGTGAGTGAGAAAGAGATACTTGTGTGGATGCAAGGAACTGAGAGTACCAAGTGTAGTGTCCAGAGGCTAGTTTCAAGTGCATAGGTTTATATATGGAAAATTTTAGAGTGTATCCATATGATCAGTAAGTGTGTTTGTATCTATATGAAGAAATATTTCAAATGTAGGTATTCATGAGTATACATGGGGATTGAAGTAGTGTATAGCTAAGTCAGCTATATATAGGTTAGTAGATTTAAGTGATGTAGATAGTGATATCAAGATTCTAGAATACTAGAGTAGGGGTAAGGTATGGTAGATTGGGTGAAGGGTTTCAGGTATGTGTAGAGTGTTAGACTATATCAGTGTAAATTAACTTACCAAATTAGATGAGGAGATAATTAGTATCATGTGAAGCATTGGTCTAATATCTTAAGTTTAGTATTAAGATAATAATCCTATGGTAAGTTTTAAAGGATTAAGGTAATATAAGTATAGATATTAAGTATTGTTAAGATAGATATAACTCATAGTTAAAAACTAATTTACCTTGATAGCTACCCTAAAAGCTAGTTTTGATCCTAGAAAACTAGATAACACCTAGTTTGACTTAGTCCGATCGACTTAGAACATCATATTTAGTGCATTTATGGCTCAATTATCATTGTTTACATCCCATTGATATGATATTCATATATAGGGTTATGGGACACTAGCTCGGACACCGAGTTACATCTTTTGCATAGGATAAGAGGTGAGTACATTCTCTAATAGTTTTTATTATTTGATAATTACTATAATGCAAGTATTTAGAAATGTATTACTTGATTCCTGACACGTTGCTACATAGATTAGTATAGACATGGATCTTCAGTCATGAGATATTATTTATTGTTTTATTATTTTTTGTATTCTCGTATGGTTTAGACAATATTTAACACTAGAAAATATTTAATATTAGACAATGTTCATTGAGTATCTTGTATTATAACATGTCATGGTTGGATCCATTATACTAGTCGGGAAAATAGAAAGTGCTAGCGAGGTATGTGATCAAAGACGAGACAATGTTCAATGTTTAAGTTAGACAATGTTTATCCAACGTTTAAGTAGATAATATTTAATCCAAGCCGACACATATCTAACTAGTATTTCAAACACTTAGTGTAGTTACAGTTCTTTACTATATTCTATTTTATTCTCTTTATTATAATTTATTTTGGTCAGTTTATACCATATTTCTCTAGTTTATCTGTCTCTTCTACCATACTATGAAATTGTTCATTGTTTCTCGTCTTGTATTACATTCGCTATTTCTTTTTATAGTCATTATTAATTAATTGGAACTGTTATTGGGTTATACTTTACTCTAATTCTGACTGGATATATTTTTTAGATGATTGGTCAGAGGAGATATGTTCCATCTTGTACGGGCCACAAGATGGTGAGCCAACTGAGGGTTTAGTGCAAGCTACTGAGGCAACTTAGATTTTTATTAGTATATTGTATATATTTCATATTAGACATTGGCATGTGTATATATTATTTGAGATTTGTGTTGTCGCTATACTAATAGTCTTGGATGAATTGTATTATGACTTTGTGACTCTTTCTTCTATTTCATATTTTGTATTTATCTTTCTTTAGTTTTATATTATAATTGAGTATTGATTATAATAATACCATTATATTATCCTCTAATTGGAGATAAGAAATCTTTGACAGCTACCATTATATATAGTGTGTGACATATTTAGATAGTATTGTTGACCTAGACATCGTTCTGCCATCGATGCTGTGGCGTAGGCTAGACGTACCCATGTATTCGTGCCCCTACATCGTATACAGGTTATGACACATTTTTGTGGCAGCCCATGCAGGTCTGGCTTCAAAATTAATACAATTTATGGTAGTACAACAGCTTAGTTGTACTACTACGAGCCTACGATATGATAGGATATAGGATACTAGGATGAGAGATAATACTCAATCACAATTAGGAAATAATTCCAATCAATTAATTCTTGCAAACATATTAATTCTGAGTATTGCTTCCTTTGCATATATTGTCCTCCTTTGATGATATCGTATATTGTGTCTTATTGATTCTTTGTTTGATCTGTCTTTACGATATCGCCAAAGACTAGATCGCAATGCTCTGGTATATTTTTTGCGAGGTCGATGACTTCTTCATCTCCGGTATGAGCAGCAGTAGCTACTGCTACATCTCCAGCTCAGAGGGTTGCTTCAGTCGTCCAGGTGAGGATTTCAACAACAGCTTTTGTGGGTGCTCTACCACCAGTTCTGAGGGCCTTCCAGCAGTCACGAAGGACCTTCCACCGCCATAACCCATGCCAGCAGACATGATGCAGATGGTTGCCATGTTCTAGTAGATGATGGCAGCGCTAGTAGAGGTAGACAAATATTTTACGTCAGGGTATCGAGAGTGCTTACCAGTTAGCACTAGCATCTATGGAGAAGGTACCGTTTGTCTAGCCGTATATTGTACCATTATTAATTTTAAGATGATGTGGCCCAAGGACTTCAAGGGTATAAAGTGAATCTTGTATACCGAAGATTGGATCGAGGACATTGAGAGAAACTTATGATTGGCATAGATCCTTGAGAGCCTACGGATAGAGGCGACTGGTAGCCATATATTTGACATAGAACTGACGTGGTTTTACATCGATCCGAGGATTGCGGTGCCAGGATAAACTTGGGGAGGTTTCAAAGAGATCTTTAATGAGAAGTTCTTTCCGGATGTGGCTTAGAGTGCCTTGGAGAGCCAGTTTTAGGATCTCATCCAAGGGAGTATGATGGTGGATGAGTACGCCGTAAAGTTCTGCAGATTAGACAGGTTTATGGAGGGGCAGAATCCCCTAGGAAGAGCTAGGAAATTTTGAAAGGGTTTTATCTGGGAGATCAAATCCCATACGAGGGGTCACCGTACTGCTACATTCGAAGAGATATTGATGGATGCACAGAGGGCGAAGGATGACTTGGAGCTCACATCCAAGAGGATGAGAGATGTATCAGGAGGAGTTAGCAGTAGTGCGGGTCCAGCTAAGTGATCCTATTTCCAGCAGCCGGGAGCATATCAGTATCAACAGTTTTTTGTGCCAATTAGGGCACTAGCTCAGTAGACACATCAGTTTCAAGTCCAGTTCATCAGATGCCACAACAGCCTCAGAATCAGGCCTATCATACTTTTTCTTATGCTTATTGTAGGAGATAAGGGTATGATTGGAAGAACTGTCTAAAGAGGCTCAGATTATGTTTGTACTACGGTTCCCATGATTATCAGGTAAGAGAGTGTTCCAATAACCCGTATGGTCCAGATCGTGGTGTAGTTCTACATCAGATAGGTGGAATTAGGCCGCTTGTGGCACCACTGATTGCTTAACACCCACGGAGGGTGCTACCCCAGCAGAGCAGAGCATTTGCGTTGACGGTTGATGAGGCCGACCCTACATGTGATAGGTTAGCATATTTTGTTTGTTCTGTTCATTTTCTTTCCATCTGTTATTTTGTGTGCTTCATTAGTTTCTTATAGATTGCTTTGTGTTATAGTATATTTAGTAAAATACCCTGATAGAGACTACGGTACCATGATGGACAGAGACCAAAACAATGCATATGACCATAATTAGTGATTCCTTTTATAATTGCATGCTTGTATAATTTTAGACGGATTGGGGGTTGGTCCTAGACGAGATATAATTATCTTTAAATTTTGAGGAATTTTTTCTATGGATGGTAGACTTGTAACTACCACATTTCTAGAATAGAGATAATTTTTGTAATTTTAATTTATTATAAATATTATGATTATAAATTATTAATATGTGCATGTTATACTGTGACTATTATTATTAGCATTTTATAGGTTGGAATATTTAGATTAGACATGACTCTAGTGGACCTAACAAACTTGATATGACAACTTAAATAATTAGTTAGACTAGCTGTAAGTGAACCTAAATGAACCTAACTAGACTTGACATGACACATAGAGCCCAACATTGGACAAAGCCCAATTAGACTCATTTCTTTAGTTAATTTGGCGAGTTAGATTGATTTTTATTAGTTTAGAAGCTTCCTAATATAGTACTCCTAATTATTTACATAATGACAACTAGTGGGGGCATTTTGAACTTTGTATGGTTGCTTGGGAGAGGGGCAAGGGGCTGGCCACCTATAGGAGGGGGTTCCCTCTCTCTTTTCTCTTTATTTTTATTCTAATTATAGATCCTCAATGTTCTTCCCTAATTTATTCATCCCTCCACAAAATTTATACCAATCCACTCTTATTCTTTTTCAATTTCATTATCTAAGAATCATTGGAGCTTGGATTGCAAGGAGCACTTGTAGAAGGAGAAATTGATAAGAAGATTGTGTCCTAATTATGTCCATTGAGCATTTTATTGGGAATCCATCTTCCAATAGGTAAATTCTAAATCCCTTCTATAATTTAGAATTTAATTCAGGCATTTAACCATTAGAAATCCTTCATTGGCATAGGGCTACCCATATAAACAAGAACTAGGCTCATTGGACCTCTATTATAAATTTTATATGGTAATTTGTGCCCATTTTGGGAGAATTTTGGGATTAATACATCAAATATGGATCATGAGACCAATTATATCTAATTAGACTTAGATCGAGATTGTGAGACTGGATACGTATCTATAGTTGGACACGAGTAGAGAGTATCATAGTATTTTGCGATACAATGTGATATAGAATTTATTTTGGGTGATTTGTTAAAATTCTCTTCAATTTCTATTGTAACAAGTTATAATAGTTATTATTATATGTTCTTGATATGAGGGAATGGGTAATATGGAGATTTAAGAGTTTTGATATTTTTATTGGGTGCGTATCATAGAGTATCATATTTATAGCATGTCAAATATTTGATTTAATGCTGGTGTGTGTGTTTGGATGTGTGTGTGTTATATGTATATCGGTATATGACATAATTATGTGTATATATATCTATATAGTGATGATATGTAATTAGGGAGTTTGTGTTGTGTGTGGGGAGAAGTTGAGGTGTGTATTAATATGACAGTTATGTGTGTGTGTGTTTGGGAATATCACTCAAGTAGAGTGGTAAAGGGGCACACTTGTGCAGGCCAATAGTAGGTAATTCCAGTCAGTATGTAGCTGGAAGCTCAAGTAGCTAGCTTAAAGAGTAGTGGTCTGCATTTCTGTGTTGGGAACTAGTTACTAGGTAAGGATAAAAACTGGTCTGCATAAGAGGAGTGTAGTGTCATCTGGGCATAACAGGAAGCATGAAGTTCTTTCTCATACTGTGTTGCTAGAAAAGAATATTGAAGAAATGGGTAGCACTGTAATTGTTAAGGATTTTTGAGCAAATAAATGTGAGAGGTCAAACCTGTGTAGAGAAGAGGTATTCCCAGGTTGCAATGAGGGCATGGGTTTAGCCTTTATGAGGAGTGTGCAAGTATCAGACATATAAGTGATTAAAGTATCGGATAGGGGGTAGGAGGCTTTGGTACAGGTGATCAACAGTTAGGAAAAATAGGGTAATTTGCTGCCAATTGGTAGTTAAAGTGCACTTGTGTGTGTGTGTGCAAATCTAAGTGAGCAATGCAGGAGGGTCACTGCACAGGCAGTGTGAAAGGAATGCTCAAGTAAGTTGGGTTGATACTCGAGTGTCAGTAGGTATTTAGCTATAAATATATAAGTGAGGGAGTTAACATCGGAGTGTAGGGTATAAAGGGGATGGATTTCAGACCTGAGGGCAAATAAAAATACATGTGTTCTAGGGTAAGGGGGATCATTTGTAGAAAGTTATACAGTTTAGGGTCATGTAGAGCAGTAAGGTATGAGGGAGTTGGGGGTATCATGAACCACAATATGCATAATTATATGGTGCACTGCAGTGAACATAGAGACTTAGGTAGTAGGGGCAGTCGAGTAGAGGTGCATCAGCAGCAGAAAATGCTGCTATAGATAACAACAACAACTGCAAAGTATTGGTGAGTGAGAAAGAGATACTTGTGTTGATATAAGAAACTGAGAGTACCAAGTGTAGTGTCCAGAGGTTAGTGTCAAGTTCATAGGTCTGTATGTGGACAGTTTTAGAGTGAATCCATATGATCTTTATGTGTATTTGTATCTATGTGAGGGGATGTTTTAAATGTAGGTATTCATGAGTTTCCATGGGGATTGAAGTAATGTATAGCTAAGTCAGCTATGTATAGGTTAGTAGATTTCAAGTTATGCATGTAGTGATATCAATATACTGGAATAATAGAGTAGAGGTAAGGTATGGTAGATTCGTTGAAGGGTTTCAGGTCTGCATAGAGTATTAGACTGTATCAGTGTAAATTAACCTACAAGATTAGATGAGGAGATAATTAGTATCATGTGAAGCATTGGTTTAGTATTAAGATACTAATCCTAAGGTAAGTGCTAAAGGATTAAGGTAATATAAATATAAATATTAAGTATTGTTAAGATATATATATCTTATAGTTAATAACTAGTTTACCTTGATAACCACTATAGAAGCTAGTTTTGGACCTAGAAATCTAGATAACACCTAGTTTGACTTAGTCTGACCTAGTCTCGACCTAGAATATTATATTTAGTGCATTTATGGCTCAATTATTATTCTCTACATCCCATTGACATGATATTCATATATAGGGTTATGAGACACCAACTCAGATACCCTAGTTATATCTTTTGCTTAGGACCAGAGGCGTATATTCTTTGATAGTTTCTATTATTTGATAATTATTATAATTCAAGTATTTAGAAATATATTACTTATTCCTGGCACAGTATAAACATAGATCTTTAGTGATGAGATATTATTTATTTTTTATTGTTTCTCGTGTTCTTGTATGGTTTAGACAATGTTTAACACTAGACAATATTTAATATTAGACAATGTTTATTGAGTATCTTGTATTATAACATGTCATGGTTGGATCCATTGTACTAGTCGGATAAATGGGAAGTGCTAGCGAGGTATGTGATCAAAGCCTAGACAATGTTTAATGTTCAATGTTTAAGTTAGACAATATTTATCCAACGTTTAAGTAGACAATATTTAATCCAAGATGATTACATATCTAACTAGTATTTCCAACACTTAGTGTAGTAACAGTTCTTCACCATATTCTATTTTATTGTCTTTGTTCTAATTCATTGTGATCAGTTGCTCTAATTTATTTGTCTCTTCTACCATACTATGATATTGTTCATTATTTCTTGTCTTGTATTATATTCTCGATTTCTGTTTATATTCATTATAATTAATTCGAACTGCTATTGGGTTGTACTTCGCTCCAATTCTGACTAGATATATTTTTTATATGATTGGTTAGAGGAGATATATCCCACCTTTTATGGGCCATAAGATGGCGAGCCGATAGTGGGTTTAGTGCCAGCTACTAAGATGACTTAGATTTTTATTAGTATATTGTATATAATTCATTTTAGATATTGGCATGTGTATATATTATTTGAGATTTGTGTTGTATCTATACTATTAGTCTTGGATGTATTGTATTGTGACTTTGTGACTCTTTTTTCTATTCTATATCGTGTCTTTATATTCTTTTAATTATATATTATGATTGAGTATTGATTATAATAATACCTTTATATTGTCCTCCAATTGGTGTTGAGAAATCCTTGACAGATACTATTATATATATACTGTGTGAGATATTTAAATAGTATTGTTGACCTAGACAGTGTTCTATCGCGATGCTACAGCGTAGGCTGGACGTACCTACGTAGTTGTGCCCCTACACCGGGTATGGGTCGTGACACCTCCACTTCAACCTCGACAACAGCTCCTTCTGTAAGCCTGAAACTATCTCTCAAATAAAAATCTCGGTAAAATATTGACCAAGCAAAAAAGTTGTTATAAGAATATATGATGCACAAGGTACCATCAACAGAGGGCAAAATAAATTTTGAAGGATCTAAGGCAACAATAGGGGGTGAATATAGTTCGTATCACTAATTACCAAATAAAAGTAGGAATGTAACTAAGTTAATTTCCAACTACAAATTATGCAAGCAATAAAATAAGTAAGCAAAAAAAAATGATGCTTGTAAGTAAGTATAGTAAGTAAGATCAACCAGATGACACCAAGATTTTATACTGATTTTTCTCTGAGAGGACTAGTCCAGTCCCGAGAACTCTTGCTTGGAGTTGAATCCACTATCAAGTGAAACCCAAGCTTTGATCCAAAGAATTGTAACTTCTTATAACTTGTGCTTTTATCTGAAGAGCACGCTGATTTCACACTTATTGAAAGGAAGGCAATCTTGAAATTTTCTAAGCTTTATACAACTTGAACAACTTCTAATTGACTCAAACTTGGCACTTAGAAAGCTCAGAAGTTGTTGCTTTCAAGATGAAGAAGACGATTGCTCAGATAGAGATATAAAAGTGAACGAATTAATTGATGATTGAATTGAATGATAATTGAATAAAATAAAAATAGAGAAATATGGAGCTTTATTTATAGGGTGCTGGAGAACCCGAGTTCGGGCAGAGTTCGGTCCCCAATGTTCATAAATTTTAACATTAAGCTCCTGGTCAAGTGGAAGACCAAGTTTTTAGGGATGACCAAATCAGGCTACCTAAGTTCGTTCTTAGAACGAGTTCGTTTTGATGTTGTCCAAAATGTTGCGGTAAATTTTTTCGGTTGGTTGGACTTTGGTCATTGAGTATGGATTTGGGTTTTAGGCTATTCAAATTGGACCGAGTTATGTGGAAATTATTGAGTCTCTATTTGCTAAGTAGGACTCAATGTACATAATTTCCTAGACTCAAATAAAATAAAAATAAAGACTCAAAATAACTGTCTTGAATCCAAGTAGTTGTTTAACTTCAGCGATGTAACAGTGATGTAGCGATCTTTAGTTTGTGTGCCATATTGAGTCATACCAGATTATTTTTAGTCGATTATTAAATTAGGTTGGATGTGACCAATTTGAGCCAACAATCTCCCCTATTTTTATAATTTACAAACAATGATCGATACACCAATATTTATACCTTGGCATAGTTGAAATTTGGATGCTTGGAATTTGTTTGAAGGCTCCCCCGCAATACGCTATTTTGCGGTATTATGTGATATTATCATTTCTCCCCTTTTATCATTTGCTCAAAATAATCTCCTCCTCCATAAAATCATAGAGTAGCATTATTAAAAAAGATAGCGACAAGGGTAAGGATATACAATAACACAAGTACAAAAATTTCAATATAAACTACATAACCATAACCAAATGCAATAGAACCATAAAGTTAAAGTCTTTATAAGCATAAAAATATGAAAGTCAACTACATAACTATAAACTAAAGAGTGCATCACAAAGTAAAATACACAAGGTAGAACATCATAAAGTCATAAAGTGCATAACTGAACTAAATAAGCTAGAAACATTAATACAAAGCATACTAAACTAAAACTAATCCTAGATAGGATCATCTCCAGAAGAAGGGTCATCAGCTGAACGAGAAGGATCATAATAGGCTGCTGCAGGGTCGAAGTACCGTTGGATGGAAATATTGTCAATATGATATCCAACACGATCAGGATGACGAACCATGGGTATAGGACCACCATCAGAAGGAGCAAATTCTATACTCCACTGAATGTGAGACAATGTGTTCCTAATAGCATGGTCATGTAGAGTGGTACGATAGTCAATCTCCCTGAAATGAGCATCCTCTATACGCCGATGATCGTCACCTATATGAAAATGATCTCGAAGCAAGGCCTAAATAGAAGCTAAGGTGGCTGGTAGATCAGCTGGAGGCTGTGGATCATCTGCTAGAATAGTAGGTGGAGGTGGAGGTACAGTCTGACGGGCTTTGGATAACAAATGAGGGGCATATATGAAGAGACAATCTGCTAGAGAAATGTCGAAGGTATAAAAAATCAAAGGCAAATACATCGAATACAAAAGATTACGTCCTTTCTTCTTTGCACGAATTATGATGTCCATCACCGGACGTGGAAAATTGAATGAAATAATGTAATGAAGGTGATAAAGATCATTGATTTTTAATTATATAATTTCATCAGAAGAGCCCGTCTTTTGCAGAATAGCAATAAAAATAAGACGGTACAGTTCATAGAATTTTTGGTTCAGGTGTCTAGCACAAAGTGTACCATGAGGACAATGATACGGATTACACATTAATTTCTTGAAACTATCCAGTGTGTCATCGATATATTTGAATTCACGTGCATCGCCTAAGGCATCTCCATATGGAGATGGGAGTTGTAGAATCTCTGCCAAGTCTTTGTCATTAAATTCAATATGCAAACCACAAACACGTGAATAAATCTTCTTGGAATCGTGCGTGAGATTGCAATAAAATAACCTAATCGCATTAAGGTAAATGCAATTTTGGATGAAAACAAGTTCATCCAAGCACAAATCCCTAAAGTAAGGCAAGAACTCATCAAATATAGTAAAGTTAATTAGATTGCCAACACAAATATTTCTAGCACAAAAATCATCAAACCATGAGCATCTAAAGAAATGAAGATTTCTATCAAAATCTCCCTCATTAGGTAGAGATGGGTTAAATAAAGAGTTTTGAATCTCTTCAGTTGGAGGATTTTAGGAGGAGGCTTCATCAGCTCTTCTCTTCTTTCTTGAACTTTGTTTAGGCCATGAAGAAAAAAGAGAAAGATAGAATTATACCTCAAAATAGATAGATTTATGGAAGAGATCCACAAAATAGATCAAAAATTTGAATTGGAGCACAAAAATCCTTTAGAATGATGATTTAGGGGCTAAGGTTTGGAGTTCTAGGGTTAGAAAGGAGGAAGAAGATGAAGGGGGTTTAATTTTTGGGTAAAGTAGTAAAAAGAGGCTGGTGAGCTGGTAAAAATAAGTTATCATGAGTCAAAGATCGAACGACTAGGATTGTTCCTCGATTCTGGAAACACAAGGACCGAGTTTGGTCTTTTGGGGTTCTAGAACTCAATTTGCAGAGATACAAGAAAAGATACAAAGAGTAAAGAATAAAAATATTTGTCCCAGAATAATGGATTTTTTAGAAGTAATATTTCTTGATAATTGAAATTTTCATAAAGTTCTATAACGAATCAATAATCTTCCATGTTTTTATTATCTTGGATTAGCTGTAGGTACCGGATCCCATCTAGCGGTTGTCTGAAGACTCTTAAATATTGTGTCACTTAAGGCTATTTATGCCTCTTTGACAGAAGGGCCCTTTCGGCTTGTTCCCAAAGTAACTTTAACTTATAAATGTTGATTTAAAAAAGTACTGGAGGCAACTTTTATTATCAAACAATATTGACATCTAAAATCCCTAATACTCGACTAATAAAATTAAAATATTGCTAGTGGTTTAGTAAAGATGTTTGCGAGTTGATATTCAGTGTCAACAAATTCTAAACAGATATCTCTGTGTTATTGGTAATCACATAAAAAATGATGATATATCTCTATGTGTTTAGTGCGTGAGTGAAATATCAGGTTCTTTGTCAATTTAATGGTTCTTGTGTTATCACAGTAAATGGAAATATTTTTGTAGCATAGATTATAGTTTATTTCATCTACAAAATCTATGCACAACAACGTCCTGCTGCGATATACTTCGTTTTAGTAGTTGATAATGTGTCAAAGTTTTATTTCTTACTAAACCAAGAGACTAAAGTTTTTCCTAAGAAATGACAAATGCCACTGGTAATTTTTTGATCAACTTTGCATCCAGCAATATTAATATTTGAGTAACCGATCAGGTCAAGAGATGTTGTTTTAGGATACCATAAGCCTACCGAAGAAGTGTCTTTAAGGTATCAAAAGATGTGCTTAACTGCACACAAATGTGATTTCTTAGGGTAATCTTAAAATCTAGCACAAAAAAAAATACTAAACATGATATCAGGGTGACTAGCAGTTAAATATAATAAACTACCAATCATACCTTGATACTTATGTTGGTCAATCGATTTGTCGCTCTCATCCTAGTCAAGTTTAGTTGAAGTAGCCATTGGAGTGCCGATAGGTTTTATATTGTTAAGATTGAACTTTTTCAGCAATTCCTTTATGAACTTAGCTTGATTGATGAAGATTTTCTGTGAACCATTCTTAATTTATAATCTAAGGAAGAAGTTATGTTCTCCTATCATTCTCATCTTGAATTCACTCTGAAGACACTTAACAAACTCTTTGCAAAGTAATTCATTAGTAGAACCAAATATGATATCATTATCATAATTTTGCACTAACAAAATTGTGTCATTTTATGATTTTAGAAAGATTATTGTTTCAACTTTCCCTTTTAAAAAACTATTTTCTAGTAAGAAGGAACTGAGGCGATCATACCAAGCATGTGGGGCTTGTTTGAGTCCATATAGAGCCTTATGTAACTTGAAAACATGATTTAGAAATTTAAAATCTTCAAAACCAGGGGGTTCAGCTTCAAAAACTTATTCTTTTATAAAACCATTTAGAAAAGCCCTTTTAACATCCATTTAAAATAATTTAAAATTATGAAAATATGCAAAAGCACAAAGCATTCAAATAGACTCAAGTCTCACAACAGGAGAATATGTCTCATCATAATCAATGTCATATTCTTGATTATAGTTTTGAGCTACTAGACGTGCTTTGTTACGTGTGACTTATCCATCCTCATTAAGTTTATTTTGGAATACCCACTTGGTGATAATTATCGAAGAACTATTAGGTCTAGGAACTAATTACCAAACTTGGGTTCTCTCGAATTGGTTTAATTTCTCTTGCATTGCCAAAATCTAAAACTCATCAGTAAAAGCTTCTACAATATTTTTAGGTTCTATTTGAGAAATAAATTCTATATTTGCAATAATATCTCTAGTTGAAGAACGAGTTCTTATACCTTTTGATACACCACCTATTACCAAGTCTTTTGGATGATTAACCATGGACCTCATCTTCTTTGGCAGACTTTCCAGATAGCTTGTACCAGTTTTAGTATTGGTGGGTGCTTTTTTGGTTGTTATGCCAACATCTTCATCTTCATTGTCACTTGGTAACTGACTATTAAGCTCATCAAAATTAACTTTAATAGATTTCTCAGCAAACATAGATTTTTTGTTAAAGATTCTATAACCTTTACTTTTAGCAGCATATCCAAGAAGTATACCTTCATCAGCTTTAAAGTCAAATTTACCTAAGTTATCTTTGGTATTCAGAATAAAATATCTACATCCAAAAACTTTAAAATATTAAATATTAGGAGTTCTACCAGACCAAAGCTCAAATAGGGCCTTCTTCGATATAGTTCGAATTAGAACCCTATTCAATACATAGCACGATGTATTGACAACTTCTGCCCAAACATATTTTAGAAGGCTAAACTGATTTAGCATGACTATGGCCATATCACCGAGATTACTATTCTTACGTTTTGCAACACCATTTTATTGAGGAGTCCTATAGAAAGAGAATTCATGAGAATAACCATTTGAATCACAAAAAGTTTTACAGTCAGTATTTTCGAATTTGCTACCATGATCATTTCAGATACGAGTAATTATGTAGCCTTTTACATTTTGAACATTTTTACAGAATAAAACAAATTCAAAAAATATTACTTTTATTTGCAAGAAAATAAACCCATGTATATCTAGAATAATCATCAACAATTATATATACATATAGCTTTCCACCAAGACTAACGATTTGGTTAGGTCCAAATAAATCCATGTGCAGTAATTGAAGAGGTCTAGAGGTAATTACAATATTTTTAGATTTAAAAGAAGATTTGGTTGCCTTGTTCTTTTTACATTAAAAAAAACCATATCTTTCTTGAATGTTATATCTGGCACGCCTCTTACCAATTTCTTTGATGATAATCTTTCAATTTTGTCCATGTTGGCATATCCTAGACACATATGCCATAGTCTACTCTCATCATTGTTAGCATATAGGCATCTACCTGCATTATTAGAATCTTCTAACAAATAGCAAATGTAAATATTATCTTCCCTAGTACATTCAAAAATAATGTTTCCAGATGGTCTCTCATAGATAGAAGATTTATCTTTCACAAAATTAATATCATAACCATGGTCAGCCAAATGACTGATGCTGAGCAGATTATATTTTAATTCAGTTTTTAGACACACATCTTTTATTATAGGATAGGAAGAAGTACCAATATTACCGTTACCTATGATATATCCTTTTAGATTGTTACCGAATGAGACGTATCCTTCTTTCTTCATCGATAGCATTACAAATAGAGATGCATCATAGGTCATGTGTCGTAAGCAACCACTATTGAGAATCCACTTACTTTTAGAATGCAAAGATCAGCCCACCTACAACAAAAGTAAATGTGACATTTGGTATCCATTTCTTTTGGGGTCCTAAAATATTAGCTTTTGGTATTCTGTAATCCCCCTGATTTTCAAAAAAATTATAATTTGGACATTTCACAATTTTTTGGAATTTTTTGTAATTTTTAGCAATTAAAACAAAGATATTTCAATTTTGATAGATTTTTAAATGATAAATAATAATATTAAAATATTATAAAAATAATATTTTATGGTGTAAAATGAAAAACTGGACCTAGGGTAATTTTCCGAGAATTTATTGGACCTCGAAAGTATTTTTAAAGCCCTAAAAAACTTTTTATTAATTAAACCAAATTGAACCCTAATTAAACCGGGTTTATTTTACATTAAACCAAACCCAACCCAATTTAAACCGAACCAGCCCAACCCCCTTAGCGGGTCGGATCCGGGTCAGACCTGACCCGCTAGACCCAAACCCGACCCGTTAAACCCATCCTCTCCCTAACGCCTAGACCCGACTGCTCAGCTCCGCCGGCCACCACCGCTCGCTCGCCTCCCTGCGTCGCCACCGCTCCCGCTACATCCGACCCCTCCGCTCCGGCTTTTCCTCACCGGACGACCATCAGCCTCCCTCCACCCCTATATAAACCCTAGCTCCGGCCGCCCCCAGCCCCTAGCCACCTTCTTCTCCGGCGACTTTTCCCCCTGAAACCCCTCTCTGCCTTCACCCGGAACCCTAGCCCTAAGCCAGGACACAGGACACAGGAACTGTGTCGAGATGACACAAGGACACGAGAATTCGCAGTTTCCCGGAGCACAGTTCAGGTACTCATAACTTTCTCCTCGCTGCCCCGTTTTCAATTCCGTCAGTTGCATCGCGTAGCCTGCATGACCCCCTCGGTGCCCATGTAAACCGCTGGGTGCATCGCATCCTGTGGTGATCGTGAACCGCGATCCAAAAACAGGAAAACCAACGCTATGTTTCACCCCGGAACTGAGTACGCCCCGCCAAACGGGACGACTTGGTCGCGTGCGGTCTTCACAGATACGTGCGTGTCATTGATACGGACGTGCGGGATTTCACAGAAGCTGATTCGGATGTGCGTGCACACCGGAATCAATACGTATCCGCGGACACCTTCCCGTATCTGACCTTTCTGAATCTTACTATAACTTAGTGTCTACACGTCGGATCGAGACGAAACTTGCGCCATCGGACTCGTAGCAATACGCTGGTCCTATGAGCCAAGTTTGGTACGATTCTGAGAACGTTGACAAAATCGCGTGTCATGGGCCCCACAGCTCCACCCGACGGGCGATTTTGAGAACGACTCATCGGAATCTAATTCTGGAAGTTCTGTTGGGTTCGTATCATCGTTCCTGACCTGTTGACACTAAGTTGGACAGATTTGGAGACCTTTGACCCTGACGCATTTTTCGGTGCAAAGCGGCCTACATGTGGACCCCGCCTTGACCCGAAAATGTTATTTTTGCCCTTGTCTCCAAATTGGACTCAAGGACAGGCATTTCTAGTTAATTAATATTTTTTAAATCTAATGGTGATGTTTGTTTCAGCAACCGGAGTACTGCCTGCAAATCCTGCTACTGACAGAGCTACAATTGGAGCTGAAAACCCAGGCAAGTGTACCTTGCCAAAATTGCAGTATAATGTTTCATTTTGTTCTCATAATTTATTTTCTGTAACTAATGAGCATGCTTGACCTAGGACCGAGTGACTTTACTTAGCGTCCGATTAATAGTCGGGTGCCAACACTGTACGCAGAGTTGTGTAACGTCACCTAGAGATGGATATCGACACCCTTTATATTCTCGTACTTGCATTATCAAGTATGTTATACCCAGGACACCTGACACAAATCATGAGACAGAATCTTCCTGAAATATTCAAGGTGATTCTGTGTAGGTTTCAGGATCTATGACTTAGACATTATATTCCTAGATATTATATTCATAGACATTGTATGACTCACTGCATTAGATATGATCTCACGTGACATGGACATGAGATGTTATGGACATGAGACATGTGGTTACATTGGGTGGGGAGAGACACACAGGCTACAGGATGATTATATATATAAAAATCTATAGTAAACACATAGTAAAACTCATAGTATACTCCGCTACCGGCTCTCCGACACAGAGCTTGTAGTGGTATCAGCCTAAGTTATAGTGATGCTCTCAACTTGCATTTCACATAGATGGTTATATAGTTGACCCTATTGTTTTTATTCATTTCCTGCACTGTATTTATTTTGGCTTGAGCTTTCTTGTACCTTGCTATGTCCCCTGAGGACCTGGATCCGGATTATGTCCCCAGGTTTAGCAGACGAGGTTTATCCAGAGGTATATGGAACAGGAGCACTTCTCGAAACTGTACCAGTACCTGAGGACGAAGTGATCACTGAGGACTTCTCATGAACATCTGCTTCCCTATGCTCAGTTGTTATAACAATTAAACTCTTTATTTCCTGTTTATGAGAACAATTGTATCAGACTTTATATCGGATTGTTCCCCGATTTTTAATTACTTGTGTCTGGATGTTATTTATTTCTTTTGCTGATATTTCTATCTTTATTCTGTGGATGAGATTAGTAAACCCTGAACATTGTAATACAGCTTAAGTATGCCCCGATGGATCCATTAAATTGGGTTTGACCATCGGTACGTGCTGCTGGCCATTGTCACGTGTCCAGTCCCTCAATTTTTGGGACTGGGGCGTGACATAGTTTTTGTGGTGGCCCATGCAGGTCAACGACTAAATTGTTCGATTTCAACCTAGGGATCGAACAGGCGTGCAAATAAGAATAGGATAAGGTTTTAGGATCTCATCCACTTGCTTGAAAACGTTTTTGATATCTGTATCGTATTCGAATTAACTTTTGACTTGCATCTTGCCTTGAATCTTGTGCACCTCTTATATTTTATTTTTGATGCAGAGTAATGGATCCGAGAACCAGCGACGAGAATCCCTTGAATATACCACACGATGCTGTGGACACTTATGATGAAGGAGTGACACCCGAAGACCGAGGACAATCTTCTCAAGGCAATCAAGCAGCCCAGCAAAATTCAAGGTTCCGGCGTGATGACATTCCGCCGCCTCCGCAGTTCGTTCCACCGATGCCCATATTTCCACAAGGGCAACCTATAGACGGGCAGCAGATATTTTAAATGATCTACGCAATGATGTAAGCCCAACAACAAATTTATCAGGAGACTCAGCGCCACGAGACGGAGTACTTGAGGAGCAGCCTAGTAACCGCATTGGAGCAAGTGAACCCACAAGCTAGGCGACCAGCGACGGGATCTATCACTGATTTCCTTCAACTCAAGCCCCGTACCTTTTCGAGCAAAGAAGCACCAACTGAAGTTCATGAGTGGCTCACCAACATACAATACCAGTTGGAAGCAGCTGAACTTCCAAGAGATCATTGGATGACCGCCGTAAGAATGCAGTTGAAGGACAATGCTCATCACTGGTGGCTATCTGAAGAGACCAGGCTCGGACCAGACCGAGTCACTTGGGAAGAGTTCTCCAGACTCTTTCAGGAGATGTACATTCCAGCTATCGCTCGATCAGAACTTCGGGACAAGTTCAATCGCCTCACTCAGGATGCTATGACAGTGGAGGAGTACAACGCAGAATTTATTCGTCTAAGTCGCTTCGCCCCTACTTTGATCCCAACGGAAGAAGAGAAGGCTGAGAAATTCTTCGACGGACTAAACTTCGAGCTGCAGAGACTCATCGGATCTGTCGCACCTACCTCTTGCTGCAGCCCGACGCATGGAACGCGTCACCAGGAGAGACCAATTTGAAACGGTCTTCCATATCATCTAGAGCACCACAAGAAGAAGCTGTAAAGAGGCCTCATATACACCAGCCATCCAGAGCCTCTCCGCAGACATTACCTACATGTCAATACTGTGGCAAGGTAGGCCATGCTGAGAAGGACTGCAGATGCAAGTTGGGATTTTGCTTGATTTGCGGAACCAATCAACACTTAGCCAAGGATTGTCCTTATCATCGAGGAGGAGCAACAAGAGCAAACCAACAAGCTCTACCAGCACCAGGAGGGTATCAACTAAGGCTACCATTGGCACCACAAGCAGCACTCTTCCAACAAGCCCAGCAGCAGCAATAGAGGAATCCACCACCAGGACGCGGACAAGCCTTCGCGATGACCTTGGAAGATGCGCAGGACCATGGAGTAGCTAATGCGCGTAAGTTTTTATAGTTTTTTCCTTTCTAGTATTGCTATAGTTCATGCCTGCTGGTTTGTGACCCTAGACTTAACTTGAAAATTTTAACTTGCTGATAATAGATAATCTAGTGATCACCTAGTAATTTTAAACTTGCTAATTTAGTGATAACCTAAAATTGTTTTTAAAGAATAACTTAGAATGCTTTATTACTGTTAACCTAATATGTTTTATAATTGATAACCTAGTGATAGCCTAAATAATTTTGAACTTGCCAATAACTTAGAATGCTTATAATTGATAACCTGATAAGTTTTTAAAGGATAAAACTGGTTTTCTAAAACTGTAATTTTCTAAATTTCCTTCATTCAGGAAATTTTATAACTTTTAAATGCTTAGGGAAATAATTTTTCCTAGGTGCTCCTTGATTTTGATGTGCTTCGAACAATGTTTGCAACCGTGTCATCTCTGTTGACCGGTTATTCTTTGATTGCGAGGACGCAATTCTCTTAAGGATGCTAGATTGTAATCTCCCTGATTTTCAAAAAATTTATAATTTGGACATTTCACAATTTTCTGGAAATTTTCTATAATTTTTAGCAATTAAAACAAAGGTATTTTAATTTTGATGGATTTTTAAATGATAAATAATAATATTAAAATATTATGAAAATAATATTTTATGGTGTAAAATGAAAAACTGGACCTAGGGTAATTTTCCGGGAATTTATTGGACCTCGAAAGTATTTTTAAAGTCCTAAAAAACTTTTTATTAATTAAACCAAATTGAACCCTAATTAAACCGGGTTTATTTTACATTAAACCAAACCCAACCCAATTTAAACCGAACCGGCCCAACCCCCTTAGCGGGTCGGATCCGGGTCAGACCCGACCCGCTAGACCCAAACCCGACCCGTTAAACCCATCCTCTCCCTAACGCCTAGACCCGACTACCCAGCTTCGCCGGCCACCGCTGCCCGCTCGCCTCCCTGCGTTGCCTCCGCTCCCGCAATGTCCGACCCCTCCGCTCCGGCTTTCCCTCACCGGACGACCATCAGCCTCCCTCCACCCCTATATAAACCCTAGCTCCGGCCGCCCCCAGCCCCTAGACACCTTCTTCTCCGGCGACTTTTCCCCCTGAAACCCCTCTCTGCCTCCGCCCGGAACCCTAGCCCTAAGCCAGGACACAGGACACAGGAACTGTGTCGAGACGACACAAGGACACGAGAATTTACAGTTTCTCGGAGCCCTGTTCAGGTACTCATAACTTTCTCCTCGCTGCCCCGTTTTTAATTCCGTCAGTTGCATCGCGTAGCCTGCATGACCCCCTCGGTGCCCGTGCAAACCGCTCGTGTATCGCGTCCTGTGGTGATCGTGAACCGCGATCCAAAAACAGGAAAACCAACGCCATATTTTACCCCAAAACTGAGTACAACCCGATATAAAGTCTGATACAATTGTATTACAATGGTCGCGTGCGGTCTTCACAGATATGTGCGCGACGTTGATACGGACGTGCGAGATTTCGCAGAAGCTGATTCGGATGTGCGTGCACATAGGAATCAATGCGTATCCGCGGACACCATCCCGTATTCGACCTTTCTGAATCTCGCTGTAACTTAGTGTATATACGTCGGATTGAGACGAACTTGCGCCATCGGACTCGTAGCAATACGCTGGTCCTGTGAGCCAAGTTTGGTTCGATTCTGAGAACGTTGACAAAATTGCGTGTCATGGGCCCCACAGGCACCACCCGACGGGCGATTTTGAGAACGGCTCATCGGAATCCAATTCTGGAAGTTTCGTTGGGTTTGTATCATCGTTCCTGACCTGTTGACACTAAGTTGGATAGATTTGGAGACCTTTGACCCTGACACATTTTTCGGTGCAAAGCGGCCTATATGTGGACCCCGCCTTGACCCGAAAATATCATTTTTGCCCTTGTCTCCAAATTGGACTCAAGGACAGGCGTTTCTAGCTGATTAATATTTTTTGAATCTGATGGTGATGTTTGTTTCAGCAATCGGAGTACTGCCTGCAAATTCTGCTACTGACAGAGCTACAATTGGAGCTGAAAACCCAGGCAAGTGTACCTTGCCAGAATTGCAGTATAGTGTTTCATTTTGTTCTCTTAATTTATTTTCTGTGAATAATGAGCATGCTTGACCTAGGACCGAGTGACTTTACTTAGCGTCCGATTAATAGTCGGGTGCCAACATTGTACGCAGAGTTGTGTAACGTCACCTAGAGATGGATATCGACACCCTTTATATTTTCGTACTTGCATTATCAAGTATGTTATACCCAGGACACCTGACACAAATCATGAGACAGAATCTTCCTGAAATATTCAAGGTGATTCTGTGTAGGTTTCAGGATCTATGACTTAGACATTATATTCCTAGACATTATATTCATAGACATTGTATGACTCACTGCATTAGATATGATCTCACGTGACATGGACATGAGATGTTGTGGACATGAGACATGTGGTTACATTGGGTGGGGAGAGACACACAGGCTACCGGCTGATTATATATATATAAATCTATAGTAAACACATAGTAAAACTCATAGTATACTCCGCTACCGGCTCCCCGACACAGAGCTTGTAGTGGTATCAGCCTAAGTTCTAGTGATGCTCTCAACTTGCATTTCACATAGATGGTTATATAGTTGACCCTATTGTTTTTATTCATTTCCTACACTATATTTATTTTGGCTTGAGCTTTCTTGTACCTTGCTATGTCCCCTGAGGACCTGGATCCGGATTATGTCCCCAGGTTTAGCAGACGAGGTATATCCAGAGGTATATGGAACATGAGCACTTCTCGGAACAGTACCAGTACCTGAGGACTAAGTGATCGCTGAGGACTTCTCATGAACATCTGCTTCCCTATGCTCAGTTGTTATAACAATTAAACTCTTTATTTCCTGTTTATGAGAACAATTGTATCAGACTTTATATCGGGTTGTTCTCCGATTTTTAATTACTTGTGTCTGAATGTTATTTATTTCTTTTGCTGATATTTCTATCTTTATTCTGTGGATGAGATTAGTAAACCCTGAATATTGTAATACAGCTTAAGTATGCCCCAATGGATCCATTAAATTGGGTTTGACCATCGGTGCGTGCTGCTGGCCATTGCCACGTGTCCAGTCCCTCGATTTTTGGGACTGGGACGTGACATATTCATACACATATATTCATATCACCTAATCTCCTAACTTTATATTATCGTGAGATATGTCCATGTTGACCACAGTAGTGACCTATTGCAAAGGTGTTAGTGCATGGTATAGCATGGTAAGCAATATTATATGAAGTGGTATGTCGTGTCTTTCGTGGATATTTGTAAAAGAAATCATAATTGTGTGTAGTATGTGATTTACTTGCTTTCTTTGATAGTGTCTTGTATTGAGTCACCTTGTGTCTTGTGTTAGACTTAGTAGTAGATTCCATTGCCTTCTTTTCCAGCCTAATCTCTAACTTTTTTAGAGGTGTCATACACTTCTTGATATCTAGCCGTGAGTGCATCTATTCTTTGATCAGCTTGATTATACTTTTTCTCCTCTACTTCATATAATTTATTGAGTTTTATATTTTACTTTAAAAACTTTTGAATAATTTCCAACGCATCATGCAACCTCAATATTACTGTATATGTGTCTTCCATGTTACTAGTGGATGAAGCTTCTCTAATCTCATTTAACAAAGAAGACAATATATCAATTTCAAGCTTATACATCTTGGTTTCCTTCTTATCATGCTTGTATTTATCAAGAACTTTCCTATGATCATCAATATGGTCATTAAAGCATCTGAAAGTTTATCAAACATAAAATCTTTATATATGGGGTTAGTAGATACCTGATCAAACAGACATTTGCAGTGTCAAGAGGATTTTCTTCATCTTCAAAGTCACTGGCTTTACTTTCATGCATGTTCTCATAAGTTGCTTCTAGTAGTTTCCAGATCTCGTGTGACATATTACACATAGAGATGCAATTGAACTCATTTTTATCTAGAGCACAGTAAAGAATATACATTGCTTTTGCATCAAGGCTTGCTACCTTATTTTATTCTTCAGTATAATCATCATCTACTTTATCAATATTGTTGTAACCTTTAATGACATATGATCATAGATCAGAACCTAGTAACTATAGAAAAATATTTATTTGTAATTTCTAATAAATATAATCAGTACCGTCAAACAAAGGTGGCTTATTTGGATTTAGTCCTTCACCATTGCTGGAAAAAGGGGTCTATTTATGGACTGGTCTTCACCAATAAAAATATATTTCAAAGTTGCCATGTGTAATTTTCTAGGATATAAAGCCTATAACAGAGAAACTTTGCTTTGATACCAATTGAAGGATCTAACGCAACCATAGAGAGGAACCTGAGTTCGAACATAGTTCCGTCCCCAATATTCATAAATTAGAACGTTATGCTCTTGGTTTGGTAGAAGACCAAGTTTTTAGGGATGACCAAATCAAGCTACCCAAATTCGGTTCGTATTCGGTCCAAGATCAAGTTTGGCCTGAGTTCGGTTTGGCCTTGTCCATAATATTGTAGTAAATTTTGTGGATTGGTTGGACTTTGGTCATTGAGTATGGATTTGGGTTTGGGGCTCTTTAAAGTGGACTTAGTTATGTGGAAAGGGTTGGATATCTATTTTTTAAGTACGACTCGATCTACATCATTTTTTATACTCAAATAAAATAAAAAGTATACACTCAAAATAACTGTATTGAATCCAAGTAATTGTTTGACTTCAGCGATGTAACAGTGATGTAGCAATCTTCAGTTTGTGTGCCATATTGTGTCATACCAGATAATTGTTTAGTCAATTATTAAAATTAGGCTGGATGTGATAATTTGGGCCAACAAATTTAGCGTCAGTGCATCCCATGCTGAAGTACCACCACCCTCGTGCTCCATCAATCAAACCTCCGTTAGACCAAAGGCAGTTACTGGCATTCCCAATGTGCAATTGGTCATTATCGAATTATCTTGCAAAATTATTAGGCATATATGGTTCGATGTAGCAGTTATCGTCATATCTATAGATCAGAAGGGAAGGTCGAATACGGAGTGTCGACATCGCCAAAAAGTAATACAAATTCGAACGAACTTCTTATTAATTGGGAATTAAAAAATAGTACAAAAGAACCCTAATACAGAAGGATCTAAGTATAATTAAAAATATAAGGATCTAGAAAAGTGTCACGGTGGAGATCGAGCACTACAATAGCTCCTTTATTCCGTTGACAATCCAGGACCAGGGAGGTTGACGAGGCTTCGACCGTCGCTTCGATCTTCTTCTCCTTTACTTGTTATTTTTCTTGTGGTTGTGGTTGTCATTTGCATATAGGAAATGCCCACTATTTATAGCCTTAGGAAGGCTTTCATGCATATATGCGTGCATATTATAGGGCGATGCATGTTGTACTAGGTGGCCTCGCGGTTACTCCAATTTTGGAATTGCTGATGCCCATAACACTCGTGACACATGGAATACTCTAGTTATAATGATTATAATATGCGCCTTTGGAACATAATTGCTCGGCACATGGAGATCGATGGGTATTAGTGGCGCATGGAGCTGCTGGCACATGAGAATACTAAAAAAGTAGTGGCACATGGTACTACTAGCATATGGGAACAATGAAGAAGTAGTGGCATATGGTATTGCTGGCACATAGGAATACTAAAGAAGTAGTGGTAGCCGCATGGGTTTAGACCACTTTGGTGCATAGGAGTAGATCAATGTGGCGCATGGCAGAAATTTTTTATGCTTCTACAAGACCCCCTTCAAAGTTTCTGAACTTTAAAGTTTGCAAGTTTTTAAATTCAGAATACTTTAAACAATAGCATAGAGGAAATAGGCGCATGTAGGAGTTTGGCATATTATGTTGTTTGGCATATTGGGTTGTATGGCGCATCAGATATAGCCTAGTTGCTGACAGGTCATTAAGTCAACATTCTGACTGGCTATTACCTAGGCAGAGATTCATCCATTAAATGTCAGGTTTATCTTGCGGTTTAGGCGCCTAGCAATTTGTGAGTGATTAATGGCTCTTCTTGCTGTACATAAAGGGCTAGGGGAAAGAGAATAACACTTCTCCCTTTTGTCCAATGTCTCTGCCATAGCTTAGCATGGGGAGATTAGTAGAGAGGTTCGTTGAACCCCTTCCTTTGATGGTTGAACATCCCGCTGTCGTCGGTGGAGGAAAGAAGCAAAACTTATGCCTTTTTGTTCCTGGATCATTCGAACACCTCAGTACTGTTTGCTTGCATGGGCAAAGAATTGCCCGTTCATACTCATGCACTTCCTCTCGGCTTGACGTCCATGGTCATTGCCAAAGGGCTTTGACCTGAAGATGTACAGACAACGAGAGTTCTCCCTCGGTAGCATGTGTGACACTGTCTCCGGACACCCATCTAAAGCATGCTCTTAGAAGCTATGTACGACCATGCTACATAGGTGCAGTCGCCTCTGCACTGTGGCAGTCATGCACATATATACTGGACTTGGCGCTCGTGCGCATCTCCTCCAAGCACATAGATGTCTAGATTTCCATAGATCATGAGTGGCGCATGCTCTTGCGGATGCTTGTCTCTTGATATTTGTCTTCTTTTGTACATATTTTGACTCTTAGTATACTCATTTTGTAGGGGCTGTCTTGGATTGCATAAGTCCTGATGGAGCATGGAAGGATATCATAGTTACCGTTGTTCGTTGTGAACAGGCACCTAACCCGGAGGATTGTTCACGATATTCCAACCTAGATCACAATAGTTATTCCCTATACGCGGCCAGGATGTGATAGCTGGATCTCGGGTCTGATCCTGGCGGGGCCTCTGTGTGGAAGAGATGGGGCTAATTATTCCAACCGGAATTTTTAGTTCCATCCTTCCATACGACAGAGTTGGGTATGCATTGCAAGCTCCCAAACTATCCATCGGTATAGATTCTTTTCTCGTACTGAGGAGTTATACAGAAGTGCTAACCTAGAATGCGTTGAGCTGCCAACTTTACATGCATTAGTACCTGAAATAGCACAGAGGGGTCTCCTTCTTTTCAATTGTATCCATGATCTTAAATATTTATAAAAAATCCTTAAATGTAATGGACTTCCATATGTAACACCCTGTTTCGCTCAAGCGGACTGCCGTCTCAAACGGCAAAAGTGCAACTGTCCCGACCGGCTTTGCCTCGATTAAGAAGCAAAGGATATCCAGACTTGCCTCTACAGGAATTTAGCTTAGGCTTTCAGAGGCTCGCTCGGCGTATCGTTCTACCGAGGCGAATCATCGCTAAGGTGGGTGGCTACGGTGAACTTGTCTTTGCTTAGCCAGCACACATAAAATCTAGAATATTTATGGTAGTCGCTAGCTGATTCACCCCCTGCATGCTAATAAATCTAACGCACCTAGCTAAGGGAATAATCCCAACTTGTATTGCTTGCTAGAACATGGAAATTGAAATACTGCTTATATTCAGACCCTCGCATGCTAAGTCCCTTAACGGTTTCAACTCTCGTCTTACCTTCCGGTCCGAGCAACGTGCCTGCTTATGTTCCTTAGAAATGCATGCTTGTCTGCTTGAATGTTGCATTATTTTCATCCAAACCTCGGAAGACTACAAAGTAGTCATTCCGTGCCTGAATGAACCCGCAAGTATTCGGGACCGTTAGGTCACCAAGGCAGTTCCCGATCCAGGGGACTGTATCATGCCAAGTAAAAGAATCATGCTCCTGTGGCAAGACTCATTCAGGTATTTGGATCTCCCTGCAAGTCTCCTTCGTGTGCGGGCTTTCAGCAGCCCAGGAGACTGTGCATATCCAATAGCTAAATGAATCTCATGTGTTCGTGTGTAAATTAATAATCGTGTTCGATCATGGACAACTTGTGCACAAGGATATAAGTTCTGCGGATGGTGCTGGGGCACTGGCACCGATCCGATCCGGGCAGACTTCGTGTTTATAGTCAATCGTGTGCGGACTGGGTAACTTGCAACGCATCGTGTTTTATGAGCTCCTCGTGTTTTCTCGTTGCATGTTATTCACGTCCTTGACTAGTCCATTATGGCATCAGCCAGTGATCATCGTGTGTATATGCTTGTAATGCCTCGTGTATTTATCTAGTGAATATGGCTTACAATACATCGTGTGATTTTCATGTGTGTTTAAACCTGCTGTCTGCTTGCTTATAAAATAGAAGATAAACAAGTCATTCTCGCTTAGCGGCTATCCGCGTGCGAGTCATTGCATAGCATCACTGAATAACTTAACACCTGAACGATCATGTTATAATAATATCATGTTTGCTAATGCTATGCCTCTTGAATGCTTATACATGCCCGTGCTAGAATTAATCATGTTTGCCTTGGACAGGGAAGGACAAATGGTAAGTTGGTAAGTCTCGCCGTGTTTCCTCAAACATCGTACGACGTACTGCCCGACACGTTAGGCTATTCAATGATTATATGAAACTGATCCTAAGGCAACTAGAAAGACAACTTAATAGTTGTGCACGGAACCTGTATTACGTATTTGGATTTGTCGAGCGGGCGAGTAGCTTCCCCACCAGTGCATTCAATGTACTGATAATCTACCAGTTTGTATGCAGGGTGCGGGAGAACCTCGTTCGGTGCGGATGCCTCCAACGTGGTGCTAAGGCCAGGAGTTCCCTCTCAAGCCTTGCAACGGTGCGTCCGAGACTGAAGCACATATACAAGACATAATGTTGGAGCGTCGCCTGACCATCGCCTGTACAATCATTCCACAAATGTAGCCACTTGGCACGCTTTTACTGTTTCAGAGAGAGAGGCTTGAGAGACTTGTAATCTCGGCTATACGTCGCCTATAACACATGTTTATATCAATAAAAGAGTTGCTTTACCTCAACTTGTGTTTCAATGCTTCTGCTATATTTGTCGACTCAGTGAACCTGTTACCAAATCGCTATGCGTTCATGACTCCGCTGCACTCGGACAATCTGTGCGACTCTGTGGCTTAGAACTCTTGTCGCCAGCCAATGAACTATGGCCTTGCACGGGCGTGGATCACGCTCGTACGGCATCACGCCCGGATGGGTCAATGCGATCGTTCCGCGGGGGCACTGGCGAGGGTGATTCCCGCCTAGCGGGAACGACCGATTTGCCTGCGGGAGATCGGAGCATGACATGTTGGTATCAGAGCCTGGCTTCTACGCCTTTGGACTTCAATTCGATATCTCTGTTTCAAAAGCTCGTTCGTGGGTCATGTGCACGATCTCTCTCAATGCCTCGATGGGATATTCCAATAATAAGTCTAAATACTTTCAAAATACGTTTTGAATGTAATGATATGCTTGCTTGTCTGGTTGTATGCTGCGAGTGGCCCTTGTGCCAACCTGTGCGAACCCTTGAGAGTATCGCTAGTAGCTTGTCCGTTTTTTACTAACTCTAAGTTTGGTTGAATACATCTATTCGAGGGACGCCTTGAACTAGTGCACCATCCAAGACTTAGGAAAAGGTGAAACTCGAGTGCTAAGACTTCGCTATCACTAAGCTGGTTGACGTGTTCACGCTAGAGGAGCCCTTCGAAAGTGCGCACGATCCAGTCTAAGCGATATGCTGATTTCGATGCTTGTGCAAGTGAATATCGAAATGAACAAGTACAACGACTTGTCTAGGATTGCCTCAAACCTAGATCACTGCTTATCCTTAGTAAGTCTCGAGGACGAGACTTTTTCTAAGTTAGGTAGGATGTAACACCCTGTTCCGCTCAAGCGGACTGCCGTCTCAAACGGCAAAAGTGCAACTGTCCCGACCGGCTTTGCCTCGATTAAGAAGCAAAGGATATCCAGACTTGCCCCTACAGGAATTTAGCTTAGGCTTTCAGAGGCTCGCTCGGCGTATCGCTCTACCGAGGCGAATCATCGCTAAGGTGGGTGGCTACGGTGAACTTGTCTTTGCTTAGCCAGCACACATAAAATCTGGAATATTTATGCTAGTCGCTAGGTAATTCACCCCCTGCATGCTAATAAATCCAACGCACCTAGCTAAAGGAATAATCCCAACTTGTATTGCTTGCTAGAACATGGAAATTGAAATACTGCTTATATTCAGACCCTCGCATGCTAAGTCCCTTAACGGTTTCAACTCTCAGCTTACCTTCGGGTCCGAGCAACGTGCCTGCTTATGTTCCTTAGAAACGCATGCTTGTTTGCTTGAATGTTGCATTATTTTTATCCAAACCTCGGAAGACTACAAAGTAGTCATTCCGTGCCTGAATAAACCCGCAAGTATTCGGGACCGTTAGGTCACCAAGGCAGTTCCCGATCCAGGGGACTGTATCATGCCAAGTAAAAGAATTATGCTCCTGTGGCAAGACTCATTCAGGTATTTGGATCTCCCTGCAAGTCTTCCTCGTGTGCGGGCTTACAACAGCCCAGGGGACTGTGCATATCCAATAGCTAAATGAATCTCGTGTGCTTGTGTGTAAATTAATAATCGTGTTTGATCATGGACAACTTGTGCACAAGGATATAAGTTCTGCGGACGGTGCTGGGGCACTGGCACCAATCCGATCCGGGCAGACTTCGTGTTTATAGACAATCATGTGCGGACTGGGTAACTTATAATGCATCGTGTTTTATGAGCTCCTCGTATTTTCTCGTTGCATGTTATTCACGTCCTTGACTAGTCCATTATGGCATCAGCCAGTGATCATCGTGTGTATATGCTTGCAATGCCTCATGTGTTTATCGTGTGAATATGGCTTGCAATGCATCGTGTGATTTTCATGTGTGTTTAAACCTGCTGCCTGCTTGCTTGTAAAATGGAAGATAAACAAGTCATTCTCGCTTAGCGGCTATCCGCGTGCGAGTCATTGCATAGCATCACTGAATAACTTAACACCTGAACGATCATGTTATAATAATATCGTGTTTGCTAATGCTATGCCTCTTGAATGCTTATACATGCCCGTGCTTGAATTAATCATGTTTGCTTTGGACAGGGAAGGACAAATGGTAAGTTGGTAAGTCTTACCGTGTTTCCTCAAATATCGCACGGCGCACTGCCCGATACGTTAGGCTATTCAATGATTACATGAAACTGATCCTAAGGCAACTAGAAAGACAACTTAATAGTTGTGCACAAAACCTGTATTACGTGTTTGGATTTGTCGAGCGGGCGAGTAGCTTCCCCAGCAGTGCATTCAATGTACTGATAATCCACCAGTTTGTATGCAGGGTGCGGGAGAACCTCGTTCGGTGCGGATGCCTCCAACGTACGTGCTAAGGCCAGGAGTTCCCTCTCAAGCCTTGCAACGGTACATCCGGGACTGAATCACATATACACGACATAATATTGGAGCATCGCCTGTACAATCATTCCACAAATGTAGCCACTTGGCACGCTTTTACTGTTTCAGAGAGAGAGGCTTGAGAGACTTGTAATCTCGGCTATACGCCGCCTGTAACACATGTTTATATCAATAAAAAAGTTGCTTTACCTCAACTTGTGTTTCAATGCTTCCGCTATATTTGTCGACTCAGTGAACCTGTTACCAAATCGCTATGCGTTCATAACTCTGCTGCACTCGGACAATCTGTGCGACTTTGTGGCTTAGAACTCTTGCCGTCAGCCAATGAACCATGGCCTTGCACGGGCGTGGATCACGCTCGTGCGACATCACGCCCGGATGGGTCAATGCGATCGTTCTGCGGGGGCGCTGGCGAGGGTGATTCCTGCCTAGCGGGAACGGCCGATTTGTCTGCGGGAGATCGGGGCGTGACACCATATGTACTCATGACCTTGAATATTAATAAAAATTTTGCCTTTTTCTGCTTAGAACTCTTCTTAATTGTGTGGTTATCGTGGCTATGAGTATTATACTAGAGGTAATATGAACGTAGCATAACATCATAACGGTGATAACACCAAGCCTTATCAGAGGTAGTATAAGCATGATAGGTTAGAGTAGTTTCATTAAGTAGGTTCGATGGAGATACCCTGGTGTGGAACCGATAGTTAAGAAGTTTGTTTTGCAGCTGAGTACAATCACGGTAAAGTATTTTTGTGAGGGAAAAGAAAATAAGTTAGAGGTGATATGGACATAACTGCTTTCTTTTACCGAAAACATGGGTAGCTCATAGTTCAGAGTTAATATGGACGTAAACTATTTGTTTTATGAAAATTATATAAAAATAACAACAAAAAGGGACAAGTCAGGGTAGTATGGACGTGACTTCCTTCTTTTGATAGGAAGAATGGCTTACAGTTGAAAGGTGATGTAGACTTGAACCATTTGCCTTAGAGAAATTTTTTGATCTGTTACCTATTGCGTACTAGGGACTCCCGAGTATGGATAACAGATTTGTCCGCGTCCTACGAATAGAAATAATTTATTGGGGAAAACATCAGCCGTGAATATTACACTTTTATGTTCCTTTGCTAGGGATAGCAATGACACACTTTTTTTATGCCTAACTTTAGGCACAATATTTCTTTAGGAACATACCATTGATTGGCATTATGAGCAAGTCACCATTAGGCTTGGCGAGCCTGTATACGCCATTGGAGCAAACCATTTCCACTACAAATTGACCCTCTCACTTAGGGTGGAATTTTTTTGCCTTCTTATGGGTCATATCATCGGTCTTCTTACAGTTAGGACGAGATCATTGACCTGGAATGTCCTTTCCTTCACCTTTTTGGTAAAGGCCCCGAAGAGTCATGCTTGATATAGCTCAATATGTTATTGAACTAAGAGGCAATTTTCGTCAAGTGCCTCCAACTCTTGTAGACGTCGACAATAGTTGTCTTCGGTAGTTAGCTGGTGGGTGAGGGCTACCCGAAGAGAAGGAATTTGACTCTCCAGGAGAAATATAGCCTTAATTCTGTAGAGCAAAGAGAATGGCATGCTGCCAGTAGGCGTTCAAACCATTGTGCAATAGGCCCATAGATATTCGGCTTGCTTCTCATTCTAGTCACATTTGTTGGTAGAAATAAATATTTGGAGGAGCTTGATGATGGTCTTGTTGAATGCTTCGACCAATCCATTTGTTGCTGGATTATAGGCAGTTGAAGCTATATTCTGAATTTAATTTTTATTACAAAATTGGAAGAAAGCGTGACTTATAAACTGTGGACCGTTGTCGTGGAGGATCTTGCAAGGCAAACGAAAGTGGTAGATGACATGATATTTAAGGAAATTAATCACGTTAGAAGTTTTTACTTCAGCGAGCGGAACGACTTTCTCCCATTTGAAGAAGTAGTCTGTTATAGCCAGGATGAACAGGTACCCCTTAGACGAAGGTTGACTGATCGGTCCTATAATATCCTTTCCTTAGGCTTTGAACGAACATGACAAAACGATCGGGTATAGAAACTGACACCCTCATATTTTCATTCAAGGGTAGTTTTGTAATTGATATGGGTATTTTAAATTCTAGGATTATTTGTATTTAAATATTTATGCATACATGATTATTTAATTATTATATTAATTATTGTTTGCTAGTTATAGATTTATTTTAGACTTGTTTAGTGGACCTAACCCATTTATCAGAATGCATGAACCAATATTTTGGATGAGTTTAGTTTGAGCTAATGAATTAGGCCCATGGATTAGGAGCTTTGATTAATTAGAGAAACCATTAGACTAGAAACTTTCCTCCCTAATTAATTTTTTCATGAGAGGCCCCAAGAGATATTTGTGGTATTTTATATTACTTGGGGAGGGGGTTACATGGATGGCCACAAGGAGGAGAGAGAGAGTGCTCTCATTTTATTCATTCCTAAATTCTAGATCTACAATTTCCCTCTTCATAATTTCCCTCTATTCCCTCACCAACTCTTCACCAATTCTTTACTAATATCTTTCTAAATTCATCATTGAGGATTCTACATCAAGGATCTACAAGAAGGAAGCAAGGAGCAAGGAGAAGGAGGCCAAGATCTACAAGGAGAGGAGCTACTTGGCAATTGGGGACTTTTATGGGGAATCCATCTTCCAATAGGTACATTTTAGTTTTTTTCCTTCTAATAGACTCTAGATCTAAGATTTAACCATGAAAAACTAACCCATATGCATAGGCTGCCCATAAAAATTGGTTTTAGGTTCATCGAAGACCTACGGTGGAAGTTATATCCAATTTGGTGCCAATTTTAGGGGAATTTTGATATTGGCACATGTAACACTTGTGATTGGGTCTAATAGATCTAATTAATATTTTATTTCTTATTTGTAACTACTATCGTATCCACAATTAGATACGTGTAGGCCGTATCTCATTAATTTGATAAAACGGATTAATTTTGGGTGTTTTTCTCCGACACGGGACCTTGTGCATATCATATTATGACACGGATACGTAGATACTCTAATTACTATATGTATTATTCATAATTAGCATATTAGACTTGTTCGTGTCCTCCAAAATATGTTTGGTTGTGTGTTGGAGCTGTATCGCAAGCGTATCATAGAGAAAGTGTGATACGGGTGCGGTGCACTCCACGTGTTTGTTGTTTGGCCCTTTTTGCTATACGTACATGTGTATATATATATATATATATATATATATATATATATATATATATATATATATATATATTTATTTATTTATATATGATAATTGGGTGATAAATGTATGCATATAATAGTGTATTTGAGTTTATGTATAGGTGTGTGTCTATATATATATATATATATATATATATATATATATATATATATATATATATATATGTATGTATGTATGTGTGTGTATTGTGTGATTGTGTCTATATATATATATATATATATATATATATATATATATATATATTGGTGAGTGTATATAGCTACATAAATGTGTAAAAGTGTTTGTGTGTTTATGTGAGTGGCTTTGTTGTTTGTGTGTGTGTGTGAGGATGAGAGTTCAGTCAGTGACTGTGCCGTGCACAGTGGAAGTGGGTGAGGGAGAGCAGGGCAAGTGCACAATAAGTGTGCACTAAAACCCAGCAGAGGCAGTGGCCGTAGATATTCTCAGCAAGTGTGCACTGAAACCCAGCAGAGGCAACAGCAGCGGATACTCTCAGTAAGTGCGCAACAAGTGTGCACCGAAACCCAACAAAGGTAGCAGCCTGCGGATACTCTCAGCAAGTGCACAGTAAGTATGCATTGAAACCCAACAGAGGCAGCAGCCAGAGAATGTTTTCAGCAAGCAACCACAATAAGGAGGAGGGGAGGCGTTGTACAGCTACACAACAAGCCTACTCGAGGCAGTGTAGTGTGCAGCCTCATGTATCAGCTTAGTGACAATATCAGTAGAGGTATTATTGTATCCCAGTTTTTATTTCAATTCAAGGTTATGAGGTTTTGGTTAATAGTTAAGTAGTTGGTATCTATAATATCTATGTAGATAGTAAGTATTAGATATAGTTAGTTAGATATTTATGGTATTGTAGTTGGTTTTATATGGTATTAATATATATTATATTGATTAGCCTATATTAGTGTTAGTTATAGCTAGTTTTAGTTTAGGATTTTATATATCTATTGGTATTAGTTGTATATTGAGTTTTGGGTTACCTCGGAATACCAAGGTATTACTAAAGAATTGGGCCGATACCCAAGGTATGGAGTTTGGATATCGAGGTAGGTGCGATAAGCATTGGTGCAAGGCATGGTATCCTATTTCAATCAATTTGTTATAGTTTTATAATATTTGACTTGAATATATATATAAATCATTATTTTTGTATATTAAACTTGCATATCTTAGGATACGGTTTTTTGAATGTCTTTTAGTATCTTAACTTGGATTGTATAACATAGTTTCATAGTGTATCGACTTAGTGACAGCATTAGACTCTTGCAACCTAGATTCCATTGGTTTGACTTAGAAATAGTGTATCGACCTAGAATTGTATCAACTTTACTTATTTTCATTCTTGAACCTTATATTCATGCAACATACCATATATAGGTTGTGACACCAGCTTGGGCATCAAGAGACACACCTTGCTCAGGACTTCAGGCAAGTACATTTCTTTGATAGTTTTTAATTCATAATATTATATACATACATGTTCTAGAATTGTATACATTAATCCCAATATAGTAATTTCATGGACTTGTACTATATGGATCCGGTTAGGAGATGTTATTCCCTACCGTGTTCAGTGGGTACTCGTTTATGTTGTTTCTCATCGTGTATATTAGGTATTGATTATATTTCTTGTTCATACACTGCTCATGTTCAGTATACTTATTCGTGTACACCTACCACTCATTTTCGATGGTTATAATATTCGTGTACACCTACTGCTCGTGTTCAGTGGTTATATTTCGTGTTCGTAGCATATCGTGATTGGATCCATCGGTATTAGTTGGGGGTAGAGAGTAGGAGTTGATTATATGATCAAAGCTATTATTACATCGTGTATATTCTGATTACATACCTCACTTTTAATCTGTCTTACCTGATCATGTTCACCCAACCTGATCACATAATGAACTTGTATTCTGAGTCACATTAGTTAGATTGCAGTAATTTCATCATATTGTTGATATTCATATTGTTGATCTATATTCTCGTACATTACATATATATCTATTGTTCATTCTTTCATATGTTTAGTGATATTGTATTTCATTTCTATATTTGTTTATATGCTCGATTATTTATTGAAACTGCTTTCAGAGGTATGTACTTTGCTCCAATCTTGACTGGATATATTTTTCCAAATGACTGACTTTTAGAGCAGATGACTAGAATTTGCCTTTGCCCTTATGGGTTATGATCATAGGTCTCCTCACTGAAAGGACCAATTCACCGACCTAGAATATTTTTCCTTGACCTTTCGATTAAAAGTTCTTGAAATGCGTGCTTGGTATAGTTTATTGCTCTGTTGAACATGCACGTACTTTTTATCCAATGCTTCTAATTTTTGCAGGCGTAATCAATCATTATTCTCTACTGTTAGCTCATTAGCAATAGCTATTTTAAGAGAAGATATCTGGATTTTGAGTGAAAGAACCGCTTCACATCTATAGAACGGAGAGAATAGTGTACAACCGGTTGGAGTCGGACTGTCGTATAATAAGCCCATAAATACTTTCCAAGTTTCTCATTCCAATCGTGTTTATTGGATGAGACAAACTTTTTAAGGAGTTTGATTATGGTATTGTTGAAGGCTTCTGCTAAGTCATTAGCTGCTGGATTGTAGGCCGTAGATGTTACATTCTGGATCCGATTCTTGTCACAGAATCGATAGAATGCTTGATTGGCAAATTGTGGCCCGTTGTCATGTATTATCCTCTGGGAACATCGAAACGATAGATAACAAGATATTTGATGAAGTTAATTATGTTAGACATTTTAACTTCAATAAGCAGGACTTCTTCTGCCTATTTGGAGAAGTAATTGGTTATTTCAAGTATAAACTGATATTCTCTAAAAAAAGAAGGGCTGATTGGACCAATAATATCTATTCTCGAAGCTTCAAAAGGCCAGGAGGTAGTTGTAGGGTAAAAGAACTCTGCTGGTTAGTGGATAAAATTAGCATAAATTTGATATAATATGTATTTATGGGCATAATCTATGATATCTGCCACCATAGTGGACCAATAATAACCCATTTTCCTGAGGCAATCTTGTAATTTAGGACCCAAATGATGTGCTCCACAGATGCCATCATGAGACTCACAGAGTGATTATCTCGATTCAAGGTTGGAAAGACAACATAGAAGCAATCTATCATTAGAATGACAATATAATATCTTAGATGAGGCATTATAGTAGAATCAGAGTGAGCGTCTTTTAATGGAAGTTGCTTCTTTTGGATCTTCTGTAAGAATTCCATAAGTAGCATAGTCTATAAAATAGTTTCTTTAATATTTATCCATGAGAGTTTGTTATGACTCGTACCCAAAAAATCGGGCATGAGTACATTTTTACGCCCAACCTACGTCGCAGAATCGGCAGTAGAACGCTGTCTGGGTCATTTCTAACTATCTAACATCTCAATAATATAATATGGTACCTGTCAATCATCTCAACTCCAAACGAAGGAGCAATATGGTATCTCACAAGTATAACTAAACTCAATCACAAAACAAACTAAGTAAGAATAATGCATAAATGAAATCACGAAGGAAAGAACAAGATACAATCCATAATCTGAAATAATATACAAGATGTGAATCTACCAAAAAAATAGTCTAAAATAATCTAATATAAATAAACTAGATCTCCTCGGGCTCTGCAACTAAGTCCTCCTGGTCAATAGGAGTATCCTCTAAAGGTACGCCGTCCTACGGCCCTTAGAATGTGGGACACCGCTCTATAAGCCAGTCATCTAAAAAAATATATCCAGTCAGGATTGGAGCGAAGTACATACCTCTGAAAGCAGTTTCAATAGCATAATTAAGCATATAAACAAATATAGAAATAAAATACAAGATCACTAAACATATGAATGAATGAACAATAGATATACATGTAATGTACGAAAATATAGATTAATAATATGAATATCAGTAATATGATGAAATAACTACAATCTAAACTAACTAATATGCCTCAGAATACAAGTTTATTATGTGATCGGGTTGGGCAAACATGATCAGGTAAGACGGATTACAAGTGAGGTATATAACCAGAATGTACATGATGTAACAATAGCTTTGATCACATAATCAACTCATACTCTCCCACCCCCAACTAATACCGATAGATCCAATCACGACACGCTACGAACACGAAATATAACTACTGAACACAAGCAGTGGGTGTACACGAATATTATAACCATCGAACAAGAGCGGTGGGTGTACACTAATAAGCACACTGAACACGAGAAGTATGTGAACACAAAATATAATCAATATCCAATATACACGATGAGATACAATGTATACGAGTACCCGCTGAACATGGTAGGGAATAACATCTCTTGACGGGATCCATATAGTACCAGTCTGTGAAATCAATGTGTCAGAATCAATGTATACAATTATAGAACATGCATATATACAATATTATGAATTAAAAACTATCAGAGAAATATACTCGCCTGACGTCTTGAGCAAGATATGTCTCTCGATGCCCAAGCCGGTGTCTCACAACCTATATATGGTATATTGCATCAATACAAGGTTCAAGAATGAAAATAAGTAAAGTTGATGCAATTCTAGGTCGATACACCATTTCTAAGTCAAACCAATAAAATCTAGGTTGCAAGAGTCAAACACTAAGTCACTAAGTCGATACATCATGAAACTATGCTATACTAGCTAAGCTATGATACAAAAAGTCGCTCAAAAAGTCGTATCCCATGATACACAAGTTTCGAATATGAAAATAATCTTTTATATATATATTCAAGTCAAATATTATAATATTATATCAAAACAATTGAAATAGGATACCTTAGCCTTGCACCAATGCGTATCGCACCTATCTCGATACCCAAACTCAATACCTTGGGTATCGACCCAATACCTTGGCGATACCTTGGTATCACAAGGCAACCCAACACTTAGTATGACTAATACAATATATAACTAACTACTATAATATCTAGATACTAATAATAACAACTAATACAAGTATATATACATATATATATACTAACTACTTACTAGTACCATAATATATATCAACTACCTATCACTAATACCACAATCATACCTAGATATAGTTATTAGCTTAACTAGTATATATATATATATATATATATATATATATATATATATATATATATATATATATATATATATAATCAAGAATAAAAGTAATTGTATTCATAACTATAATACCAACTAACTAAGCTACAACTATATATATAAGTAGCTAACTAACTAATTCAATATATATATATATATATATATATATATATATATATATACTCTAACATATATGTAGATACTAACTGTTACCATCTCACTACTAACTACTATTATATATCACTGCTAACAGTATAAGAAATAATATATAAATCTATCTACTATAAACTACTAACCCAAAGCCAAGCTAAACCAATACCCCACCTCAAATACCCAATACCTTATCATCCACTAAACTAAATACAAGGACACTGAAACATTAAAACTGTACAGTTACTATGCTCAAAAACTGTCACTGTGCTTGGCACAGTACAGTGAATAATTGATCTAATACTGTGCAGTAAGAACTGCACAGTAAAAAACTTAAATCTGTTGTTGTCTGCAGCCTTCTTTACTGTGCTCGATGCACAGTGACTAAAATACTGTCCGATACTGTGCAGTGAGAACTGTGTAGTGAGAACTGTACAGTGGACTAAAACCTTGTGTAGTGACCCGAACCCCCCTCTATGCTTGCTGAACTGAGCCTCACTGCTCAAGCTCCCAGTGCACTGGTCCAATGTACGGTCTCCTCCATTACAGTTTGCTGCTGGGCAGTGCATGAGCAGTTGGCTGCTGTCCCTGAGTGCACTGATGCAATCGATGCTGTGGAGCAGCTACAGCTGTCCCTTACTGGTGAATGCCATCTACTCTGAGTGGCTCCCCCCTCTCTGCTTGCTGTCATATTCCATTATAATATCCCTGAAGTCTTGAGCTACTAATATATTATTGCCTGAGCCTCCTGCCTCTTCGCACTGACACACACTCACACACATACAAATATATCTATAATATACATACAAATATATCTATAATATACATACATATATTACCAAACATAATAGATACATATATAAGTAGACATATATGTATACATAAGGGTATATATATCACTACATACTCTTACATACATATATCTATATACAAACACATTCATATAGTTATACATCTATATAGGTATATATATCACTATATACTCATTTATATATATACACATAGATACCCACATATACCCAAACACCATGTACACTATTATATACACAATATATTACATAGATAGCATATATGTATATAAATACACATGCACGTATAGTAATGAGAATAAAACAACAAACACATGGAGTGCACCACACCCGTATCACACTTTCTCTATGATACGCTTGTGATACGGCTCCAACACACAATCAAATATATTCTGGAGGACACAAACAAGTCTAAAACACTAATTATGAATAATACATATAGTAATTAGAGTATCTATATGTCTGTGTCATAATGTGATACGCACAAGGTCCCGTGTCGAAGGAAAACCCCCAAAATTAACCCGTTTTGTCAAATTGACGAGATACGGCCTAAACGTATCCAATTATAGATACGACACTAGTAATATAGAAGCATGAAAAATACGCTGGAAGCTCTACGCAGCATATTTATGCAAAGAAGCGTAAATAGAGGACTTCAGAGCCCTCAACGTACAAAATCAGAGCTTCTCCGCCAAATGTAGCATGAAATATAGGCTCGAGGACCATCCGCGTAGGGCAGTATGTCCAAGCTACTTCAGCGTAAACATGGTGCTTCATCGCCTTTATGGCATAAAACTCATCCTCTTTCAATGCAGCATTGAAGTGTACGAGGGACGCTTCGTATTCCCTACAATAAACCTGTCAGACCCTGCAATGAACCTGACGTCTCAACTTCTGACAAAGGGATACTGCTAGTCTACCCAGGCGACGGCTATAATGATGGCGCGGCACTACAACCCAGGCTATCATTTACTGCCATTTTCTTTGCGTAAATCGCTTGTACGTATACAGAAGAATGCGCTGCCTAGTTTACAGAGGTAGATGAGAGCTCCTTACGCTCCGTAGAAGACAAACCGCCTGCCACGTCAAAAGCTGCACCACGTACGGGACTCGAGGCACGTCTCTGCATTTATTGCACAGGGCGGTGACAGGCCCTTAAGGCACGTCTCTGCAATTAATGCGCCGAATACTGACAGATGCCTGAGGCACGTCTCTGTGTTTGATGCACAGAAGGGTGGCAAACCTTCAAAACATGCCTCTACATTTAATGCACAGGATGATGGCGGATCTCCATATTTAATATAGGAGATTTGATTAAATGTCACCGAACCGTCGTTTAGTGACATCCCCTTTGCGAGAGCTGCTCCTACGCATACAAGGGAATATGCTGCCTAGTTTTACACAGGCAAACATGAGCTCCTTACGCTTCGCAGAAGACGAACAGACTGCTACGGCAGCGGTTACTCTTCGCACAGGGTTCAAGGTACGTATCTGCATTTAATGCATAGAATGATGGCAAATCTTAAAGACAAGCATCTGCATTTAATGCACAGGATGGGGGCAGATCTCTACATTTAATGTAAGAGATCTGATTATCTCTAAGAGCCGTAATTCCGGCTAAAACATCCACATCATCACTCTGGCATGTTACGCAGCGGCTTCTACGCCTATTCAGCTTCGGTGCCTGCTCGGCTTCTACGCCCATTCAGCTTCGGCGCCTGCTCGGCCTTCTATGCCTACTCGGACTTTATGACCACTCGACTTTTATGCCTACTCGGCCTTTATGACCACTCGGCTTCTATGCCTACTCGGCCTTTATGACCACTCGGCTTCTTCGCCTATTCGGCTTCTATGCCGGTTTGATAACTATTTGGCTTCTATGCCATGGTGACAGACATTGGCTTCTATGCCAACCTCTTTACACGAGGGATACCTACCTACGTGGCTTTTATGCCGTGATCTTCATAGCAATTATATGCGTTTTGTCCCTTATTTGGACCCGCGTCACACGCTCATTCAAAGGATCATCTATATGCAGGCTTTGGTTATTTTAACCGTTGTGTAAAAGGGTGCTGTACTTTCCACTACTCGGTTTTTACACCGATTGAGTGGTCACTGTCACTAAAACTCTATAAATAGAGACCTCTATCAATGAGGAACAAGGTCGACAAATTGGAGGGTCAAAGAAGTTAGGTCTGAAAACTGATCAAGAGATCCAGTACCAGATCCAACGGTCGAGAGAGAGAGAGAGAGAGAGAGAGAGGAGAATCCAGAGCTCAGGAAAAGAGAAGGGATTGACGACTTTGGCATCGGGCATCCACCCTCTTTAGCAACCCTCGAAGCTGCTACCTGTCTTCCACGGCACTTCTTCAACATCGTGTGGTCCAAGAGCTAAAGTGATCGACTGCAGATCAGACACCTATAGCAATATTCACCCAGATTAAATAAATTGTACTTAGACATCCTCGTGTAGGATCAAATTTGTACAATCTTGTTTGTAAACAAAAAAGAAGGGCGGGTCTTCGTATAAGACCTCATTTTTCGTATTTTATCAAATCTTTTCTCGTTTATATTACATCCCTAAAAAAAGATGGCGGCTCTGCTGGGGACATCTTTCTCTTCTGATGAGGAAGCTATTGCTCAACACGATACGGTATCCGTGAGATCCGTGAAGAAGATACTAGTCGTCCAGTTCGACCAGTCTGCCTATGAAGATATGCTCCGAACAAAGGGCAGCTCTCACTCTCTCTCTGTCCAAAGCAACAGGAAGTTACGAAAGGCCTGGATGCCCAAGACATCCTCTACCATTCCTGTAGACTCTCCGATCTCTCCGATCTCTCCGACAAATGAGGTTGTAGCGTTGCTCCCTCCGCGCCCTGTGCGTAAAATTCAGTCGCCTGTCTCTGACAGAACCGACAAAACTTTTGGCAATGCCTCAGCGCTAACCCAGAAGTATACTCCACGCTCTGCGCGTGAAATTCAGTCTCCCGTCCCTGGCGAAATAGACAAAACTTCTGGCAAAGCCTCAGCGCTAACCCAGAAGTATACTCCGCGCTCTGCGCGTGAAATTCAGTCTCCCGTCCCTGGCGGAATATACAAAACTTCTGGTAGAGCCTCAGCGCCAAATCAGAAGTACAAGGCACGCTCCGCGCGTAAAACAACATTCGACCTCTACGGAGAACCAGATGAACCCTGTGATCTCCGCAAGAGAAAGCGAGCGGCGGACTACTCAACTTCTCGGCCTTTATGCCAGCAAGTTAACAATCTCCATGCCCTCCGAATTATGCGAGACGCTGTTGGCCGAATGAGGACATCCTCAGCTTTACGCCAACCAGAGCGAAGCTCCAAATTATGCCAGGCGAAGTCCCTAGGCATAAAAAAGGCTCCAGTTGCAGAAAGACGCCCTCCTCAGGGATTATCCGCCACCCAGATGGCCAACCTGTTGTATACGGGTGGCACAGGGAAGACTATGGTTCCCGTCATCGGCATGCCCACCAATGGGAATAGAAGGAACAAGCCATCATCTCCTTCTTCTGTAACTCCTCCTGACCTGCACAAATATCTAATCCGGAAACACAAGGAGAGGGGATCTTCCAGCATGGCTATTACGCCTCCTAGCGAGCACTGCTGTAATAGTCACAGGATTGTAATTAATTGTTGCTGTTCTAAAGCAAAATGACCGGTTTTCGACCGACTGAGCTACTCTCCATCTTTCCTAGAAGAAGAGCCCGCGCATGCATCTGTGAACATGGCTTCACATATACCTGGAGGAAGCTCAGACTGAAGACGTCCGTCCTCTAGAACTCCGAGCCGAAGAAGATTCAACATGCTCCTTAGGGACACCGAAGCTGGGGTGTTCCAGAATACTCGTTCAAGGTCACGACAACTGACTTCGTGCTCTTCTGATTCCGATGCTGGGGGTCACCAGTCTCCCAAATCAGATACTGAGAGTATAGAGTCAACTTCTGCAGCGACCTATACTCATCCTTCAATGACGCCCAGGGTGATGGGAGTATATGCCATTGGAGATGAACACGAGGAAGCCTCGCCATCAGGGAACGTTGAGCAACGTATTAATACACTAGAGACATCTCTGAAGCAAATACAATCCATGATGGAGAATATGCACCAAATAATGCTAACTCAACAGGCGGCTGCTATGGCTCAAACGTTGGTCCCACCTACTCAGATACGTGTGGGGGTGGACCTGCCACCGTCCAACACGATCCAAGAGCCTGCTCTAGATCAAGAGTCAGCTGGTCCTTCACTTCCTCACCTAGAGAATATACTACCTCCTGTGGGAGTCACGATATAACCAACTCTGCACCATTTCGTGGTCTCGCTACCAGCTGAAAAATTGATGCCACAGTGTGATGGAGGTGGTCCTAAATATCACTTTCACTCAAGAGGACATTATGTTAAAACATAACAGGCATGACAGACCTCTCTACCACACCGGGTAAGTCGGTTCCATGGAGGTCGACCGGATTCACATAGATCCGGGATCCTCAATCAGCATCATTCCTCATAGTCTGCTCAGACCACTGAGGATTCCTACCAGCGAACTGGCTTATACCACCACTACTATCGTGGGTTTCAACGCCGAAAGAAGAAAGCCATTGGGAAAAATTCGCCCGAGGATCCAGATTGGCAACCTCAGATCGGTGGCTACATGCTACGTCATCGATTCAGAGGTATCCTACAATATTCTGCTAGGAAGACCATGGATCCACGACCACAACATCGTTCCTTCGACTCTACATCAATGCTTCAAATATGTAGACGCCCAAGGGACAGTACAAACGGAGGTTTGCTGACCTAAACCCGTTTAAAGGAGTAGAATCCTACTACTCCGACGCCGTGTTATACTCTCAAGATTACACGAAAGAGGTGTCAGCGCAAGTAGAGAAGGAATCCCGCCGGGAGCCTGAAGAGCCTTCTGCCAAGCAACCTCTGTCAATCAAGGTGAAAGGACGGACTACCCGTCCAAAAGCCACAGAGCCTATGACTATCCACATGAACAAGACCAGGTCAGGGAAAAGGGGTGATCCTCTGGTGATCACTCTGAGACAGCAACCTCCTCCCTTAATCATCAACCTTCGGCGCAACAAGCAGCCGAGTGATGTAAATACAACCAGGAGTACGGTTTCTGATAATAATAAAGGACCTCCTTTCCAGTATATCGACGCTCGGATTCCAAATCAGGAATCCTCTCCCCATGACGATATAGAGCCTATAGCACGAAAATTCTTGGCAGCTATAGATTCCTATCATCCGCACATATGGGAAGTGGCATTATCATCCAATGTCACCACGACGTATGGACCACATGGGGATTCTATCTTCATTGTTCCACCTGCCCGTAACGGTCAGCGTTCAATAGTCTTCGTTCGCATGCGCAACGAACAGACTATACAAGAGGATTCCTTTGATGACGACTCTGGTAAAATGCAAGTTCACAGGTACAGCCCGCAAGCCTTGAAGATCATGCAAAATATGGGTTACAACTTAAGGATGGAACCAGGTCTCAACTACGGGAAAGGCAGACGAACACCGCTGCTCGGCAATCCCCACTATCAACAAACCCGTTCCGGGTTAGGGTACGCCACCTCCCTTACGACTTCCAAGTCGAACGAGGATATCTTTTCCTCTTTTCAAGACGGCTCGTCGCCCTCCGGCTCATCTCATGCTCTCGAGCAAACATTATCAGCAAATATGGTAGTGACGAATTCCTTCAAATCGGACGAACAAGAATCTGAACCATTCGAGAAGGACGCTTGGGCTCAGCAGATGGATACACAATGGGAGTTTCGCTTCGAGCAGAGAGAACCTCCCACTAAAGATAAAGTTATCCAGATTGACGTAGGGGATGAACTTTTACCAAAGCCGATATTTATCAGTAACGACCTTTTCGAAGAAGAAAGGGAAGAAATTACCCAGCTGATAAAAGAATATATCGACGTCTTTGCGTGGAATTATGAGGATATGCCAGGTCTTAATCCAAAGATGGCTACTCATAAACTCAACATACTGCCCGATTCAAAGCCTGTGAAGCAGCACCAACGCCGGTTCCGCCCAGACATGATGGACGCCATTGAAGCTAAAGTCAAGAAGTTGATAGCCTGCAGCTTCATCCGTGAGGAACAACATCCCGACTAGGTCGCCAATGTTGTCCCGGTCATGAAGAAGAATGGGAAAGTACGGATCTGCATCGATTACCGAGATCTGAACGCAGCCTGCCCCAAGGATGAGTTTCCTCTTCCCATCACAGACGTCATGATCGACAATACATGCGGTTTTGAACGCATGTCTTTCATGGACGGATTCTTGGGATACAATCAGATCAAGATGCATCCTGAAGACGAGAAGTATACCGCCTTCCGGACACCACTGAGGGTATACTGCTATACGGTCATGCCCTTCGGATTAAAGAACGTTGGGGCTACGTACCAACGAGCTATGAGTGACATATTCCATAAGCATTTACGCAAGACAGTAGAGTGTTACGTGGACGATGTAGCTGTCAAAAGCCGTCTCAGGGATAATCACATCCAAGACTTGAAGACAGTGTTTGAATTGATGCGCCGACATCAACTCAAAATGAACCCTACCAAGTCCTTTCTGGGGGTATCTAGCGACAAATTTCTGGGATTTGTCATCACCGCCAAAGGCATTCAAGTGGACCCTGATAAAGTCAAGGCCATCTTAAAAATGCGACCGCCCCGCAATCTGAGGGAACTCAGGGGATTTTAAGGTCGTCTGGCTTATATCCGAAGATTCATATCCAACCTCTCCGGGAGATGCTAGCCCTTTTCGTGCCTCATGAAGAAAGGTGTATCCTTCGTATGGGACGAAGCCTGTCAGCAAGCGTTCGGAGATATCAAGCACTACCTCACTAGCCCGCCAGTTCTGGTACCTCCCATCATAGGAAGACCATTCGTGCTATATGTACGAGCAATGGATCATTCTCTGGGAGCTCTTCTCGTACAAAAGAACGATATGGGCTACGAGCAGGCTATTTACTACCTCAGCAAAATGATGGTTGGAGCCGAACACCGGTAAAACCCTGTGGAGAAAGAATGCCTGGCTCTGATGTTCGCTATTAAGAAAATGCGACACTATGTCACGGGCCAAACTATTCATATCATCTCTAGGATCAATCCTCTTTGGGTACTAATGAGCAAGCCAAGTATTCTTAATTCCCGACTTGTGACTTGGGCGATGTTATTAATGCCATATGACATGGTGTACATCCCTCAGAAGTCCGTCAAGGTCCAAGCATTGGCCGACTTTCTAGCTGTTCATCCCATCCCGGAGGCCTCCAAACTATACGAGGACATTCCCGATGAAGTTACAGAGTGTAATTCCATAACGGAAGGCGATGCATGGCAACTGTTCTTCGATGGCGCCTCCAGGACTGGTCTAAGGGGAAACGTGGTTTCAGGAGTAGGGATCGTCCTAGTCACTCCCGATAAACTAGTTATCTACCGAGCATATTCTCTTAACGAGCCATGTTCTAACAATGTGGCAGAATACAATGCTCTACTAATCGGGCTCCAAGTCACTAAAGAGATGGGGGTCGATTCTCTGGAAGCCTTCGATGATTCTCTGCTGATCTTCAATCAAGTCAGAGGAATATATGAAGTCCGGAATCCTGACCTCATCCCCTATCACCAAGCAACGGTCGAGATAGCCATGACATTCAAAGGATTCTTCCTTGAGCATGTACCTCGGTCTCAGAATCTAGAAGATGATGCCCTAGCCAGTCTAGCTGCAGATTTAGCTACCCCTATAAGAAGGCAGAATTCGGTAATCCTTCTTAACAGAGACCTATTATGTGTGAAAAACAACCTTCACATCGAATGCAGCTACACGGTGGACACAAGTCCTCACAGGAGAGACTGGAGGAGTCCCTTTATAGATTTTGTAGCATACAAAATCTTGCCAGAACATCCTAAAAAAGCAATATCTGACAAAAGACGATCATTATGCTTCTATTTTGATGCATCGTCACAATACCTATATCGTCGGTCTTATGACGAGCTATTATTATGATCTCTCTAGTGACGAAGCACAGCGGATTATCCGTGAAGCTCACGATGGCGTGTGCGGCACGCATCAACTCGGTCCTAAGCTACAAGATCGTATCAGGAGAATGGGCTATTACTGGCCCACTATGATCGCAGACGCAATCCAGTATGCCAGATGATGCAGTGCCTGTCAGGTCCATGCAGACTTCATACATCAATCGTCCGAACATCTACATCCTACGGTTGTATCCTGGCCTTTCGAAGCATGGGGTATGGACATCATTGGTCCGATTTACCCGTCTTCTTCCAGAGGTCACCGGTTCATACTGGCCATCACGGATTACTTCTCCAAATGGGCAGAGGCGATCCCTCTTGCTAAGGTGAAGACATCTAACGTGACCAGCTTCATCAAGCATCACGTTATTTACCGCTTTGGGGTTTCCCGAAGGATAATCCATGACAATGGGCCTCAGTTCATCAGCCATACGTTTCACCGATTCTGCGATAAAAATCGGATACAAAATGTGGCCTCCAGGCATATTATCCAGCTGCTAATGGGTTGGCGGAAGCCTTCAACAAAACTATTATCAAACTCTTAAAGAAGTTCGTCTTTTCGAACAAAAAAGATTGGAATGAGAAGCTGGAAGAATGTCTCTGGGCATACCGCATAACGGTACGAGCACCGACAGGTTGCACGCCATTCTCATTGGTCTACGGGAGAGAAGCAGTTCTCCCCATCGAGATTTAAATTCCGTCACTCAGGATAGCCGTAGCCAACGAGTTAACTCAAGAAAAGAATGACCTGTTAAGGCTTCAAGAGCTAGAAGGATTAGACGAGAAACTACCAAAGCCCCTGTAGGCGGAGGTACTTCACCCCTAGGGACCGACACCAGAGGCTCATCCGGAGTAACGGAATCACCCTCATCGGAAGAAACCGAGGGGACTTCAACTCTTCCCCCTGGCTTGGAAGAGGGCACCCTAAAGCTTCCATGCATATCAAAATCACGATGGAAGGTGTTCGTTGCCACATAGAACTGGGCATACGAATGCAGGATGCGCAGCTCCGTGGAGAGTGTAATGACGGGCACGATAAAAATTACCCCAGTGCAGCCTATGATAAAATATCGCCATCACCTCGCTCCATCATTGAGTCCACCTCTGGACCTGAAGCTGGTGACGGCGTTGCCTACGTGCAACTGATCATACCCAAAATGCCGAGCAAATCGACTGGGCAAGTAGGGCTCCAAGAAGCAACGATATTCGCTTCTGTACAGCAGATGGGATGGTCTAATACAGACCAACCAATTAAAAGCTTCGGGAGAAAGAATGGTCTTCTCTCTACCCGAATCCTCGAGCCTAATCCCCGACTGATTGCGATGTACAGGAGGGACAGTGCAGAAAAGCTTCCAACTATGACTGAAGCCTAGCGCCCGCCGATAGTCTATAACTGTGTTCATGTTCCAGGAAGACTTTCGGTAGTTCAACAAGAAACTACCCCCCGAACTACTGCCGGAACCGGGAGACATCACCCGGGGGTTATGGAGAATTAACCACCCCATCAAATACAGGTATGGTAATTCTATTCTGGGAAAGCTATCATGCCGAATTTTATCGATGAGTAGCCCATCAATCATGGCCCTCAGGACAGCTTGTATACGGCACACCATGGCAGGGAGCAAGCCCAGTCTTGCCCCGAACACCAGACGCACTGCAGGCCATAGCGTATTACGGTGAATGCGGTCCGCAGATACGACGCCAGGCACTACTACTCGGCGCAACCATATGGAAAGGAAGCCAGCCAGTTGAGCCTCCCTGGACAGAGGCCTGCGACAACACCTCAAATAACTATAGGCCTTACTGCCTTCAGGATACTTTCCTCCCTTCGTCGAGGAACCGGTCCGGAGCCCCAGCATCCACTATGAGATCGTCGACTACCTGAGCATTAAGCACGCTCAGGGGATTCACAGGCAGATCCTTGCCCTCTAATACCTTCTCCGGCTTAACAGCCCTGGACCGGTGAAAGAAGAGGTAGGACGTCCATTTGCTGATGTGAGCCAAATCTGAGGGCTCGTCATAAAAAGTGGTGCAAGCAAGGTAGTGGCACATCAACTCCTGGTATACTTCCACTACTCGAGGGTCTGAAACCTCCAGCTCCCGGTTCATAGGAACATACTCTTCATATGGAGTATCCCCTATCGGCAGTCTTGAGATCTCTGCCATCTCATGCAGGGCCAATCCCAACTACCCCAGTGGAGTGGCAAAAGTCCCGGTAAGCGAAATATATCGCTCCATCAGTACCAGAAACAGGTTAGGGTTATGAGGTAACCCAACACTGGTAGCACTCATAGCTGCAAACAAACCGATGTTCTCCAACTCGGTCTGGAAATGCTTCAAGGCCCAATCAACCAAGTGAGCCCATCGAAGGTTTAAAGGGGTGATCTACTCGCCACACCGAGGGTTCACCTTAGGGTATACCCCCCCACGCCCAATAAAATCATTACAGAAAGTCGGTAACTGGACCGGCTGGATCATCAAACTGTCTTCACTTGGGACACTGCCCGGGGATAACCCCCTCAACAGCGTCACAGAGCCAGAAGGGCGACTGACAAACGACCCCTGGTCAGCTCCTCTCAGATGAAAGATCTTCCCTGGCTTGCCGTGAAGATCGGGGGTCAGCGTCCACGACATCTTCCTAGGATGCGTAGCATGGAAGAAGGCCGAGATGGGGTAGTCTCTAGGCATATTGGGCAGATATAAGACCAAACCCTCGGCAGGGAAAACCCAGAGTTCTCTCTTGGGCTTTGTCTGGGACCGCTTGTCAATCATGTCCCCGAAGAGGAAAGTCGGCTTCAGGTATTGCTCTCCGTCTACATACGTTAGGGGATCCCCGTTGATCATGCTCAGCAGCATTCGCTCGCCCTGAGCCGATATCAGAATTGCCCTTCCTTCGGGATATTGGGGCCCGGAGATAGGAAATGTCACGTATGACAGATCCTCCAAATAGTTGGAGTACAGTATCCCGGCGGCAGAGTCCATCACTTCAGCCAACGGAGACTCATGCAAGTTAACTGCAAAAGCACAGAAAAAACACATCAGTTCCTAACTAGACATTTCGGGACTTACAACATCCGCAAAAAGGAAAATCAACAGTCCGTGCTCTACGTCGAGATTGTAAAACTTGAGCCTTTACGCTGGAATCCATTTCCTTAAAGCGTAAAGATTGGCAGTATACGGTCTGTGCTTTATGCCAGATTGATTAAATTGAGTTATTACGCCAGGATTTTCATCCACAAGCATAAAACTCGAATTTTAATAGTATACACCAAGTTTTCGGCGGTCAAAGCTTTTACGCTCGACTGCAGAAAAAATAGAGTTTTTACGCTGACATATTAGAAATATAGGCGTAAAAGATGAAACGTCTCTGTGCATCATCTTCCTCAAAGAGGCTATCAGCACAGAAGACGACCTAGCGCGGTCACGTTTAACGTGTGCGAAGGATTTTCAGTCATTCTCTCTTTTTTCCAACAACTCTACCTTCCAGGCCGGGTGCACTACTCGTCGACGGGATGCTCCGCTCAGAATGAAGTTTGCCTTGTCCAACCAAAGGCGCTCTCCCTTGGGTCGAAGAACGAAAAGAAGAATCAATCTTCTTTCCCTTAGCGGAGGAAGTTTGTTTCGAAGTCATTACTGGAAACTTTGAACACTCGAAGAAGAAACTGAGAAGAACTCGAACAGTCGAAAGCTTTCTCTCGCAGAAGACGGATGGAAAGTTTTTTCTCTCAGAAACTTGGGATATATATAGAGTTCGGATGAACTCCTCAGACCCCGAACCAAATCTCCTAATTAATATTCGGTTATGATTGGGTCCTACGTCAGCCTATTTATTCAGAGAAGGCGGACAGTCGGTGAATTCGAAAAGTTTTTCGTGCAAAGCAGGTTCGTGGTTTCTACGCTAAGGAGCTTTCTACGCTCGACAGCTACAGATCTACGGTTTTACGCTCGCAAGCTATAAGTCTATGGTTTTACGCCCGGATGCCTTTGTACTCGGTAGCTTTTATGCTCGAGAGGCTACAGACCTACGACTTTACGCTCAACAGATACCAAATCGATGATCTCACGCTCGGTGGCGCTTAGTTTACGCTCGGAGGCGACGGATCCACGACTTCACGCTAAGAAATTTTTTCTTTTCAGAAGCAACAAATCTACAGTTCTACGCTAAGGAGCTTTCTATGCTCGACAGCTACGAATCTACGACTTTACGTTCAACAGCTATAAGTCGAGTTTTAAGCCCGGATGCCTTTGTGCTCGGTAGCTTTTATGCTCGAGAGGCTAGAAACCTACGACTTCACGCTCAGGAACTACAAGTCTATGATTTCATGCTCGATGGTGTTTAGTTTATGCTCAGAGGCTGCCAACTTATGATTTCGTGCTCCATGACTTCCCGTACATCTGAAAGATATGCAGGCCAGATTATGCGTACATCTGAACGATCCTCAAGGCGGTCAATTACAGGAGTTCACACAGAAAATACTCCTTCTTGACCTCAAAATATCCTAAGTACCCGAAGCATACAGAGTTCAAACATTGAAAAATTACTCTTCTTCATGGGTCGATTCGAAGTTCATCCAGACTCCAGTCTGAATATTTTATCTACCAAGAGGGCAAATCAGTTTGACAGCCATTTCTCGCCCTGTTCCAAGGGATTTCTGAGAAATCATTCTTGAAGATGATGTCTGAACAAAGAAATTCTATTATCAGAAGTAACATTTCAGAATTCTACGCGGTTTCTCACTCCTAAACAGTAGGACAGTTCGAACACTCGAATGCTAAAGCGGCCTTCTACGCATCCCTAGTTATGCGTAAAAGACAAGACAGGACCTAGCACTCTTTCTAAACAGAGTCGGCGTAAAGAATCAGACGTGTCGAAGCTACACATATTTAGACTTCACAGCAACAAAGTATGACAAGATGATCATATGCACGGAAGAAAGACGATTTTATTAAAATTAAAGTCATGATTACATATGAGGGAAATCCAATCTACAAGGGTTTTTCTCCATTTTTATGACTACATATGAGGGAAATCCCGTCTAAAAAGGACTTCCCCATCGTCGGCTGAAGATCGCGCCCAGAATCTGTTCTGACAGGTTCTCACATTGGTGGAGATCTTCCTCTTCTTCTATGGCAGTTCATCGACGTCCAAAGTCGATAAACAAGAAGATGATCGGTGGCGGGCGGATACAGGACTGGGCATAGACCCATACCGCCAACAGAAGAAAGCAGAGTAAATCTGCTTTCTTACATCCCGTGCCACGAAGGTAACGGAAGAAGGTGCCACTTGCAAGCAGCGTGGTGAAATACGATTCTTCGTCCCTCCCGAAGAACAACCATACAAAGTTACTGATTATCCCGAGCAAAGGAGGCTATGATATCCTTTCATGATCAATCGTTGCAGAGGATATTTGCTCGAAGATGCCATCTTTTTCAGCTCCTTATATGCTGGAAGAGCATGATCTTCTTTTTTCTCAAATCGGCCCAACAAACTACGGCCATCATCTCTGAATGATGAAGGAAGTATGGGAAGAACAGGAGAACTCCTCAGCCTTTTTATAGGCGAGAGAGAGCACCGATCCCCAATAAATCCGCCATAAAGTCATCCTCGACCGTTTCAAAACTCCATTCAAAAATGTTTCAAGTTACGAGGAGCGGTTCATGCTTCATTCAAAGTGTTTCAAATTACGAGGAATTTAAAAGCTTTGAAGGGGATCTTGTAGAAGCATAAAAAATACGCTGGAAGCTCTACGCAGCATATTAATGCAAAGAAGCGTAAGCAGAGGACTTCAGAGCCCTCAACGTATGAAATCAGAGCTTCTTCGCCAAACACAGCATGAAATATAGGCTCGAGGACCATCCGCGTAGGGCAGTATATTCAAGCTGCTTCAGCATAAACAGGGTGCTTCATCGCCTTTTTGGCGTAAAACTCATCCTCTTTCAATGCAGCATTAAAGTGTACGAGGGATGCTTCGTATTCCCTGTAATGAACCTGTCAGACCCTGCAATGAACCTGACGTCTCGACTTCTGACAAAGGGATACTGCTCCACTACCCAGACGACGGTTATAATGATGGCACAACACTGTAACCCAGGCTGTCATTTACTGCCATTTCTATTGCATAAACCGCTTTTACGTACACAGAGGAATGCGCTACCTAGTTTACAGAGGCAGATGAGAGCTCCTTACGCTCCGCAGAAGACAAACCGCCTGCCACGTCAAAAGCTGCACCCCGTACGGGACTCGAGGCGTGTCTCTGTATTTAATGTACATGGCGGTGACAGGCCCTCAAGGCACGTCTCTGCAATTAATGCATCGAATACTGACAGATGCCTGAGGCACGTCTCTGCTTTGATGCACAGAAGGGTGGCAGACCTTCAAAACACGCCTCTGTATTTAATGCGCAGGATGATGGCGGATCTCCATATTTAATGCAGGAGATTTGATTAAATGTCACCGAACCGTCCTTTAGTGACATCCCCTTTGCGAGAGCTGCTCCTACGCATACAAGAGAATACGCTGCCTAGTTTTATACAGGCAAACATGACCTTCTTACGCTCCGCAGAAGACGAACAGACTGCCACGACAGTGGTTACTCTTCGCACAGGATTCAAGGTGCGTATCTGCATTTAATGCGCAGAATGATGGCAAATCTTAAAGACAAGCATCTGTATTTAATGCACAAGATGGGGGCAGATCTCTGCATTTAATGCAAGAGATATGATTATCTCCAAGAGCCATAATTCTGGCTAAAATGTCCACATCATCACTCTGGCACGTTACGCAGCGGCTTCTACGCCTATTCAGCTTCGGTGCCTGCTAGGCTTCTACGCCCATTCAGCTTCGGCGCCTGCTCGGCCTTCTATGCCTACTCGGCCTTTATGACTACTCGGCTTCTACGCCTACTCGGCCTTTATGACCACTTGGCTTCTTCGCCTATTCGGCTTCTATGCCGGTTTGATAACTATTTGGCTTCTATGCTATGGTGACAGACATTGGCTTCTATGCCAACCTCTTCTACACGAGGGATACCTACCTACGTGGCTTTTACACCGTGATCTTCGTAGCGATTATACGCGTTTTGTCCCTTAGTTGGACCCGCATCACACGCTCATTCAAAGGATCATCTATACGCTGGCTTTGTTTATTTTAACCGTTGTGTAAAAGGGTGCTGTACTTTCTACTACTCGGTTTTTATACCGATTGAGTGGTCACTGTCACTAAAACTCTATAAATAGAGACCTTTATCAATGAGGAACAAGGTCGACAAATTGGAGGGTCAAAGAAGTTAGGTCTGAAAACTGATCAAGAGATCTAATACCAGATCCAACGATCGAGAGAGAGAGAGAGAGAGAGGAGAATCCAGAGCTCAGGCAAAGAGAAGGGATTGACGACTTTGGCATCGGGCATCCACCCTCTTTAGCAACCCTCGAAGCTGCTACCTGTCTTCCACGGCACTTCTTCAACATCGTGTGGTCCAAAGGCTAAGGTGATCGACTGCAGATCAGACACCTATAGCAATATTCAACCAGATTAAATAAATTGTACTTAGACATCCTCGTGTAGGATCAAATTTGTACAATCTTGTTTGTAAACATAAAAAAGGGCGGGTCTTCGTACAAGACCTCATTTTTCGCATTTCATCAAATATTTTCTCGTTTATATTACATCCCTAAAACAAGTCACAACCAAGCAATCATATGTTAATTAGATCTATTAGACCAATTGACAACCACTACATGTGCCAATCTCAGAATTCTCCCAAAATTGGCACCAAATTGGACATAACTTCCATTGTAGGTCTCCGATGAACTTAAAACAAATTCCTATAGGTAGCCGATACATGTGGGTTGGTTTCTCATAGTTAAATCTTAGATCTAGAGTCTATTAGAAGGGAAAAAATTAAAATATACCTATTGGGAGATGGATTTCTAATAAAAAGTTCTCAAGTGCCAAGTAGCTCCTCTCCTTGTAGATCTTTGCCTCTTCCTCCTTGCTCCTTACTTCCTTCTTGTAGATCATTGATATAGAAGTCTCAATGATGAATTTGGGAAGATATTAGCGAAGAATTGGTGGAGAATTGATAAGGGAATTTGGAAGAGAGAAAATTATAGATCTAAAATTTGGAGAATAAAATAAAATGATAGCACTCTCTCTCTTCTTCAATAGGTCGGCCAAGTAACCCCCTCCCCAAGCAATGTAAAAAGTGACAAATACCCCTTAGGGCCTCTCATAAAGAATTTAATTAGGAAGAAAATATTCTAGTCTAATTCAATAGGCTCAATCTAAATTAGTCTAAAAGTTTGGTTTATGCATTCTAATAAATATGTTAGGTCCACTATACAATTCTAAAACAAATCTATAACTAGCAACGATAATTAATACAATAATTAAATAATCAAGCATGCACAAATATTAAATATAATTAATCCTAAAATAAAAATTACCCATGTCAATTACCAAACTACCCTTGAATAAAAATATGAGGGTGATAGAGTTAAAGTTATAACGTAACTCTATTCAAGGTTCAATCTTTATCCATAGGAGAACCAGCAGTATTAGTGAAGAAGAAAGATAGATCGACGCAGTTATACATGGATTACAGGCAATTGAATGCGGTGGCAGTGAAGAATAAGTATCCGTTGTCCAGAATTAATGACTTGTTTGACCAATTAAGCGGAGCAAGAGTCTTCTTTAAGATAGATTTACGATTAGGATATCATCAGGTGTGAGTTCGGGAGCAGAATATACCGAAGATAATATTTAGGTTACAATATGGGTATTACGAATCTTAGTTATGTCATTCAGACTAACTAATTCTCCAGCTGTATTCATGGATTTGATGAACCTTATTTTTATGTCATACTTGGACCAATTTATAATATTATTTATTGATGACATCCTTGTGTATTCTCATAATGAGGAGGAGTATGAAGAACATCTCCAGATAGTACTGCATACTTTGAGGGAGCACCAGTTATATGTGAAGCTTAGTAAGAGTGAGTTTTGGTTGGATCACATATCCTTTCTTGGGTATATTATTTTTGGAGCAGGAGTGTAATTTGATCCCAAGAAGGTAGATGTAGTAGAGATCTGGCCAATTTTGAAGACGGTGGTGAAGGTATGTAGTTTTCTGGGCTTGGCATGATACTACAGAAGATTTGTATCAGACTTTACTAAGATCTCGGCACCTTTGACTCGGTTGACATGTAAGGAAGTTACATTTGTATGGTCAGCAAAATGCCAGATAGCCTTTGAAGAGTTAAAAAATAAGTTAATCTCGGCACCAATCCTTACTATTCCAACAGGCTCTGGAGGATTTATAGTGTATTGTGATGCATCTGGTAAGGGACTTGGATGTATTTTGATGCAGCATGGGAGAATGATAGTGTATGCTCTTCGGCAGCTTAGAGATTACGAGAAGAACTATCTAACTCACGATTTGGAGTTAGCAACGATAGTATTTTCACTTAAACTATGGAGGCACTACATATATGGAGATCGGAAGAAGATCTTCATAGATCATAAGAGTTTGAAGTATGTGTTCACATAGAAGGACATAAATATGAGACAGAGAAGGTGACTAGAGTTGTTGAAAGACTATGATATTGAACTTCAATACCATCTAGGCAAGACAAATATAATAGCTGACACACTTAGTAGAAGAGGTATTAAATTCATGTTGACCACTCAGAAGCACATTCTAGAAGACTTACGAAAGATGGGAATCGAGATAGTACTTGGGAACCGTTTATGTGTACCAAGTAGGGATATTCGGCAAGAAGTTATGATTGAAGCACATAGTTTCCAGTACTCCAGGAGGCACGAAGATGTACCAAGTTATCAATCAACACTATTGGTGGAACAGAATGAAAAGAAAAATAGCACGCTTTATATCGTGATGTCTGATATGTCAACAAGTGAAGGCAGATAAACAGAGACAGACAGGGTTATTGTGACTATATCCTATTCCATAGTGGAAGTGGGAACACAACACCATGGACATTATGACCGGTTTACCTAGATCCACGACTGGTCGAGATGCAGTTTGGGTGATAGTTGATCAACTCACAAAAGTGGCACATTTTTTCCCTTCAGAGGGGAGTAGTCTACAAAGTAGTTGACAGATTTGTTGTCATGACCCACACCCGTTAAATGGGTACGAGTACGTAGGTACATCCAGACTATATCGCAACATCGCCAGTAGAACATTGTCTAGGTCAACTGACTATCAATCTCATACAACAATATATATAACCAATCAATGATATCTCAACTCCAAGAAGGAGGACAATATGATAATAATAATAATAAATACTCAATCACAAATCTAAAGCACGATAAGATATCAAAGAAGTCAAACATAACTATAAAGTCTAAACATTATCAACATCCAAAAATACCAAGAATATCCAAGTCTTAAATATAAGACGAAAATAAATCAGGTACCAAAAATTCTAAAAGAAATCTATCTAGGATAACTAGTGATTCCAGCTAGACCTTTCGGTAATCACTCTTGAGCTACTGGGTTCATGGCTGCACCAACAACATCTGGGGGTCCGTAATAGGTCAGACACAAATCCTCTGGGTACTCTGAAAAATATTATCCAGTCAGGATTGGAGCAAAGTATAACCCAATAGCAGTTCCAATTAATTGATAAAGACTATAAAAAATTATAGTAAGTAATATATGATAAGCAAGGAAAGAAAATAAATCTAGAAATAAAGTAGAGCAATAACAAAAGACCAATAAAAAGTAAATATGACGAACAAGAGAATATGGAAATAAAGATAGTAAATAATAAGAGCTACAACTAAGAAAAATATGATGTCTCCAGAAAGTATAATGTGAAGCCAGCAAGAATATAACTAAACTAGTGTGTTTTGAAATACCAATTTTGACATGTAAACGACTAGGGGTAATTTGCCCATCGCACGTGAGGTATGCGACTGCTATCTTTCCAAATTAGACCATTAGGGGTGGTTCAAGATTTTAGGAATATTTACATGTCTACTAAGATATTTTTTTGCCCGACTAGTATAAATAAATCCAAGTCCCTGTTTTGGATAATATAAACGAGAAAAGATTTAATGCATGCGGGAAACGAGGTCTTGTACGAAGACATGCCCTTCTTTTATGTTTACAAACAAGATTGTACAAATTTGATCCTAAACGAGGATGTCTAAGTACAATTTATTTAATCTGGGTGAATATTGCTATAGGTGTCTGATCTGCAGTCGATCACTTTATCCCTTGGACCACACGATGTTGAAGAAGTATCGTAGAAGACAGGTAGTAGCTTCGAGGGTTGCTAAAGAGGGTGGATGCCCGATGCCAAAGTCGTCGATCTCTTCTCTTTGCCTGAGCTCTGGATTCTCCTCTCTCTCTCTCTCTCTCTCGACCATTGGATCTGGTACTGGATCTCTTGATCAGTTTTCAGACCTAACTTCTTCGACCCTCCAATTTGTCGACCTTATTCCTCATTGATAGAGGTCTCTATTTATAGAGTTTTAGTGACAGTGACCACTCAATCGGTGTAAAAACTGAGTAGTGGAAAGTACAACACCCTTTTACACAACTGTTAAAATAATCAAAGCCTGCGTATAGATAATCCTTTGAATGAGCGTGTGACGCGGGTCTAACTAAGGGACAAAATGCGTATAACTGCTACGAAGATCATGACATAAAAGTCACGTAGGTAGGTATCCCTCGTGTAGAAGAGGTTGGCATAGAAGCCAATGTCTGTCACCATGGCATAAAAGCCAAATAGTTATCAAACCGGCACAGAAGCCGAATAGGCGTAGAAGCCGAGTGGTCATATAGGCCGAGTAGGCGTAGAAGCCGAGTGGTCATAAAGGCCGAGTAGGCGTAGAAGCCGAGTAGGCACAGAAGGCCGAATGGGCGTAGAAGCCGAGCAGGCACCGAAGCTGAATAGGCGTAGAAGCCGTTGCGTAACGTGCCAGAGTGATGATGTGGACGTTTTAGCCAGAATTATGGCTCTTTGGAGATAATCAGATCTCTCGCATTAAATACAGAGATCTGCCCCTATCCTATGCATTAAATGCAGATGCTTGTCTTTAAGCTTTGCCATCATCCTGCGCATTAAATGCAGATACACACCTTGAATCCTGTGCGAAGAGTAACCGCTGTCGTTGTAGTCTGTTCGCCTTTTGCGGAGCGTAAGGAGCTCATGTTTGCCTGTGTAAAACTAGGCAGCGTATTTCCTTGTATGCGTAGGAGCAGCTCTCGCAAAGGGGATGTCACTAAACAACGGTTCGGTGATATTTAATCAAATCTCCTGTATTAAATGTGGAGATCCGCCATCATCCTGCGCATTAAATACAGAGGCATATTTTGAAGGTCTGCCATCCTTCTGTGCATCAAATGCAGAGACGTGCCTCGGGCATCTGTCAGTGTTTGGCGCTTTAAATGCAGAGACGTGCCTTGAGAAACTGTCACCGCTTTGTGCATAAAATACAGAGACGCACCTCGAGTTCCGTATAGAGTACAGCTTTTGACGTGGCAGGCGGTTTGTCTTCCGCAGAGCGTAAGGAGCTCTCATCTGCCTGTGTAAAACTAAGTATCGTATTCCTCTGTTTACGTAAAAGTGGTTTACACAAGGAAAATAGCAGTAAATGACAGCCTAGGTTGCAGTATCGCGCCATCATTATAGCCGTCGCCTGGGTAGTCGAGCAGTATCCCTTTGTCAAAAGTCGAGACGTCAGGTTTATTGCAGGTTCTGACAGGTTCATTGCAGAGAATACGAAGCGTCCCTCGTACACTTCAATGCTGCATTGAAAGCGGATGAGTTTTACGCCATAAAGGCGATGAAGCACCCTGTTTACGCCGAAGCAGCCTGGACATACTGCCCTATGCGGATGGTCCTCGAGCCTATATTTCATGTTGTGCTTGGCGGAGAAGCTCTGATTGCACGTTGAAGGCTCTGAAGTCCTCTGTTTATGCTGCTTTGCATCAATATGCTGCGTAGAGCTATCCAGCGTATTTTTTATGCTTCTACAAGACCCCCTTCAAAGCTTTTAAATTCCTCGTAATTTGAAATGCTTTGAATGAAGCATGACCTGCTCCTCGTAACTCAAACATTTCTGAATAGAGTTTTGAAACGGTTGAGGCTGACTTTATGGCAGATTTATTGGGGATCGGTGCTCTCTCTCGCCTATAAAAAGGTTGAGGAGTTCTCCTGTTCTTCCCACACTTCCTTCATCATACAGAGATGACGGCCGGAGTTCGTCGGGGCAACTTGAGGAAGAAGGAGATCATGCTCTTCCAGCATGTAAGGAGCCGAAAAAGACGGTGTCTTCGAGCAAATGTCCTCTACAACGATGGATCATGGAAGGATATCATAGCCTCCTTTGCTCGAGATAATCAGCAACTTTGTATGGTGGTTCTTCGGGAAAGAAGAAGAATCGTATTTCACCACCCTGCTTGCAAGTGGCACCTTCTCCCGTTACCTCCGGGGACGGGAGCTGCAACTAGCTCTGACCTCGGGTATTGAGTTGGGTGAAATACCTCAACTCAATCTGACATGGTGCACGGAGCATGGGACCTGCATAATTTAGGCAGGCCCAGTTCCGTATTCTCCCTTCATTTATTATTTTAGTCAATTGCGAAAACCGACCAACTGCTGGAGGAGAGATGAAGAATTGGCGCCCATGCAAGAACCTGGTAGAGCAGATTCCGGGGGGTGGCCTTCCGACGACGACGAGGAAAATCCTTTTGTAGACGGGATTTCCCTCATATGTAGTCATGAGAAATGAAGAAAAACCTTTGTAGATTGGATTTCCTTCATATGTAATCATGACTTTAATTTTTAATGAACTCATCTCTTTTCTTTATATGACCATGTTTCCATACTTTGCTGTGAAGTCTGAATATGTGTAGCTTCGACACGTCTGATTCTTTACGCCGACTCTATTTAGATAGAGTGCTGGGTCCTGTCCTACCTTTTACGCAAAACTAGGGATGCGTAGAAAGCCGCTTTTAGCATTCGAGTGTTCGAATTGTCCTGCTGTTTAGAAGTGAGGAACCGCATAGAATTCTGAACTGTTACTTCTGATAAACAAAATTTCTTTTGTTCAGACATCATCTTCAAGAATAATTTCTCGAAAATCCCTTGGAATAGGGCAAAAAATGGCCATCTTGGTAGATAAAATATTCAGACTGGAGTCTGGATGAACTTTAAATCGACCCATGAAGAAGAGTAATTTTTTAATGTTGAACTCTGTATGCTTCGGGTACTTGGGATATCTTGAGGTCAAGAAGGAGTATATAGGCATTGTGACGATGCGTCGAAGTAGAAGCATAATGATCGTCTTTTGACAGATATGGCTTCTTTAGGATCTTCTGACAAGATTCCGTATGCTACGAAATCTATAAAGGGACTTCTCCAGTCTCTCTTGGGAGGATCTGTGTCCACCGTGTAGCTGTATTCGATGTGAAAGTTGTTTTTTATACAGAATAGGTCTCTGTTAAGAAGGATTATCGAATTCTGCCTTCTTATAGGAGTAGCTAAATCTGCAGCTAGACTTGCTAGGGCATCGGCTTTCAGATTCTGAGACCGAGGTACATGCTCAAGGAAGAATCCCTTAAATGTTATGGCTATCTCGACCGTTGTTCGGTGATAGGAGATGAGGTCGGGATTCCGGACTTCATATATTCCTCTGACTTGATTGACGATCAGCAGAGAATCACCGAAGGCTTCCAGAGATTAGACCCCAGCTCTTTAGCGACTTGGAGCCCGATTAGTAGAGCATTGTATTCCGCCATATTGTTAGAACAGGGCTCGCTAAGAGAATATGCTCGGTAGATAACGAGTTTATCAGGAGTGACTAGGACGATCCCTACTCCTGAAACCACGTTTCCCCTGGGACCAGTCTTGGAGGCGCCATTGAAGAAAAGTTACCATGCATCACCTTTCGTTGCAGAATTATACTCTGCAACTTCATCGGGAATATCCTCGTACAGTTTGGAGGCCTCCGGGATCGGATAAGCAGCTAGAAAGTCAGCCAATGCTTGGCCTTTGACGGACTTCTGAGGGACGTACACCATGTCATATGGCGTTAATAACATCGCCCAAGTCACGAGTCAGAAATTAAGGACACTTGGCTTGCTCATCAGTATCCGAAGAGGATTAATCCTGGAGATGATATAAATGGTTTGGCCCGTGACATAGTGTCGCATTTTCTGAATAGCGAACATTAGAGCCAAGCATTCTTTCTCCACAGGGTTGTACCGGTGTTCGGCTCCGACCATCATCCTGCTGAGGTAGTAGATAGCCTGCACATGGCCCAGATCGTTCTTTTGTGCGAGAAGAGCTCCCAGAGAATGATCTATTGCTCGAATATATAACACGAATGGTCTTCCTATGACGGAAGGTACCAGAACTGGCGGACTAGTGAGGTAGCGCTTGATATCTCCGAACGCTTGCTGACAGGCTTCGTCCCATACGAAGGATACACCTTTCTTCATGAGACAGAAAAATGGTTGGCATTCCCCGAGAGGTTGGATACGAATCTTCGGATATAAGCCAGACGACCTTGAAATCCCTTGAGTTCCCTTAGATTGTGGGGCGGTCGCATTTCTAAGATGGCCTTGACTTTATCAGGGTTCACTTGAATGCCTTTGGCGGTGATAACAAATCCCAGAAATTTGCCGCTAGATACCCCCAGAAAGGACTTTGTAGGGTTCATTTTGAGTTGATATTGGCGCATCAATTCAAATACTGTCTTCAAGTCTTGGATGTGATTATCCCTGAGGCGGCTTTTGACAGCTATATCGTCCACGTAACACTCCACTGTCTTGCATAAATGCTTATGGAATATGTCACTCATAGCCCGTTGGTATGTAGCCCCGGGGTTCTTTAATCCGAAGGGCATGACCGTATAGCAATATACCCCTAGTGGTGACCGGAAGGCAGTATACTTCTCGTCTTCAGGATGTATCTTGATCTGGTTGTATCTTGAGAATCCATCCATGAAAGACATACGTTCAAAACCGTATGTATTGTCAATCATGACGTCTGTGATGGGAAGAGGGAATTCATCCTTGGGGCAGGCTGCGTTCAGATCTTGGTAATTAATGCAGATACGTACTTTCCTATTCTTCTTCATGACCGGGACAACATTGGCGACCCAGTCAGGATATTGTTCTTCACGGACGAAGCCGCAGGCTATCAACTTCTTGACTTCAGCTTCAATGGCGTCCATCATGTCCGGGCGGAACCGGCGTTGGTGCTGCTTCACAGGCTTTGAATCGGACAGTATGTTGAGTTTATGAGTAGCCACCTTTGGATCAAGACCTGGCATATCCTCATAATTCTATGCAAAGACGTCGATATATTCTTTTATCAGCTGGGTAATTTCTTCCCTTTCTTCTTTAGAAAGGTCGTTACTGATAAATATCAGTTTTGGTGAAAGTTTATCCCCTACGTCAATCTGGATAACCTCATCTTTAGTGGGAGGTTCTCTCTGCTCGAAGCGGAACTTCCATTGTGTATTCATCTGCTGAGCCCAAGCGTCATTCTCGAATAGTTCAGATTCTTGTTCGTCTTATTCAAAGGAATCCGTCGCTACCATATTCGCTGATAATGTTTGCTCGAGGGCATGAGATGAGCCGGAGGGCGATGAGCCATCTTGAAAAGAGGAAAAGATATCCTCGTTCGACTTGGAAGTCATAAGGGAGGTGGCATACCCTAAACCGAAACGGGTTTGTTGATAGTGGGGATTGCCGAGCAGCGGTATTCGTCTACCTTTCCCGTGGTTGAGACCCGGTTCCATATTCAAGTTGTAACCCATATTTTGCATGATCTTCAAGGGTTGCGGGCTGTACCTGTGAACTTGTATTTTACCAGAGTCATCATCGAAGGAATCCTCTTCTATAGTTCGTTCGTTGTGCATGCAGCCGAAGACTATGGAACGCTGGCCGTTGCGGGCAGGTGGAACAATGAAGATAGAATCCTCATATGGTCCATATGTTGTGGTGACATTGGATGATGACACCACCCATATGTACGGATGATAGGGATCTATAGCTGCCAAGAATTTTCGTGCTATAGGCTCTATATCGTCATGGGGGGAGGATTTCTGATTTGGATTTAGAGCGTCGATATACTGGAAAAGAGGTCCTTTATTATTATCAAAAACCGCACTCCTAGTTGCATTTATATTACTCTGCTGCTTATTGTGCCGAAGGTTGATGATTAAGGGCGGAGGCGCATATCTGCTCAGAGGTAATATGGACATGGTAATTTTTGTGGACTTAACACTCTGGTGTACTTATGGCTAAGCACGGATGTTAAGTGTAGATGACAACCGATATCAGAGGTAATATGATAGTCGATAGCCGAAAGTTTATTCAGAGATAATATGAACATGACAAACTTTTTGATTGTGATTCCATTGGGGATGGAGGTACACGTCTGCTCAGAGGTATTATGGACATGGCATTTTTTGTGGACTTAACACTCTGGTGTACTTATGGCTAAGCACGAATGTTAAGTGTGGATGACAACCGATATCAAAGGTAATATGATAGTCGATAGTCGAAAGTTTATTCAGAGGTAATATGAACATGACAAACTTTTTGATTGTGATTCCATTGGGGATGGAGGTACACGTCTGCTCAGAGGTAATATGGACATGGCAGTTTTTGTGGACTTAACACTCTGGTGTACTTATGGCTAAGCACGGATGTTAAGTGTAAATGACAACCGATATCAGAGGTAATATGATAGTCGATAGCCGAAAGTTTATTCAGAGGTAGTATGAACATGACAAACTTTTTGATTATGATTCCATTGGGGATGGAGGTACACGTCTGCTCAGAGGTAATATGGACATGGTAGTTTTTTGTGGACTTAACACTCTGGTGTACTTATGGCTAAGCACGGATGTTAAGTGTAGATGACAACCGATATCAGAGGTAATATGATAGTCGATAGCCGAAAGTTTATTCAGAGGTAGTATGGACATGACAAACTTTTTGATTATGATTCAATTGGGGATGGAGGTACACGTCTGCTCAGAGGTAATATGGACATGGCAGTTTTTTGTGGACTTAACACTCTGGTGTACTTATGGCTAAGCACGGATGTTAAGTGTAGATGACAACCGATATCAGAGGTAATATGATAGTCGATAGCCAAAAGTTTATTCAGAGGTAATATGAACATGACAAACTTTTTGTCCGAAAAAATTACTATAGAGTGATTTTTCTTCTGAAGGATCCACTGGGAAAACTTTTGAGGGACTCATCATCCGGTATTTTTCTGTAGTGATTATCCCCTTGTTTTACAGATGCAAGGTGATGACTTTGGCATCGATCAGCTCCTGAATTCTTTTTTTTAGCACATAGTAGGCCCTTGTAGGGTGATGAGTGTATCGATGGAAGAGACAATAATCTGGGTCATCAATTTTGCCGGCCCTCTCAGGGTATCTGATATTGGGTAGCTGAAGCTTGCATTCCTCTCTCAACATATTGAAGATTTTAATGACGTCATCTTCTTTGAAGAAGAAAGTCCCTTTTGGTCGTAGGGCTCCTGATGTCTAAGTTTTACAGTTTTCCGGGAAGATTGTCGTCGTTGCATTATCTTCGGATTTTGAGGAAATGCTACCCCCGGCCTTGGATGCCGCCTTGTTCTGTCGAGGTAAATTACCCCTAGACATGCCGTGGCCTCCGGCCATAGAAACTGTTTTAGCAGGAGCTGCCTCTGGTTGTACAGGATAAGATTTTGAAGTTTTGGGTCTCGTCAGAGATGCAGTATATCCCAACCCAAAACAAGCTTGTTGATGGTAAGAATTATCCTGTACCGGTATTCGTCTACCTTTTCCATAGTTGAGGCCTTATTTCATCTTCAAATCATAACCCATGCTTTGCATAATATTTAATGCTTGCGGGCTATATTTGTGGGTTTGTATCCTGCCAGTTTCAGACTCGCGAAATTCTTCATGTATGATCAGGGTGTTCCGCCTGCGACCGAAGATTAATGGATGCTGATCGTCGCAAGTTGGTAGAATAATAAAGATGGAATCTTCGTGTGGTCCACCTGTCATGACGACATTTAGACGTTGATGTATCTTCCCATAAGATCTCCCCTCGTTTGACCGTTAGGGGAACTGAAGTCTGTTTATGACTCTTGTCTTTGCGTTTCTGGATCAGATAATCCCGCAGGTCAGGAGGAGTTGTAGAAGAAGAGGCTGATGGCTTGTTCCTTCTGCTCCCATTGGTGGGCATGCGGATGATGGGAACCATAGTCTTCCCTGTGCCACCCGTATATAACAGGTTGGCCATCTGGGTGGCGGATAATCCCCGAGGAGGGTGTCTTTTCGTAACTGGAGCCTTCTTTACGCTTAGGGACTTCGCCCGACGTAATTTGGAGCTTCGCTCTGGTTGGCGTAAAGATGAGGAAGTCCTCAGGTGGCCATCAGCTTCTTGCGTAATTCAGAGGGTGGGCAGATTATTTCCTTGCTGGAGTAAATGCCTAGAAGTTGAGTAGTCCATCGCTCACTTTCCCTTGCGGAGATCACAGGGATCATCTGGTTCTCCGTAGAGGTCAGATGTTGTTTTACGTGCAGAGCATGTCTTGTACTTCTGATTTGGCGCTGAGGCTTTATTAGAAGTTTTGTCTATTCCGCTAGGGACGGGAGACTGAATTTCACGCGCGGAGCACGGAGTATACTTCTGGGTTAGCGTTGAGGCATTGCCAGAAGTTTTGTCAGTTCTGTCAGAGACAGGCGACTAAATTTTACGCACAGGGCGCGGAGGAAGCAATGCTACAACCTCATTGGTCGAAGAGATCAGAGAGATCGGAGAGTCCACAGTAATGGTAGAGGATGTCTTGGGCATCCAGACCTTACGCAGCTTTCTGTTGTTTTGGACAGAGAGAGAGTGAGAGCTACCCCTTGTTCGGAGCATATCTTCATAGGCAGACTGGTCGAACTGGACGACCAGTGTCTTCTTCACGGATCCCACGGATACCATATCGTGTTGAGCAATAGCTTCCTCATCAGAAGAGAAAGATATCCCCAGCAGAGTCGCCATCTTGTTTTGGATAATATAAATGAGAAAAGATTTGATGAATGCGAGAAACGAGGTCTTGTACAAAGACCCGCCCTTCTTTTATGTTTACAAACAAGATTGTACAAATTTGATCCTACACGAGGATGTCTAAGTACAATTTATTTAATCTGGGTGAATATTACTATAGGTGTCTGATCTGCAGTCGATCACTTTAGCCCTTGGACCACAAGATGTTGAAGAAGTGCCGTGGAAGACAGGTAGCAGCTTCGAGGCTTGCTAAAGAGGGTGGATGCCCGATGCCAAAGTCGTCGATCCCTTCTCTTTGCCTGAGCTCTGGATTCTCCTCTCTCTCTCTCTCTCTCTCTCTCTCGACCGTTGGATCTGGTACTGGATCTCTTGATCAGTTTTCAGACCTAACTTCTTCGACCCTCCAATTTGTCGACCTTGTTCCTCATTTATAGAGGTCTCTATTTATAGAGTTTTAGTGACAGTGACCACTCAATCGGTATAAAAACCGAGTAGTGGAAAGTACAGCACCCTTTTACACAATGGTTAAAATAACCAAAGCCTGCGTATAGATGATCCTTTGAATGAGCGTGTGACGCGGGTCCAACTAAGGGACAAAATGCGTATAACTGCTACGAAGATCACGGCGTAAAAGCCATGTAGGTAGGTATCCCTCGTGTAGAAGAGGTTGGCATAGAAGCCAATGTCTGTCACCATGGCATAGAAGCCAAATAGTTATCAAACTGGCACAGAAGTCGAATAGGCGTAGAAGCCGAGTGGTCATAGAGGCCGAGTAGGCGTAGAAGCAGCGTGGTCATAAAGGCCGAGTAGGCGTAGAAGCCGAGTAGGCACAGAAGGCTGAATGGGCATAGAAGCCGAGTAGGCACCGAAGCTGAATAGGCGTAGAAGCCGCTGCGTAACATGCCAGAGTGATGATGTGGACATTTTAGCCAGAATTACGACTTTTTGGAGATAATCAGATCTCTCGCATTAAATGCAGAGATCTGCCCCCATCCTGTGCATTAAATGTAGATGCTTGTCTTTAAGATTTGCCATCATCTTGCGCATTAAATATAGATACGTACCTTGAAGCCTGTGCTAAGAGTAACCGCTGTCGTGGCAGTCTGTTCATCTTCTACGGAGCGTAATGAGCTCATGTTTGCCTGTGTAAAACTAGGTAGCGTATTCCCTTGTATGCGTAGGAGCAGCTCTCGCAAAGGGGATGTCACTAAACGACGGTTCGGTGACATTCCTGCATTAAATGTGGAGATCCGCCATCATCCTACGCATTAAATGCAGAGGCGTATTTTGAAGGTCTGCCACCCTTCTGTGCATCAAATGCAGAGACGTGCCTCGGGCATCTGTCAGTATTCGGCGCTTTAAATGCAGAGACGTGCCTTGAGAAACTGTCATTGCTTTGTGCATAAAATGCAGAGACGCGCCTCGAGTCCCGTACGGAGTGCAGCTTTTGACGTGGCAGGCGGTTTGTCTTTCGCGGAGCGTAAGGAGCTCTCATCTGACTGTGTAAAACTAGGCAGTGTATTCCTCTGTGTACGTAAAAGCGGTTTACGCAAGAAAAATGGCAGTAAATGACAGCCTGGGTTGCAGTGCCGTGCCATCATTATAGTCGTCGCCTGGATAGTCGAGCAGTATCCCTTTGTCAGAAGTCGAGACGTCAGGTTCATTGCAGGTTCTGACAGGTTCATTGCAGAGAATACGAAGCGTCCCTCGTACACTTCAATGCTGCATTGAAAGCGGATAAGTTTTACGCCATAAAGGCGATGAAGCACCCTGTTTATGCCGAAGCAGCCTGGACATACTGCCCTACGCGGATAGTCCTCAAGCCTATATTTCACGCTGTGCTTGGCGGAGAAGCTCTGATTACACGTTGAAGGCTCTGAAGTCCTCTGTTTACGCTGCTTTGCATCAATATGCTGCGTAGAGCTATCCAGCGTATTTTTCATGCTTTTACAGTCCCGACACATAAATCAAGTAGGAGGCCAGCAAGATAAAAGTAAGTGATGCCAGTAAAAAAGTCCTGATATGATACCAGTAAAGAGTCCTGAAGTAGAGGCCAGACAAGTATGACGTACGTGTCACAAGAGAGTGAATCCATAAAATACTAATTTTATGTATCCATATTGTCGAGGAATCAGGTAAAACAATACTATAGACCAGAATCATAGTAGATATCAAATAATAAAAACTATCAGAGAATGTACTAGCCTGAGGTCCGGAGCAGGTGGTACAACTCGGTGTCCGAACAGATGTTACACAAACCTATATATAAAATTCTATATCATTTGGTGTATAAAAATAATTAAACATGCTTAAATAAGCTAAAAGGCGATTTCTAGGCTTAACTAGGTTATACTAGTCAAATTTAAGTCATGCACAATTTTTTAGGTCCATACTAAGGTAACTAGCGCATATTAGCCACTATCTAGCTAACATTAGCTAATAGCTCTAATATATCTATATACTAGTTAATAGGATACTCTATGTAATCATATACACTTTAACTTTTATATATATATATATATATATATATATATATATATATATATATATATCACATATGTTTTCTACTATAGATCTAATACTCATTACAACCAACATGATACTTAAGTATCCTACTTATCCTAATCTTTACCCTCACATACCTGATACCAACACCCCTTTGCAGTACTGGAATAAAGATATTATATTTACTGTAACATCTGTATCCTAAAATTCTTGCTTAAATGTTGTTATTAGGTTAATTTGGGGCTATTGGAATTTTTTTCATAATTTTTGGTTAATTAAAAACTAGAAACAGTAATTTTTAGGACTTTCAAGAATTTATTTTAGTATCAAACATAATTAAAAATGTCCCAAACTTTTATTTTAGGTTCTAAATAATCAAATATATTTTCTAGAATTTTTGAGAATTTTTGAGTATTTTTAGTATTTATTTGGATTTATTTAAGATAATAACTAATTTTTTTAGGACTTCTAGAATTTATTTGCAGATCCAGGAATATAGAATGGACCCACGTAATTTTCTAGTGTTTATAATAATATTATATATTTTTTGAAATTATTTCAGAACTTTTGGAATATTTTTAATATTTATTTTTAGTTAAATAGGTAAAACTAATTTTTAGAGCTTCTAGTAATTATAGTAGGAAACCTATGAACATAAAACAATTCCAAGTATTTTTTTGGAGTTTTTGGGTTCAAAATATATTTTCTGTAATTTTTCCAAATTTTTATGATTATTTTTAATGTTTATTTTGAGTTATTTAGATTTAAAATGACTTAAATAATGTTTTGATAAAGGCAAATAAAAAAATAATACAAACAAAATCATCCAACCAGATTCTGACACATGTCAGCCTATTACTTTTCATTCAGCCGCAGCCTATATATATATATATATATATATATATATATATATATATATATATATATATATATATATATATATATATAATATAATAACCTTAATTATCCCATTATTTTAGAGAGAGAGAGAGAGAGAGATTTGAGGGGAATTGTCATCTAGGGTTTCCTTTATCTTCCAGAAGCCATTACTCATAGCTCCGAACTCTAAATGCGGCCTATTTTCTTGCATTAGAACCGTATTGAGGTTAGATTTCTGAATATATAAATTATTTTATGAAATTATAAGTATTAAATTTTGGAAAATTCGTAGAGCACAACATATCCGAAAATAGATGCGTCTCGATATTTTTGCGAATCCGGGAGAACCAAAAATCAGAATCACTAACCGTTTAAAGTTTCGAAAAGCTAATATCGAGATAATTAACATATGTTTTTCTTAGAATTTAATTCGAATCATTTCTATACTGTTAATTCTATAGAACTTCTAGGTTAAAAATTAAACACCATTGTACAATACGAAATTTGTATGTGCAATAATTTTCAAACAAATTTGAATTCGGGCGAGCCATAAATTCCAGCATATTTTTGACACTAAAATCTACAAAAAATTATGCATGAAAGTTGAGTTTGTATCGGTTGACTTTTTGGTCAACAGATCGCCTAGATTTGCGTGCCATGAGTCTCAAGTTGATAAAATTCAGTTCCTTTGGACAAAATTTAGGAATTAACCTAAAAATTAGAATAATAAGATTAAAATAAGATTTTAGAGTAGTTATTCCAGAATTAAATAAATTAAAATAATTTATCTTTTGATATGGTAAAATTGTAATACATAGGATATTTGGACTGTGACTTGGACTCTGATTCATACCAACTAAGGACCACAAGCGAGTACATTCTTTGACAGTTTTTATTATGTTGATTATCTCTATGATTTTAGTTGTATAGCGTACATGATTCTTAATTATGGATACACGAGTTGGCATCATTGAGACCTGTCACGAGGAGTCATGATTGGAATCCATCGTGCTAGCAGGGAACGGAAAGATATTAGTAGATTATGTGATCATACCCAACTCTACATGAAACATAGCTCACCCACACCTCACATCGGTGCAGCCTGACTATTACATGTCTCATAGCCTGTTATGTATGATTAGCCTAACTATTAGCTATCCGGATGGTTAGCCTGACCTTACATGAATCATAGCTAATCATACATAGCAAGCCTGATCAATCCCAAGCCGATCACATGATATGCTGATGTTTCACACACTTAGCTAGATAGTCTATACAGGTATCTCTAGTTTATTGTTCTAGCATTTCCCTATGTTCTAGTTATTGTTCTAGCATTCACTTATATACCAGTTTATTGTTCTAGCATGCACTTGTATTTCTGTTCATTGCTAGTTGTACCTTGATGATGACATATAATCCAGTATTTCTATTTCCAGTATTTTATACTCATCAATATCTCTTATTTCTAGTATTATATCCATCTTGTACTTCTTTACACTGCATTATAGTTTTTGTCAATATACATGGAACTGCTGTTAGTGCTTGTACTTTGCTCCATCCTGACTGGAAATATTTTTTTAGACTGCGACTTAGAGGGCTTGTTTCCAGCATACTTGGAGATATGGATGTTATGTTGCAGGTTAGACTATTTTTGTTATTATACTTGTGTTGTATTTATTTATTTTCATAGATATCTTATCGTGATTTAGTTATGTGATTGAGTATTCCATATTATATTGTGATTTATGTGTCTCCTTATGGAGTTGGATATTCATGTGAGATTAATTAGATATTATTGTGACCTAGACAGCGTTCTACCACCGATGCTGCGACGTAGGCTAGACGTACCCACGTACTCGTGCCCCTATATCGGGTGCAGATCATGACAGTTACTCACTAATCTAGGATTTTAACTGAATACTTAACCCATAATATTTACCACCACATTCAAGCTAACATTGTAGTTGCACATCTACTATGCACCATGTAGAAGCATGAAAAATACGCTACAGGATTATACGCAACATGCATAAAACCTGCGTAAAGCAGAGTTTCAGTGTTGTGCGGCATAAAACATGACTTCAGAGCCATTGGCGTACAACAGAGCTTCAACGCTATTCAGCGTAAAATATAGCTCCAGAATAACCCGCATAATGCAGTATTTCAGACTGCTTCAGCATAAAAAGGTTGCTATATCGCCTTTATGGCGCAAAATCTATCTGCTTTTAATGCAGCATGGAAGTGTACGAGGAACTCTTCGTATTCTTCGAACGAACCTGTCAGATCATGCAGTGAACCTGACTCCTGACAAAGAGTACTATACGATTATCCAGACGACGGCTGTAATGATGGTTTGGCACAGAGACCTAGACCGTCGTTTAGTGACATTTCCTTGATACAAATTGCTTTTACGCATTCAAGGGAATATGCTGCCTACTTTTATAACGGCATATGTGAGCTTTTACGTTCAGCAGAAGACGAAACGAACCGCCACGTCAAAAGCTGCTCTTCGTACAGAGCTCGAGGCACGTCTCTGCAGTTAATGCACGTGATGGGGGCAGATCTCTGCATTTAATGCATAAGATTTGGTTCTGCTTCCAAAGACTGGGTGAACCATAATTACGGCTAATACGTCCACATCATCACCTCTGCATATTATGCCATCAGGCTATTTTCAGCTATAGGAGCACGCTGTACACTATCTCCTTGAAATACGCCGACCTGGCTATTTTCAACTGTAGGAGTACGTCGTATGCTATCTCCTCGGAATATGCCAACTCAAGCTATATTTGCATTGGTGCATGATAAGGCTATTTAGTTCAGAATACGCTCAAAACCTCAGTCAAGGAAGGAGAATCGGCTATCTTTTATGCTAGCTACCTATCCATGCAGCATCAGGCTTCTACGCCTATATGTCAACTATTGGGCTTCTACGCCTACTTGGCTTTTATGCCATCAGAACAGCTATTTGGTTTTTCTACGCCATGGTGACAGTTATTGGCTTCTATGCCAACCTTTTCTACGCGAGGGGTAGTTACCTACGTGGCTTATATGCCGTGATCTTCGCAGCAGTTATACGTATTACCTCATAATGGGCACGCATCACACGCGGATTCAGAAGATCATGTATACGTAGGTGGCAGTTATTATAACCGCCGCATAAAAAGTGCCACACTCTCCACTGTTCGGCTTCTACGTCGACTGGACGGTTACTGTCACTAAACTTTATAAATAGAGACCTCCGTCCACGGAGGTCCGGGGTCGAAGGGGGAAAAATTGAAGAGAGAGGTCAGAAAAATCGAAGAGAGAAGAGCACAGACAGAGAGTAGTGATCAACAATTTTGGCATCGAGCATCCACTTCTTCTTGCAATCTTTGAAGCTATTCCTTCTTCTACAGCACTTCATCATCATCGTGTAGTCCAAGGAACAAAGTGATCGACCGCAGATCAGACTCCTATAGCAATATTTACCCAGATTAAATTTTGTACTTAACATCCACGTATAGGATTAATTGTACGTCTTGTTTGTAAACCAAAGAAAGGGTTTCGTATAAACCTAGTTTTATTTCTTTCATTTATTATCAAACACAAGATGGCGACTCTGCTGGGGAATACTTTCTCATCTGACGAGAAAGCAATTACTCAACACGATACAGTATAAGTAGGATCAATGAAGAAGACCTTGGTCGTCCAATTCGACCAATCAGCCACGAAGACATGCTTCGAGCAGGGGGTAGCTCTCATTTCCTCTCTATCCAAGACAACAGGAAACTGCGTAAGGTGAGGATGCCCTGGACATCCCCTACCATTCCTGCCGACTCTCTTTCTCCGACCAACGAGGTTGTAGCATCGCTTCCTCCGCGCCTTGCGCGTAAAACTCAGTCTTCCGTCGCTGACAGAGCAGACAAAACTTATAGCAACGCCTCAGTGCTAATCCAGAAGTCTACTCCACGCTTTGTGCGTAAAACTCTGTCTCCCGTCTGTGACGTGGCAGACAAAGCTTCTGGCCATGCCATAGTGCTAACCCAGAAGTCTACTCCGTGCTCTGCGCATAAAATTCAGTCTCCCGTCTGTGACACGGCAGACAAAATTTCTGATAATGCCTCGGCGCCTATTCAGAAATTCCAAACGCGTTCCACGCATAAAAATACATCTTCCCTCCGTGGAAAAGCAGATGGTCCCTGCAATCTATGCAAGAGAAAACAAGTGGCGGATTTTCCAACCTCTCGGCTTTTACGCCATCAAGAGAAGAATTTGCCCGCTCTCCAGATTACGCGAGAAGCTGATGGCCGATTGAGGACTTCCCCAGTTTTACGCCAGCCTGAGCAAAATTCTAGACTACGCCAGGTCAAGCCCCAAAGCGCAAAGAAGGCCCAGTTTGCGGATAGATACGCTCCTTATGGATCCTGTGCTACTCACATGGCTGAACTGCCGTATACGGGTGGCAGGGAGAGAGTTATGGTTCCCAATATCCGCATTCTAATTGATATAAACAGGAGGAATAAGCCTTCTTCCTCTTTTTCTTCCATTAATCCTTCGGACTTGCGAGAATTCTTGATCCAGAAATGCAAAGATAGGAGTCATAATCAGGATTCAGTTCCCCTGACTACCAAGCATGGGGAGATCATGTGGGAAGATGCGTCAACATCTAAGGTCATCATGACATATGGGCCACATAAAGATTTTGTCTTTATTGTTCCACCGACTCGCAACGATCAGCATTATATAATCTTCGCTCGAATACGGAGCAGACCGATTGTACAAGAAGAATCTCGCGAGTCTGATATTAGAAAAATGCAAATCCACAGATATAGCCCACAAGCTTTAAAGATTATACAAAGCATGGGTTATGATTTAAAATTAAAACAAGGCCTCAACTATGGAAAAGGTAGACGAACACCGTTGCATAGTAATCCTTACTGTCAACAAACTCGTTTTGGATTAGGGTATATTGCATCTCTTGCAAACTCCAAACTTCCAGAGGCTGATCCTGTAATACCAGAGGCATGTCCTTCTAAATCAACTTCTATGGACAAATGCCACGACATGTCTGGGGGTAGCCTACCTCGACAAAATAGGGCAGCATCCAAAACTGGGGGTATAATTCCCTCTGAGTCCAAAGATGATGCAACGATGACCATCTTCCCGAAAGACCGTAAAATTCAGGCATCGGGAGCCCGAAGGCTAAAAGGGACTTTCTCCTTCAATAAAGATGACATCATGGAAATCTTCAATATATTGATGAAGGAAAACAAACTTCTGCTACCCAATATCAGATACCCTGAGAGGGCTGGCAAAGTCGATGACCCAGATTATTGTCTCTTTTATCAGTACATTTATCACCCCACAAGGGCATGCTATGTACTAAAAAGGAAAATCCATGAGTTGATCGACGCCAAAGTCATCACTTTGCATCTGTAAACGAGGGGACGATCACTGCAAATTGATTTCACTTTAACGTGATAATTTGTTCCCTCAAGAAAATACCGGATGATGAGTCCCAAAAGTTTCCCCAGTAGATTCTTCAGGTCTATCCCCACTCAGGAAAATCACTCCACAATAAATTTTTCGGACATGAGTTCACGTTCATATTACCTATGAACTATTGTCCAAATATTGCTTCAGGTCTATCCCCACTTCAGGTCTAAAGTTCCTAACTCGGCTATCGGTTATCACGTCCAGATTACCTCTGATATTAGTTATTATCTCAACTTAACACCCGTACTTAATTCTAAGTACGCCAGTGGTGTTAAGTCCACAAAAACTGTCATGTCCATATTACCTCTGAGCAGATATATACCTCCATTCCTAATGGAGTATCACCACAAAAGTTTATCATGTCCATATTACCTCTGAATAAACCTTTCTGGTCTAGCTATCGAATATCATGTCCATATTACCTCTGATATCGGTTGTTATCTCAACTTAACACCTGTACTTAACTCTAAGTATGCCAGTGGTGTTAAGTCCATAAAAACTGCCATGTCCATATTACCTCCGAGCAGATATATACCTCCATCCCCAATGGAGTCACAACTCAAAAGTTTGTCATGTTCATATTACCTCTGAACAAACTTTCCAAATTTTTGGCTATCGATTATCATGTCCATATTACCTCTGATATCGGTTGTCATCTCAACTTAGCACCCGTACTTAACTCTAAGTACGCCAATGGTGTTAAGTCCACAAAAACTGCCATGTCTATATTACCTCTGGCAGGGCTTGTCCTAAACTTATTACTTATACTCTCGTACACAAGAAGTAATAGGTCCACAAAAAAATCCCCTAGGAGGATGTATTTACTAACCACAATACCTATCACGTCCATACTACCTCTGATAGGGCTTATTACGAACTTATTATTTGCACTTAATGTGTAAAACAAATAATAGGTCCATAAAAAATTCCCCCAGTGGGATGTCCTCAACAAATACGGTATCGTACTACGTCCATATTACCTCTAGTACAATATCCAAATTTAGTACAAACAATCATATAGAAATGGGAGGGCCCTTATATGATTGTAAATGGCACTTACAGATTAGCCAAGTCTAATAAAAATTTTTGGCTACTATCAACTGCAAATTCCCGAAGAAGTTGTCACGACCCGCACCCGCTTTAGGGGCACGAGTACGCGGGTACGTCCAGCCTACGCCACAGCATCGACAGTAGAACGCCATCTAGGTCATGATACTAACTAAGCAATCTCACACAAGCATCCAATCTCCATAAGGAGGCACGGATGTCACAAAATAATGAATAACATACTCAATCACATAACTACAGCACGATAAGAAATCGAAGAAATAAAATAAAATACAACACAAGTCTAATATAAAAAAAATCTAACTCAACATAAATCCAAGTCTCAACAAAATGCCGGAGACAAATCCGGTACCAAAATAATATGCTAAAAGAACTAACTAGATAACTAGTGATTCCGGCTAAACCTCCCAGAATTATGACTGCACTACTAAGTCCCAGACTGCAGCTACTCACCTTGATGGTCCACAAGTGTCGGATACAAGTCCTCTAGGCATAGTCTGGAAAATGTTTTCCAGTCAGGAAGAGAGCAAAGTATATTTCTAAATAGCAGTTCTATATCAATGATATAAACTATGTAGCAGTATATAGATAAAAATATACAAGATGCAGGTATATGTACGAGAAATATACAATAAAGAATATACTAGAAATACTGTAAGTAAATGCAGGAAAAGAAACAATATGCCAATGAGCAAGAATACTATGACTAAGTGTGTGAGTACTAGCTTTAACATGTGATCGGCTTGGGAACTTGATCAGGCTGGTTATATATGATTAGATATGATTTATATAAGGTCAGGTTAACCGTTGGTTAGCTATGATGCATGTAGAGGTCAGGCTAATCACATGTAACAGCTATGAAGCGTGTAAATGGTCAGGCCGAACCCGACGTGAGAAGTGGGATGAGCTATGATGCATGTAGAGTTGGGTATGATCACATATCTACACTAAAATACTCCCCACCTCCGACTGGTATAGTAGATCCAATCATGGTACACTATGGCACGGGATTCCCTAGGGAGGTAGCAAATCTCCCCGGGAATCAGTGTCTGTACATGCACAAGATAACAAGGAAACAAGTCTTGTACAAGCTACACCATGAATAAAGAATAACATCTCATGACGAGATCCGTGTATACCAATTCGTGTAACCAGCGTGTCGAGAATATGGATATTAACACTATATACAATGAACATAGAGGATATCATAAACAAGAAGCTAATCAAAGAATGTACTCGCCTTGGGTCCTTAGCTGGTAAAACCGATGTCCTGTCCCAGAGTATCGTCTAGAGGATCCAACAGTCCGATAAACATATAATAAAAAATACAACGTTTGCATCAGATGCTACACTAACACAAATACATAACTCAGGGCTATGCCAGGTATGGCACTGGTCAATCTAGGGTCAGTGTGCGTCAAGTTGCACGGGCGTCGCGTCTGTGATTGCTGGGCAAGACAGACGATCAAAAAGGTACGGGGCTTGCCAGTACGTCAGTGTATGTGTGGCAGTCTGCTATCAGTTCACAGGGTCAAGGTCAGGTGTAAGGACGGGTATCCGTACTTACACTGGGGTCGCCTACAACATTCACCAATTAAACAATAAATTGATATAATACATATATAGGGTTATACCAAAATTATATACAAATATGTATAATTGTATATACTCTAATAGAATTATATATCATATATATATATATATATATATATATATATATATATATATATATATATATATATATATATGTTTAAAAAATACATACCATTTTTATACGTATACGAGGAACTAATATATATATACACTGAATATACATATATATACACATATACATTTACACTCAAATACGTACATATATAAATACTTACGTATATATATATAAGCTATACTCTATCAAAGAAGGAGGGGAGAGGGAGATGAACTCACGGAGATGGTGGAGGGGAGTGTGACTGGAGCAGTCCCAATAGCTAGAAACTATATAAAGAAGTCCAAGATCGGAGTTTGGCACGATAATCGATATAAGGATACCAGGTCCGCAATACATAGAGAAACCATACAGAGATTAGCTAAGATCAAGATTAACAAGTTTAGCTAATGAGAGAAAAGGGTTGATTGTTTGTTATTAAGGTAAACATCTTATGTTATGAAAATTATTTCAAAATCACTTTGAACAATAAATGTTAAAACTTTTCTTTCGAACATAATTACAATTAAAAGTTTATTTATAAAAATTTAGAATTTATGTAAAAGCCAATATATATTTATCTATAGTAAAATTGGTTACCAGTCGAAATAAACTAATTTTGAACTAAGCTTAATGTTGAAACTATTTCTTAATTAATAATATAAACCCAAAAATTATTATATTTTTATATAACCAAAATCCTTATATATATCATACATAACTTAATTTCATATATTATAAATAAATAAAACTAATTTTATTCTAATATGACCAAACTATCATTACACAGCCTATGTAAAAGGAAGGAAACGAAAGAATAGGAGAAGAAGGAAAGGGAAGGAGGGGAACAAAAATCTCACCGTGGCTCCGGTTGGATCCGGTCATGGGGTGGATCGAGGCGGCTACAACGGAGGCAAGGATCTGGGAAGCTCAGGGTGGCCGCGATGTTCGACGGCGGCTGTATCAACCGAGCTCGACGCACGCGGAAGGAGGGGACGGCTCAATCTGGTGGCGCTGGGCGGTGGTCCACCGGATCTGGGACCAGGAAGCGGTGGCTGCTCGAGTCAAGGTCGGGGACGGCGGTGGCGTTCCAGATCCGAGAAAAATGTGCAGCTCATCGCCGAATCTGGCTGCGTTTAGTCGGCACAGGCGAGCTCGACTCAGAGGAGGAGGTCCCGCAGCCACCGGAGGCGGTTAGGTTAGGATTTAGGGTTTATGGTTGATTCTGAGCCGGGTTGAGTCGTGTCGGACATGAGAATAGCGTGTCCGCTGGTGGGGTCTGGGTATTGCTCTGAGAACGTGTTCGAGTCGGACACGAAGGTGGTGTACTGTGGTATGAGGGGGTGGATGTGTCCGAGTGTTGGACACATATTTTATTGTACTGTTGTAATGTAATACTGGACACAGGAAAATGAAGGGATACGATAGGACACCCGGGGTCAGACCCGAGGCCAATACGGCTGACACGATAATGTTGGACACACGGACACACGCACACAAAAACAGATGGTGATGGCTGCTGGCTTGTGGGGATTTGTGATGGAAATGGTTGGGAATTGGTTGGAAATGAACAAGAAGAAACCCTCCTTAAAAAGAATTTGAGCTTGCTCCTCAAGTTATGGGGGCTCAAATGTAAATACTAAAGAGGAATATGAATTAGAATAAAAGAATATCCTTGAGAAGCTTCCAAAGGCTAACTAATATCTAATTGGCTACTAACAAAACTCATAATCCAAAATTATAGAAGTATTCTATTTATTTCTAATAAATTGACATTTAGGAAAATGATCTTTTTTTTAAAGATTTCTAAATCATCTTCTAAAATCAAACATTGGTCAAAAATCTTATAATAAAAATTCAAGGAGAAAATATTTTATAAACTTGATATTTAAAATAAATTAAAATCTAAATATTTTGGAAATTTGGAAATCGGAGGTTACAAGTCTATCCACCTTAGAAAAATTTCGTCCTCGAAATTTAAGATCCTCAATAATTGCATTTACTCATTATATTATTTCCATCAAAATTTAAATTTCAAACCAAATAATCATGAAGTAATCCACATTGTTATTTCATAACTTTTCAAAATTCTATAAATATCATATTCCTGAAAATCTTCAAGTTTAAAATCAAATTCAATTCTTATCACAATATCCTCCAAAATTTTAAGTTCGTATCTAAATACTCAAAGATTTTAATATCCAATCTTCCAATTGAAATCCAATCAATGCATATTTATAAAATTTACAAAATCGTATCCCAAAATTTGAATTTAAACACTAATCCTTTAATCATCTTACTCCTCTAACTCAAATTCAATTGATGCTTATTAAAAATCTAAATCCTCATCCCGAGAATTGAATTCGACACTATTCCATTAACGATTTTTTTTTGATTTCCTTTTTCCTCAAAATACTCAACAATGCGATACTTACGGAATCTTTAAATGCAACATTCATAATATAAAAGTTTAAATTCCTATCTTGCAATCAAATAGATATAGTGATAATTTTCCTAATTTTCTCAAATTTTAATAACCAATTCAATCATATCATAACCTTCCTAAAATTAATCAATCGTCAACTTTGCCATGTTAATTTCTTAACTCTCCATTTAAGTTAATGTGTATCCTCAAATTTCAATTATACCTCAATCTTCGTAAAATCAATGATCCATCTATTCTGTTATATTAACCCCTTAACTCTTTATTTAAATTAATGCTTATCCTCAAATTTTAATCATCTTGTCCCTTTTTGTCAAGTCATAACCTCTTCATAGATTTTTGCTATGGTCAAACCCCAATAATCATGATCTAAGAAAATTTACCTACAGTCATACAACATACAATCTAGAGGAAACATGCATGGTTATGGTCTGTTTTATCATGGTATTGCAGTCTCTATCAGGGTGTACTACTAACTATATTTCATCAAGAAAATCACGAATAGAAGCTACGGTACTAAGGAATCAATCAATCAATCAATCAAAAGACGAAAACAAACATGAGGAAAAGAAAAGAAGGAACCTGCTAACATATTTCTTGTAGTATCTTTTATCTCTAAGATACACTTAACTCTGGCATATTCACTAACTAATTCCTATTCCTGTACACTGATATCCATATCAACTAATCATTAGTCCATAAGACATCCATGATTACACCCTCATTGCATACACGTGTCTATTGATACCTAAATCTGATACCAAGAATCTCTAATATAACCATGGTTCAATAATGCATCCAAGTTGATACCTCTATCTCTTTAGTACCCTAGTTTTACTATAAGCACACTCACTGCTAGCTCTCTTACCTACTATAATTGTTCATACTAGTTGTTCTTATCACTCAAATACACGTCAAGTGCAACACCATACTAAGTTCTAAGCCCTTTCTAATACAACTCTAGATGGACACCCAAGTCAGTCTGCAGTGCCATCTCAATCATGCTCAAATCAACAGATCCTTACACATGTATATCATCTACTCATATACTAATATTTATTTCTCTTCCATCATAAAATTTATCCTCAAAATAATCGTCAAGGTTTAATTTCTCGAACAATTTGAAAATAAAATGCATATATTTCCTCAAAAGTCAGATACTCAACATCGAAATAAGATTTTAATCACTTCTAAAATCTTTATAGCCTTGACCACAATTTTTTTTTTGAATCCTCAAACATTTAATAACATAGAATCTCAACTTCTCAAAATCCTTAAAAATAAAATTTTATTTCCACTCTTCCATTTAAATTTGCAAGCATATAAATACTCGCAGTCTCTAATACTCGAGGTGCACTCAATACATCTATTGTCTACGACTCCCATCTGGGTACTAAAATTGTACTGCACGAATTAATTGCACTATTACTCCCGATGATTAAGTTATCATCACACGTATTTTCTTCCATGATTTTCAATCTATATCAACTGGTATATCGTCTAATTATCATCACGCAAAGTGCTTACTGTTATTATCATCATTCTCAACTAATCCTTGATATAGAATCATTAGTACTCTTGATATGATATCACTAGCTTCATTATTGGATCATCTCATCAAACTTATTAGAACTCATGATTATCTGTACCTTCTATAACATTCATGTTTCTTTACTCTCATGGGCAAGTATATGGTTCCTCATCTCGATTGTTGTATAGGTATTTCCCTTTAATCTTTAACAGCCTGTTAAACTAATCTGTGATACGCTTCACTACTTTCATTACCAATTTTAATATTTCTCTACTCATGATACCTCATTATAACTCTTCATGCATATATTTCTTTACTTTTAATACACCCGATATCAATCATCAAATTGAACATCATGCTCCATTAATCCTTAACACAATCCTTGGATACTTAATTGTTCACGTAGATCATCCAATTACATAATCATGATTATCCAGGACGGTTATGTTAGCTCTGATACTAACTCTCGGAACTATCACTGATATTCTATACTTTTCTTTACTCACAGTTCTATAATGACACCTATCCTAGAACTATTGCCACAAGGTACTATGCTATGGGTTAACTCTAGATTAATGCCTACTGCTCACATGTCCAACTAGAAAACACAAAAACTCCTAAGCAACACTCAGTCAATACTAATACTCAAGACACAAACATAATTACAAGTCACTAATTATCATACTTAACAAGGAATCCTCAAAGAATAGAAGTTCAAAAGGAACTGGGTTGAGGACTAAAGGTATTTCTACTGCTAGCAACCAAAAGAACGATGGAATAAAGTCCTGTAATACAGAAATATATAAGTGTTGAGATGATACTTTAAGAACAAATTTTAAGACACAACCTGATAATCATACACGTCGGTCAGAAATTATGACGCTGAGAATCCTCGCCATGCCAGTAAGCATAGGTGCGATAAACGACAGGTTCCGTAACTAAAGTACGCAACCCTATAGTCATGTCATCTAGAATCTTCGCCACGCCAACCGGTACAGCTGCGATAAACTCTAGGTTACATAACCAAAACAGACGTTTCACCTTCCGCACTGTTCTCATCAATATATGTCATTAGATGATATCATAAAATTTAGTCCGTGAAATTCATCTCGGCATGAAATCAAACTCTATAATGAAACCAAGATCCTAATTTAATAACTGATCAACAGGAATCAAACTCAATATCAACTAGTGAGGACGGACGGAAACAAGGCGAAGGATTTAAAATTAGAAATTATAATAAGATTCTCAAGGGGTCGTCCCAGGAATCTCTCAAGAATTTGTGATTGAGTATCCTTTCTCATCCTAGTATCCTATGTCCTAAATTCTATAGCAGGCACGCAGTAGTACAACTATGACGTTGCACTACCACGACATTGTACATATTGCGAAGTCCGACCTGCATGGGCTACCACTAAAAATGTATCACGATCCGCACCCATTTTAGGGGCACGAGTACGCGGGTACGTCCAGCCTACGCCGCAGCATCGGCGGTAGAACACTATCTAGGTCATGATACTAACTAAGCAATCTCACACAAGCATCAAATCTCCATAAGGAGGCACGGATGACACAAAATAATGAATAACATACTCAATCACATAACTACAGCACGATAAGAAATTGAAGAAATAAAATGAAATACAACACAAGTCTAATGTAAAAAAATCTAACTCAACATAAATCCAAGTCTCAATAAAATGCCGGAGACAAATCCGGTACCAAAATAATATGCTAAAAGAACTAACTAGATAACTAGTAATTCCGACTAAACCTCCCAGAATCACGACTGCACTACTAAGTCCCAGACTGCAGCTACTCACCCTGATAGTCCACAAGTGTCGGATACCAGTCCTCTAGGCATAGTCTGGAAAATGTTTTCCAGTCAGGAAGGGAGCAAAGTACATTTCTAAATAGCAGTTCTATATCAATGATATAAACTATGTAGCAGTATATAGATGGAAATATACAAGATGCAGGTATATGTACGAGAAATATACAATAAAGAATATACTGGAAATACTGTAAGTAAATGCAGGAAAAGAAATAATATGCCAATGAGCAAGAATACTATGACTAAGTGTGTGAGTACTAGCTTTAACATGTGATCGGCTTGGGAACTTGATCAGGCTGGTTATATATGATTAGCTATGATTCATGTAAGGTCAGGCAAACCGTTGGTTAGCTATGATACATGTAGAGGTCAGGCTAATCACATGTAACAGCTATGAAGCATGTAAATAGTCAGGCCGCACCCGACGTGAGAAGTGGGGTGAGCTATAATGCATGTAGAGTTGGATATGATCACATATCTACACTAAAATACTCCCTACCCCCGACTGGTATAGTAGATCCAATTATGGTACGCTATGGCACGGGATTCCCTAAGGAGGTAGCAAATCTCCCCAGGAATCAGTGTCTGTACATGCACAAGATAACAAGGAAACAAGTCTTATACAAGCTACACCATGAATAAGGAATAACATCTCATGACGAGATCCGTGTATACCAATCTGTGTAACCAGCGTGTCGAGAATATGGATATTTACACTATATACAATAAACATAGGGGATATCATAAACAAGAAGCTAATCAGAGAATGTACTCGCCTTGTGTCCTTAGCTGGTAAAACCAATATCCTGTCCCTGAGTATCGTCTGGAGGATCCAACAGTCCTATAAGCATATAATAAAAAATACAACGTTTGCATCAAATGCTACACTAACACAAATACAAAACTCAGGGCTATGCCAGGTATGGCACTGGTCAATCTAGGGTCAGTGTGCGTCAAGTTGCACGGGCGTCGCGTCTGTGATTGCTGGGCAAGACAGACGATCAAAACGGTACGGGGCTTGCCAGTACGTCAGTGTACGTATGGCAGTCTGCTATCAGTTTATAGGGTCAAGGTCAGGTGTAAGGACGGGTATTCGTATTTACACTGGGGTCACCTATAACATTCACCAATTAAACAATAAATTGATATAATACATATACAGGGTTATACCAAAAATATATACAAATATGAATAATTGTATATACTCTAATAGAATTATATATCATATATATATATATATATATATATATATATATATATATGTTTAAAATATATATACCATTTTTATACGTATACGAGGAACTAATATATATATACACTGAATATACATATATATACACATATACATTTACACTCAAATACGTACATATATAAATACTTACGTATATATATATAAGCTATACTCTATCAAAGAAGGAGGGGAGAGGGAGATGAACTCACGGAGGTGGTGGTACAGCGAGGGGGCTCCGGGGGTCGGGAGAGTGTGACCGGAGCAGTCCTAATAGCTAGAAACTATATAAAGAAGTCCAAGATCGAAGTTTGGCACGATAATCGAGATAAGGATACCAGGTCCGCAATACATAGAGAAAACATACAGAGATTAGTTAAGATCAAGATTAACAAGTTTAGCTAATAAGAGAAAAGGGTTGATTGTTTGTTATTAAGGTAAACACCTTATGTTATGAAAATTATTTGAAATCACTTTGAACAATAAATGTTAAAACTTTTCTTTCGAACATAATTACAATTAAAAGTTTATTTATAAAAATTTAAAATTTATGTAAAAGCCAATATATATTTATCTATAGTAAAATCGGTTACCAGTCCAAATAAACTGATTTGGAACTGAGCTTAATGTTGAAACTATTTCTTAATTAATAATATAAACCCAAAAATTATTATATTTTTATATAACCAAAATCCTTATATATATCATACATAACTTAATTTCATATATTATAAATAAATAAAACTAATTTTATTCTAATATAACCAAACTATCATTACACAGCCTATGTAAAAGGAAGCAAACGAAAGAATATGAGAAGAAGGAAAGGGAAGAAGGGGAACAAAAATCTCACCGTGGCTCCGGTTGGATTCGATCATGGGGTGGATCGAGGCGGCTACATCGGAGGCAAGGATCAGGGATGCTCAGGGTGGCCGCAAAGTTCGACGGCGGCTGTATCGACCGAGCTCGACGCACGCGGAAGGAGGGGACGGCTCAATCTGGTGGCGCTGGGCGGTTGTCCACCGGATCTGGGACCAGGAAGCGGTGGCTGCTCGAGTCAAGGTCGGGGACGGCGGTGGCGTTCCAGATCCGAGAAAAATATGCAGCTCATCGCCGGATCTGGCTGCATTTGGTCGGCACAGGCGAGCTGGACTCAGAGGAGGAGGTCCCGCAGCCACTGGAGTCGGTTAGGTTAGGATTTAGGGTTTATGGTTGATTCTGAGCCGGGTTGAGTCTTGTCGGACATGAGAATAGCGTGTCCGCTGGTTGGTTCTGGCTATTGCTCTGGGAACGTGTTCGAGTCGGACACGAAGGTGGTGTACTGTGGTATGAGGGGGTGGATGTGTTCGAGTATTGGAAACAGATTTTATTGTACTGTTGTAATGTAATATTGGACACAGGAAAATGAAGGGATACGATAGGACACCCGGGGTCAGACCCGAGGCCAATACGGCTGACACGGTAATGTTGGACACACGGACACAAGCACACAAAAACAGATGGTGATGGCTGCTGGCTTGTGGGGATTTGTGATGGAAATGGATTAGGAATTGGTTGGAAATGAACAAGAAGAAACCCTCCTTAAAAAGAATTTGAGCTTGCTCCTCAAGTTATGGGGGCTCAAATGTAAATACTAAAGAGGAATATGAATTGGAATAAAAGAATATCCTTGAGAAGCTTCCAAAGGCTAACTAATATCTAATTGGCTACTAACTAAACTCATAATCCAAAATTATAGAAGTATTCTATTTATTTTTAATAAATCGACATTTAGGAAAATAATCTTTTTTTTTAAGATTTCTAAATCATCTTCTAAAATCAAACATTGTTCAAAAATCTAATACTAAAAATTCAAGGAGAAAATATTTTATAAACTTGATATTTAAAATAAATTAAAATCTAAATATTTTGGAAATTTGGAAATCGGACGTTACAGAAGTACTATACTTGATCTCCTTCGTTTAACGGAGTATGACGAAGATCTTATTCTGACGATACCATGCACAAAGGTTAGCTGGATCATATTCTATCAGGTTAATGTGACCTCCGAATAGATATCCTTAACTAATTTGTAAGCCTATCATGTTCATATTACCTCTGATAGTGTTTAGTATACAAATTTAGTTTTATTATATTCTTTTAGGTTCATGTTAACTCTGAATAGATTTACATTCAGCAAAACGTTAACGAAAGAATGTCATGTTAATGATACCTCTGATTCAAAAAAATGATGGGTCCACAAAGTCAGAAAATATATCTTTATTATCTCCGAGAAATTACAGGAGAAGCAAAAAGTACATCATTGGGAAGGAGCAGTTAAATCGCGAATCTGTCGCGCCAGAGAGGCCATTCTCTCATTCCTGGAGCTCAAAACTGTAGTGCGAGCCCGCTCCAACCTTGCTTCCTCATTGTTCAAGGCAGACAATTCAGACCGAGCATGTACAAAACCTGCATGGATGACACCCACACGTGCCAGGTTCTGCTGAGCCACTTTCATTCGGCTCTTCAACACATCTCGAACTGTCGATGAAACGAGAGCCCTCTCCTCTGCCTGAGCAAGTTCATCTTTCAATTTGTGGACCCTCGCTGCCTCTTCCTCATATTCGGCCTCGCACTTAGCCAGCTGGGGAATGACATACCCCAATACGACATGCTCTTCATTTATCTCTTTCTGCTGTGCCTCGATGGACTTGCTCAGAGTTTCCATCTCCCTAACAAGTTCCGCAGTCATGGAGTCATACTCAGCCTGAATCAGGTCATCAATGCTGCCTTGGGATAGTTGCAAATAATTGTTAATAGGTTATTCTAAACCATTAACTATTTGTTCCAGCGCATCAGCTCTCTCAGCGTCGTTGAAATTTCTGATCGGCGCTATCGCAACCTGGGAGGACATCCTCAGAGCCTCGAAGCCTAGATTCTTCTCCAGCACCATTGATATCAGCATTTTCAAAGTGGTATAGAAAATACTAGTATACTGCTCAACTATCATGGCGAGATTCGAATGGATGTTGGGAGTGACTGCAATATCAGTGAATCTCTTTCCAGGAATGACTGCAAAGGGTGTCATCACAGTCGTCGCTTCAGCAGGCGCGACAAAAGTAGAGGCACCAGCAACGGTCGAAGTGGCTGGCGTACTCAACAAAGGAGGCGTAATCGTGATGACAGGCTCATCCTCCTCTAAAGATATTAGGACTGTATTGGGTGAGCCAGCACCCGAAAATATTTCCTCATCAAAGTCGAGCACCGCCGTTTCATCGACGGGAGCCGCAACAAAGCCAAAGGTTGCATCGATGCTGTCTTCCCCTGAAAAGAAGATAAGAGAAAGTTAATATCAACCTGATGTTAATTTTTCTAAAAGAGGCGTAAAGACGATATTTACCCATGGCCGATGGTATATATGTCGTATCTACAGCAAGTACAGCTAAATCATTTCTTAATGATGCTAAGCGAGCTGTCATACCTGGAGAAGGGGGTGCACCAAACGACGTCTGAGGAAAGTCATCAAAGTCTTCACCCAGATCCAATCGAGGCTCATCGGATGGAATCTCGCTGGATATACTTACAGACGCGGCGGGGGTTATTCCCGTTACTGGTCTGGATAAAGGTATATACAATCTTATTTTGCTCGGCCTCGAAGGCGATCTCGTAGCACTGCCTGAAGCGATAGCAGCGACAGCATTCTCGAGCAAAGAGTCTCCGGCACTACCAGCCGAAACTGTGGAGGTTCCCTCTCTAATAGGCGAAGGACCTCTAGTCAAAAAATTATCCCCAACAGGGAAAATAATAGGTTCACTCCTAGGAGCCTCATTGCTGGAAGTCCTGACAGGACCACTAACAGTATTCTTTTTCTTGCGAGGGAAAGTCTCTTTCAGAATAGGAGCCCTTCGCTTACTGGGGATAACAAGAGGCTCTACAGGCGAAGGTATTACGCCTCTCGGTACTGTCAACAAAAACTCATCTGTATCGATAGAGTCTTCACCTTCGTCAGAGAAAACTGATGGGACTTTCTCCCTTCCAGCGGACTTATGAGAGGGCATCCTAAAACTTTTACGTATATCAAAATCTCGATGGAAGGTATTGATGGCCACATAAAATTGGGGGTACGAATGGAGGATACGCAACTCTATGGAGAGAGAAGTCGCGGGCACAGTAAAGGTTGTTCCAGTACAACCCATTATGAAGTACCGCCATCCTCTCGCTCCATTAATAAGTCCACTTCTGGACTTGAAGCTGGTGATGGCATTTTCCACATGCAATTGGTCATACCCAAACTGCCTGGCGAACCGACTAGGCAGATAGGGCTCCAAGAAGCAATGGTCTTCACTTCTGTACAACAAATGGGAAGGTCTAATGCAGACCAACCAATAAAAAGCTTCAGGAGAAAGAACGGTCTTTCCTTCACCTGAATCCTGAAGTCTTGTCCCATGTTGATTGAGATGTACAGTAGGGACGATACAGAAGAGCTTCCAACTATGAGCAAAATTTAATGCTCGCCGACAGTCTACGACGGTGGTCACGTTCTAAGTGGAATTTTTATAATTCAACAAGAAATTATTTCCCGAACTACTGGCAGAGCTGAGAGACATCACCCTGGGGTTATGAAGAATTAACCATCCCATCAGATACAGGAATGGTAACTCTACCCTGGAAAAGCTTTCATGTCGTATTTTGTCTGCAAGCAGCCCATCAGTAATGGCCCTCAGGCCAGCTTGTATCCGGCATACCATGGCAGGGAGCAGGCCCAGTCTTGCCCCAAACACCAAATGCACTAAAGGCCATAAGGTGTTACGATGAATACGATCCGAAGATGCAATACCAGGTACTACCAATCGGCATAGCCATACGGAGAGAAAGCCAGCCAGTTGAGCTTTCCTTGACAGAGGCTTGCTGCAATGCCTCATATAACTGTAAGCTTTAGTGCCTACAGGATAATTCCCTATCCCTTCATCGAGAACTTGATCTGAAGCCCCAGGGTCTTTAATAAGATCATCGACTATTTGAGCATTAAGCACGCTCAAAAAGTTAAAAGGCTTATCCCTGCTCTCCACAACTTTGTCTAGCTTAACATCTCTGGCCTGATAAAAGAAGAGATAGGACGCCCAATTATTGGTATAAGCCAAATCAGAAGGCTCATTATAAAAGGTGGTGCACGCAAGATAATGGCTCATTAGCTCCTATTATACTGCCACTACACGAGGGTTTGTATCCCCCAGCTCCCTGTTTGTGGGAACATACTCTTCATAAGGAGTATCCCCCATTGGCAGTCTTGAAATCTCTGCCATCTCATGAAGGGCCAATCCTAACTCCCCTAGCAGAGTGGCGAAAGTCCCAGCAAGCGAGATATACCGCTCTATCAAAGCCAAAAATAGGTTGGGGTTGGGAGGTAACCCAATACTGGTAGCACTCACAGCCGCGAACAGAACAATGCTCTCCAGCTCCGTCTGAAAATGTTTCTGGGCCCAGGCAACTAAACGAGCCCATCGAAGATTTCCAGGGGTAAGCCACCCGTTGGTTCGAGGATTAACCTTAGGGTATACTTCTCCATGCCCCATGAAGTCATTGCAAAAAGTTGATAATTGGACTGGCTGGAGCAGTAAAATGTCTTCATTCGGGACGCTGCCCGGCAGTAATCCCCTGAAAGGCACGACAGGGCCTGAAGGGCGGCTCACAAATAAACCTTGGTTTGATCCTTTCTGATAAAATATCTTCCCCGGCCGGCCGTGAAGATTAGGGGTCAGAGTCCACGACATCTTCCTGGGATGCGTGGCATGGAAGAATGCCGAGATAGGGTAATCTCTCGACATTCTGGGCAGGTACATAACCATGCCCCAGCAGTAAAAACCCAATTTTCCTTCTTGGGCTTTGTCTAGGATTGTTTATCCATCATATCCCCGAATAGGAAAGCAGGTTTTATATATTTGGCCCCATCTAGATACGTCAGGGGCTCCCCGTTGATCATACTCAATAGCATTCGTTCTCCTTGAGACGATATCAGAATTCCCCTTCCTTCAGGATATTGGGTTCCAAAAATAGGGAATATCACGTGGGACAAATCCTCCAGGTAATTGGAGTTCAGCATCCCAGCAGCAGAACCCATCACCTCGGCTAACAGAGGTATCTGCAAGTCCACTACAAAATGCAAGAAGAACAAGTCAGTTTCTATACTAGACATTACAGTCTTGCAGCTTACGCCAAAGATTAACAGTCTGTGCTTTTATGCCAAGACTGTAAAAACTTAAGTTTTTTACGCTGGAACCTATTTCTGAGGCATAAAATTCAAGATTGGCAGTATACACAAAAATCTGACAGTCTGTGTTTTTATGCCAGACTGCCAAAATTTGAGTTGTTACGCCAGAATTTTTATCCAGAGCGTAACACTCAAAGTTTGTAGTGTACGCCAAATTTTGACAGTCAAAGCTTTTACGCCAGACTGCAAAAATATGGAGTTTTTACGCTGACACATTAGGAATGTGGGCGTAAATGATAAAACATCTCTGTATATCATCTTCCTCGAAGAGGATCTCAGCACAGAAGATAACCTAACGCGTTCATGTACAACGTGTGCGAAGGGTTTTCTTTGTTTTTTGTCGTCCCAAAAAACTTTACCTATGACGCCTGGTGCACAGCTTGACGGTGGGACACTTTGTTCAGAGTGAGGTTCGCTCAGCCCAATGGGAGTCGCTCGTGCTTGAGCAGAAGAGCGAGAAGAAGAGACAACTTTCTTTCCCTTAGCGGTGGAAGTTTGTTTCGGTGCCATGGCTAAAACTCAGAGTTCTCAAAAGAAGAGACGAAGAAGAACTCTCAAAGGAACAAAGGATTTTTGCAAAAGACAGATGAAGAGTTTCTTCTCTGAAGGCCTTACGGTATTTATAGAGTTCAGATAAACTCTTCGAATCCCTAACCAAATCCGATATTTAATATTCGGTTATGATTGGGGACCACGTCAGCCTATCATTTAGGAAGATGGACAGTCAGCGAATTCGAAAAGTTTTTCGTGCAGAGCAGATCTATGATTTTATGCTAAGGAGCTTTTACGCTCAAGAGGCTACAAATCTACGGTTTTACGCTTAGAGGCTACAAGTCTACGGTTTCACGCCCGGATGCTTTTACGCTCGGTAGCTTTTATGCTCGAGAGGCTACAAACCTACGACTTCACGCTCAGAGGCTACAAATCTACGATTTCACGCTCAGAAGCTTTTTATGCTCAGAGGCTACAAATCTACGACTTCACGCTCGAAAGTTTTTTTAAGAGGCTATAAGTCTATGGTTTTACGCCCGGATACTTTTATGCTCAGCAGCTTTTATGCTCGAGAGGCTACAAACCAATGATTTTATACTCATCTACATTACGGATCTATGACTTTCCGCATATCTTAAAATACGCAGGCCAGAGTATGCGTATATCTGAACAAATTCTCAAGACGGCCAATTACAAGGGTTTACATAGAAGATGCTCCTTCTTGGCCTCAAAATATCCCAAGTACCAAAAAATACAGAGTTCAGCATTGCAAATGACTCTTTTTCTTGGGTCGATTAGAAATTCATCCAAAATCCAGTCAGAATCTTTTCTCTACAGTTCAAGCATGGCCAGTTTTGACAGCCATTTCTCGTCCTAGTTCAAGGGATTTTTGGGAAATCATTCTTGAAGATGATGGTCTGAGCAAGAATTTTTCTTAATCAGAGAATTGACAGTTCAGAAATTCCACGCGACTCTTGTCCAAAATAGCATGACAGTTTGGATCTTCAAAGACGACTTAATGCTAAGAAGCTTTCTACGTGTCCTTTGCTACGCATAAAAGACGGGACGAGACCAAATACTCTTTTTTTCAGAGTCGGCGTAAAATTATTCAGACGTGTCAAAGCTACACATATTCAGACTTCATCACAGCAAAAAATATGACAAATCATCAGATACGTAAAAGAAGACAATTTTATTAATCATGATTACATATAATGGAAATCTAGTCTACAAAGGTATTCAGAAGACTCCATTTTTCTTCCTTTGAATGCGTAAAAATGACTTATATCAAAAATATGTCATAAAATAATAACTTGGGTCTCTGTGCAAAATTATTATCACAGCCATTCTCTCGATCATCGTGTAGTACTTTTGTCAGATGTCAGGTTCACTGATTTGACTGACAAATCCATCCGAGGACTACGAAGAGTTCCTCTTACAATTTTACGCTGCATTAAAAACAACGTATTTTAAACTTTACGCTGGAAGGTATAGCAACCTTTTACGCAGAACAGCCTTAAAGCTCTGCTTTACGCAGACAGCTTCGAAGCCCTATTTTACGCCAAACAACCTTGAAGCTCTGTTTTACACAGACAGCTCTGAAGCCCTATTTTACGCCAAATAACCTTGAAGCTCTATTTTACGCAGACAGCTCTGAAGCCCTATTTTATGCCAAACAGCCTTGAAGCTCTGTTTTACGCAGACAACTCTGAAGCCCTATTTTATGCCAAACAGCCTTCAAGCTCTATTTTACATAGACAGCTCTGAAGCCCTATTTTATGCCAAACAGCCTTGAAGCTCTGTTTTACGCAAACAGCTCTGAAGCCCTATTTTATGTCAAATAACCTTGAAGCTCTATTTTACACGGGGAGGGACTTCATGTATGTTGGGGGTTTTAACTGTAAAATATGCAGACAATTCCCAGTATTTTTTATGCTTCTACAGATGGAAATAAAGAAAAGTAAGGAAAGAAACAGAACGGAACAGAGAAAAACTTACTAACTCACCACCTATAGCATCAACCTCCTCGACCGTCATCATAAATTTCCTGCCCTACTGGGGTGTACCCCTCTGCTGGTGTGGGCATGATGTTGTGCCACAGGTGGCCTAGCTCTATCTCTCTGACCTTGTACTCCACCAAATGGAGGTACAGTGGCTCTCATCTGGTGTGCAATAGATCCATAAAACAAGCACACCTTTAGTCTTCTCCTAAAAATATCCAAAGTGTGTCCTAACTTCCTATAATAGGCATAAGTAGGAACTAACTAAATCTATCTCTGAGGCTGCTGTTGAACTGGAGCACGAACCGGTGCCTAAATCAGCTGCTACGATTGCTTGATATGGGGACACTTAGTTGGTCCTGCACTTCTACCAGCACCACTCGAAACATCTCTACCTGTCTTGGACTTAAGCTACCTCTCTTGGACTTAATCTCCAATTCATCCTCAGCCTTTTGTGCATCCATCAGGATCTCCTCGAATGTAGCTGTGCGGTATCCCCAAGTGAGGGATTTGACCTCCTTGATCAAAACCTTTTGAAACTTTTTGGCCTTTCATAGGGGATTCTGCCACTCCACAAACCTGTCTAATATGTAGAACTCTGTGGCATACTCGACCACTGTCATTCTCCCTTGGACGAGGTCCTGGAACTGGCTCTCTAGGGCACTCAGAGCCTCGTCCGGAAAGAACTTCTTGAAAAGATCTTTAAAAGATCCCCAAGTCAATCCTGTTGCCGCAATTCTCGGGTCTGTACGAAACCATATTAGGACAATGTCAAACATCTGGCTGCCCACTGTCGTCACTCGTAGACTCTCCGAAATATGTGCCAATCACAGGGTCATCTCTATGTCCTCAATCCAATCATCGGCGTACAAGATTCCTTTCGTGCCTAGAAGTCCTTGGGCCTAATCCTCTTAAAATCAATAATGGTACCCAGTCTCTGCTGTTGTGGGGCAAGATAAGGCGGTACCACCTTTGGATGAACTAGGAAAATACTCTCTACTGCTGCAAGTGCTAGCTGATGGACATTTTCTATCCCCTGTCTTACCGTATCCGACTGGCAGTGCTGAACCTCCACTTGGGCCCTCTGGGCCTCCATCATCTCCCAGAATTGTACAAACATCTATGCATCATCGACTGGCACTGGGGGTGGTAGAAAATTCTTTGAAACTGTCACTATCATATTTTCTAGGAAAAGGTATTTTGGTTATTTCATAATTAATTAAATATTATGCATGTTGTATATTTATTTATTATATTATTTAATTATTGTTAGATGTTAGTTTATTATTTTGGGCTTGTGTTAGTGGACCTAACTAGTTTAGATTAGATTTATGGACCAATATTTATATTTGGCTAGAATTGAGCCCAATTATAAGCCCATTCATTAGGAGGATAATTAATTAAGTTAAACCCATTAGAGTAGAACATTATTTCCTTAATTATTTCTTCATGAGAGGCCCCAAGGGGTATATTAGTTATTGCATAGTAGCTTGGAGAGGGGGCTAGTGGCTGGCCATGATAAATATAGGAGAAAAAGTTTTCTCTCCTTATTTTTACTTCAAATCAAGATTTAGAATTCCCTCTTCCCAATTTCTTTATTCCCACACCAAATTTCTTCTTAATTTCTTTCCAAATTACTATTAGAGGCTATTAAAGCAAGGATCTACAAGGAGGAGCAAGGATCTACATGTTGGAGGCTCATTTTACCAATTTTGAAAGTTTTATTGGAAATATATCTCCCAATAGGTATAATTCAGTTTTTTCTCTCTTTGTAGACTCTAAATTTGTGTTTTAATTATTAGAAACCACCCTATATGATGAGGCTACCCATAAAAATTGGAATTAGGTTCATAGAAGGCCTATGAAGAAAGTTATGGTGTATTTTGTGTCAATTTTGGGGGATTCCGAGATTGACACATGTTATATTTGTCAATTGGGTAATTAGACCAAATTAATATGTGTTTGATTGTGTGTGGCTAGTGTCGTATCCATAATTGGATACATGTAGGCCGTATCCCAACAAATTGGAAATACGGATTGATTTGGGGGGTTTTCTCCGACACGGGGCTTTGTGCATGTCATATTTTGACACGAACACATGATGTATAATTGACTCTTTGTATTGTTCATATATACTATTTTAGACTTGCTCGAGTCCTTCGGGATACGTTTGGTTGTGTGGTGGACTCGTATCGCAAGCGTATCATAGATCTAGTGTGATAGGAGTGCGTGCACTCCACGTGTTTGTTCTATTGCATTTCTAGATTCAATTTGCATTGTTTATAGCTATTAGTGATATATATATTCATAAATGTGTGTGTGTGTGTGTATATATATATATATATATGTTGGTGTTTATATATGTATATTTGCATGTGTATATATATAGATGTAGATATGTATATATGCTATATTTATATGTATATATATATGTATATATATATGTTATATATACATCTATATATAGATATATATATATAAGTGCTTGTGTTTGTGTTTAGTTGTATAGTTGTGTGCTTGTGTGTGTGTGTAGTTGTGTATGTGCAGTGTGTAGAGGGGGTCGGCCAGTGCCATAGCAGCAGGCATATGCTGTGAGCAACTAACATCAGTGGCAGCAACAGCAAGCTTTGGGTAGGGCAGTGCCACTACAGCTGAATGAGCAGCCATATGCAGTATAGTAGCAGCTGGTAACACGAGCAGCAGCAATTAGCAGCAAAGCCCTGCAGTGTAGTGCCTCAAATCCAGATCCGACCGGAATGCGCACTATATAATTGGGCTTTTGGCTAGTTCATCTGAGTCGTAGCTTAGATCTTTGGCATCTTCTTGCCACGGATGAAATACGATGATCCTTTTTAACTCATGGAAAGGCCTCTATTGAAACAAGTCCAATAGTTTTCGTATTTTGGTTGCTTGGTTTCTTGATTGCCGCTTTGGGATTTTGATTTGGTGTTATTGTTTATTTGCTTGGTTTTCGCTGCTGGTTTTATCATTTGGAGATTTTATTCTTGGGGAGTTCAGCAAGGAAGGATAGGCAAGAATTCTAACTCGGTGCTTGTGCTGTTGCAGGTCCGCGTAACTGATGTTTGATCGTCGCTAGGCGGGACTCCTTATTTCAGCATCTTTTCCCTTAACCAGTAAGTGGTTTGGACCCTTCTTTCCTACTTATTCATGCCCACATCTCTAATGTTTCAAACGTTCACTCGATGATGCCCAGTTGGACGCCTAGGAAATCCTTAGCCATAATGCATGCCAGCTACAAAGAAAGGAACATTGGAATTATAGACTAGTTTTACTATATGCTTGTACACGTTATAACATGAGTCATTTATAAAGGAAATTGGTTGTTGGTTGCGGCCTGGTGCCTATGATAGAGTTTGGACCTATGGGATACCAAAATTGGAACACCGCTTAAGAAAGTATGAACTGTTGCATAAGATATATATTGCTGCTTTACTTATTTTATTTATTTTGATGCATTGTATGACATATGAATTGTTTATGTATTTGCATGGTCTGGGATAACTTGTGCACAAGGTTTGGCATTTTCTCGAAACGACATTCCGGGGCACTGGAACCTTATCGATCTGGAAGGAAATATTTGATCGTGCTAGTCGCGATACATTGTGGGACCTCTAGCAGGGCTTGCTACCCGGGCTTATAGGACGTACCACAATGCTTGGAATAAGTTCCTAAGGTGTCGATCACACCAATGACAGCATAGAATAGAACACATGCTAATTTATTATCTTGTGCAGATGGTAAGTATACTTGTGTTTCATTGCAGGGAAGGCGTGCATCGGTTGAGTAAGCAACCGATGTACTGATTGGATTCAATGTTATTTTCATTCCTATCAAAACATGCAACTGATATGAATTGAATTCACTTACTTCTTTATAGAAGATCATCTTAATGCATGCTCACCCCTAATAAGCTAGTGTCAATTTAGTCGAGTGGGTTCATCATGCTCACCAGTACAAGTTGAGTACTGACCCACATTATGGGCATCTATTTCAGGTGCTCAGTCAGCACAATGCTAGTGGATAGACGAGGAGGCGTTAGGAGCACCTCTATTTTGAAGTATAGTTAGAGTTAGTTTATTTTGAAGGCTTGGACTTTCAATCTATACAAGGGCATAATGTATGAACGACGTAGATTATCTGATGGAGCACGCCCTGCCTTTTGAGTTATCTTTTGTAATGCAAATCAAGTAGCCGAGAGGCGCATCACTGTAAACTCTATGTAAATTACTCTAAATTATTAATAAAAAAGCATGTTTCTTCCTACACTTGTGTTCAAATATCTGTGAATGTGTTTTCTAATTTGTGTTTCAAAATAGGTTCCTATAACTGCAAGTTCTTGCCTTGTACGAGCGCAACTCCAGGCTTGTACGGTATCACGCCCCAGCGAGGACGATTCGGTTCCGTAAAGGATCTAGTGAGGACGATTAACCCTTTCGGGATCGGGGCGTGACATATTGGTATCAAAGCCATGGCTTCACTTCCTTGGGATTTTAAAAGAATTATAAATGAGTTTGATGCGCCTCTCAATTGAGTTGCGTTCGGCGTTCGCTGCATGAGATAAGTCGCCTATACAATGAGCCGATAGATATAAAATCTATTATTTCTGAAGTGTTGACAAGCTACTCTCTTTTGTATCCATGGCTAAGAAAAATACTGCAACTACAAGCAGTGCTCAGCCTATCCAGAGTGATCCGGCAAGTTCTAGAGAATCCGGAGGAGCGGGTACAACCGGTATGGCCGAACGGCTTATGCATCTCATGGAGGTGCAGCAACAACAAGCCGTTACTCAACAGGCACATATATAGGCGCAGTTTGCTGCTCAACAAAAGCAGATGAATACTATGATACAACTGATTAAATCCTTAGTACCTAGCAACGGGGGAGCTACAGTGACGCCTGTCACGCCGTCGGCTGTGGCGGTAGAGGATGAGTCAGAAGAAACTCAGCCTCCAGCTAGGAATACCTGCCGAGCAGTAGAGTTCACTAAAATGCATCCACCAATGTTCAACGGATGAGCAGAACCGGACGTGGTAATGGGATAGATTACAAAGTGGGAAGGACTTTTCAATCTGGTTGGCATTAGGGGATCGAAACGAGTGGCCTGTGCATCGGTTCAACTGGAACTGCGTGCGCATGATTGATGGAAAGCCACTAAGCAAGGGATTTATGATGCCAATCCCAACTGCAAATCACCTGAGAAATATTCAAATCTGTATTCATTGAACAATATATTCCCTGAGCCGTGCGACAATAGAAAGAAGACAATTTTAGCAACCTGGTACAAGGAAGTATGTCTGTTGATGATTACGACTCAGTATTTGCTAGACTGGCTAAGTTTGCTGGGAACTTCTTGCCAAATCAGCAGGCGTGGTGCTATTATTTTCAGAAAGGTTTGAATGACGATTTGCGTAGGGACGTCATCAACCAGAAATGTGAAACCTATAGGGAATATTACGAAGCTGCCCTGAATAGCGAGCGGATCTTTGGGCGCTATCCCCCAAAGGTCGATGTGCAAACCCCCCGTACCAACAACAACAAGCATCCTCAGGAAACGGGAGGGTCTGGAGCACAAAAGTGTTTGCACACATCCGAACACAGGGGTCCATCCCAGGCACCGTACTGCCATAGGTACGGCAAATTAGGGCATCGAGTGAATGAGTGCTGAGTTGTTGGGTGTTTTAAATGTGGTCGTCTGGACCACAAATATTTTGACTATCGAGATCCAAGACCGGTGGTTAGGCCACAGCCGAATCATAACCACGAAAATTAGAACAACAAAAATCAGAACAAGGGGCCTCCAACAAATGGTGCCAATGTTGTGCCAGTGAACCCATGACGCCAGGGTGCTCAAGGCCGAGTCTATGCATTGACTCGGGATGAGGCATATGTCTCTGATACTGTTGTGAGGTACTTTACTTTTCAGAGAATTGCCCGCTAGAGTCTTATTCGATTCAGGTGCTACGCATAGTTTCATATATGCTAATTTTACTATTGAGCATAAATTAGCTTCTACTCCTTTAAATATGAACCTTTACGTGAGTACCCCTTCGGGAGTCGACATGCCCGCCCATGCGATCTGTAGGCATATTTATATTTGCATCAGAGGAAGGAAGCTTTCCTTAGATGTCATTGTACTAGACATTAAGGATTATGATATTATTCTCGGTATGGACTGGTTGGGTGCTTGCCATGCAATAATCGAGTGTGTGAAGAAGCGAGTCATATTTCGTCTACCCGGCGAGGAAGACTTCTACTATTCATACAGTGCTGCACCGAAGACGGCAATGGTGATATCAGCAATTTTGACTAGGCGTATGTTGCATTCGGGCTGTGAAGGATACTTAGCCTCTGTTCGAGACACCCAGCAGGAAAGTAAAGATGCAGCCCAGGCTAAAGTCATAGCAGATTTCCTCGATGTGTTCTCGGATGAGCTGCCTGGAATGCCTCCTGATCGTGAGATCAAATTCAGCATTGACACCTTTCCAGATTCGCGACCGATATCGAAGGCACCTTATCGAATGGCTCTAGCAGAGCTGAAGGAACTTAAGGTTCAGTTACAAGATCTATTGGATCGAGGATACATTCGTCCAAGCGTTTCTCCATGGGGCACTCCGGTGCTGTTCGTGAAGAAGAAGGATGGATCCATGCGGCTGTGTATTGACTACCGAGAACTGAATAAGACGACCGTGCAGAACCAATACCTATTACCAAGGATAGATGACTTATTTGATTAGCTGTAAGGTGCAACAGTTTTCTCTAAAGTTGATCTCAGGTCAGGGTATCACCAGTTGAAAATCAAATCAGATGATGTTCAAAAGTCTGCATTCAAAACCCGATATGTATACTATAAATTTCTCGTGATGTTGTTCGGCTTGACGAATGCCCCTGCAGCTTTTATGGATCTGATGAACCGCGTATTTCGGTCGTTTGTGGACAAGTTTGTGGTCGTGTTCATTGACGACATACTAATCTATTCCAAGAACGAGGCGAAGCATAAGGAACACCTAAAGATCGTGCTACAGACATTAGGAGAGCATCAGTTGTTCGCTAATCTCAGCAAGTGTGGGTTTTGGTTGAACAACATGGCGTTCCTTGGTCATGTCGTCTCGACATAAGGCATTGTCGTAGACCTGAAGAAAAAAGAGGCAGTGGTGGACTGGAAGCAACCTACGTCAGCCAGCGAAGTTTGAAGCTTTCTGGGCCTAGCGGGATACTACCGTAGGTTCGTGAAGGATTTTTCTAAACTGGCCTCGCCTTTGACTCGCCTTACTCAGAAAGGGATTGCATACAAATGGGGTGATTGTTTTGGATAATATAAACGAGAAAAGATTTGATGAATGCGGAAAACGAGGTCTTGTACGAAGACCCGCCCTTCTTTTATGTTTACAAACAAGATTGTACAAATTTGATCCTACATGAGGATGTCTAACTATAATTTATTTAATCTGGGTGAATATTGCTATAGGTGTCTGATCTACAGTCGATCACTTTAGCCCTTGGACCACACGATGTTGAAGAAGTGCCATGGAAGACAGGTAGCAGCTTCGAGGGTTGCTAAAGAGGGTGGATGCCCGATGCCAAAGTCGTCAATCCCTTCTCTTTGCCTGAGCTCTGGATTCTCCTCTCTCTCTCTCTCTCGACCGTTGGATCTGGTACTGGATCTCTTGATCAGTTTTCAGACCTAACTTCTTCGACCTCCAATTTGTCGACCTTGTTCCTCATTGATAGAGGTCTCTATTTATAGAGTTTTAGTGACAGTGACCACTCAATCGGTATAAAAATCGAGTAGTGGAAAGTACAGCACCCTTTTACACAACGGTTAAAATAACCAAAGCCTGCGTATAGATGATCCTTTGAATGAGCGTGTGACGCGGGTTCAACTAAGGAACAAAATGCGTATAACTGCTACGAAGATCACGGCGTAAAAGCCATGCAGGTAGGTATCCCTCGTGTAGAAGAGGTTGGCATAGAAGCCAATGTCTGTCACCATGGCATAGAAGCCAAATAGTTATCAAACCGGCATAGAAACCGAATAGACGTAGAAGCCGAGTGGTCATAGAGGCCGAGTAGGTGTAGAAGCCGAGTGGTCATAAAGGCCGAGTAGGCATAGAAGCCGAGTAGTCATAAAGGCCAAGTAGGCGTAGAAGCCGAGTAGGCATAGAAGGCCGAATGGGCGTAGAAGCCGAGCAGGCACCGAAGCTGAATAGGCATAGAAGCCGCTGCGTAACGTGCCAGAGTGATGATGTGGACATTTTAGCCGAAATTATGGCTCTTTAGAGATAATCAGATCTCTCGTATTAAATGCAGAGATCTGCCCCATTCCTGTGCATTAAATACAGATGCTTGTCTTTAAGATTTGCTATCATCTTGCGCATTAAATATAGATACGCACCTTGAATCGTGTGCAAAGAGTAATCGCTGTCGTGGCAGTCTGTTCGTCTTCTACGGAGCGTAAGGAGCTCATGTTTGCCTGTGTAAAACTAGGCAGTGTATTCCCTTGTATGCGTAGGAGCAGCTCTCGCAAAGGGGATATCACTAAACGACGGTTCGATAACATTTAATCAAATCTCCTGCATTAAATGTGGAGATCCGCCATCATCCTGCACATTAAATGCAGAGGCATGTTTTGAAGATTTGCCACCCTTCTGTGCATCAAATGCAGAGACGTGCCTCTGGCATCTGTCAGTATTCGGCATATTAATTGTAGAGACGTGCCTTGAGAAACTGTCACCGCTCTGTGCATAAAATGCAGAGACGCACCTCGAGTCCCGTACGGAGTGTAGCTTTTGACGTGGCAGGCGGTTTGTCTTCCGTGGAGCGTAAGGATCTCTCATCTGCTTGTGTAAAACTAGGCAGCATATTCCTCTGTGTACGTAAAAGCGATTTATGCAAGAGAAATGGCAGTAAATGACAGCCTGGGTTGCAGTGTCGTGCCATCATTATAGCCGTCGTCTGGGTAGTCGAGCAGTATCCCTTTGTCATAAGTCGAGACATCAGGTTCATTGCAGGATTTGACAGGTTCATTGTAGAGAATACGAAGCATCCCTCGTACACTTTAATGCTACATTGAAAGAGGATGAGTTTTACGCCATAAAGGCGATGATGCACCCTGTTTACGCTGAAGCAGCCTGGACATACTGCCCAACGCGAATGGTCCTCGAGCCTATATTTCACGTTGCGCTTGGCGGAGAAGCTCTGATGGCACGTTGAAGGCTCTGATGTCCTCTGTTTATGCTGCTTTGCATCAATATGCAGCGTAGAGCTATCCAGCATATTTTTTATGCTTCTACAAGACCCCCTTCAAAGCTTTTAAATTTCTCGTAATTTGAAACGCTTTGAATGAAGCATGACCCGCTCCTCATAACTCGAAAATGTTTCTGAATGGAGTTTTGAAACGGTCGAGGCTGACTTTATGGCGAATTTATTGGGGATCGGTGCTCTCTCTCGCCTATAAAAAGGCTGAGGAGTTCTCCTATTCTTCCCACACTTCCTTCATTATACAGAGATGACGGCCGGAGTTCGTCGGGTCGACTTGAGGAAGAAGGAGATCATGCTCTTCCAGCATGTAAGGAGCCAAAAAAGATGGCGTCTTCGAGCAAATATCTTCTGCAACGATGGATCATGGAAGGATATCATAGCCTCCTTTGCTTGGGATAATCAGCAACTTTGTATGGTGGTTCTTCGGGAGAGAAAAAGGGTCGCATTTTGCCATGCCGCTTGCAAGTGGCACCTTCTCCCGTTACCTCCGGGGACGGGAGCAGACAGACTAGCTCTGTCCCGACTCTAGTAGCGGTGGTCTGTAGGTAAGCAGATTTACCCTGCTTTCCTTCTATTGGAGGATGGGTCTATGCCCATTTTTGTATCCTCCCGCCACTGATCATCTTCTTGTTCATTGACTGTGGACGTCGACGAACCGTCTTGGAAGAAGAGGAAGATCTCTACCAATGCGAGAATCTGTCAGAACAGATTCTGGGTGCGATCTTCAGCCGACGATGGGGAAGTCCTTTTTAGACGGGATTTTCCTCGCATATAATCATAAAAATGAAGAAAAACCCTTGTAGATTGGATTTCCCTCATATGTAATTATGACTTTAATTTTAATAAAATCGTCTTTCTTTCGTGCATATGATCATCTTGCCATACTTTGTTGCTGTGAAGTCTGAATATGTGTAGCTTCGACACGTCTGATTCTTTACGCCGACTCTGTTTAGAAAGAGTGCTAGGTCCTGTCCTGTCTTTTACGCATAACTAGGGATGCGTAGAAAGCCGCTTTAGCATTCGAGTGTTCGAACTGTCCTGCTATTTTAGGAGTGAGGAACCGTGTAGGATTCTGAACTGTTACTTCTGATAACAAAATTTCTTTGTTCAGACATCATCTTCAAGAATAATTTCTTGAAAATCCCTTGGAACAGGGCGAGAAATGGCTGTCAAATTAATTTGCCATCTTGGTAGATGAAATATTTAGACTGGAGTCTGGATGAACTTAGAAACGACCCATAAAGAAGAGTAATTTTTTAATGTTTGAACTCTGTATGCTTCGGGTACTTGGGATATCTTGAGGTCAAGAAGGAGTAACTTCTGTGTGAACTCCTGTAATTGACCGCCTTGAGGATCATTCAGATGTACGCGTACTCTGGCCTGCATATCTTTCAGATGTGCTGGAAGTCACGGAGTATGAAATCATAAGTTGGCAGCCTCTGAGCATAAACTAAACACCATCGAGCATAAAATCATAGACTTGTAGTTCCTGAGCGTGAAGTCGTAGGTTTGTAGCCTCTTGAGCATAAAAGCTACCGAGCACAAAGGCATCCGGGCATAAAACCTGACTTGTAGCTGTCGAACATAAAGTCATAGATTCAAAGCTATCGAGCGTAGAAAGCTCCTTAGCATAGAACTGTAGATTTATTGCTTCTGAAAAGAAAATTTTCCGAGCGTGAAGTCGTGGATCCGTCGCCTCCGAGCGTAAACTAAGCGCCATCGAGCGTGAGATCATCGATTTGGTATCTGCTGAGCGTGAAGTCGTAGGTCTGTAGCCTCTCGAGCATAAAAGCTACCGAGCACAAAGGCATCCGGGCGTAAAAGCATAGACTTATAGCTTGCGAGTGTAAAACCGTAGATCCGTAGTTGTTGAGCGTAGAAAGGTCCTTAGCGTAGAAACAACGAACCAGCTTTGCACGAAAAACTTTTCGAATTCGCTGACTGTCCGCCTTCTCTGAATAAATAGGCTGACGTAGGACCCAATCATAACCGAACATTAATTAGGAGATTTGGTTCGAGGTCCGAGGAGTCCATCCGAACTCTATATATATCCCAAGTTTCTGAGAGAAAAACTTTTTATCCGTCTTCTGCGAGAGAAAGCTTTCGACTGTTCGAGTTCTTCTCCGTTTCTTCTTCGAGTCTTCAAAGTTTCCAGTAATGGCTTCGAAATAATCCTCCTCCACTAAGGGAAAGAAGGTTGATTCTTCTTCTCTCTCCTCCGCTCAAGCGAGAGCGTCTCTGGTTGGACAAGGCAAACTTCATTCTGAGCGGAGCATCCCGCCGACGAATAGTGCACCCGGCCTGGAAGGTAGAGCCTTTGGGAAAAAGAGAATGACTGAAAAATCATTCGCACACGTTGAACGTGACCGCGCTAGGTCGTCTCCTATGCTGATAGCCTCTTCGAGGAAGATGACGCATGGAGACGTTTTATCTTTTATGCCCATATTTCTAATGTGTCAGTGTAAGAACTCTATTTTTTTCGCAGTCGAGCGTAAAAGCTCTGACTACCGAAAACTTGGTGTATACTATTAAAATTTGAGTTTTATGCCTGTGGATGAAAATCCTGGCGTAATAACTCAATTTAATCAATCTGACGTAAAGCACAGACCGTATACTGCCAATCTTTACGTTTTAAGGAAATGGATTCCAGCGTAATGGCTCAAGTTTCACAGTCTCGGCGTAGAGCACGGACTGTTGATTTTCCTTTTTGCGGATGCTGCAAGTCCCGAAATTTCTAGTTAGGAACTGACGTGTTTCTTCTGTGCTTTTGCAGTTAACTTGTATGAGTCTCCGCTGGCTGAAGTGATGGGCTCTGCCGCCGGGATGCTGCACTCTAACTATTTGGAGGATCTGTCACACGTGATATTTCCTATCTCCGGGCCTCAGTATCCCGAAGGAAGGGCAATTCTGATATTGGCTCAGGGCGAGCGAATGCTGCTAAGCATGATCAACGGGGAGCCCCTAACGTACGTAGACGGGGAGCAATACCTGAAGTCGACTTTCCTCTTCGGGGACATGATTGACAAGTGGTCCCAGACAAAGCCTAAGAGAGAACTCTGGGTTTTCCCTGCCGAGGGTTTGGTCTTGTATCTTCCCAATATGCCGAGAGACTACCCCATCTCGGCCTTCTCCTATGCTATGCATCCCAGGAAGATGTCATGGACGCTGACCTCCGATCTTCACGGCAAGCTAGGGAAGATCTTTCATCTGAGAGGAGCTGACCTGGGGTCGTTTGTCAGCCGCCCTTCTGGCTCTGTGACGCTGTTGAGGGGGCTGTACCCGGGCAGTGTCCCGAATGAAGACAGTTTGGTGATTCAGCCGGTCCAGTTACCGACTTTTTGTAATGATTTTATGGGGCGTGGGGGAGTATACCCTAAGGTGAACCCTCGGTGTGGTGGGTGGATCACCCCTTCAAACCTTCGATGGGCTCGCTTAGTTGATTGGGCCTTGAAGCATTTCCAGACCGAGTTGGAGAACATTGGTCTGTTTGCAGCTATGAGTGCTACCAGTGTTGGGTTACCTCCTAACCCTAACCTGTTTCTGGCACTGATGGAGCGATATATTTTGCTTACCGGGAATTTTGCCACTCTACTGGGGGAGTTGGGATTGGCCCTGCATGAGATGGCAGAGATCTCGAGACTGCCGAAGAGGGATACTCCATATGAAGAGTATGTTCCTATGAACCGGGAGCTGGGGGTTTCAGACCCTCGAGTAGTGGAAGTGTACCAGGAGTTGATGTGCCACTACCTCGCTTGCATCGCTTTTTATGACGAGCCCTCAGATTTGGCTCACATCAGCAAATGGACGTCCTACCTCTTCTTTCACCGGTCCAGGACTGCTAAGCCGGAGAAGGTATTGGAGGGCAAGGATCTGCCTATGAATCCCCTGAGCATGCTTAATGCTCAGGTACTCAACGATCTCATAGTGGATGATGGGGCTCCGGACCGGTTCCTCGACGAAGGGACAAGAAAGTATCCTGAAGGCACTAAGGCCTATAGTTATTTGAGGCGTTGTCGCAGGCCTCTGTCCAGGGAGGCTCAATTGGCTGGCTTTCTTTCCATATGGCTACGCCGAGTAGTAGTGCCTGGCGTCGCATCTGCGGACCGCATTCACCGCAACACGCTATGGCCTGCAGTGCATCTGGTGTTCGGGGCAAGACTGGGCTTGCTCCCTGCCATGGTGTGTCGTATACAAGCTGGCCTGAGGGCCATGATTGACGGGCTGCTCGTCAATAAAATTCGGCATGATAGCTTTCCCAGGATAGAATTACCATACCTGTATTTGATGGGGTGGTTAATTCTCCATAACCCCCGGGTGATGTCTCCCGGTTCCGGCAGTAGTTTGGGGGGTAGTTTTTTGTTGAACTACCGAAAGTCTTCCTGGAACGTGAACACAGTTATAGACTATCGGCGGGCGCTAGGCTTCAGTCATAGTTGGAAGCTTTTCTGCACCGTCCCTCCTGTACATCGCAATCAGTCGGGGATTAGGCTCGAGGATTCGGGTAGAGAGAAGAGCATTCTTTCTCCCGAAGCTTTTAATTGGTTGGTCTGTATTAGACCCTCCTATCTGCTGTACAGAAGCGAAGATCATTGCTTCTTGGAGCCCTACTTTTCCAGTCGGTTCGCCCGGCAGTTTGGGTATGATCAGTTGCACGTAGGCAATCCCGTCACCAGCTTCAGGTCCAGAGGTGGACTCATTGATGGAGCGAGGGGATGGCGACGAACACCTTCCATCGTGATTTTGATATGCATGGAAGCTTTAGGGTGCCCTCTTCCAAGCCTGGGGGAAGAGTTGAAGTCCCCTCGGTTTCTTCCGACGAGGGTGAGGAGTCTGTTACCCCGGATGAGCCTCTGGTGTCGGTCCCTAGGGGTGAAGTACCTCCGCCTACAGGGGCTTTGGTAGTTCTTGGGAAGCGAAGGGCTCCTGCTTCCAAGAAGACTTCCCCTCATAAGAGGAAGAAGAAGAAGACGGTAAATCGTCCTCTCCGGATTCCTGGTATTGATGCTCCTGGAGGTGAGCTTGCATCTCCCCGCGTTGGGGATGATTCTTCGGTAGAGGTTCCTCGCCTTTTAGAGAGGGACCTTCTACAGTTCCGGCAGGTGGTGCCGAAGATTCTCTGCTGGACGCTGGTGTCGCTGCTATTGCTTCAGGTAGTGGAACGAGGTCACCTTCGGGGCTGAGTATAATAAAGTTCCGTATACCTCTAGCCAGATCGGCATCGGAAGGGACTTCTGCCGCGCCTGTGGGCGCACCTAGCGAGATTCCAGTTGATGAGCCTAGGTTGGATTTTGAGGAGGACCTGGAAGACTACTTGCCAGTGTCCATTCGCAGACCCCTTTCTCCAGGTATGACAGCTCGCCTAGCATTATTAAGAAATGATTTAGCTGTACAGGCTGCAGATGCGACGTATATGCCGTCGGCCTTAGGTAAATATCGTCTTTTATGCCTCTTATTTGGGAAAATTAATATTACGTTGATATTAACTTCCTTTTGTCTTCTTTTCAGGGGAAGACCTCTTCGGAGAGGGTGATGTAGACGCGCCCTTTAGCTCTGTGTCAGGTCTTAGTGGTGACACGGAGGTACCTGATTTTGAAGAGAAGACATCTTCAGGTGCTGGCTTGCCTGTTGAGGGGACTCTGATACCTCAAGAGGAGAACGAGTCTGTCATTGCGACAGTACCTCTTTTGAGCACGCCGTTCACTTCGTCCGGTGTTGGCGAATCTTCTTTCGTTGTACCTCCCGTTGAAGCGACGACCGTGGCGACATTGTCTATGGTGATCCCGGGAGGAAAGTCGCCATAATCGCGGATACTCCCCGCGTTCACGCGGACCTAGTTGCGCTGACCGAGCAGTACACCGGGATCTTCTATACCACTTTAAGAATGCTAATGTCAATGGTGTTGGCGAAGAAGCAGGACTTTGCGTCGCTGAAGAGGTCCTCTCGGTTCTCGATAGAGGCGGTTAGGGAATTCGGTAATGCCGGGGTAGCTGACGCGCTGGAGGCGATGGTTAATGGCTTGGAGCAACCCATTAACGAATACCTGCAGCTAGCTCGAGGCAATATTGAAGCTCTGGTCCAGGCCAGATACGACTCCTTGACTGCGCATCTTGTTGAAAAGAAGGAAGGTCTGAATAATTTCATCGAGACCAATCAGCAGGAGATAGATAAAGGAAAAGTCGTCTTGGAGGAGACTCTCGCCCTTCAAACGAAATGCCAAGCCGAGCATGACGGCAATGTAGCGAGGGTCCGCAAACTAGAGACAAAGCTTGCTCAGGCAAAGGAGTGGGCTTCTCAGTCATCGAAAGGTCTAGATATGGTGAATGGCCGACTGGTTGCAGCACAACAGAACTTGGTGAGTGCAGGAGTCGCCCGTGCCGGTCTCCTTCGGGCTAGAGCCGAACTGTCCCTGCTGATAGATGACAAGGCATGGTTGGAGCGGGTCCGCGCTGATGTCTTGGATTCCGGGGCTGAGAGGATGGTCGTACTGGCGCAGCAGCTTTGCGACCTGACCGCTCCCCCTTCATGATGTACTTTTGCTTTTGCTTTTTAATGTACTCTTGCTCTTTTCTGGGAATAATAAAGAGGCTTTTTATCTGACTTTGTGGACCCATCATTTCGGAATGTAAATGACAGGTTTGGGTGAAATTGATATCAGAGGTAGTATGGACGTGATATACTTTCGGTAAGCTTTAGTAGAGCATATCTATTCAGAGGTCATATGGACATGATAGAATATGATCCAACTAGTTTCGTTTTGGAAGTAGTTTTGTCAAAATGAGATCACCTTATTCCATTTGAGCAGAGAAGGTTTAAGCATAGTACCTTTTCAGGAATTTGCCATTGATAGGAGCTATTAGCAGGTCTCCATTAGGCTGGGCTAACCTGTAAGCGCCGTTTGAGAACGTTGTCTCGATCACGTAAGGGTCTTCCCATTTGGGCTGGAATTTGCCTTTACTTCTGTGAGTAAAAATCATTGGCCTTCTTACAGCCAAAATTAGCTCGCCGGCTTTGAACACTCTTTCCTTTACTTTTTGATTAAAAGTTCTGGAAATGCGTGCTTGGTAGAGCGCGATGCGCTGCTGAGCTTGGAGGCATTTCTCATCTAATCCTTCTAGCTCTTGAAGCCTTAACAGGTCATTCTTTTCTTGAGTCAACTCGTTAGCCATGGCTATCCTGAGTGACGGAATTTGAATTTTGATAGGAAGAACTGCTTCACTCCCGTAGACCAATGAGAATGGTGTGCAACCTGTCGGAGCTCGGATCGTTGTGCGGTATGCCCAGAGACATTCTTCCAGCTTCTTATTCCAATCTCTCTTGTTTGAAAAGACAAACTTCTTCAAGAGTTTGATAATGGTTTGTTGAAGGCTTTCGCCAACCCATTAGCAGCTGGATAATATGCCGTGGAGACCAGATTTTGTATCTGATTTTTATCGCAGAATCGATGAAACGCATGGCTGATGAACAGAGGCCCGTAGTCATAGATTATCCTTCGGGGAACCCCGAAGCGGTAAATGACGTGATGCTTGATGAAGCTGGTCACGTTAGATATCTTTACCTCAGCAAGAGGGATCGCCTCTGCCCATTTGGAGAAGTAATCCGTGATGGCCAGTATGAACCGGTGACCTCTGGAAGAAGACGGGTGAATAGGACCAATGATATCCATACCCCATGCTTCGAAAGGCCAGGATGCAACCGTAGGATGTAGATGTTCGAACGGTTGATGTATGAAGTCTGCATGGACCTGACAGGCTCTGCATCGTCTGGCATATTAGATTGCGTCTGCGATCATAGTGGGCCAGTAATAGCCCATTCTCCTGATACGATCCTGCATCTTAGGACTGGGTTGATGCGCGCCGTACACGCCATCGTGAGCTTCACGGATAATCCGCTGTGCTTCATCACCAGAGAGACATCGTAATAATAGCCCGTCATAAGACCGACGATATAGGCATTGTGACGATGCATCGAAGTAGAAGCATAATGATCGTCTTTTGACAGATATTGCTTCTTTAGGATCTTCTGGCAAGATTCTGTATGCTACGAAATCTATAAAGGGACTTTTCAAGTCTCTTCTATGAGGATCTGGGTCCACCGTGTAGCTGCATTCGATATGAAATTTGTTTTTCACACAGAATAGGTCTTTGTTAAGAAGTATTACCGAATTCTGCCTTCTTATAGGGGTAGCTAAATCTACAGCTAGACTGGCTAGGGCATCAGCTTCCAGATTCTGAGACCGAGGTACATGCTCAAGGAAGAATCCTTTGAATGTCATGGCTATCTCGACCGTTGCTCGGTGATAGGGGATGAGGTTGGGATTCTGGACTTCATATATTCCTCTGACTTGATTGACGATCAGCAGAGAATCACCGAAGGCTTCCAGAGAATCGACCCCCAACTCTTTAGCGACTTGGAGCCCGATTAGTAGAGCGTTGTATTACGCCACATTGTTAGAACAGGGCTCGTTAAGAGAATATGCTCGGTAGATAACGAGTTTATCAGAAGTGACTAGGACGATCCATACTCCTGAAACCACGTTTTCCCTGGGACCAGTCCTGGAGGCGCCATCGAAGAACAGTTGCCATGCATCGCCTTCCGTTGCAGAATTACACTCTACAACTTGATCGGAAATATCCTCGTATAGTTTGGAGGCCTCCAGGATGGGATGAGCAGCTAGAAAGTCGGCCAATGCTTGGCCTTTGACGGACTTCTGAGGGACGTACACCATGTCATATGGCGTTAATAACATCGCCCAAGTCGCAAGTCGAGAATTAAGAACACTTGGCTTGCTCATCAGTACCCGAAAAGGATTGATCCTGGAGATGATATGAATGGTTTGGCCCATGACATAGTGTCGCATTTTCTGAATAGCGAACATCAGAGCCAGGCATTCTTTCTCCACAGGGTTGTATCGGTGTTCGGCTTTGACCATCATCCTGCTGAGGTAGTAAATAGCCTGCTCGTGGCCCATATCATTCTTTTGTGCGAGAAGAGCTCCCAGAGAATGATCCATTGCTCGTACATATAGCACGAATGGTCTTCCTATGACGGGAGGTACCAGAACTGGCGGGCTAGTGAGGTAGCGCTTGATATCTCCGAACGCTTGCTGACAGGCTTCGTCCCATACGAAGGATACGCCTTTCTTTATGAGACGAGAAAAGGGCTGGCATCTCCCGGAGAGGTTGGATATGAATCTTCGAATATAAGCCAGACGACCTTGAAATCCCCTGAGTTCCCTCAGATTGCGGGGCGGTCGCATTTTTAAGATGGCCTTGACTTTATCAGGGTCCACTTGAATGCCTTTGGCGGTGATGACAAATCCTAAAAATTTGTCGCTAGATACCCCCATAAAGGACTTTGTAGGGTTCATTTTGAGTTGATGTTGGCGCATCAATTCAAATACTGTCTTCAAGTCTCGGATATGATTATCCCTGAGGCGGCTTTTGACAGCTACATCGTCTACGTAACACTCCACTGTCTTGCACAGATGCTCATAGAATGTTACTCATAGCCTATTGGTACATAGCCCCGGCATTCTTTAATCCGAAGGGCATGACCGTGTAGTAGTAGTATACCCCTAGTGGTGACCGGAAGGCAGTATGCTTCTCGTCTTCAGGATGCATCTTTATCTGATTGTATCCCGAGAATCCGTCCATGAAAGACATACGTTCAAAATCGCATGTATTGTCGATCATGACGTCTGTGATGGGAAGAGGGAACTCATCCTTGGGGCAGGCTGCGTTCAGATCTCGATAATCGATGCAGATCCGTACTTTCCCATTCTTCTTCATGACTGGGACAACATTGGCGACCCAGTCGGGATGTTGTTCCTCACGGATGAAGCCGCAGGCTATTAACTTCTTGACTTCAACTTCAATGGCGTCCATCATGTCGGGGCGGAACCAGCGTTGGTGCTGCTTCACAGGCTTTAAATCGGGCAGTATGTTGAGTTTATTAGTAACCACCTTTGGATCAAGACCTGGCATATCCTTATAATTCCACGCAAAGACGTCGATATATTCTTTTATCAGCTGGGAAATTTCTTTCCTTTCTTCTTCGGAAAGGTTGTTACTGATAAATATTGGCTTTGGTAAAAGTTCATCACCTACGTCAATCTGGATAACTTCATCTTTAGTGGGAGGTTCTCTCTGCTCGAAGCGGAACTCCCATTGTGTATCCATCTGCTGAGCCCAAGAATCATTCTCGAATGGTTCGGATTCTTGTTCGTCTGATTCGAAGGAATCCGTCGTTACCATATTTGCTGATAATGTTTGCTCGAGGGCATGAGATGAGCCAGAGGGCGATGAGCCGTCTTGAAAAGAGGAAAAGATATCCTCGTTTAACTTGGAAGTCGTAAGGGAGGTGGCATATCCTAACCCGAAACGGGTTTGCTGATAGTGGGGATTGCCGAGCAGCGGTGTTCGTCTGCCTTTCCCATGGTTGAGACCTGGTTCCATTTTCAAGTTGTAACCCATATTTTGCATGATCTTCAAGTCTTGCGGGCTGTACCTGTGAACTTGTATTTCACCAGAGTCGTCATCGAAGGAATCTTCTTGTATAGTATGTTCGTTGTGCATGCGGCCGAAGACTATTGAACGCTGACCGTTACGGACAGGTGGAACAATGAAGATAGAATCCTCATGTGGTCCATAAGTCATGGTGACATTGGATGATGACGCCACTTCCCATATGTACGGATGATAGGAATCTATAGCTGCCAAGAATTTTCGTGCTATAGGCTCTATATCGTCCTGGGGAGAGGTTTCCTGATTTGGAATCCGAGCGTCGATATACTGGAAAAGAGGTCCTTTATTATTATCAGAAACCGCCCTCCTGGTTGCATTTATATCACTCGACTGCTTGTTGCGTCGAAGGTCGATGATTAAGGACAGAGGCGCATATCTGCTCAGAGGTAATATAGACATGGCAGTTTTTATGGACTTAACACTCTGGTGTACTTATGGCTAAGCATGGATGTTAAGTGTAGATGACAACCGATATCAGAGGTAATATGATAGTCGATAGCCGAAAGTTTATTCAGAGGTAATATGAACATGACAAACTTTTTGATTGTGATTCCATTGGGGATGGAGGTACACGTCTGCTCAGAGGTAATATGGACATGGCAGTTTTTTATGGACTTAACACTCTGGTGTACTTATGGCTAAGCACGGATGTTAAGTGTAGATGACAACCGATATCAGAGGTAATATGATAGTCGATAGCCGAAAGTTTATTCAGAGGTAATATGAACATGACAAACTTTTTGATTATGATTCCATTGGGGATGGAGGTACACGTCTCCTCAGAGGTAATATGGACATGGCAATTTTTTGTGGACTTAACACTCTGGTGTACTTATAGCTAAGCACGGATGTTAAGTGTAGATGACAACCGATATCAGATGTAATATGATAGTCGATAGCCGAAAGTTTATTCAGAGGTAATATAAACATGACAAACTTTTTGATTGTGATTCCAATGGGGATAGAGGTACACGTCTGCTCAGAGGTAATATGGACATGGCAGTTTTTTATGGACTTAACACTCTGGTGTACTTATGGCTAAGCACGGATGTTAAGTATAGATGACAACCGATATCAGAGGCAGTATGATAGTCGATAGCCGAAAGTTTATTCAGAGGTAATATGAACATGACAAACTTTTTGTCCGAAAAAATTACTATAGAGTGATTTTTTTCTGAAGGATCCACTGGGAAAACTTTTGAGGGACTCATCATCCGATATTTTTCTGTAGTGATTATCCCCTTGTTTTACAGATGCAAGGTGATAACTTTTGCATCGATTAGCTCCTGAATTCTTCTTTTTAGCACATAGCAGGCCCTTGTAGGGTGATGAGTGTATCGATGGAAGAGACAATAATCTGGGTCATCGATTTTGCCGGCCCTCTCAGGGTATCTGATGTTGGGTAGCTGAAGCTTGCGTTTCTCTCTTAACATATTGAAGATTTCAATGATGTCATCTTCTTTGAAGGAGAAAGTCCCTTTTGGTCGTAGGGCTCCTGATGTCTGAGTTTTACAGTTTTCTGGAAAGATTGTCGTCGTTGCATCATCTTCGGATTTTGAGGAAATGCTACCCCCGGCCTTGGATGTCGCCTTGTTCTATCGAGGTAAGTTACCCCCAGACATGCCGTGGCCTCCGGCCATAGAAACTGTTTTAGCAGGAGCTGCCTCTGGTTGTACAGGATTAGATTTTGAAGTTTTGGGTCTCGTCAGAGATATAGTATATCCCAACCCGAAATGAGCTTATTGATGGTGAGAATTACCCTGCACCAACGTTCGTCTACCTTTTCCATAGTTGAGGCCTTGTTTCAGCTTCAAATCATAACCCATGCTTTGCATAATATTTAATGCTAATGGGCTATATCTGTGGGTTTGTATCCTGCCAGTTTTAGACTCGCAAAATTCTTCATGTATGATCGGGGTGTTCCGCCTGCGACCGAAGATTATTGGATGCTGATCATCGCGAGTTGGTGGAATAATAAAGATGGAATCATCGTGTGGTCCACTTGTCATGACGATATTAGACGTTGATGTATCTTCCCATAAGATCTCCCTGCGTTTGACCGTTAGGGGAACTGAAGTCTGTTTAGGACTCTTGTCTTTGCGTTTCTGGATCAGATAATCCCGCAGGTCAGGAGGAGTTACAGAAGAAGAGGCTGATAGCTTGTTCCTTCTGCTCCCATTGGTGGGCATGCGGATGATGGGAACCATAGTCTTCCCTGTGCCACCCGTATACAACAGGTTGGCCATCTGGGTGGCGAATAATCCCCGAGGAGGGTATCTTTCCGCAACTGGAGCCTTCTTTACGCCTAGGGACTTCGCCTGGCGTAATTTGGAGCTTCGCTCTGGTTGGCGTAAAGATGAGGCAGTCCTCAGGCGGCCATCAGCTTCTCGCGTAATTCGGAGGGTGGGCAGATTGTTCCCTTGCTGGCGTAAATGCCGAGAAGTTGAGTAGTCCACCGCTCACTTTCCCTTAAGGAGATCACAGGGATCATCTGGTTTTCCGTAGAGGTCAGATATTGTTTTACGCGCGGAGCATGTCTTGTACTTCTGATTTGGCGCTGAGGCTTTATCAGAAGTTTTTTCTATTCCGCCAGGGACGGGAGACTGAATTTTACGCGTAGAGCGCGGAGTATACTTCTGGGTTAGCGCGGAGGCATTGCCAGAAGTTTTATCGGTTCTGTCAGAGACAGGCGACTGAATTTTATGCGCAGGGTGCGGAGGGAGCAATGTTACAACCTCATTGGTCGGAGAGATCGGATAGTCCACAGGAATGGTAGAGGATGTCTTGGGCATTCAGACCTTATGAAGCTTCCTGTTGTTTTGGACAGAGAGAGAGTGAGAGCTGCCCTTTGTCCGGAGCATATCTTCGTAGGCAGACTGGTCGAACTGGACGACCAGTGTCTTCTTCACGGATCCCATGGATACCGTATCGTGTTGAGCAATAACTTCCTCATCAGAAGAGAAAGACGTCCCCAGCAAAGTCGCCATCTTGTTATGGATAATATAAACAAGAAAAGATTTGATGAATGCGGAAAACGAGGTCTTGTACGAAGACCCGCCCTTCTTTTATGTTTACAAACAAGATTGTACAAATTTGATCCTACACGAGGATGTCTAAGTACAATTTATTTAATCTGGGTGAATATTGCTATAGGTGTCTGATCTGCAGTCGATCACTTTAGCCTTGGACCACACGATGTTGAAGAAGTGTCGTGGAAGACAGGTAGCAGCTTCTAGGGTTGCTAAAGAGGGTGGATACCCGATGCCAAAGTCGTTAATCCCTTCTCTTTGCCTGAGCTCTGGATTCTCCTCTCTCTCTCTCTCTCTCTCGACCGTTGGATCTGGTACTGGATCTCTTGATCAGTTTTTAGACCTAACTTCTTTGACCCTCTAATTTGTCGACCTTGTTCCTCATTGATAGAGGTCTCTATTTATAGAGTTTTAGTGACAGTGACCACTCAATCGGTATAAAAACCGAGTAGTGGAAAGTACAGCACCCTTTTACACAACGGTTAAAATAAACAAAGCCTGCGTATAGATGATCCTTTGAATGAGCGTGTGACGCGGGTCCAACTAAGGGACAAAATGCATATAACTGCTACGAAGATCACGGCGTAAAAGCTACGCGGGTAGGTATCCCTCGTGTAGAAGAGGTTGGCATAGAAGCCAATGTCTGTCACCATGGCATAGAAGCCAAATAGTTATCAAACCGGCATAGAAGCCGAATAGGCGTAGAAGCCGAGTGGTCATAGAGGCCGAGTAGGCGTAGAAGCCGAGTGGTCATAAAGGCCGAGTAGGCGTAGAAGCCGAGTAGGCACAGAAGGCCGAATGGGCGTAGAAGTCGAGCAGGCACCGAAGCTGAATAGGCGTAGAAGCCGCTGCGTAACGTGCCAGAGTGATGATGTGGACGTTTTAGCCGGAATTACGGCTCTTTGGAGATAATCAGATCTCTCGCATTAAATGCAGAGATCTGCCCCCATCCTGTGCATTAAATACAGATGCTTGTCTTTAAGATTTGCCATCATCCTGCGCATTAAATGCAGATACGCACCTTGAATCGTGTGCGAAGAGTAACCGCTGTCGTGGCAGTCTGTTCGTCTTCTGCGGAGCGTAAGGAGCTCATGTTTGCCTATGTAAAACTAGGCAGCGTATTCTCTTGTATTCGTAGGAGCAGCTCTCGCAAAGGGGATGTCACTAAACGACGGTTCGGTGACATTTAATCCAATCTCCTGCATTAAATATGGAGATCCGCCATCATCCTGAGCATTAAATGCAGAGGCGTGTTTTGAAGGTCTGCTACCCTTCTGTGCATCAAACGCAGAGACGTGCCTCAGGCATCTTTCAGTATTCGGCGCATTAATTGTAGAGACGTGCCTTGAGAAACTGTCACCGCTCTGTGCATAAAATGCAGAGACGCGCCTCGAGTCCCGTACGGAGTACAGCTTTTGACGTGGCAGGCGGTTTGTCTTCCGCGGAGCGTAAGGAGCTCTCATCTGCCTGTGTAAAACTAGGCAGCGTATTCCTCTGTGTACGTAAAAGCGGTTTACGCAAGGGAAATGGCAGTAAATGACAGCCTAGGTTGCAGTGCCGCACCATCATTATAGCCGTCGCCTGGGTAGTCGAGCAGTATCCCTTTGTCAGAAGTCAAGACGTCAGGTTCTTTGCAGGATTTGACAGGTTCATTGTAGAGAATACGAAGCATCCCTCGTACACTTTAATGCTGCATTGAAAGAGGATGAGTTTTATGCCATAAAGGCGATGACGCACCCTGTTTATGCTGAAGCAGCCTGGACATACTGCCCTACGCGGATGGTCCTCGAGCCTATATTTTATGCTGCGCTTGGCGGAGAAGCTCTGATGGCACGTTGAAGGCTCTGATGTCCTCTGTTTACGCTGCTTTGCATCAATATGCAGCGTAGAGCTATCCAGTGTATTTTTCATGCTTCTACAGTGATGACTGTAAAGCCAGCTTTTGGGAACTTAAGCGGCATCTTGTTTCAGCTCCGATTCTTGCACTTTCAAATGGGGTAGAGGAGTTTCAGATATACAGCGATGCTTCGGGACTCATCTTAGGGTGTGTGCTCATGCAAAGGGATAAGGTAATATCGTACGCCTCTAGGCAACTGAAGCCGCACGAGAAAAACTATCCGACACATGACTTGGAATTGGCTGTAATTGTGTTTGTATTGAAGTTGTGGAGGCATTATCTTTATGGTGTTGCTTGCAAAATCTTCACAGATCATAAGAGCCTCAAGTATCTATTCACCCAATGAGAACTGAACCTCCGGCGGCGGCGGCGGCTAGAACTGATTAAGGACTATGATCTGACGATCGCATATACACCGGGCAAGGGAAACATCGTTGCTGATGCTCTGAGTTAAAAGCATGTGGGCTCGTTATCCATAAACAACCATTTACTTCGAGATCTAGAGGCGATGGGCATCGAGTTTCGAGTTCGGCATCAAGGAGTGCAGCTGGCACCACTCCATCTTGAACCGAGTTTACGTGATAGAATCAAATCTGCTCAGGAGGGCGATCAGTTCCTAGCAAAGGTACGCAGACTAATCTCGGTAGGGAAGGCATCTGACTTTGTGGCAGGCAAAGATGGGGCCTTATAGATGAAAGGGAGGCTATGTGTTCCTAGTGACCCAGTACTCCGAAGGGAAATCATGGCAGAGGCACACTATGCGAAGTATTCCTTGCATCCGGGGAGCACTATGATGTACATGAACTTACGCAAGACCTTCTAGTGGAACGGTATGAAGCGGGATGTAGCGACCTTTGTGTCACAGTGCATGGCCTGTCACTAGGTGAAAGCTGAGCATCAGAGGCCCGGCGGGAAGCTGCAGAACCTCGCTATTCCCGAGTGGAAATGGGACAACATCACTATGGATTTCATTATGGGATTTCCGAAGACACCACGGGGACATGATGCGATTTGGGCCATAGTTGATCGTTTGACCAAGTCGGTCCACTTCCTCCCTATAAAAGTTACTTAGAGCATCGATCGGTTAGCACAGATTTACATAGACGAGATTGTTCGATTACACGGAGTACCTGCCTCAATCATCTCTGACCGTGATAGACATTTCTTATCTCATTTTTGGACTAGCCTACAGTCTGCCATGGGAACCAAGCTACAGTTCAGTACCGCATACCATCCGCAGACTGACGGACAGACAGAAAGGACAAATCAGATACTTGAAGATATATTACGGTTGTGTGCAGTCGATTTGAAGATTAGTTGGGACACGCACCTTCCGTTGGCGAAGTTCGCGTACAATAACAGTTATAATCGAGCATCCAGATGGCACCGTACGAAGCACTTTTTGGGCACAAGTGTCGATCTCCAATCTGTTGGGACGAAGTCGGCGAGCGGTAGGTACTCGGGCCCGTGCTGGTAGAGCAGGCAGTTGAGAAAGTTCGCTTGATTCGAGAAAGACTCTGCACAGCGCCGAGCCGACAGAAAAGTTATGCTGATTCTCATCGAAGACCTTTGGAGTTCATGGTCTGGGATCATGTCTTCTTGAAAGTGACGCCAATGCGTGGGGTGATGCATTTCGGCGTGAAGGGCAAACTGAGTCCCAGGTTTGTCGGCCCCTTTAAAATACCGGAACGAGTAGTAGTTGTGGCATACCGATTGTACTACCTTTTGCCTTGGCTGAAATGCAAGACGTATTACATGTTTCTCTACTTCGAAAGTATGTGCATGACCTGAATCATGTGGTTAGCTTCGAACAATTGGAACTGCGTACGGACTTATCATACTGAGAGGAGCCGGTACAGATTTTGGATCATAAGGAAAAAGTACTTCACAATCGTACAATGTCCTTGGTTCGCATCCTGTGGCGGAACCATTCAGTTGGGGAATCAACTTGGGAGATAGAGTCGGAGATGAAGGAAAAGTATCCTTTATTGTTCCTTCAGTCGGAGGTAAGGCCTTGTTCTTAAGTTTCGGGATAAAACTTTTTCTTAGTGGTATATTATATAGTACCTCAAATCCCGATCCGACCGAGATGCGCACTATATAATTGGGCTTGTGTCTAGTCCGTCTGAGTCGTAGCTTAGATCTTCGGTATCTTCTTGCCATGGACAAAATGCGATGATCCTTTCCAACTCATGGAAAGGCCTCTATTGGAACGAGTCCAATAATTTTCGTGTTTTGGTTGCTTGGTTTTCTTGATTGCCGTTTTGGGATTTTGATTTGGTGTTGCTTTCAATTTGCTTAGTTTTCGCTACTAGTTTTATCATTTGGAGCTTTGATTCTTGGGAGTTCGGCGAGAAAGGATGGGCAAGAATTCTAACTCGATGCTCGTGCTGTTGTAGGTCCGCGTAACTGACGTTTGATCGTTGCTAGACGGGACTCTTTGTTTCAACATCTTTTCCCTTAACCAGTGAGTGGTTTGGACCCTTCTTTCCTACTTCTTCATGCCCATATCTCTAATGTTTCAAACGTTCACTCGATGATGCCCGGTTGGACGCCTAGGAAATCCTTAGCCACAATGCATGCCAGCTACTAAGAAAGAAACATGGGAATTGTAGACTAGTTTTACTATATGCTTGCACACCTTATAACTTGAGTCATTTGTAAAGAAAATTGGTTGTTGGTTGCGGCCTAGTGCCTCGGATAGAGTTTGGACCTATGGGATACCAAAATCGGAATACCGCTTGAGAAAATATGAACTGTTGCATAAGATATATATTGCTGCTTTACTTCTTTTGTTTATTTCGATGCATTGTATGATATATGAATTGTTCATGTATTTGCATGGTCTAGGACAACTTGTACACAAGGTTTGGCATTTTCTCAAAATGGCATTCTGTGGCACTAGAACCGTATCGATCTAGAGAGAAATATTTGATCGTGCTAGTCGCGATGCATTACGGGACCTCCAGCAGGGCTTGCTACCCGGGCTGATAGGGCGCACCGCAATGCTTGGAATAAGTCCCTAAGGTGTCGATCACACCAATGACCGCATAGAATAGAAAATATGCTAATTTATTGTCTTGTGCAGATGGTAAGTATACTTGTGTTTCATTGCAGGAAAGGTATGCATCGGTTGAGTAAGCAACCGATGTACTAGTTGGATTCAATATTATTTTCATTCCTATCAAAACATGCAACTGATATGAATTGAATTCACTTACTTCTTTATAGAAGATCATCTTAATGCATGCTCGCCCCGAATAAGCTAGTGTCAATTTAGTCGAGTGGGTTCATCCCGCTCACCAGTACAAGTTGAGTACTGATCCACGTTGTGGGCATCTATTTCGGGTGCTCAGACGGCACAACGCAAGTGGATAGACGAGGAGCCGTTAGGAGCACCTCAATTTTAAAGTATAGTTAGAGTCAGTTCATTTTGGAGGCTTGGCCTTTCAATCTATACAAGGGCGTAATGTATGAACGACGTGGACTATCTGATGGAGCGCACCCTGCCTTTTGAGTTATCTTTTGTAATGCAAATCAAGTAGCCGAGAGGCGCATCAATGTAAACTCTATGTAAATTACTTTGAATTATCAATGAAAAAGCATGTTTCTTCCTACACTTGTGTTCAAATATCTGTGAATGTGTTTTCTAATTTGTGTTTCAAAATGGTTTCCTATAACTGCAAGTTCTTGCCTTGTACGAGCGCAACTCTAGACTCGTACGACATCACATCCAGCTAGGACGATTCGGTTCCGTAAAGGATCCAGCGAGGATGATTGACCCTTTCGGGATCGGGGCGTGACATGCAGTGCCAGCAGCAGCATACCATCATGCCCAAAGCTAATTGATTGTATATACATATTATGATAATCTCATATCTAATTAATTGTGTATCTTGCGATACGGTATCCTATTGACTCTCTAGTATCCTAGTATAGCTAGTGTAGGCTAGTTACATAGTGTATGGATCGAAGATCCTAGATATAGACTCATAGAACCTAAAAATAGCTAGTTGGACCAGTTTGATAGAGTTGACATAGTTTGACTATTTTGACTTAGAAATAGTTTTTTGACCGAGATATTGACTAATTTAACTTATTTTCATTATAAAATCTTGTATTGATATTATATTCCCTATCTAGGTCTTTGACGTACCGTACTGGACATATGTGATACTGTTTATCGAATTTCAGGTGAGTACATTCTCTGATAGTTTTTTATTTATGATATCCTCTATGTCTCTTGTATCTAGTGTAGGTATCCTTGATTTCTTGACACGATGGTTACACGGATTGGTATATTCGGATCTCGTCATGAGATGGTATTCCTTGGTATTTATGGTGTATATTGTACAAGCCTTGTTCCTTATTCTTCTGGTATATATACAGATATTGGTCACGAGAAGAGTAGCGTCCTTCTTGTGGAAACCCGTGTCATAATGTACCATGGTTGGATCCACTATATCAATCGGGGGCGAAGAGTATTTAGTGTAGATATGTGATCATACCCTCCTAGTGCATGTCTTGTTCCTTATGAGTGTTGGTCATACACCGCACGTATGATTAACCAGGCCATTTGATCCTTGTGCAAGTTTCCAAGCCGATCACATGTTAAAACTGGTACTCACTCACTTAGTTGTAGTATTTTTTATTCATTCCATATTGCATATTTATTTTCATTATTTTCTTTATTGTATATCTCTTGTATCTGTATATTGCATTTTGTATATTCACATCTATTTACTGTTATATAGTTTATATCATTTATTACAACTGTTGTTAGAGATGTACTCTGCTTTTTTCCTTACTGGATATATTTTTTCCAGATGACACTGAGGAGTGGTACCCTACTCATTACGGGCCTCAGGATGTGGTTGGCTTAGAGCCAGAGATCTTGGCTCAGGAGAGTCTCATCCCGACTGAGACAGACAATCCAGGACTCATAATTTAGTAGTTAGTTCTTTTTATACTGGATTTGTCTCCAGCATATTATTTTAGTTTTCTCTAACTCATTGGATATTATTATTTGTCTCATGAGTTGTATTCGTGACTCTTCTATTTTTTATCATATTCGTGTTATTTTTTATCTTAGATCTGTGATTGAGTATATTCATATTATTGGAGGCATATTTATATTGATTTATAGTTTACCTAAACATTGTTCTACTACCGATGTTGCAGCGTAGGCTGGACGTTGTTCACTACTTGCATCCCTACACCGGGTGCGGGTCTTGACAGAAACTGCAGGCACCGTCCTCTGAAATAAAAGTAGAGCACCCCCAAAAGCTACTGAAGCCCCCACCTGAGTCGATGAGGCAACCCTCAGAGTTGGAGAACGTAGAGCAGTAGCTACCCTCCTCGAAGGTGGTGAAGTAGCCAGCCTCGATGAAACTATACCAGAGCGCTAGGATCGGGTCTTAAGCAGCATCTTGAAGATAAATCAAAATATATGAATCAATTTTGAGCAAGATACAATATCGTCAAAAAAGGACATCGATATTAAAAGAAACAATATTCAGAAAGAATAACGATAGTAAAATTAATAGATTAAAAGTTTCTTAGTTGTGATTGAGTATTCTTTCTTATCCTATTTCTATCGCAGGCTTACAGTAGTACAACAAAGTTGTTTCACTACTACGATATCGCACTAATTACGAAGTCTAACCTGCATGGGCTACCACAAAAATGTGTCATAACCCGCACCCATTAAAGGGGCACGAGTATGTGGGTACGTCCAGCCTATACCGCAACATCAGCGGTATAAAACTGTCTAGGTCAAATGACTATCAATCACATACAGTAATATATATCCCGTCAATGATATTTTAACTCCAAGGAGGAGGACAATATGATAATAATGATAAATACTCAATCATAAATCTAAAGCATGATAAGATATGAAAGAAGTCTAACATAACTATAAAGTCAAAACATCAACAACATCCAAAAATAACACTAATATCCAAGTCTCAAATATAAGCCGAAAACAAATCCGGTACCAAAAATGCTAAAAGAAATCCATCTAGGATAAATAGTAATTTCGACGAGACCTCCCATCAATCACTCCTGAGCTACTGGGTCCATGGTCGCACCATCAAAATCCTGGGGTCCGTAATAGGTTGGATCCCAATCCTCCGGGTCCTCTAAAAAATATTATCAGTCAGAAATGGAGCAAAGTACAACTATTACCAGTTCTAATTAATTAATAAAGACTATAAAATAGTAATAGTAAGTAATACATAATGATCATGAAAAGAAAATAATTCTAGAAATAAAATAGAGCAACAACAAAAGACCAATAAAAAGTAAATATGACGAACAAGAGAATATGGCAATAAAGATAGTAAATAATGTGAGCAATAGCTAAGACATAAATGATGTGTCCAGCAAGTATAATATGAAGCCAGCAATAATGTAATAAACTAGCGTGTTTTAAAATACCACTTTTAACATATAAACAGCTAGGGGTAATACGTCTTATCGCATGTGAGGCTTGCGACTGCTATCTTTCCAGATTAGACTAGTAGGGGATGATTCCAGATTTTGTGAATGTTTACATGTCTACTAAGATATTTTTTTCGCCCGACTAGAATAAATAAATCAAAGTCCCGACAATCAAATCAAGTACGAGGCTATCTAGATAAAAGTAAGTGATGCCAGTAAAAGAGTCCTGATGTGATGCCAGTAAAGAGTCCTGAAGTAGAGGCCAGACAAGTATGACGTACGTGTCACAAGGGAGTGAATCCATAAAATACTAATCTGTGTATGCATATTGTCAAGGAATCAGGTAAAATAATACTATAGACCAGAATTATAGTAGATATCAAATAATAAAAACTATCAGAGATTGTACTCGCCTGAGGTCCGGAGCAAGTGGTACAACTCAGTGTCTGAACTGATGTTAGACAGACCTATATATGAAATTCTATGTCATTTGGTGTATAAAAATAATTAAACATGCTTAAATAAGCTAAAAGGTGATTTCTAGGCCAAACTAGGTCATACTAGTCAAACTTAAGTCATGCACAAGTTTCTAGGTCCATACTAAGGTAACTAGCCCATATTAGCCACTATCTAGCTAGCACTAGTAAATACTAGTTATATTAGCTAATAGCACTAATATATATATATATATATATATATATATATATATATATATATATATATATATATATACTAGATAATATGATACTCTATGTAACCAAGTTATATATATATATATATATATATATATATATATATATATATACTAGAGTATCATATTATCTAGTATATATATATATATATATATATATATATATATATATATATATATATATATACTAGATAATATGATACTCTAGTATATATATATATATATATATATATATATATATAACTTGGTATCTTATCACATATGTGTTCCACTCTAGATCTAATACCCATTACAACCAATAGGATACTTAAGTATCCTACTTATCCAAATCTCCACCCTCACATACCTGATACCAACACCCCTTTATAGTACTGGTATACAAACATTCTAGTTACTCACTAATCTAGGATTTTAACTGAACACTTGACCCATAATATTTCCCACCACACTCAAGCTAACATTGCATTTGCACATCTGCACTGCACCTTACATAGAATTTTAAATGTAGATCCTCCTGCTCCTTTACACTGATACCCAACAACTAATGCATCCTCATACACATACATAAATAAACTCAACTCAACTCATGCACCTCACTATCCTCACTGCCTGCTGTAATGGACTGCCCAAAACTTCCTACCCCACAGGCATCTCTAATAACTAAAAAACAAAACTAATACTCATTTGGTACTATACACATATCCTAACAATACCCAAGTTCCTGGCTAACCACACTAACACTCATGTATACCACCTCACATGAACCTATAATACCTCACACACTTAGACTTACACTAAAACCTAACCCAACATCAATATACCTACACAGCACTCACTATAACTTACCTACAGTTCCCTCCATCTATTGCCTGCAACCCTACAGGTAGGGACTTTCCCTAATCCTAATACTTTACAAGGATCTCCACCCACCAATACCTCAAGTACTGGGTGCTCTTTCCCCCACATCTGCTATTACCTGAGCCCCCTTCACTAAATATATTAGAGCATATGATACCCAGCAGAATAATACCTCTATGCCTAACCTCATCTTCAACCTGGTGCAGATCATCAAGTATGGTGCCTGCACTTAACTTACTCCCTAACTGCACAGACTTTCTCTAATGTTTATTGATTTTAAGCTAACCATCACTCAACTGCAGAGACTGACACAACTCCCCCTTGTTTGCTACAGGCCATGGTGCACTCAAATATAAGTCACTGATGTTGTATGCACAGTTCAGTCATATTTGAACATAAAACCGCAGGTTCTTGTACTCCAGTTCTCGCATACACATGTGCACTACAAAAATACTTATGCTCAAGCATCCATATTAGTGCACAATAGCCAGTCCTCATGCCCACTAAGTCTGCACAGACCTGCAGCCTCAAAACTCAACCAATTGTCATACCCATATACACTTACACAGTGATACACTCAAACACCCCTATTACTCATAATACCTTATACCTCAAAACCCCACAACCAAGCACCTCATTCCCCATACTGCACACAGGTAATCCACTTCCTGTAGTGCTTTACTAATGCGATGTCCACTCCTCTGCAACCAGGTATCCTTAGCACAGGTTCACCTTCCAATAATATACTTCTCTTCTGTCACAAACCTATTATCTTGATTACACATCACTGGCCTATACACTAACACACATAAACTCTTACTAGCATGCCACTTCTTCCCTCAACTCAGGTGCACCACCAACAGTCCTTACTTGATGATACACACAACCAACATAGGTGTGTACACACACAGTCAAGAACTCATCCCCCTACACCATTGATTGGTCCTTACCTCTGCACACATCCAAAACATAATAAATATACATCAAATAAATATACATCAACACTCCCTAATATATCTACAGTCATATACATACACATAAATAAATCACTAACACTCCAGATAACTTTATCGTTCAGGTTGCCAACCCACAAGCACACAAGCTCACATACATATCCTGTAGTAAAATAGCCCAGTAAAGAGGAAACAGGACACAAGTTTTGTGGAGGATGAATAAACTTGGTAATTTTTATTGAATGAAATGGTAGCTATATATAGTTGAACATTTGATGTAAAGAGATAGACTAAATAATAAATATATCAAAGTTGTTTCAACAAACAACTTATCAATCTAAACCAACTAATAATCTAAAGCAACTAAACAATCTAAACAAACTAACAAGATTATCACCAACATATCCTAATATATTTCCCCTCTGCAAGATACACTCCATAACTTGCACTTCCCAACACATATACACCTACACACATTCACTAAACTCAAACACTAGTATACACAAGACCAAACACCAAATACTTGGAGAAGCTTGCACGAGAGATTGGGTACCAGGTTAAGATTTAGTACTGCGTACCACCCCCAGACAGATAACAATCAGAGAGGACAATCCAGGCCCTGAAAGATATGTTACGAACTTATAGACTAGACTTTAGTAGATCTTGGGAGAATCACCTTCACTTAGTAGAATTCTCGTATAACAATAGTTGGCCGTGTAGTACCATGTATGGGGTAGCTGGCCGTGTCCGTCTCCGTATTCTGGTACTGGAGTGAGACAAGGTTGTAGTGGTGGCCCATGTAGGTCTGTTCTATAGACTATGGGATATTATGGTCATAGGAGTCTCAATCAAACATGATCCTTCTTGAAATTCTGAATTCATCATCTTCGATGCTCAGCTTGAAATTTTCTAAATTGGTTGTTTTCTTGTTCCTTCTCGCCCTGTACTTGATGTTTCTCGTGCTCTTTTTTAGGGTTTCCCCTCCTCTAGATATTACAGGGGAAAAAGAGGCAGAGTTGTCAGTGGAATGAGGTCCTATAGAACCCCAACCAGGGATCCAAGTTGAGCCTACAATAAATGAGACAGTGCTGCAAGGTCCAGATATTCTCATACCTCCTATAGTACCAGCAGCAATAGATACCCAGGCCATGCTAGAGATTATTCGGGGTATGTTGGCTACCCAACAACATTAGATGGTGGTTCAACAATAATAACATAAGGAACAACAAAGTCAATAGCTTCAACAGCAAGAACAGAATGTCATATTGAACCAAGGGTTGCAGACGGCCCTAGAACGAGGTGAAAGAGTATATTATGGGGCATTTGTTAGGTTTTATAGACTAAATCCTAGATATTTCGATGGCACAGAGGATACCATTATAGTAGATGATTGGATCTAGGATATTGAGACCATTTTGGCAGCAGCTAAAGTTTCGGCTGAGGAACTGGTTGACCTTATTTGCTTACAGATTCAGGATCTTGCAAGAGATTGGTGGGCCACAATGGAGGTAGGATTGAGGCATCCTATTTTGTGGAATAATTTTAGAATTTGGTTCAGGATAAAGTACTTTGGGATTGTGGCTCAGTGTGAGTTACAACAGAGGTTTACTAACCTCAAGCAGGCTGGAAGGACAGTAGATGGTTATGCGGCAGAGTTTTGCCGGCTGAGAAGGTTTGCTAGATGGAAACAGAGTTGGAGAGAGCGATGAGGTTCCAGCATGGACTTTACTTAGATATCTTATACATGGTAGAGGTACATAACTACTAGAACTTCTCAGTGGCGTACTATGTTATCATTTATCCAAAATAACACGGTAGCGTACAATGATCGTGATTCCCTTCAAAAATTAAATATAATAAACCTGACAGTTAACAGGCTGGCACATCAGTTAAGGAAATCAGGCATTAAATACAAAAGATCTCAGAGCACATAGACCTAGGTTGTTGATTAGCGACCAAGAGAGGTTGTTACTTTGTACGTCCATAATATGCTAGCATGGTTGTCTCAGTACGCCAACCTTCCTGCTTTTCCATAGTATGCCAACCTTGGCTACTTTATCTCAGTACGCCAAGGCTGTTATTTCTTCTCAGTACACAAATGTTGCTACTTTATCTTAGTACGCCAAAGCTGCTCTCTTTGATAGAGTGTGCCAATATTGCCACGTCAAAAGCTGCCACCTCAGTTTGACATAGCAGTCGAGGAGATTGAGTCATTAATATAGAGATTTTTTGACATGCCGACCCTGGTTGTCGTTTAGCTACCAATATTGTCATCTCAGTCCGAGTATGCCACCATTACTGCTTTGATATAGTACACCAATAATGCTACTTTAGATAGAGTACATCATCGATGTTCTCTTCCTGAATGCGCCAATATTGATACTTTAGCAGTAGTATGCCAATGGTGCTATTTCTCGCGGAGGATGCCATCACTTATAATACAGCCAGACAATGCTAGTGTGCCAATAGGTCTATTTCTTCAACGGCAGTATGCCAACATGCTATTCTACTCCAAAGTATGCCAAGAACTAATAGTAAGCGAGTTATGATTACATATATTTTATGCCATAATTCTCGTGGAACGTGCATAACTAACTGCCACCATGACCTGAGCCTTTCTCGTATAGGAAGCCACGTATTAAACAAGCAGTGAATTGTGCATCTATCATGCAGAACGTGGGTAAAAAAACTTCAAAAGTACGAGCACAAATGAGGAAACATAGTACGTACTGTACATTTGTACGCACACTCTCCAATAACCCTTTTAATGTTGAGCCGCTATAAATATTGGATTAGTTCACCCTTCACACAGATAGGCAGACAGAGTAATAGTTCACAGAAGTTTTTTGTCATTATTTCTAGAGTCTTCTTCTCCAATCGTCCGTGTGTTCTTGTATTTCTTCACTGTCAAGTGGTCAAAGGATTAAAGTTATCGACTACATATCTGATCTACATAGCTATATTTCTCGAGAATTCTTGTACTCTATATTCTTGTATAGGATTTATTGAACTCTTTTTTTCTCTAATAGTTTATAAAACAAAGTTTGTAAAAGTTTTTGTTTATGGCAGACTATGGTATAATCAAAATCTTAAGATGCGCAATCCAATTTACTAGCAATCAAATCATGTCATCTTGTCGCATACCCCATCGTACCAAATTTTGCATAAGTTAGATATATAAATTCTACGAATAATTGTCGATCCCAAATAATCAAATTTTCTAAGATGTTTACTAATAATTCTGAATAAATCATCAAAAATTATGTTTTTCCTATATTAAGTTCTGATTTTGTATATTAACTATGAATTTTAAGCCATTAGGGTCAAGTTTGCAAATATCGGATTCATGGCACTCAAATCGAGACGTTTAGTTGACCAAAAAGGCAATCGACATAAATCTAAAATTTGAGTATACCATCTTTTAGATTTCAATGCCAAAAAAATACTGAAATTGATGGTTCACCCAAATCTCGCATCGTTTGCAAGATATTACAGTTATAAATTCTAGTGTTATCAATCGCTAGATCGTTAGGGGTCTAAGGTTTGCAAGAATTAAACATTCTAGAGAAATAGTATAAATATCCTAGAAAAATATCTATATTAAATTTCTCTATCTCTGATTTCCAGAACATCAAACAGATCATAAATCTGAAATCAGAATCTCCTGGAATCTCAAAAATAGTGTATCGAAAAGGTGTTCGTACAACTGACACTAAACAAATTTTATAGAAATTTTGGTTCCTAATTATTAAAATTAAATAATATATTCTAAATCCTTACCTATATATGGTTCAAATAAAAAAATGGTGCATGATTCCGATGTCTGGATTGATCAAAATAGCTTCACGAAGATCGAAGAGCTCGGAAGTCTCGTACGAAGCAGCTCTCTCTCTCTCTCTCTCCTAATAAATTCGACTGAATAAAACATATATATATATATATATATATATATATATATATATATATATATATAAAGATGAGAGAGGTGGCTAGGGCGGCTTGGAGGAACACGTGGAACAATCTGGGCTGATCTTGTCCAGATCCAATGGTTTATGAAAAATGAGGCTCGACTTGGCTTGGCTTGGCTTGGCTTGGATTGTAATGACTTGAATTGGCATGGCTTTATTTGGATTTGATTGAGTCATAAATTAGAATTCACCCCCACATAGGTGTGAATGACACGTGGGGCCTGTTGTTGGGCCGCGGGTAGCTGACATGCGAGCCCCTAATGCTGATTAGGCAGAAGATTGGGTATTTAATTTGTCCTTTAGTTTTAATATCCAAAAAATAGTTTATTAATTATTTTTAACCTAAATAAATCATAATAAATAGCTAAAATTATCAAAAAATCTAGAATAATTCTAGAAAATATATATAAGCATTCTAACCCTAAAATAAAAGTTTGACACCAAAATATTTTCTTTTGTCCCCAAAATAAATTTGAAAAGGTCGTCGATAAATATGTTTTCTAAGTCTTAATAATCCAAAAATTCTAGAAAATTCTATAAAATTTCTAAAGTGCTATAAATAAATATTGAAAGCTATATATGAGTCTCTAAAAGCTATATTTAACATAATATTCTATGTTTTTAGGAGGTATAACCTAGGTGTAACATAGATTTATCTATAACTCTTTTGATTGCTAGGTCTCTAAAAATGGGGGGTGAGGTTATAGTTCACAACAGCTATTGAGCATAGTTAGGGTCTAATAAGATTTTGGTTTGGGTCCTTACACACTTGAGTTCATCTGTCCCAAGTTTGGGTTCAATTGGACTTATTTTGAATTGGTTTAGCTAGCCTAATCTAACAACTAGTAGAAACTAGTATAGGCTAAAATTGAACTTATTCAAGTGCACCTAAACTAGTCCAAAATCTATGACACACATTGAGTTATCTAAGGATATGAACCCTTATATATAGTACCACATATATTTATATTTATTTATATGTAATCCTACTAAAACATATATACAATGATGATTTAAATAAGCTAGCTTCATAAATACTAGTAAGAATTTTTTTGGGATGGGGGTTTATATATATATATATATATATATATATATATATATATATTGTAGAAGCATGAAAATCAAAGTCCACATCCTATGACAGTGGAAAAGCAACTCCAAGAGATCCTCGCGGAAGGCCCATGCCTAAGAGACTCCACCGGAAGACTCGGTGCCACAGCACCCGCGGAAGACTCAGTCCACGTTATCTCCGCGAAAGACTCTAGCAAACAACCTCTACTGAAAGGAAAAGGGAAACCCAACATGTCGCATCCATGTGACAGCCTACCAAGTCACCATATGCCACAGGCAGCGTGTCAACTCAAGCGTAAAGACCATCATTTGGCCACATCAGCCACGTAAGCCATAAACAACTTAATATTAACTTCCTATGCAGCTTACTTCTATGGATCTTCCATCCTCGGAAATGAGTCCAACGCCCCCATCTACCTTAGCGAACGTCTAAAACGGAGTCTCTACTACTCGACTCATACGATGCCATATCTCCAAAAAGTTTATGCCTCCTTCGACTCTTTGAAGTCCACGTCATCTATATCTCCACGAGGTTCACGTCTCCCATGACTCCTCAACTCTCATAACCTTCGTTAAAACAGATGAAGACGTGGGGAGGTAGTTTTATCCACTTCCCTCCGACCGTCGTTTCCTCCACCAAAAAGCTATAGTCAAACCATGTACGAGGGCAAACATTTGCCAAATGTTGGCTACCATATATCTCCCACGACTTTAATGCGGCGCATAACTTAATCAACTGTAAGCCACGTGGCATCTCCAGAGGGAAGCGCTCCTTCCTAGAGAGATGATCTCTACCGGACATGATGGACGTGGGTCACGCACTCTCCAGAACAGGTCACAATCACGCTTACGGAAGCTCTCAACTCAACGACAATGACCGAAAGATTATCCCTCTATAAATACTCGACACTTTACAACTTTTTAGAGGACGATCAATGAGACAACAAAATAGCAGTCTCGACACAAAGCTCCAACTCATCCCCCCTGCTACACTTCCCTTCCCATAGTCAGCGGAGCAAAGGGATCGCTCCGATCCAACCTCCACCGTCCTACTTCCATAAAATCTCGGGCTTGTCATCATGTAGTTGTATTTATACCCTTTTTGCGATGAACAAAATTTTGTATGAATTTTGTATTACAAACTATTAAGAAAGAAGAGTACAAAAGATCCTAGACAAAAATTAAGTATAATTGATTCTGGGAAATTATAGCTATAAAGATCTGATCTACAAACGATCACTTTACTCCTTGGACTACACGACGATGAAGAAATACAAGGATGCTGTAAAAACATGACAAGTTGGACAATAAGAAAGCTTTGGCAACAATGGCCTAACAAGCTTTTATTTCTCTTCTTATGTTCTTGAACATCAAAGAGTTAAAATTCTAGCCTCTGTAACGTACACAATGATCCAATATTTATAGGTTTCAGAGCAGTTATGATAGTGTACGCCCACTTTAGACAGTCCGTACTGTGAGTGTACTTTTGATGGGATGACATCCCACGATCTAGTGATTGGGTGCACAACTTGCTATCTGCTTGACACGTGGCTTCATTTACGAGAAAAGCGTAGGTCATAGAACAATTATTCATGTACGTTTCACGAGGAACATGGCATATAGGACACATAATCATAACTTTTCTTTATCAATTAGTATTGTAGGTGCACTATAGAAGTGGTAAAGAAACTAGCGCACTTTTGATGAAATGATTCATATGGGCACACTTTTGAAGAAGTAGCCATGATGGCATAATTTTGAGAAAATTATACTTTTGAGGAAGTAGCCATGATGGCGCACTTTTGAAGAAGTAGCCATGATGGCACACTTTTGAGAAAGTAGTAAAGATGGCACACTTTTGAAGAAGTAGCCATGATGGCGCACTTTTGAAGAAGTTGGCCTTACAGCGCACTTTGAAGAGGCTGACCTTATGGTGCACTTTGAAAAAGTTGGCCTTACGGCGCACTTTGAAGAAGTTGGACTTATGGCGCACTTTGAAGAGGTTGGCCTTACGGTGCACTTTGAATAAGTTAATTTGTACAGGCTGCTAAACGATAACCTGAGTCTGCTTGCCATAGCTCAGCTATAATGATGGCTTCTGACATCCTCTACTACTGTTTAGTTGTCAGATTTATCGCATTTAATGCTCGGAGGGAAAAATAATAGGCCAGTTGTGTGCCTATATTGGGCTGGATAAGAACATCTTTAGAGTGTGCCATCCTTTAAAATAGAGAGAAAGTGCGACATTCTTCCTTTATTAAGTTTACTTGTAGAGAATTATCCCTTCTTCTTGAGACACATTTTTTATGCTTCTACAAGACCCCATTCAAAGTTATCTTTAAAAAAAATTTGAAATACTTTGAATTAGAAGCATAAAAAAGTAGTTTAGATTCGATGCACGTTTGCTCCATCAGGGCTTTAAGAAATATAGTTCCTCCATGCCATGTGACCTATATCTCTTGATACACCACGACTGATGATGATTGGTATAACCAAGGTTCATTTATGGAAAACTGTTGTATCCACTAATTGACTCTTTGAGGAAAAGAACTATCATTTCTCAAACTTTGAGCATTATTCTGAGAAATAAGATGCCGCCTTTAGGAGGTGAACCTCCACTTCCTCACCTATATATACGTAAAGGACCTACACTTTCATTGATTTTTTATGTGATAATTGTTTGTTATGGACCCATTATTTATTGTGTATCTAATATTAGACACAAATAATAGGTTGAAGTAAAAACAAGATCAGAGATATGGACGTGATATATTTTTGAATAAGATCCCACAAAATATATCTACTCAGAGATAACATGGACATAAAAAAATTTAATTATGTGGGGGATTAGGTAGATTTGTCACTTATGGCATACTCATACAGAGTACAAATAATAAATTTTACAGGATGCAATACTATCAGAGGTGATATAGACGTGATAGCTCGCTAGTTTACTCCGTTGGGGAAAAGAAGAAAGAGTAGTTCAAGGGCAAAATATTATTTTCTCTGTTGGGGATAATAAATGGAATATGATTCAGAGTTAATATGGACATGAATCATATTATACCTATTGACTAGTGAAGAAACATGTGAAATTATTTCCAATCCAAGTGGGGATTAGAAATAGGATATCCTTAAAACAACTAGGCTTTTAGAATTGTATATTTTTGTTGGAGAGAATCGTTTAGATGATCTCAAGGAGAGTGTTTCGTTAGATCTGCGAATTTTTTCACTTGAGAATTTGAGGATCCATTACCCATGTCTTATTCAAGAATGAATATAAGTAATAGTTCGAGATACCGTGTAGGCTACAAATTGCTGGAGATTGGAAATATATACTTGTTGTACATCTTATTTTATCCTGCTGGAGATGAAGAAGAATATGTCGAGCCTAGACATAATACTTCTTGAGAAATTTTTCGTTGATAGGCACCAGTATCAAATATCCATTAGACTTTACGAGCCTGTAGGCTCCGTTGGAGAATACTGTCTCCACCACATAAGGACCTTCATATTTAGCTTAGAATTTGTCTTTACTCTTATGATTGTGGTCATAGGTCTCCTTACTGTAAGGATCAATTCACCGACCTAGAATATTCTTTCCTTGACTTTTCGATTAAAAGCTCTGACAATCCATGTTTGGTATAGCTCAATATACTATTGAGCGTGCAAACACTTTTCATCCAACACTTCTAATTCTTACAGGCCCAATTGATCATTATTCTCTACAGTTAGCTCTTTAGCAATAGCTAATCTAAGAGAAGGTATGTGGATTTTGAGTAGAAGAACTACTTCATATGTGTAGATCAGAGAGAATGGTGTACAACCAGTTGGAGTTCGAATATTTTACTATAAGCGTAAAAATACTCTCCGAGCTTCTCATTCCAATCGTATTTTTTGGATGAGACAAACTTTTTAAGGAGTTTAATTATGGTCTTGTTGAAGGCTTCCGCTAAGCCGTTGGCTGCTGGATTGTAGGCCATAGATGCTACATTCTTGATTCGATTCTTGTCATAGAATCGATAAAATGTTTGACTAGCAAATTATGGCCCATTGTCATCTATTATCCTCTGAGGAACACTGAAATGATAGATAACATAGTGTTTGACGAAGTTAATTATGTTGGATATTTTTACTTCTATGAGCAAGACTGCTTCTGCCTATTTGGAAAAGTAATTGATTATTGCCAGTATAAACCGATGTCTTCTAGAAGAAGATGGGTTGATCGGACCAATAATATCCATTTCCCAGGCTTCAAAAGGCTAGGAAGCAGCTGTAGGGTGTAAGAACTCTGTCGGTTGGTGGATAAAATCTGTATGGATTTGACATGATCTACATTTACGAGCATAATCTACGACATCTGCCACCATGGTTGGCCAATAATAACCGATTCTCTTAAAGCGATCTTATAATTTAGGACCTGGCTGGTGCCCCATAGATGCCATTATAAGCTTCCTTGAGTGATTATCTTGTTTCTGGGTTTTTCATGACCCGCACTCGCTTTTCGTATACGAGTACGTGACTAAGCCTTGTCTATGCTGCAGCATCGACGGTAGTACGCTGTCTATAATAACAATAGTCCATCAATCCAAATAGATAATATTTAATCATAAATTTAAATATATTGCTCATTCACAATATTTACATAGTTTTTACAAGATTCTAAATTTATAATTAAATCATAACTCGTGAACAAACCCGATAAACATCCTAATATTATAGTCATTTCTCATAATAATTTGATTTTTTCCATAGCCATAATTTATTTTGTCCTTACTGCTATTACATAAATAAATTTTCGATATTTAAATCAATGATCATCCTCAGAATATCGATTAATGATTCAATCCTAAAAATTTAAAAGTTAAATCCAATCTTCAAAGTAAATTCTACTAATATATGTTTTATGAATAAATTTAAAAAATTAAAAGTCTCATCCTCAATATTTGAATTCTAAATTTACTCCATCAATCATATCTCTAAAAAAAATTTAATTTTGAATTCAAATTAAGTCCTTAAATATCGAATTCAACAACTTATAAAATCAATCTTTGTATTGTTATTCTTTTAGTCTAACTCAACCCATAAACCAAATCTTAATATTATATTGAACTCCTAACACTTAAATTCTCAACATTATCGTTGAATTCCTCAAATTATATCTCAAAACTTTCAAGATTACCCACAATTTTAAAAACTTTTAACATTATCCTCAAAAAACTTTTTTTCAATAATCATATATGACAACTTCTACCACCTTATAAATTTATCCTAAAAATAAAATCCTCAAATTTTAACTATTCGAAAAATTAAATTAAATATTTCCTAAAAAATTAAAATTTTAATTAATAAAATAAAATTGTAATCCCTTCCAGAAATCTTATAGCTATGACTATATTTTTGAATTGGATTTTAATCCTCAAAAATTTTTAAATCATAAAATCTCAACTCCTCAAAATTCTGAAAACTTGAAATTTAATTTCAAATTTTTAATACAAAGTTTAAATCCACATCTTGTATGCCAATAGCTCTAATGTAAATCCTTTTAAATTTCTCAAAATCATAAATTAAATAACCAGTAATCTAAAATTTTAAATCAAATCTTCAAATTTTAAATTCTTTAAACTTAAACTTAAATCCACTATAACAATCTACAGAAATCTAAAATTCAGTAAATCTCTAACTTCTTATCTTTATCATCATTTACGTTGAAAACTATTTTTTCTAAAACAAGAATTTAACCATATTTTAGCAAGAAAATCATAATCATCAAACTAGATAAAAATTTAAACCTCATAGCACAAAATAATAATAATAATAATAATAATAATAATAATAATAATAATTCTTATCTTCAATAATTGATTAATCTCAATGAAATAATTCGCCAATCGAGAATTCTACCCCCACCTTTGGTCACTCCTACTTATCAAAATACCATAATATATAACACTTAATTTTCTCAAATTCATGTACTAGAGTTTACCTCAAAATTTAATATTTATACCTACCTTAATCACGTAGCCTTTGTAATAACTTAACTACCCAAGCAATAAAATTGAAATAAGGCCTTCCTATTATACACCTAGTCCTAGTCTTTCTCCTAAATTTAAATTAATCCAAAGTTGTTAATGAGCACTTTCTCCTAAAAATTTGTTACTAGTCGCAGGCTCGTAGTAGTACGACTAATTTAAGTACTACCATTAGTTCACACTATTTGTGAAACTAGACATGCGTGGGCCACCATAAAAACTTGTCACGACCCGTATCTGCTTTTCGGATACGAGTACGTGGCCAAGCCCAGCCTACGTCGCAGCATCGACAATAGTACGCTATCTATGATAACAATGGTCCATTAATCCAAATAGATAATATTTAATCACAAATTCAAATCTATTGCTAATTCATAATATTTACATAGTTGTACAAGATTCTTAAGTTACAATTAAATTATAACTCGGGAAAAAACCCACTAAATCTCAAATTCAAAGAAGTTGTTAAACTATCTAAATTCTAATATTGGCCTCCAAAAGCATCTTGATCTCCAACAAAATCCAATGAGCGCGATAGCAAGTCACCTAAAAATGTTTACTCAGTCATGATAGAATGAGTACAACCCAATAGCAGTTCCAGTTAATTGACAAGTACTATGAACAATAAATAGTTATGAAATACTTGAAGTCACCTAAAAATATTTACCCAGTCAGGATAGAATGACAACCCAATAGCAGTTCCAGTTAATTGACAAGCAACTACTGCAACAACTGTTCCCTACCCGACTTCGAGTACTATGAATAGTAAATAGTTATAAAATACTTGATGAACATATAATAATAGAATAGGTACATCATAGAGGAATAGTTAAATAAAAAAATAATGAAAAATAAGAAAGAAAAATAGGGAATCATGTAAAGACAGACATATATGTGAACTAGAAAACCTGTCATGCAAGTGTATAATTAGCAAGTATAGAATAATCCAGAATGACTGTATCTAACTAGAATTTTGAAATACCAACTTGAATGTGAACGACTAGAGGATAATATCTGGCAAACCACACGTGTCGTATGTGGCTGCTATTATTCTAGTAAGACCATAGGATAGAAAGTGAATGTTCACGCATCTCCTAGGTATTTCTCTACCCGACTAGTACTCATGGATCCAAGTTCATACACGAATAATCTCAATAGTCCAGATGATTTCAACAGGCCAAAAAATATATTAGTCCAATAATTTATTAGTCCAATAATTTATTAGTCCAGAAAAAAGTCAATAGGCCTGAAAATACGTATCTCAAAAAAATGAATCGATACAATATCAATCAGTGTATCCATCATGTCAGGAATCTAGAAAAATACTACTATAAACATGCATCATATAAAGTATCAAATAATGGAAACTATCAGTAAATTTACTCGCCTGTGGTCCTTAGCTGGTACGAGTCGGAATCCAAGTCAAAGACCAAATAACCTATGTATTACGAATTTACTATGTCAAAAGATATTTTATTTAATTTATTTAATTCTAGAATAATTACTCTAAAATCCTATTTTTATTCTAAAATTTTAGGTAAATTTCAAAATTTTGTCCAAAGAACTCAATTTTATCAACTCGAGACTCATGGCACGCAAATCGAGGCAATCTGTTGACCGAAAAGTTAACCGATACAAACTCGAATTTCATGCATGATTTTTCATAGATTTTAGTGTCACAAAGATTTTGAAATTTATAGCTCATACGGATTCGAATTCATTTGAAAACTATTACACATACAAAATTGCATTGTGCAACGGTAGTTGATTCTTAACCTAGAAGTTCAACCAAATGAAAAGCATAGAAATAATTCTAATTAAATTCTAATAAAAATATATGTTAAACTTTCTCATGTTATCTTTCTGAAAATTTAAACGGTTCATAATTTTGATTCCTGGTTCTCCCGAAAGCGCAAAAATACCGAGACATATCTATTTTTGGACATGTTGTGCTTTACCAATTTTTTATAATTTAATATTCAGAATTTTGTGAAACAATTTACATATTTAGAAAACTAATACTGTTCCAACGCAAGAGAAATTAGGACATTTTTGGAGTCCGTAACTATGAGTAATGGCTACTGGAAGATCAAAGAACCCTAGATGACAATCCCCCAACCCCTTCTCTCTCTCTCTAAAATTAATCGGCTGATTAAGGTTATTATAATATATATATATATATATATATATATATATATATATATATATATATATATGCGGCTGAAAGAAAAGGGATAGGCTGGACACATGTTAGAATCTAGTTGGGTAGTTGGTTTATATTATTTGTTTATGATTTACCTTTATCAAAATATTATTTAAGTCATTTTAAATCTAAATAAATCAAAATAAATATTAAAAATAATCATAAAAACCTTAAAAAATTATAAAAATTATATTTTGAACCTCCAAACCCTAAAAAAATACTTGAGACAGTTTTATGTTCATAGGTTTTCTACTATAATTACTAGAAACTATAAAAATTAGTTTTGCCTATTTAGCTAAAAATAAATATTAAAAATATTCCAAAAATTCTGAATTTTTTTAGAAATATATAGTAATATTATAAACCCTAAAAAATTATTTGGATCCATTCTATGTTCCTTGGCTTGCCCAATAAATTCTAGAATTCCCAAAAAATTTGTTATTTGCCTAAATAACTCCCAATAAATACTCAAAATATTCCCAAACAAATTTAGAAATATATTTGATTATTTATAACCTAAAATAAAAGTTTAGGACTTTTTTAATTATGTTTGAAACTAAAATAAATTCATGAAAGCCCTAGAAAATTAGTGTTACAAGTCTTAATAAACCAAAAATTGTGCAAAAAATCTCAATAGCCCCAAATTAACCTAATAACAATATTTAATCTATAATTTCAGGATATGGAGGTTACAAAGTTAGAAAAAATATATAACAATAATCCCTCATAAGAACGACGATATAATATTTTGGATGAGGCGTCATAGTAGAATCTGAGTGAGCGTCTTTTAATAGAAGTGGCTTCTTTCGGATCTTCTGAAAGAATCCCAAAAGCAACATAGTCTATAAAAGGGTCTCGGCCAAAGCATCCTCTTCTATATTCTATAACCGAGTCACATATTCGATAAAGAATTCTTTGAAAGTAAAAGCCAGTTCGATTGTCGCCTGATGATAATGGATGAGGTCTTCATGCCGAACCTCATATGCTCCCCTGATCTGATTGACGATCAGCTTGGAATCTCTCAATGCTTCAAGATATTCTATGTCCAATTCTTTGGCTAATTGAAGACCAATGATTAAAGCATTATATTATGCCACATTATTGGAACAAGGTTCACTAAAAGAATATGCTCGATGAATGAGTAGTTTATCAGGAGATATTAGGACTATGCCTACTTTAGCTACTATGTTGCATTTGGGTCCTATTCTTGATGCACCATCAAAGAATAATTGCCAGGTGTCATCTCACATTACCATATTAGACTCTAAGACATCATCTGGGATGTTATCGTACGATTTAAATGTTTTTGGTACACAATGAGCTACTATGAAATTAGCTAGCGCTTGACCATTCACTGTTGTTTATGGGACATATACTATGTCAAAAGGCGATAGCAGCTTTACCCATGTAGCTAACCAAGAATTGAGTATCTCAGCTTGATCATCAATACTCGAAGGGAATTTACTCTAGATATGACAAGAATAGTTTGACCCGACACATAGTATCGCGTCTTTTAAATAAAAAACATTAAGGCGAGGTATTTTTTTCCACAGGATTGTATCAATGTTCAGCACCGACCATCATGCAAAAAGGATAATAGATCACCTGTTCATGGCATTCGTTACTCTTCTGTGCAAGAAGAGCTCCTAGGGAGTGATCCATTGCTCGAACATACAGCAAAAAGAATTTGTCTACGATCGGAGGCACCAGAACTAGCGGATGTATGATTTATTATTTGATGTCATCGAATGATTGTTGACATACTTCATTCCAGACAAAGGATATGTCTTTCTTCATTAACTGAGTGAAGGGTCGACATCGTTCCGAAAGATTCGAGATGAACCTCTTGATGTATGCCAGACGGCCTTGCAAACCACGAAGTTCTTTGATATTGCGTGGAGGCCACATTTCAAGGAAAGCTTTAATTTTATCGGGGTCAACATGAATACCCTTGGAAGTTATAACAAATCCGAGAAAATTTCCACTAGAGACTCCCAAAAAGGATTTAGTTTAATTCATCTTTAATTTGTGGTGGCAAATCAATTCGAACACAGTCTTCAAATCTTGATGGTGATTATCTTTAAGATGACTCTTGACAGCAATATCATCCAAGTAGCATTCTACTGTCTTCCATAAATAATTCTAAAAAATTATACTCATGGCTCGTTGATACATTGCTTCCGTATTCTTCAATCTAAAGGACATGACTGTATAACAGTATACTCTTAATAATATACTAAAATAGGTGTATTTTTTGTCATCAAGCGATATCTTAATTTGACTATATCCCAAGTATCTATCCATGAAGGACATATGTTCAAAGTCACATGTATTGTTGAAAATAACATCTGTGATGGGGAGAGAAAATTTATCTTTTAGATAGGCCGAGCTCAGATCTTGATAATATATACAAACCCAAGACTTTCTATTCTTCTATATAACCGGGACAACATTGGCTACCAAGTCAGGATGCTGCTCTTCTCGAATAAAGCAACATGTTATTAGTTTCTTGACTTCTGCTTCAATTACATCCATTATATCTGGACAGAATCACCGTTAATATTATTTTACCGGCATAGCATTCGAAAGAATATTGAGCTTGTGTGTAGCTATTTGAGAATCCATGCCAGCTAAATCTTCGTAACTCCAAGCAAAGACATCAATACTCCTTTATTAGCTTGACTAAAGCTTGTTTATCTTCTTCGACAAGACTCTCGCTAATAAAGATTTATTTTAGGGAAGATTCTTCTCCAACATCAATTAGTACTACTTCATCCTCTTTAGGTGGTTCATATTGCTCAAACCAAAGCTCTCATTAAATATCCATCCGTTGTGCCTATAGATTGTTCTCGAATGGTTCCAATAGTTCAGCGTCTTTATTATTTGGGCCAGTTGACACCATATTTATAGAGAAAATATATTTGAATACATCATCCATGCTTTCGTCAAAATTTGACAATGATGAGCCAGAGGAAAGAGAATATCTCTTCTTCTAATTCTGGACTTTTAGGACTTGTTAATGGTGTAACATATCCCAATCTATGACCAGTCCGCTGGTAGAATATTTATGGCTTGCCTTTTGGAGAGAATTGACATATAGGAGTCCGTTTGTCTTTTCAATGATTCAATCCCAAAACATATTTTAAGTTGTAAACCATCCCTTGCTTAATGTTCTTGGCTGGTTGGCTGTAATGGTGCAGTTGTATATTTCCAATATCTTCATAGAATCATTAATATGCGTGACTCTTTTCTTTCTAGCTTTCCCAAAAATTAACTGATGTAGCTTGACTTATCTTACTGGGACTTTGAATGCAACCTTATATGGTTCATATAATAAACTATATTAAAATGGAGATGCCACAGGTATAGATAGAGGTTCGTGAAGATGAAGGGCCTCCAATTTTTTTTGGCAAAGGGTTTAACAATAATGTAGTATGAAGTAGTGTCTTCTTTATTCATGAAATACAAGATATCTGTTGGCCCATCCTGTCTCAGTCAGCTTAATTTTGATAGTTAACTAAACTATGCATTGATATGTCACAATCTGAAGACTCAACACTGTTGTTACATGCCGTTTGTACAGCATCTTTTAAATTTAATCTTTTATTTATTGAGTCTAGGATCGATGTAAGCTGAGTCGCACTAGCAAATCAAAGTACCTATACCCAGATACCCAGTCCACTCAAATAAACTATCGAACCTATCAACCAAATCAGGCCACATTCATTCACAAAGTCTACCATACTTAACAACTGAACTCGGGCCAAATTCATGCCAAAATCGGACCGAACTCGGTTACCACTTTCGTATAAAATTAGTAAAGTTGTGATATCCCTAATTTCTGGGTCCAATATTCAAAAATTTGAATTAAACTCCATCGAAATTCTGACCAAATTATGTTTGCCAATACACTATAAATAGGATTGGATTTCCATATTTCTACTCACTCATCTTCTCTTAATCCTTCTATCCAATTATAAGCAAACATCTGAGCCTTAACTTTCCCATCTTTAAGAGCAAGTCCCTAGCCTTCCTAGTGCCAAGTGCGGTATCGGTCTAGAAGTCTACATAGTTGTAAAGAGCTTGGCTTAATCAGTTTTTCTCTCTCTCTGGCTGTGAAGTTGCGAGACTTCGGATCAAATCTCATGGTGTAAAGAAGTGGCAAGCCTTCGGATCAAATCTTGTGATTTATTATTGGTGATTATAGTAGATAAAACTCTGTGCGTGAGTTCTCATGACTAGACTAGTCCTCTCAGAAGGAAACTAGTATACATCTTGGTGTTTGAATTTGTTTTTTCTCTATCTACTTTACTACTTTACTTTATTGTCTTTATATACATTGTTAGTTAGCAACTACCTTCATTCTGATAATTTTAAATTGGGTAGATTACTCCGCTGTACTCTATTCACCCTCCTCTAAAGTTGCTTTACGGCCCTTCAATTGGTATCAGAGCTAGTTCTATTAATATTTGGCTTAATATCCTAAGAGACTTATGAAAACAGTTTGATCTATCCACACAAAAAATGGTAAAGGCCAATGCACAACTAGGCCACCCTTATTTGATGTTATTAACTACACATATTGGAAGACATATATGAGTTTCTACTTGAAGTTACTTGATTTTGACCTTTGGGTTATAGTAATAGAAGGATACAAGAAGCCACCTATAATAGTCGTATATGGCAACCTTGTAGAGAAATCTCATGATAAGTACACAGACACCAAAAAGGAATAAGCTAGTCTTGATGCTAAAGCTATTAATGCTATATTATGTGTTATAGACAGAACTAAATTTAATAGGGTCTCCACTTGTGAACCTTCGAACGAAGTATGGATACTACTTGTTGTCACTCATCAAGGAACCTCTCAAGTGAAGGAATAAAAAATAAGTCATCTAACACAAGAGTGTGAAGTATTCAAGATGAAGCAGAATGAGACGATCACTCAAATATTCATGAGATTCATCAACATCTTTAACTCTCTATCATCTCTTGGCAAGGAGTACAACAATCAAGAGAAGATTCGCAATGTACTTAGGGGACTCACTAAGAATTGGAATCCTAATGCCAATGCAATCATAGAAGGGAATGATCTCACCACGATGACCCTCGAGATGCTCATGTGCAAGTTGATGACTCATGAGCTAGATCTCACAAAATTTGAAGAACCCACTCCCAAGGAGAATACGATTGCTCTTAAGACACATCACAAAAAGGTCACCAACTATAACTCTGACGACGATGAGTCTCAAGATGAGAAATTTGCCCTGATCACTAGGAACATAAAAAAAATTCTAAAGCTTGAGCCATCAAAGAAGAAGAAGCTTACTGACAACAGTGATGAAGAGCCTATATGCTACAACTATAAAAAGACAGGGCATATAAAGAAAGATTATCCAACCCTAGGAAAAAGAAATCACCATAATCACTCATATAGAAGAACATCATCACAGAAATATGCAAACACTGGTATCTGGCACAAAAGAGAAGCTAGTGAATTCGAAGAAGAGAATCCTTGAGCAATAGCAAACATATGCTTTATGGCGTTAACTGATCAGGTAACGGATAAAAACTCTTATGATAATTTTACTTTTGATGAACTAGGTAATGCTTTTAGTGATCTGCTTGATAATTTTAGGAAACTTAGAAATAAGTTTAAGCATGCTAAGAAAGATGTTCAAGAATGTCAAACTGAAATAGAAAGGCTGACATCTCTACTAAGTGAAGTAAAGGATACCTCTAATAATTCAAACGAGAATTCTAGACTTAAGCTTAACCTCAACGAGGCACTTGTCAGTCTTGACAAGAGCTCTCAGGAGAACGCTAAACTTAAGGAAGAACTTGAATCTGAAAAGAAGAAGTATTCCATTGCTGCACGTAGAATATATGCTCTCACTGCAAATATGATGAAGTATATGCTACCTCTAAAAGATTAGAGATTAGATTGGGTAAACAGGTCAAACAAACCCCTACCCAACCTAACATAAGACAAGTAGCAAGACAAAAGAATACTCACAGCTATGCTCCTGTCTACATACATAATATTATGCAATCATACATTCAGAATATATCATGCACGTAAAAACAAACATAATCATGCATTCTATTATAGATATCCAGAAAGACTACAAAGAAATATCTCACACAATCATGCATTCTACCCATATAGACCACAAAGAACTGCTTTACATAATCATATCTATCATGATGTACCAAACACCAACCACACAGCTATATGTCACTACTGTAGTAAGAAAGGACATATATCTAGATTCATTGGGTACCAAGGGTTACATCTATAACTCATTTTGTAGGTGAACCAACCCTCTCATGCTAGAAGCAAGTAGATTCTCGATAGTGGTTCCTCACGACATATGACTGGTGATGCTGACCTATTTGCAACACAATCAATGAAGAAAGAAGATTATGTCTCCTTTGACAATAACCTCAGAGGATATATTATTGGTAATGGTAATATAGGTATTCCTCCTGTCACTACCACATTCCAAAAACAGGGATATTTTTGACTTTTTAGATATTATTAATATTATGGTATTTATATTAAATGATTTCTCGATATTGTATTTAAATTAAATAATTGCATGAGGAGTGTATTTAAATATATTATATATATAGTGTTCATTTATGTTTGAGCTGGTAGACTTGACCTAGAAGCCCAGTAGATGAACACCTGTCCGAATTATGGGATTATGTGGTTAATTATTTTATTTAAAATTAATTTATTGGAGGTCGTAATTAATTACCGTAATTTATTTAATTGTTGTACCTTACCTTTTCTTCGATATTTGGAGCGCTACCCTGGCTTTTGCCTTCCAACAAATTCACAACCTTGCTCTGGACATGCCCGCCTTCCATTCTGACATTTTTGCAACTCATAATTATGCTTTCTTGTGCTTTATTTTAGCCACACAATATTCGTCGTGGACGTTTATTTAATTTCTAAATAAATTCCAACTTTGTATCGTTGTGCGTTCCAATCGAAATTGGAGGCAATCTTGACCTATTTTTTCGTGCGACCCAAATTAGGGTAATATTCTGTTCTGAGTCTTCTTCACTAATGGTATTTTAACCCGACCTAATTTTGGTCCCATGTACTCCTAATTAATTTTTGAACACAGCTTGTATTTATTTCTAATTAAATTGAGGATACCATTTTGTCTGATCCCGTTAATCCCGGTTTAATTCCAGTACCCTGCTAATTGAGCCCATACCAAACATACAATGCCCCCTCACCCTACAAAACACCAGATACCGAATTGCCCACCAAATTTTTATTATTTTATGCGTCTGTACAAATACCCAAATTTAAGGGGGCTAATTTACAATTATTACATTAGGTGTCAACACCCCATTGGTTCAACTAAATGAAGAGCCCCAAATATTGACTATTCAATACCCTCATCCTCACATAAATAAAATCCCTCCATGTCTAATCTTTGCCATCCATTCAATGGGTGCATCCTCACCCTTCATTCCCACACACTCTCTCACTATTTAAAGTCACATCACCCACACCCTTCCCAAGAAAACCCTAATCCCCAAACCTAGGGAAGCCCCCATTTTTCTCTCACCTCACTCCTCCCTCTCTCCAACGTAGGAAAATTTCTTCTTCCCTTCTTCTTCTCTTTTCTTCTTCTTCTTCTTCCATTCTTCCCTTTCTCTTTTCTGTTTTTGAAATTACAAGGGAGGGAAAAAACCCATCCCCCTCGGCTACTGTTCACCGGAGGTCACCCCGACCCCCGGCCTGACCATGACTCCCTTCTCCAGCCGACCCGCCAGAGCCCACCTTGCTCCACTACAGCCCGGCCACAGCTCGAGCACGAGCCGCCTCAACCAACTGACCTCCTCTAATCCCGACCCCGACGGTAACCGAGCTACACCACAGCTGCTGTCCCGATTGAGCCTGACCCCGCAGCTTCCGGCCAGCCGACTCCGACGACTGCATTCACCCTGCTCCTCCTCCTAGCTCCTTCACCAGCAACCTTGAGCCACCCGATACCCTACTCCAGTTGAGCCCTCTCCACACCGGAGCCAACCGAGCTACCACCACCACCACCACACAGCCTTCTCCGGCCCATCTCCCCGGCCAATCACCCGACTCCTTCCCCCGCTCTTCCCTGCTCCAACTCCCCGACTCCGACTCGCCACCACACGGCTCTTCCCTCATTCCGGTCTGGCAAGCCCAGCCCAGTGCATTCACCACCACCATCTTCTTCACCTACAACCACCACCATCTTCACCTATCATCACCACCACCCAATCCTCCCGCTGTGTCCCGACTCCTGCTCCTCCCCTTCACGACGTCCGGCAGCCACCCTACTCCGGTCACACACCCCCGCAGCCACTGCTCCTCCGTAGTCCGGCCACCATCCCGAGCTCCCCCTCCACGTCGAGCCTGTCGCCACCTCCCTGCAACTCCGGTCGACATCCCCCGGCAACCCGAAGCTCCTCTCCCTCGCGTCGAGCTCCTTCCCCCTGCGGCCTGCGCTCCGGCCAAGCCCGGACGACCACCACTGTGAGACTCCTCCCTCTCCCTCCTTCTTTATATATATATATATATATATATATATATATATATATATATATATATATATATATATGTATATATATATATATATATATATATATGTATATAAATACGTATATGTGTGTATACGTGTATGTGTATACGTGTATATGTGTACGTATCTATGTGTATATATGTATATGTGCGGGTATAAATAAATACGTATATGTGTAAATAGTGTATTTAATTATTGTATATTGTATATGTATATATTTATTATAACTGATATACATGTAAATACGTATATATAGTATATATAATTAATTTGGTATATGTATATATATATATATATATATATATATATATATATATATATATATATATATATTATATATACTTAATATATTTTCAATATATCTAATTGGTATATATATATGTATATATATATATATATTTGTTTACTTTTATATAATATCTATTTAATAAAAAGTATACTAGTATAAATTAAATTAGTGTATTAGTATGTATTAATATTAGTGAATGGTATATATATATATATATATGTATATATGTACTTATATACAAGTATATAGTATTGTATTTTTAATTGGTATATATGTGTATATATATAATTAGTCTATGTATGTATTTGTTAATTTGTATGTGTATATATATATTTTGTATAAACCCTAAGTATATTTTTAATATATATATATTGTATATGTATTTAATTTGGTGTATATATATATATTGTAAGTATATATGTTAGTTAAAGATATGTATATTTATATATGTATCCCTACTAGATGACCCTAGTTGACTGAGTGCCATACCTGGCATAGCCCTGAGGCCAGTGTATTTTGATTGTGTGTTAGTGTAGCATCTGATACAAATGTTATATTTGTGATATGTCTATAGGACTGTTGGTTCATCCAGGCGATACTCTAGAACAGGACATTGGTATTACCAGCTAAGGACTCGAGGCAAGTACATTCGCTGATAATTTCCAATTCCTTGATAATTTCTATAAGTTCAGTAATCTAAAAATGTTACATCTGAATCCTTGACACTGTGCTATACGGACTAGTATATAGCTTGGATCTGCAGTCATGAGATGTTACATTGATTATCGTATTGACATTGTACACGACATGTATATTAGACATCGTACATAATAGATTGGATATTGCTCGTGTATCGTGACGTGTCATGGTTGGATCCACAGTACTAGTTGGGGGCGGAGAAGTAGTTAGTAAGAAATGTGATCATACCCCTTTATACAAGTATAGAATAATGTAAGTATTAATCATGCTCTTCACATATGATTAGCCAGGCCATATAGCTCTCGTACATGTTCCCAAGCCGATCACATTTTGAAACTACTATTTTAAACACTTAGAATAGATTACAGTTCTCTATTTAGATCATATACTATATCACCCGTATATGATACTGTACCTTGTTCTCTTTATTTTATATATGCACTGACTGTATCATATTGCCTATATTGCCTGTCTCTTTATATTGTCTGTCTTTTATTTTACCATTGCATTTATTCACTGTCTTCTCTCAGTATCTAGCATCATCTGTTTATTGCTTTATAGTCCTTATCAATTAAATGGAACTGTTATTTGAGATTGTACTTTGCTCCTTCCTGACGGGAAATATTTTTCCAGACTAAGACTTAGAGGATCGGTATCCAACACTTTATGGACCATGTGGTGAGTAGCTGCAGACTTGGACTTGGTAGTTCAGTTGTGATTCCGGGAGGTCTAGTCGGAATCACTAATCACTAGTTTTTTAGTTAGTTCATTTAGTAGACTATTTGTACCGGATTTGTCTCCGGCATACTTTGATGAGACATGGATATTGTTGAGTTAGATTTTTACTTTTAGACTTGTTTTGTATTTAATTTTATTTGTTCGATATCTTATCGTGCTGCAGTCATGTGATTGAGTATGTGTTCATATTATATTGTGTCATCTGTGCCTCCTTATGGAGATTGGATGCTCGTGTGAGATTACTTAGATAGTATCTTGACCTTGACAGCGTTCTACCGCCGATGCTGCGGCGTAGGCTGGACGTACCCGCGTACTCGTGCCCCAATTCCGGGTGCGGGTCGTGACACGTTTTTAGTGGTGGCTCACGCAGGTCAGACTTCCTAAGTTGTGTGATGTTGTGGTAGTGTGGCATCTTTGTTACGCTACTGCGTGCCTGCGATAGGATCTAGGATATAGCATACTAGGATGAGAGCGAATACTCAATCATAATTCCTTGAGAGATTCCTGTGATGACCCCTGAGAATTTCCAATTTAAATTATTTCCCTTGATTTCGTCTGTTCTCACTTGTTGATATAAATTAATTATTATTGATCAGTTATTTAATTAAGATCTTGGTATCTTGTAGAGTTTGATTTCCTATCAAGATAAATTTACAGACTAATTTATGGTATTATTTGATGACATATGTTGATGAGGACAGTGAGAAAGATTTACATTAGAGCTATTGGACAACAAAAGGTGGATTTAAATTTAAATTTGAGGATTGAAAATAAATTTCAATTTTTAAGAATTTTGAGGAGTTGAGATATTTTGTTATTAAAATTTTTGAGGATTCAGATTCAATTCAATGAACCTAGACAAAGCTGTAAGGAATTTTGGAATTGATAAAATTTTCGTTCAGTATTTGAATATTTGACTTTAAGGAAGGTATGTGCATTTACTTTAAATTGTTCGAGGAGTTAGTTTTGGGGACTTTATTTGGAGGATAAAATCTTAAAGTGAGAGATATATATTAGTATATAAGTAGATGAGGTGCATGTGTAAGGATCTGTTGGCTTGAAGCATGATTGAGATTGCACTGCAACTGACTTGGGTGTCCATCTAGGGTTGTATTAGAAGGAGCAGTACTTAGTATGGTGTGTTGCATTTGATATGCACTTGAGTGATAAGAATAACTAGTATCAACGATTGCAGTAGGTAAGGAAGCTAGCAGTGAGTGTGCTTGTAGTAGAACTGTGGTACCTAGAGGGATAGAGGTATCAAACCTTGGATGCATCTTTGACCTGTGCAATCACAACTAGGAATTTTTTTCCAATCTATTTATCTTGAATGTTGCTTCTTTAGAACTTTACTGTCCTTTCTTGATGATATCGCATTTTTGCCTTAATTGATTCTTGGATCTGTCTTCATGATGTCGCCGAAGACACGATCTATGAGAGCGGGAACACCAGCTTTAGAGGGGTCTGCCACCTCTCCACCTGATGGACAGACATCCGTAGTTCCTCCTACATCTCCGATGCATGTGGGAGTATCTGCACTTTTCGGGGATCCTCCTCCCCCACCTATTCAGAGGATTGCCGCATCTGTGACGAACAACCTTCCTCCTCCACCGACTCCGATTTCTGGAGGTTTGCCCATTGACAGGGCGCAGATGTTTACCTTGATCCAGGACATGGTAGATGCCCAGAGAGTGACGGCAGATGCTCAGCAAGTTCAAGCTGAGGCTCAAAGGGTGCAAGGAGAAGCGCACCAGGCATAAATCGAGCTGATGAGAGAAAGCATGAAGAATGCTCACCAGGTGACTCTCCAAGCTTTGGAGAGAGTAGCTCAATACCAGCAGTTTCCTGGCCAGCAATAGCAGAGATCAGGCACTATAGTGGACTTTAAGAGGATGATGCCTCGAGAGTTCAAGGGTATCGAAGGGATACTCTACGCTGATGACTGGCTAGAGGATATAGAGAGGAGCCTGCGATTGGCCCAGATTCCAGAGAGCTTACGGATAGAGGAGGCTGGCAGTCAGATGTTCAATATCGCACTCACGTGGTATCGCACGGAGCTGAGACTTATTGCACAAGGACTTACTTGGGAGACTTTTAAGGAGCTCTTCAAGGAGAAGTTCTTTCCCGACGTGGCATTGGGAACCTTGGAAAGTCAGTTTCATGACTTGGTTCAAAAAAATATGTCGGTCGACGAGTACGCTGCAGAATTCTGTAGATTGAGCCATTTTGCATCGTCTATGATTCGGGACCCAGGAGATCAAGCCCGAAAGTTTAGAAAAGGACTGACGAGAGAGATTAGGTCACGCACTTCTGGTCGTCGTACCGCTACCTTTGAGGGTATCTTGATGGATGCCCAGATTGCAGAAGAGGATCTGGATCTCAGGCCTAAGAGGAGTCACAATATTTTTGGAGATACGAACGGTAGCGCAGGACCGGCCAAGCGTCCCCATATTCAGCAACATCTATGGCCATTTCAGCACCAACAGCAGTACCAGGCACCAGTTTATATTCAGCAACATCCATGGGCGTATCAGTATCAACAGCAGTACCAGGCACCATTTTATATTTAGCAATATCCGTGGGCGTATCAGTGTCAACAGCAGTACCAGGCACCAGTTCATGCTCAGCAGGATCAGCAGCAGCCTACGAGAAAGACACAGCAAACTTGTTATTTCTGTAAGAAGCAAGGTCACCTTTGGGAGAGTTGTAGAACGAGGCTAGGACTTTATTTGCACTGCGGTGCTGCGGGACATCGAGTAAGGGATTGTCTTCTAGCCCCTTATCTTCCCGGCCAGCATGCAGCTCCAAATTATAGAGATCCAGTTAGGCTACCTGTGAAACCGTATATTGCTCAGCACCCGCGAAGGGAACCACCCCAGCAGGGCGGGACATTTGCGATGACGGTCGAGGAGACCGATACTGCAGGTAATGTGTTAGCATGTTCTGTTCTTTCCTTCCTTCTGTTCCTTTCTATTTGATTGATTGACTGATGCCCTAGTACCGTAGTTGTATGCATGATTTTTGTTAGAATGTAGTTAGTAGTACACCTGACAGAGACTGCAATACCATGACAAAAGACACATAACCGTACATATTTTTCTTAGATTGCATGACTGTAGGTATAATTTTTCTTAGACCATGATTATTGGGGTTGACCATAGTAGATTTATGAAGAGGTTATGACTTGACAAGAGAAATAAGATGCTTAAAATTTTGGAGGATAAGCATAAAGAGTTAAAGATTTAATATGGCAGAGTTGACGAATCATTGATTTTATCAAGATTGAGATATGATTAAATTATCATTAAAATTTGAGGATAAACATTGATTTAAAATGAGAGGTTAAGAATTTAATATGGTAGGATTGATGATTATTGATTATGATATATTTATCATTAAAAACTTGAGGAAATTAAGGAGATTATTATTATATTTATTTGACTGCAAGTTATGAATTTTAAAATTTTATATTATGGATGTTGCATTTGAAGAATCCATAGGTATCGCGTTGTCGAGTATTTTAAGGAAAAAGGAAACCGAGGAAAAAGATCATTGATGGATTAGTGTTGAATTCAAACTTTTTGGGACGAGATTTCAATTTTATATATATGCATTGATTAAAATCAAATGAGAGGAGTGGATATTAAATTCCGAGTATTGAATTATTAGCTGAAAATTTTGGGAAAAATTGTGATAAAAATGGAAACTGATTTTATTTCGAGGATTTTTCAGGATACAATAATTTCAGAATTTTTAAAAATTGTAAAATGACAAGGTGGATTATTTCAGGATTTTGTGGGTTGGTGAATTTAAATTTTGATGGAAAATAATAATGTGTATGAGTAAACACTACTATAAGGATTTTAAATTTCGAAGACAAAATTCTTTAAGGAGGGTAGACTTGTCACTACCACATTCCAAAAACAGAGATATTTTCGACTTTTTAGATATTATTAATATTATGATATTTATATTAAATGATTTCTCGATATTGTATTTAAATTAAATAATTGCATGAGGTGTGTATTTAAATATATTATATATATACCGTGTTTATTTATGTTTGAGCTGGTAGAATTGACCTAGAAGCCCAGTAGATGAACACCTGTTCGAATTATGGGATTATGTGGTTAATTATTTTATTTAAAATTAATTTATTGGAGGTCATAATTAATTATCGTAAATTTAATTGTTGCACCTTACCTTTGCTTCGATATTTGGAGCGCTACCCTAGTTTTTGCCTTCCAACAAATTCACAACCTTGCTCTAGACTTGCCCGCCTTCCATTCTGACATTTTTACAACTCATAATTATGCTTTCTTGTGCTTCATTTTAGCTGCACAATATTCGTCGTGGACATTTCTTTAATTCCTAAATAAATTCTAACTTTGTATCGTTGTGCGTTCCAATCGAAATTGGAGGCAATCTTGACCTATTTTTTCGTGCGACCCAAATTAGGGTAATATTCTGTTCTAATTCTTCTTCACTAATGGTATTTGTGACCCGACCTAATTTTGGCCCCATGTACTCCTAATTAATTTTTGAACACAGTTGCATTTATTTCTAATTAAATTGAGGTTACCATTTTGTCTGATCCCGTTAATCCCGGTTTAATTCCAGTACCCTGCTAATTGAGCCCATACCAAACATACAACGCCCCCTCACCTTACAAAACACCAGACACCGAATCGTCCACCAAATTTTTATTATTTTATGAGTCTGTGCAAATACCCAAATTTAAGGGGGCTAATTTGTAATTATTACATTAGGTGTCAACACCCCAATGGTTCAACTAAATGGAGAGCACCAAATATTGACTAGTCAACACCCTCATCCTCATATGAATAAAATCCCTCTATGTCTAATCTTGGCCATCCATTCAATGGGTGCATCCTCACCCTTCATTCCCACACACTCTCTCCCTATTTAAAGTCACATCACCCATACCCTTCCCAAGAAAACCCTAATCCCCAAACCTAGGGAAGCCCCTATTTTTCTCTCACCTCACTCCTCCCTCTCTCCAACGTAGGAAAATTTCTTCTTCCCTTCTTCTTCTTTTTTCTTCTTCTTCTTCCTTTCTTCCCTTTCTCCTTTGTGTTTTTGAAATTACAAGGGAGGGAAAAAACCCATCCCCCTCGGCTATTGTTCACCGGAAGTCACCCCGACCCCCGGCCTGACCCCGACTCCCTTCTCTAGCCGACCCGCCGGAGCCCACCTTGCTCCACTACAGCCCGGCCACCGCTCGAGCATGAGTCGCCTCAACCAACTGACCTCCTCCAATCCCGACCCCGACGACAACCGAGCTACACCACAGCTGCTGTCCCGGTCGAGCCCGACCCCGCAGCTTCCGGCCAGCCGACTCCGGCGACTGCATTCACCCTGCTCCTCCTCCTAGCTCCTTCACCGGCAACCTCGAGCCACCCGACACCCTACTCCGGTCGAGCCCTCTCTACACCGGAGCCAACCGAGCTACCAGCACCACCACACAGCCTTCTCCGGCCCATCTCCTCGGCCAATCACCCAACTCCTTCCCCCGCTCTTCCCTGCTCTAACTCCCCGACTCTGACTCGCCACCACACGGTTCTCCCCTCATCTTTGGTCCGGCAAGCCCAGCCTAGTGCATTCACCACCACCATCCTCTTCACCTACAACCACCACCATCTTCACCTATCATCACTACCACCCGATCCTCCCGCTGCGTCCCGACTCCTGCTCCTCCCCTTCACGACATCCGGCAGCCACCCTACTCCGATCACATACCCCCGTAGCCACTGCTCCTCCGTAGTCCGGCCACCATCCCGAGCTCCCCCTCCACGTCGAGCCTGTCGCCACCTCCCTGCAACTCCGGTCGACATCCCCCGGCAACCCGAAGTTCCTCTCCCTCGCGTCGAGCTCCTTCCCCCGGCGGCCTGCGCTCCGGCCAAGCCCGGCCGACCACCACTGTGAGACTCCTCCCTCTCCCTCCTTCTTTATATATATATATATATATATATATATATATATATATATATATATATAAATACGTGTATGTGTAAATAGTGTATTTAATTATTGTATATTGTATATCTATATATTTATTATAACTGATATACATGTAAATACGTATATATAGTATATATAATTAATTTGGTATATGTATATATATATATATATATTTTTTGTATACACTTAATATATTTTCAATATATCTAATTGGTATATATATATATATATATATATATATATATATATTGGTTTATTTTTATATAATATCTATTTAATAAAAAGTATACTAGTATAAATTAAATTAGTGTATTAGTATGTATTAATATTAGTGAATGGTATGTATATATATATATATGTATACATGTACTTATATACAAGTATATAGTATTGTATTTTTAATTGGTATATATGTGTATATATATAATTAGTCTATGTATGTATTTGTTAATTTGTATGTGTATATATATATTTTGTATAAACCCTTAGTATATTTTTAATATATATATATATATTGTATATGTATTTAATTTGGTGTATATATATATTGTAAGTATATATGTTAGTTAAAGATATGTATATTTATATATGTATCCCTACTAGATGACCCTAGTTGACTGAGTGCCATACCTGGCATAGCCCTGAGGCTAGTGTATTTTGATTGTGTGTTAGTGTAGCATCTGATACAAATGTTATATTTGTGATATGTCTATAGGACTGTTGGTTCATCCAGGAACAGGACATTGGTATTAACAGCTAAGGACTCGAGGCAAGTACATTCTCTGATAATTTTCAATTCCTTGATAATTTCTATAAGTTCAGTAATCTAGAATTGCTCCTTCCTGACTGGAAATATTTTTCCAGACTATGCCTTAGAGGATCGGTATCCAACACTTTATGGACCATGTGGTGAGTAGCTGCAGACTTGGACTTGGTAGTTCAGTTGTGATTCCGGGAGGTCTAGCCGGAATCACTAATCACTAGTTTTCTAGTTAGTTCTTTTAGTAGACTATTTGTACCGGATTTGTCTCCGGCATACTTTGATGAGACATGGATATTGTTGAGTTAGATTTTTACTTTTAGACTTATGTTGTATTTAATTTTATTTGTTCGATATCTTATCATGCTGCAGTCATATGATTGAGTATGTGCTCATATTATATTGTGTCATCCATGCCTCCTTATGGAGATTGGATGCTCATGTGAGATTACTTAGATAGTATCTTGACCTTGACAGCGTTCTACCACCGATGCTACGGCATAGGCTGGACGTACCCGCGTACTCGTGCCCCAATTCCGGGTGCGGGTCGTGACACCTCCCTATCCTGTCATTAAAGACGTTTGTCTAGTAACAGAATTAAAATATAACCTACTCATCATCATTCATCTAGCTGACCATGGTTATGATATTAAATTTGTTAAAGGCAAATGCTCTATATATGAAAGATCCACAGGTAATATTATTTTTGAAAGGATCAGGAAAAATAATATATATTTTTTATCTTGCAAAAGATACTAACAATGTAGGAAGATGTCTATACGCTAACAAAGATGACAACTGGCTATGGCATATGCGTCTAGGACACACAAACATGGATACTATTGCAAGACTATCCACAAAGAAGCTCGTAAGAGGCTTACCTGAGATTACTTTTAAGAAATATATGGTATATACTGATTGCGAAAAGAATAAAGCTACTAAATCTTCATTTAAGTCAATCAACGTTGTAAGTACCTCTAGATCTCTACAACTCTTGTATATGGACTTATTTGGACCAAGTAGAGTCACCAGTCTTGGCGGTAAGCTTTATGCTTATGTTATTGTTGATGATTTTTCTAGATACACATGGGTTTTTTTTTGTAAAAAAAATAAAGCATTCTCTGAATTTGTCACTTTTTGCAAAAAGGTTCAAAACAAAAAAGGTTTCATGATTACTCGTATCCGAAGTGATCATGGATGCAAATTTAAAAATAGTGATTTTAAAAGATTTTGTAATAAAAATAGTTTTTCTCATGAATTCTCTTGTCCTAGAACTCCTAAACAAAATGGTATTGTGGGACGGAAGAACAGAACTCTTGGCGATATAGCTAGAGACATGTTAAATCAGTATAACCTTCTAAAATACTTTTGGGCTGAAGTTGTAAGTACATCATACTATGTTTTAAATAAGGTGCTTATTCGACCTATATCGAAGAAAAACTCCTATGAACTTTGGTTTGGTAGAATCCCTACTATTAATTACTTTAAAGTTTTTGACTACAAATATTTTATTCTTAATACAAAAGATAACCTAGGAAAGTTTGACTCCTAGGCCGATGAAGATATTTTTCTAGGTTATGCTGCCAAACATAAAAGATTCAGAGTATTTAACAATAACTCATTGACTATTGAAGAATTAATCAATGTTACATTCGATGAACACAACACTCAACTACTAAACGATAGCGACGATGAAGGTAGTCAACCCGCAACCAACAAAACATCTGAAGATACAACCAGTTCAAGTAATCCAAAAAGTCTGCCAAGGAGACTAAATTTCTCCACAGATCATCCCGAGGACTTGATAATAGGTGATGTATCGAAAGGTGTAAGTACTCGTTCTTCAAATAGAGATACCATTTCAAATGTTGCTTTTATTTCTCAAATAGAACCTAAAAATATTGTTGAAGCTTTTGCTGATAAATTTTAGATTTCTGCTATACAAGAGAAACTCAACCAATTTGAATAAAATCAAGTTTGGGAACCCGTTCATAAACCTAATGATTATCTGATCATTGGTACTAAATAGGTTTTTTTAAATAAATTAAATGAGGATGGTTCAATTACACATAACAAAGTACGTCTCGTAGCTTAAGGTAACAACCAATAGAAAGTTATTGACTACGATGAGACCTATGCTCCTGTTGCTAGACTTGAATCTATCCGAATATTTTTCGATTTTGCTAGTTTTCATAAATTTAAACTTTTTTTCAAATGGATATTAAAAGTGCTTTTCTAAATGGTGTTATCAATGAAGATATTTTTGTCAAACAACCCCCTGGTTTTAAAGATTTCAAACACCTTAACCACATATTCAAGCTATGAAAGGCTCTATACGGACTCAAACAAGCCCAAGAGCTTGGTATGAATGTCTTAGTTTCTTTCTACTTGGAAACAGTTTTTTCAAAAGAAAAAATTGGTACTACCTTTTTTATAAAATATTCTGCTGATTCTTTGTTATTAATGCAAATATATGTAGATGATATCATATTTGGATCAACTAATGAGATGCTATATAATGAGTTTGCAAAGTGTATGCAGAGTGAATTTGAGATGAGCATGATGGGAGAACTGACATTCTTTCTAGGATTGTAAATCAAGCAAAATTCACAAGGAACCTTCATCAATCAGGCTAAGTACACGAAGGATTTTCTTAAAAAGTTTGACATGGACAATGCAAACCCTATTAGAACTCCAATGGCAACATCCACTAAGCTTGACCTCGATGAAAGCAGTAAACCAACAGACATACGTAAGTATCGAGGTATGATTGGTAGTTTGTTATATCTAATCACTAGTCGCCCAGACATTATGTTTGTTGTATGTCTTTGTACAAGATATTAGGCTAATCTGAAGGAATCATACTTGTGCATAGTTAAGCGTATCCCAGATATCTTAATGGGACTTTGTCGGTAGGCTTATGGTATCCCAAAACTATATCTTTTGACCCTACTGGTTACTCGGATGCTGATTTTTTTGGATGCAAAGTCGATCAAAAAAGTACCAGCAGCACTTGTTATTTTCTAGGAAAGTCTTTAGTCTCCTGGTTTAGCAAGAAATAAAATTCTGTTGCATTATCAATAACTGAGACTGAGTATATCGCCATAGTATGTTGCTGTGCTCAAATTTTGTGGATGAAGCAAACCCTATAAGAATTTAATCTGCACTATAAGAATATTCCTATTCTCTGAGATAACACTAGCATAATTAATCTCACTAAGAATCCAGTATGCTATTCACGCACTAAGCACATAGAAATTCGACATTATTTTCTAAGGGATAATCAATTACACGAAGATATTTGCTTGGAATATGTTGCCACGGAGCATCAATTACCAGACATATTTACTAACCCTTTAGCTGAAGATCAATTCAACTTTATCCGTCGAGAATTAGGTCTTTTGGATTCTGATAAAATATAAGATTCATAAGATGCTTTAAAATTTCGTCAAATTTTTTAAAATTTTTGAAATTTTTGATACAAGCCTAAAGGGATATTCTGTCAACAAGGTGTAAATAACCTTAAGCGACACAGTATTTAAGTGTCTTCTGACCACCGCTAATTGGGATCCAGCCCCTATAGCTACTCTGAGATGATCTAAACTCTTGAAAAAGTATGATTTAATTTAGCACTTATAATTCTGTATTTATATCAAGTCAAGAAAGGCATAATATTGATTAAAGTTACATTGAGATTCTGAAAATAAATATACACAGAATTCGGACCGAACTCGGGCCGAGCTCAGACCGAACTCGGATAGGTTAATTCTGGAATATTTTATGTCATTAATCTTCTTCCTAATTTAGATTTCTACTAATATATTTATACATCTTTTCTTGGCTCTTCATTCAGACTAACAAAAAATATCCCCTCTTCCATAATAAACTTAGTTTTTCTTCCTACATCCTTTCCCAATGGCCGCTAAAAGGAAAATAGATTCCTTTTTTTGACTCTTTTTCTGTCCCATTATGCCAAACATAGGAGAATTCGACGGTTTCATTTTTCAAAGCCTCGAAAGTTCAAATAATTGGTTTAATGACTTCTCTAAAAGATACATCTGTCTTGGCCATCCTATTAATTTTTTTCCCAACACAATGACTATCTACCTATTCTTCAAAAACTAACTTGAAGAACTTGTTGCGACCTATACCCATGTTTACATCAATGTTATTCAAATATTCTACTGTAATATAGCATATGAACATAATACTATTTCATCCAGAGTTCGTAGAATTCTAATTGAATTTGATGCGAATGACTTGGGTGAAATCCTACGCATTTTTGCTGACGGACAAACCCTAGTCAACATCACGCAAGTTCAATTCGACCATGACTTAACTCTAGACTCTTTTAAAAATATCATTTGTCTTCCTCATGAATGTCCACCTGAAAAATTTTACGCTTTATATTTGAATGGTCACTTCTTTGAAATGCATCTTATTATCTTTTCAACTTTTCTACCTAAGAAGGCTTACTTTGATGAGGTCTCTTATTTAGAAATGTTAGATTTATACCACTTGTATTTTGGCATTAACTTCAATATTTCCCAGACCATCATATCTCAAACGGTTCAATATCGCAAGAAAGGGCATCCACTACTCTACACCATGTACTTGCCAACCATTTTTAGCTACTTCGATATTCCATTAGATACTTGTCCACATCTTGAGGAACCCTTATCCCTGAATAAAGTTTAAAAAATTGAGCCATCTATGCTTCTACTATATAACTCGTCATCCAACTCCAACATATATCCTGCTGATTCCATCCCTCCAGTTGATGAGCCACCGCAAATCTTAGAGTCTATTTTCAATCTGTTGCATGATCACTTCCACAAAGAAGATATACGCTATCGTACTTCTGATCACCGTCAAACTCTTCAGATCAGGCTCTTGGCAATAATTTGATAGACATCCAGTACACCCTATCGAAGCACCTAGCCGGACCTTTTCTGATTCTTCGTAATCCAAACCAACCAGGATTTTGCATTGATAACCCCTATGTTTAGAGATATTTGGATCCAGCTGATGCCTTCTTTGATCCAAATAGAATAGTTGAACCTGATGATGAACATGAAGACAATAAAAACTAGATTCTCAATAGATTTTTGAATATTTAAGAATTAGTTTTTGTGGTTTTACTATGATGTTTCTACAACACATCTATTTTTGTATGCTTTCTTTTCAAAGAAATAAAGTTTAAATAAAATCAATTTTGTTTTTTGCTATTTGTCATTATATGTTATCCTATATATGCTTTACTCTCTTATTTTCTTGTCATCTCACCAATTTTGGGGGAGCATGCCATTTCGATAAAATAACAACGGGGGAGAAGACATACATGATACTAGCATACAAGATGATACTTGACAGACGTTGACTTCAGCATATCAAACTACTCCACAAGTTATAAGGGAGAATTACATATCAAAGACTTGCAATATCATTCATAGTTTTTCAATTATCAAAATGGGGGAGATTGTTGGCCCATTCGGTCTCATTCAACTTAATTTTGATAGTTAACTAAACCATGCATTGATATATCGTAATCTGAAGACTCAACACTGTCGTTACATACCGTTTATACTGCATCTTTCAAATATAATCTTTTATTTATTGAGTCTAGGATCGATGTAAGCTGAGTCACACTGGAAAATCAAAGTACCTATACCCAGATACCCAGTCCACTCAAATAAACCATCGAACCTGTCCACCAAATCAGGCCACATTCATTCACAAAGTCTACCATACTTAGCAACTGACCTCGGGCCAAATTCATGCCTAACTCTGACTGAACTCGGTTACCACTTTGGTATAAAATTAGTACAGTTGTGATATCCCTAATTTTCTGGCCTAACGTTCAAAATTTTGAATTAAACCCCATCCGAATTCTGGCTGAATTATGTTTGTCAATACACTATAAATATGATTGGATTTTAACATTCCTACTCACTCATATTCTCTTAATCCTTCTATCATATTGTGAGCAAATATCTGACCCTTAACTTTTTTATCTCCAAAAGCAACTCCCTAGCCTTCCTAGTGCCAAGTGTGGTCTCGATCTAGAAGTCTATAGAGTTGTAAAGAGCTTGGCTTCAACAGTTTTCTCTCTAGCTGTAAAGTTGCGAGACTTCGGATCAAATCTCGTGGTGTAAAGAAGTGGCAAGCCTTCAGATCAAAGCTTGTGATTCACTATTAGTGATTATAGTGGATAAAACTCTGAGTTTGAGTTCTCGGGACTGGACTAGTCGTCTCAAAGGAAAATCGATATACACCTTGGTGTTTGCATTTGATTTATCTCTCTACTTTACTTCTTTACTTTACTGTCTTTATATACATTGTTAGTTAGCAACTGCCTTCATTCTGATAATTTTAAATTGGGCAGATTATTCCGCTGTACTCTATTCACCCCCCTTTAGAGTTACTTTATGGTCCTTCAATTGGTATCAGAGCTACTTCTCTTGATATTTGGCTTAATATCCTAAGAGACTTATGGCAACTGTTAGATCTATCCACACCAATAATGGTAAAGTCTAGTCCACAAATAGGCTACCCCTATTTGATGGTACTAACTACACATACTGGAAGACACGTATGAGTTTTTACTTGAAGTCACTTAATTTTGACCTTTGGGATATAGTAATGAAGGATATAAGAAGCCACCTAGAATAGTCATAGATGGCAATCTTGTAGAAAATCTTATGATAAGTACACAAACACCAAAAAAAAATAAGCTAGTCTTGATGCTAAAGCTATTAATGCTATATTCTATATTGTAGATAGAGCTGAATACAGGGTCTCGACTTGCAAAACTTGTACGAAGTATGAAAACTACTTGAGGTCACTCATCAAGGAACCACTTAAGTGAAGGATTTAAAAATAATTCATCTAATGCAAGAGTATAAAGCATTCAAGATGAAGCAGAATGAGACGATCACATAAATGTTCACGAGATTCTACGACTTCGTCAACCCTCTATCATCTCTTGGCAAGTAGTATAGCAATCGCAAGAAGATTCGTAAAGTACTCAAGGGACTCGCCAAGAATTAAAATTTCAAGGCCACTACAATCATAGAAGGGAATGATCTCACCACGATGACCCTCAAGATGCTGATGGGCAAGTTGATGACTCACGACCTAGATCTTATCGAATTTGAAGAACCCACTCCCAAGGAGAAGATGATTGCTCTTAAGGCACATCACAAAAAGGTCATCAACTATAACTTCGACGATAATAAGTCTCAAGATGAGGAAGTTGCCTTGATCACTAGAAACTTCAAAAAATTTCTAAAGCTTGAGAGATCAAAGAAGAAGGAGCTTACTTACAACAGTGATAAAGAGCCTATATGCTATAACTATAAAAATATAGGGCATATAAAGACAGTTATCCAACCCTAAGAAAAGAAAATTGTAACAATCACTCATCCAGAAGAACATTATCATAAAAATATGCAAACACAGATATCTGGCACGAAATAGAAGCTAGTAAATCTGAAGAAGAGAATCCTCGAGAAGTAGCAAACCTATGCTTCATGGCGTTAGCTGATCTGGTAACAGATAAAAACTCTTATGATAATTTTACTTTTGATGAGCTAGGTAATAATTTTAGTGATCTTCTTGATGATTTTAAGAAACTTAGAAATAATTATAAGCATGTTAAGAAAGATGCTCATGAATGTCAGACTGAAATAGAAAGGCTGACATCTCTACTAAGTGAAGTAAATGATACCTCTAAAGATTCAGACGAGAATTCTAGACTTAAGCTTAACCTCCACGAGGAATATTCGAGTCTTGACAAGAGCTCTCAGGATAACGCTAAACTTAATGAAGAACTCAAATCTGAAAAGAAAAAGTATTCTATTACTATACGTAGAATATATGCTCTCACTGCTAAATATGATGAAGTATATGCAACTTCTAAAGATTAGAGATTAGATTGGGTAAACAGGTAGAACAAACCCCTACCCAACCTAACACGAGACACATAACAAGACAAAAGAATACTCACAACTATGATCCTACCTACATGCATAACAGTTCATGAAATTACACATTCAGAACACAGTATACACGTAGAACCAAACATAATCATGCATTCTATTATAGATATCCACGAAGACTACAAAGAAATATCTCACACAATTATGTATTCTATCCACATAGACCACAAAGAACTGCTTCACAGAATCATATCTATCTTGATGCACCAAGCACCAATCACACAGCTATGTGTCACTACTGTGGTAAGAAATGACATATATCTAGATTTTGTAAAACTAGAAAGTTAGTGGATATGAATGTTTATGCATGGGTACCAAAAACTAACACAACATTACCCTCAAAGAAATGGGTACCAGGGGTTACATCTATAGCTCGTTTTGTAGGTGGACCAACCCTCTCATACTAGAAGCAAGTAGATTCTTGATAGTGGTTGCTTACGATATATGACTGGTGATGCTAACCTATTTGTACCGCTATCGATGAAGAAAAATGGTATGTCTCCTTCGGCAATAATCTCAGAGGATATATTATAGGTAATGCTAATATAGACATTCCTCCATATTCTGTCATTAAAGACATTTGTCTAGTAATAGAGAATTAAAAAATAACCTACTTAGCATCAGTCATCTAGCTGACCATGGTTATGGTATTAACTTCGTTAAAGACAAATAGTCTATATATGAAAGATCCACAGGTAATGTTTTCTTTGAAGGGATCAAGGAAGATAATATATATTTTTTCTATCTTACAAAAGACACTAACAATGCAGAAAGATATCTATACGCTAACAAAGATGGCAGCTGGCTATGGCATATGTGTCTAAGACACACAAACATGGACACTATTGCAAGACTATCCACAAAGAAGCTCGTAAGAGGCTTAACGGAGATTACTTTTAAGAAATATATGGTATGTGCTGACTGTGAAAAGAATAAAACTACTAAATATTTCTTTAAGTCAATCAACGCTGTAAATACCTCTAGACCTCTACAACTCTTGTATATGGACTTGTTTGGACCCAGTAGAGGTGCTAGTCTTGGCGATAAGCTTTATGCTTATGTTATTATTGATAATTTTTCTAGATACACATGGGTTTTTTTTTTTTTGCCAACAAAAATAAAGTATTATCTGAATTTGTCACTTTTTGCAAAAAGGTTCAAAATGAAAAATATTTTATGATTACTCGTATCCGAAGAGACCATGAAGGCGAATTCGAAAATAGTGATTTTAAAAGATTTTACAATAAAAATGATTTTTCTTATGAATTCTATTGTCCTAGAACTCCTCAACAAAATAGTGTTGTGGAGAGGAAGAACATAACTCTTGGCAATATGGCTAGAGTCATGTTAAATCAGTATAACCTTCTAAAATACTTTTGGGCTGAAGCTGTAAGTACATCATGCCATATTTTAAATAGGGTATTTATTCGACCTATATCGAAGAAAACCCCTATGAAATTTGGTTTGGTAGAATCCCCACTATTAGTTACTTTAAATTTTTTGCTGCAAATATTTTATTCTCAATACTAAAGATAACCTAGGAAAGTTTGACTCCAAGGCCGATAATAGTATTTTTCTAGGTTATGCCACCAAAAGTAAAGGATTTAGAATATTTAACAAGAACTCATTGACTATGGAAGAATCAATCAATATTACATTCGATGAACACAACACTCAATTACTAGACGATAACGACGATGAAGGTAGTCAACCCGCAACCAACAAGACATCTGAAGATACAACTAGTGCAAGTTATCCAGAAAGTCTGCCAAAGAGACTAAAGTTCTCCATATATCATCCTGAGGACTTGATAATAGGTGATGTATCGAAAGGTGTAAGTATACGTTCTTCAAATAGAGATACCATTACAAATGTTTCTTTTATTTCTCAAATAGAACCTAAAAATATTGTTAAAGCTTTTATTGATGAATTTTGGATTCTTGCTATGCAAGAGGAACTCAAACAATTTGAACTTAATCAAGTTTGGAAACTCATTCTTAAACATAATAATTATTCGATCATTGAAACTAAATGGGTTTTTCAAAATAAATTAAATGAGGATGGTTCAGTTACACGTAACAAAGCACGTCTCGTAGCTCAAGGTTATAACCAAGAGGAAGGTATTGACTACGATGAGACCTATTCTCCAATTGCTAGACTTGAATCTATTCGAATGCTTTGCACTTTTGCTAGTTTTTATAACTTCAAACTTTTTTCAAATGGATGTTAAAAGTGCTTTTCTAAATAATGTTATCAAAGAAGATATTTTATCAAACAATCCCCTAGTTTTAAAGATTTCAAACACCCTGGCCACGTATTCAAGCTATGAAAGGCTCTATATGGACTCAAACAAGCCCCAAGATCTTGGTATGAACGTCTTAGTTTCTTTCCACTAGGAAACAGTTCTTTCAAAAGTAAAAATTGATAATACCATTTTTATAAAATCTTCTTCTGATTCTTTGTTATTAGTGCAATGTATATGTAGATGATATCATATTTGGATCAACTAATAAGATACTATATAACGAGTTTGCTAAGTATATGCAGAATGAAGTTTAGATGAGCATGATGAGAGAACTGATATTCTTTCTAGGATTGCAAATCAAGCAAGATTCACAAGGAACCTTCATCAATCAGGCTAAGTACACGAAGGATTTGCTCAAAAACTTTGACATGGACAATGCAAAGCCTATCAGAACTCCAATGGCAATATGGACAAGATCCGAGGTAATGTGGACGTGATATATTTTTAAATAAGTTTCTACCAAATATATATGCTCAGAGGTAACATGGACATGGCAAAATATAATTATGTGGAGGATTATGTGGATTTTTCACCTATGACATACACATGCAGAGTACAAATAACAAATTTTATAGGATGCAATATTATCAGAGGTAATATAGACGTGATAGCTCGCTAGTTTACTCCGTTGGGGAAAATAAGAAAGAGTAGTTCAAGGATGAACTATTATTTTTCTCTGTTGAGGATAATAAATGGAATATGATTCAGAGGTAATATGGACATAAATCATATTACACCTATTGACTTGTGAAGAAATATGTGAGATTATTCCCAACCCAACTGGGAATCAGGAATAGGATATCCTTAAAACAACTAGGCTTTATGAATTAGATATTTTTGTTAGAGGGAATCATTTAGATGATCTCAACGAGAGTGTTTCGTTGGATCTGCAAATTTTTCCACTAGAGAACTTTGAGGACCCATCACCCATGTCTTATTCAAGAATGAATATAGGTAATAGTTCGATATACCGTGTAGGCTACAAGTTGCTGGGGATTGGAAAAAAAGTACTTGTTGTACATTATATTTTACCCTGCTCGAGATGAAGAAGAATATGTCGAGCCAAGACATAATACTTCTTGAGAAATTTGTCGTTGATAAGCATCATTATCAAATATCCATTAGGCTTAGCGAGCTTGTAGTTCCGTTGGAGAATATTGTCTCCACTACATAAGGACCTTCCCATTTACCTTAGAATTTGTCTTTTCTCTCATGGTTGTGGTCATAGGTCTCCTTACTGTAAGGACCAATTTATCGACCTAGAATATCCTTTCTTTGACTTTTTGATTGAAAGCTCTGGAAATCCGTGTTTGGTATAGCTCAATACGCTGTTGAACGTGGAGGCACTTTTTATCTAATGCTTCTAAATCTTGCAGGCACAATGGATTATTATTCTCTACTGTTAGTTCATTAGAAATAGCTAATATGAGAGAAAGTATCTGGATTTTGAGTAGAAGAACTATTTCATATGTGTAGACCAGAGAGAATAGTGTACAACCAGTTGGAGTTCGAATATTGTACAATAAGCCCAAAAATACTACCCGAGCTTCTTATTTGAATCATGTTTATTGGATAAGACAAACTTTTTAAGGAGTTTAATTATGGTCTTTTTTAAGTATTCTGCTAAGCCATTGGCTGTTGGATTGTAGGCCGTAGATGCTATATTCTAGATTTGATTCTTGTCACAGAATCGATAAAATGCTTGACTCATAAATTATGGCCCATTGTCATTTATTATCCTCCAAGGAACACTAAAATGATAGATAACATGGTGTTTAACGAAGTTAATTATGTTGGACATTTTCACTTCTATGAACGGGACTGCTTCTGCCTATTTGTAGAAGTAATCCATTATTGCCAGTATAAACCGATATCCTCTAGAAAAAGATAGGCTGATCGGACCAATAATATCAATTCTCCATGCTTCAAAAGGCTAGGAAGCAGGTGTAGGGTGTAAGAACAATGTCTCTTGGTGGATAAAATCTGCATGGATTTGACATAATTTGTATTTACGAGCGTAATCTACGATATCTTCCACCATGGTGGGCTAATAATAACCTATTCTCTTAAGGCAGTCTTGTAATTTAGGACCTGGCTGATGTGCCCCATAGATGCCATTATGAGCTTCTTGGAGTAATTGTCTTATTTCTGGGTTGATAAGAAAATATAGCAGTAATCCCTCATAAGAACGACGATATAATATTTTGGATAAGGCATCAAAGTAGAATCGAAGTGAGCATCTTTCAATAGGAGTGGATTCTTTCGGATCTTTTGGAAGAATTTCAAAAGCAGTGTAGTCTATAAAAGGGTCTCGACCAAGGCATCCGCTTTCATATTCTGTAACCGAGTCACATGTTCGACAAAGAATCCTTTGAAAGCAAAAGTCAGTTCAATTGTCGCCTAATGATAAGGGATAAGGTCATTATTCCGAACCTCATACGTTCCCCTGATCTTATTGACGATCACCTTGGAATCTCTGAATGCTTCAAGATATTCTATGTCCAATTCTTTGGCTAATTGGAGACCAATTATTAGAGAATTATATTCTGACACCTTATTGGAACAAGGTTCACTGAGAGAATATACTGGATGAATGAGTAGTTTATCAGGAGATATTAGGACTATGCCTATTCTACCTACTATGTTGCCCTTGGATCCTATTCTTGATGCGCCATCAAAGAATAGTTGCCAGGTGTCGTCTCCCATTGCCATATTAGACTCTAAGACATCATCTGGGTTATTAGTGAACAGTTTAAAAAAATTTGGTACAGGATGAGCTGCTATAAAATCACCTAGTGCTTGACCATTTACGGCTGTTTATGGGACATACACCATGTCATAAGGAGATAGCAGCTTTGCCCATATAGCTAATTGAGAATTGAGTGTCCTTGGCTTTATTATCAATACCTGGAGAAGATTTACTCTGGATATGGCAATAATGGTTTGACCAGACACATAGTGTCGCGTCTTTTGAATAACAAACATCAAGGCAAGGCATTTTTTTATAAGATTGTATCGATGTTCAGCACTGACCATCATGCGAAAAGGATAATAGATCGCCTGTTCATAGCCTTCATTACTCTTTTTTGCAAGAAGAGCTCCTAGGGTGTGATCCATTGCTCGAACATACAGCAAAAAGGATTTTTCTATGATCAGAGATACCTGAACTGGCGGATTTATGAGATATCATTTGATTTTGTCGAATACTTGTTGACATGCTTCATTCCAGACAAAGGACATACCTTTCTTTATTAACTGAGTGAAGGGTCAGTATTGTCCCGAGAGATTGGAGATGAACCTCTTGATGTATACAAGACGGCCTTGCAAACCATAAAGTTCTTTGAGATTGTATGGAGGCCACATTTCGAGGATAGCTTTAATTTTATCAGGGTCAATATGAATACCCTTACAAGTTATAACAATTCCGAGAAACTTGCCATTGGAGACTCCCAAAAAGGATTTAGTTTGATTCATCTTCATTTGGTGGTGGCGCATCAATTCAAACACAGTCTTCAAATCTTGAAGGTGATCATCTTTAAGATGACTCATAATAGCAATATCATCCACGTAGCATTCTACTGTCTTCCAAAAATAATTCTGGAAATTTGTACTCATGGCTCATTGATACGTTGCTCCCGCATTCTTTAATCCAAAGGACATAACTGTATAATAGTATACTCTCAATGGTGTACTAAAATAGGTATATTTTTGTCATCAGGCGATATCTTAATTTAACTATATCCCGAGAATCCATCCTTGAAGGATATATATTCAAAGCCACATGTATTATTGATCATGACATGTGTTATGGGGAGAGAAAATTCATCATTTGGATAGGCCGAGTTCAGATCTTGATAATCTATGCAGACCCAGACCTTTCCATTCTTCTTCATAACTGGGACAATATTGTCTACCCAGTCGAGATGCTTCTTTTCTCGAATGAAGCCACATGCTATCAGTTTCTTGACTTATGCTTCAATTGTATCAATCATATCCGAACAGAATCGCCGTTAATATTGTTCTACCAGCTTAACATTTGAAAAAATATTGAGCTTGTGTGTGGCTATTTGAGAATCAATGCCAGGCATATCTTCATAACTCCAAACGAAGACATCAATATACTCCTTTATTATTTGGACTAAAGTTTATTTATTTTATTCAAGAAGACTCTCGCTAATAAAGATTGGTCTTGGAGAAGATTCTTCTCCTACATCAAATAGTACTACTTCATCCTCTGTAGGCGGTTCGTGTTGATCAAACCTAAGCTTACCTTGAATATCCATCCGTTGTGCCCATGGATCATTCTCGAATGGTTCTAATAGTTCATCGTCTTTATCATCTGTGCCAGTTGACACCATATTTACAGAGAAAGCATATTTGAATACATCACCCATGCTTTCATTAGAATCCGACAATGATGAGTCAGAGGAAAGAGAATATGTCTCTTCTTCTGATTCTAAACTTTTAGGACTTATTGATAGTGTAACATATCCCAATCCATGACCAGTCCACTGGTAGTATATTTTTGGCTTGCCTTTTGGAGAGAAGTGACATATAGGAGTCCGTTTGTCTTTTCCATAATTCTGTCCTAAATTATATTTTTAAGTTGTAGCCCATCCCTTACATAATATTCTTGACTAGTTGGCTGTAACGATACAGTCGTATATTCCCAATATCTTCGTAGAATCATTAATATGCATGACTCTTTTGTTTCTAACTTTGCCAAAAATTAACTGACGTTGCTTGTCTTGTCTTGCTAGGGCTTTGAAGTATGCATCCTCATATGGTTCATATAATAAACTATATTCAAATAGAAATGCCCCAAGTATAGATAAAGGTTCGTGAAGATGAAGAGCCTCTAAAAAAATTTCTCAAAGATTTCAACATTAATGTAGTACGAAGTAGTGTCTTCTTTATTCATGAAATATAAGACATCTTCTTCTTCCACATAGTCAACAGAAACTTCAGCCTTGGCAGAAGGTTTAGCAAGATTAATGACTAGGGGTCAATTTACTAAATTTTGTTGCTTGTTAGGATGATATCGATAACAAGTAGCTCATTCTTCTGCGTCATTTTTTATTACATCGAAGGTTAATGACCAATGGAGGTGACTTGTACCGATTAATGTCGAGAGGCTTGAAAGGAGTTGGACGAGTAGTACGTCCTTTGACTCTGATCATCAAAGGCTCTTCCTTTGAGGTATTCTTATCTTCGTCACCAACTTGATTAGCTTCTTCTTTTATGTACTCCGATGTATAGAGTGCTGAGTCAGAGAAATAGGCTTTGACACCTTAGAAAGGGTTGAGGTCAGCTACCTCTGTTTAGAGTTTTCTCAGACTGTCCACATATTGAAACATTGGTGCAGGGTAGAGGGTACAATTTTATGCTCATGTATCCACGGTCATCCTAGCAAAATAATATAGAATACGTCAAAGTCGATCACATTGAACGTGACTTCAGTACATAGATTATCTATCTAAATTTTTAGGCGTATCTTTCCCAGCAGTTTACTTCTTTCTGCATTGAAGCCTAGAATGGTACTGAGTGAAGAACTAGGGTCGATATGAATTCGGTTTAATCCTCTCAGTAGGCTTTTAGGAATAATACTGAATGAAGAACCAGGGTCGATATAAATTCGGTTTAACTTAACAGATTCGATAAAATTGGTATAATACAGAGGCTTGTCATGCCGGTTATCCTTAAGTAGAATATCATCTTGCGTGAAAGTGATGTTAGAAATCTTCTTAATTATGCTATGGCATTGAGGGTACGCTAGTAGCTCTTCATCAGGAGTCTTGAGTTGAGCTAAGCTTGAGTCTGTATGTATCAGAGCTTTGTTCAAAGCTTCATGAGTATCCTTCAACAAATAAAGTACGTCGAATATGGAATGTCGGGCTGGAGTATTGGCCAGTTGTGCCAATCTGTCAAAATTATAGGTCTTTTCAAGTCCTTGAGGTACATTCTTCTTCAGAGATTTATCGAAGCGTAATTCTTTTTGCTTCCCTTTCTCTACCGTAGTAGGCTTCGAAGGACCAGGTTCGGCTGTAACTAAATCAACCGGAGTTGATAAAGTAAAGGAGTATCAGGGGCATCTTTCGGAATAGACTCATAATTTTATGATAATCTTTTCCGAACCTGGTACTAGTCATGACCTCTTCTTCGGACATTAGAGAAAGAAGCACCATGTTACAAGACTTGAGTTTCTTTTTGGCATGCCTCTTTTTGGAATGAGTCTGTGGGCTAATTTGATCGTAACCCAATCTGCTACTAGATTTGTTAGGCTGCCTTTAGAGTTTTAGAGGAATACGTCGTACTTTGCCAAAATTTAAACTTTTTACATTTTGGAAATCATATCCCATATTTTGTATCAAGCGTACAAATTATTTATTGTATGATAAAATTGGGGACGCTTCTCCTCAGCCACACTAGTTGAGATTGATTCTCTAATAGTAGAAGAAGAAGAGGTAATTTTTTTAGAAATGCCTTCATAAGAAATGAAGATTTGTTGTGCTCTAATCAGCAGAATATTGCCAATCATGCACCATTGTCGGTGTGTCAATCGAAGCTTGCGAGTAGAGCTTTGTAGGGCAATGTTCAAATTTTGAAATATGATCTCGAGAGGTATGTCTTCTTGAGGATGATCTTGCTCTTTGTCTAAGTGATGATCTAAAGAAATTATATTGCATGGTTTATACTTCTTGCCTTCTTGGATTTTGAATTGGAAGATGCTGCTCCCTGGTCCCAATCTGGCAGCCGGTCAGGATGAATCAACATAATCTTACCATGATTTGTGGCAAGAAGTACCAACCCCTCTGTTTGACTTTAAGAAGATGGAAGATTTACCACTTTCATTGTAGCTCGAGGTACTGTAATGATGCCATTATGGACTTGTGCTAAAAATTTACAAAATTTAAGAGACACCATATTAGCGGTGACCATTTTCTCCTTACTGTGAAGGGGGATAGCTTTAGCATCTATCAACTATTGTATTTTCTTTTTCAAGATATAACAAGACTTGGTAGGATGATGTACATACCGATGGTATAAGCAGTACTTCGGGTCATCAGTTTCATCGGCCTCCTCCGGTCGTTTAATATCGGGCAACTGCAACCTGTCGCTCTTTATTTGATAGTCAAAAATTTTATGGATAACGCTCTCATCAAAGGAATATTCTTACTTAGGTCTGTAAGATTTCGGAGGCTTTTATGTTGGAAGAGAGGTGGGTCGCTTTGCCAAATTTATTGCTAAGGCCTCATTTCCTTTACTGTTACGATTATTCGTATTGTTATTGTTGTTGGAGGAGCGCTTCCCTTCCATATTGGTCATTTGTATCTCCAAGTTATGTGCCACCGTCGTATTACCTTCAGCAGCTTTTGCCCCTATGATGAACGTCGTCCAGTCTTGAAATTAAGTTACACCCGTCTAGAGTCCTACTATAGGCAATACATTCTTTTGGCAAGTAGCAATAATTATGGAATATGGAATACCGGGAGGCAACTTCAGAGTTGCTTGCCTGAAATGCTCTACGAATTCACAAGCGGATTCTTTCTCCTTCTGTTCGATATCGATGAGCGAAGCCATTGTCATATCCATACCTCTCTCGTAGAATCGTGAGAGAAAAAGATACTTCATGTCATCAAACAAGGTTATACAGTTATCAAGTAAACTGTGATACCAATCGTAGGCTATGTCGGCCAAGCATCACACGAATAATCTTGTAAGGAGAGCATCCTTTTTCTACAGGTAAGCCATAATCATATTGAAGTAGTTAATATATTGGCTCGGCGATGTCTTGCCTTCAAACAAGACTATTGATTGGGGTTTGTATTTAGGAGGGAAAAAATATTATCCCAATGAGGAGGATAAGGATATTTCACTCCCATCTTATTAGTCTTTGTTCTTGAAAATATTGACCTGTGCACGCAACTCCCGGATGGTTTCAAGAGTATCTTCTGCTGGAGTGTTGTAGCTGACTGGTAAGATCCTGGTTGAAAAGATATTAACACCGACGTAGTTCCACTCCTAGTATTAGGAGGATTAAGAGTTGGCATTGCTGACTCTTGATTTAGTACTGCTTCTGGATTTGTTTTACCATGTATGGGTGTTGTTCCAGGAGTAGGCTATGCAGGTATAAATGGAGCCACTTGGACAGGAGTTGGTATAGCAAAATGTTATAAAGTCATTATTTGGTGCATATTTTATATCATGGTGTGCATATCCCTGAGAGCGGCCTCTAATGAGTTAAGGCATTATTCGATATTTCCTGATGGAGGAGAGTCTTATTCGTCACTGATGGCATAGATACTAATATCTTTATGTACAATAGAAGGATTGGTAGAAAGAATCGTGTAGTTAGAATCTACACTGTCAGTTTCAAAATTAGGAGGATTGCTACCTCCAGCCTCAGATTCTGAGGAATGGGGATTTTCGTGAAGAACGAGCTCTTGTCTTCGAGCATAGGTATTTTGGTATCCTCCTTCAAAGAAGTCGATAAGTTGGTCAAATCTTCTCTGGCTGGGTGTTCTTGAAGAACTTTGTTTTGATTGTCTCCCGCCAAGGAGAAGATGCGAAGCCATGTATTCTGGAGCAAAGAACGATTCGTCATCATCAAACTCCTGGTTGTGAGCTTGCTTTGCATGTCGAGGTTTGAGAGATATAGTATAAGTCAGTTGGCCAAACACAGACCACTTTGCTGATGCACAACAATATTTGATTACAACCTTATGACAATTGCAATGATGTTCATTAGAAAACACTGTTGTAAACTCAGAATGATCCCTCTCCTTACATTTTTGTACAATAAGCTGGCGTAAATCAGAAAAGGGAAGAGAAAAGAAGGAAGAGGGAAGACTCTGCCCCTTTATATGAGATACATTAAATCATCTATGCATATTTTGGGCCACCTATTTATAGAGTAAGTTACTGGCTTAACTGGCGAGTGATTCTTCATCTCTTAAGCTTTTGTTCTTCACGGATGAGAGCAAGTTGTCCTTAGCAGTCTTCTTATGTAAACGCGTATAAACAACATGTTGTGAAGAGGTTGACCCTGCTTGGTGCACTTTCTGTGGCACAGACAAAGTTGGCATAGTTTGCCTACGTACATTTAATTTTGCAAGAAGGTCTTGGCATGGCGCACTAATAGTAGGCTTCTGACAAGTGGCGTATAACTTTCATACACTGTGCTTAAGATCATGATGTTAGGGGAAAAATTTTACTAATTCCCAAATTCTAGATCTACAATTTAATCTTGCTTGGAGAGGGGGTTACATGGTCGGCCACAAGGAGGAGAGAGAGTTCTTATTTTATTTCACCAATTTCCAAATTCTAGATCTACAATTTCCCTCTTCCAATTCCCTCCATTTCCTTATCAATTCTCTACCAATTCTTCACCAAACTCTTTCCAAATTCTTTATTGAGGTTTCTACACCAAGGATCTATAAGAAGGAAGCAAGGAGTAAGGAGGAAGATGCCAAGATCTACAAGGAGAGGAGCTACTTGGCAATTGGGGACTTTTTATTGAGAATCCATCTCCCAATAGGTACACTTCAGTTTTCCCCTTATAATAGACTCTAGATCTGATATTTACCATGAAAAACTAACCCACATGCATAGGCTACCCATAAGAAGTGGTTTTAGGTTCATCGAAGACCTACGGTGAAAGTTATGTCCAATTTGGTGCCAATTTTGGAGGAATTCTGAGATTGGCACATGTAGTACTTATCATTGGGTCTAATAGATCTAAATGACATTTGATTACTTGTTTGTGACTAGTTCGTGTCCATAATTGGATACGTATAGGCCGTATCTCGTCAATTTGATGAAACAGATTAATTTTGGGAGTTTTCCTCCGACACGGGGCCTTGTGCATATCAAATTATGACAGAGAGACATAGATACTCTAATTACTATATGTATTATGCATATTTAGTGTATTAGACTTGCTCGTGTCCTTCGGAATGTGTTTGGTTGTGTGGTTGAGCTGTATTGCAAATATATCATAGAATGAGTGTGATACGGGTGCGGTGCACTCTATGTGTTTGTTTATTCGTCCTCATTTCACGTGTGCTTGTATATACATATATGTATGTTATATTTTATGATCTATCTATATGTGTGTATGTACCTATAGTGTATTATATGCTAAAGTATATATAGCTATATAATATCTATGTATATGTATATAGGTTGAGTATATATATATGAAGTGTAAGTGTGTATGATTATATATATATATATATATATATATATATATATATATATATATATATATATGAGTGATATATTTACATGTTTGTATGTTGTATATGTATATATGATTAATAATAGAGGAGTGTGTGTATATACAAGTTAATATCTATATGTATACATATTTATGTGTGTATAAGAGTGTTGTATATAGATATATATATAAGTTGGAGGTGAGAGGTATAGGAATATTGGTATGTATATAGACTGTTGTATATATATTTAGCAGTATACATAAGTATATATGTGTAGTGTTTTAGTGTTTGTGTATTGTGTGTGAGTTGATGTGTGTGTCTGTGAGAGCTACTGCACAGTGGCACAGGATTCTGATGTACAGTGGCATCAAGGGGGGCATGACAGTCAGTTCAATGCATTGTGTATCAGTGTTCAACTGAAGGGGGACTCGGGGTAATAGTAATTCAGCAAGGAGTATAAGTCGAGCAAGGAGCCACAGCATTGAGTCTATCATTGCACACAGGGAGTAGCCATTATAGCAGTATGAAACAATAGCAGCAATCAGTGGTATGCAGGTAGCCAACAGCAAGTATAAGAAGACAGCTAGGCAGTGGCAGCAACTGCTGCAGCAGCAGCAGAGAACACTACATCAAGAGAGAGCACAACAAGTTAGCCAACTGTGCATCAATGTAATGCAACTGCAGAATGCAATCTAACAAGTTCGCAAGCAAAGTGCAGCAATCTACAAGGGCCACTGCATTAGCTAGACCAAGTACAATATGCTCGGGTAGCAAGAAGTATCTGTACTGCTGCACTGCAGGCAGCAAGGTGCATTAACTGAAGAACAACAGTAATTCAGCCATGCAAAGTAGCAGTTGCAGCAAGAAGGGATGCAATTCAGCAAAGAGCAACCTCTTGGCACAGCATAGTAAAGTCAATAGCAAGTATCTGCACATTAGCTAATAGGTAGCAGTATTGAAGTATTAGTGTTTCAGGTATTAGAGTTAGCTATTAGTTTGTTACTTGGGTTGAGTTAGCAAGGTTTTTGGTTTAAGTAGTTAATGGATAGTTACTTGTTATGAGATAGATAGTTAGTTAGTATCTAATATTCATATAGGTTATGTATATATTGTATTAGTTGTTATTTTATAGTAGTTAGATATATGTAGTATAGTTTTTATAGTAGTTAGATACATTATAGTATTGGGTCATATATGTATTAGTTATATGTGTATGGGTTATGTTAGTATTTGGGTTGCCTCGGGATACCAAGGTATTACCAAGTTAATATCAAGGTATTGGGCCGATACCTAAGGTTTTGAGTTTGGATATCGAAATATGTGCGATACGCATTGGTCCAAGGCCAAGGTATTCTATTTCAATTGATTTGATATAATATTATAATATTTGACTTGAATATATATATAACATTATTTTCATATTAGAAACTTGCGTAACTTGGGTACAGCTCTTTGAGTGCCTTGTTGTATCATAACTTAGCTAGCATAGAATAGTTTCATAATGTATCGACTTAATGACTTAGCATTAGACTCTTACAACCTAAATTTTATTGGTTTGACTTAGAAATGGCGTATTAACCTAGAATTGTATCAACTTTACTTATTTTTATTGTTGAACCTTGTATTGATGCAACATACCATATAAAGGTTGTGAGACACTGGCTTGGGTATCGAGAGACACACCTTGCTCAGGACTTCAGGCGAGTACATTTCTCTAATAATTTTTTATTCATAATATTGTATATATGCATGTTCTAGAATTGTATACATTGATCCCGACAAAGTGATTTAATGAACTGGTACTATATGGATCCCGTCAGGAGATGTTATCTCCTACCATGTTCAGCGAGTACTCGTGTACATTGTATCTCATCATGTATATTGGGTATTGATGATATTTTGTGTTCACATACTGTTCGTATTTAGTGTGCTTATTCATGTACACCCATCGCTCATGTTCGGTGGTTATGATATTGGTATACACCCACTGCTCGTATTTAGTGGTTATATTTCGTGTTCGTAGCGTGTCGTGATTGGATCCATCGGTATTAGTTAGGGGTGGAAGAGTAGGAGTTGATTATGTGATCAAATTCATTGTTACATCGTGTACATTCTGGTTACATATCTCACTTGTAATCCGTCTTACCTGATCATGTTCACCCAACCCGATCACATAATAAACTTGTATTCGGAGGCACATTAGTTAGTTTAGATTGCAGTTATTTCATCATATTGTGATATTCATATTGCTGATCTATATTCTCATATATTACCAGTATATCTTGTTCATTCATTCATATACTTAGTGATCTTGTATTTTATTTCTATATCTGTTTATATACTCGATTATGCTATTGAAACTACTTTCAGAGGTATGTACTTTACTCCAATCCTGACTGGATATATTTTTTTAGATGAATGGCTTATAGAGCAGTGTCCTACATTCTATGGGCCGCAGGATGGCGTACCTTTAGGAATACTCCTATAGACCAGAAGCACTTAGTTGCAGAGCCCGAGGAGGTCTAGTTATATTTGTATTAGATTGTATTAGACTATTCTTTTGGTGGATTCACATCTTTTATATTATTTTATATTTTGGATTGTGTCTTATTCTTTCTTTCAATATTCCATTCGTGCATCATTCTTTTTTTTTTGTGATTGAGGTTAGTTATACTTGTGAGATACCATATTGCTTTTTCGTTTGGAGTTGAGATGATTGACAGGTACCATATTATATTATTAAGATGTTAGATAGTTAGAAATAACCCAGACAGCATTCTACCACCGATTCTGCGGAGTAGGCTGGGCGTAACCACGTACTTGTGCCCAAATATCCAGGTGCTGGTCATGATATTTTTTATTGTTCAACTCTCCAAGTTGTTCGTAATATTCCCTATATTTCTCTGTCGTTGTGTGCATTTTTTCATCGTCGAGTGGTCCAAAGAGTGAATTGATCATTTGCATATCAGATCTCTATAGTTATACTTCCCAGAATCAATTATACTTAGATTCCTTTTTAGGATCTCTTTTTGTACTTTTTAACAGTTTGTAACACAAAAGTTTCGTATTAAAAAAATTTCTCACAAACAAAAATGGCGACTATGCTATAGATTTCCTTCTCCTCTGACTATAAGGCGATAGCTCAACTCGATACTGCTTTTGTCGTCTCAATACAGAAGACCTTGGTCATGAAGTTCAACCAACATGCATATAAAGAAATGCTCCATTCTTGGGTAGTGTTCACCCCTCATCCACACTCAAGTCGAGGAAGACTCGCAAAGTGTGGGTGCCCAAATCTTGTCATGTATATCCCAAAGTTGCTGCCAATAAGGGAAAAAACATTCTGATTGACAAGATTTTCCCTGTCAATTATATTCAGATCAATGACTTGGTGGACTATTCTCTTACGTAAAATAAGGGATATAATTCGCGCAACTCGTGCAATTTCAAGCAAAGAATTATCTACACCCAAGCTTCTGAATCTCTTGTATTGAACAAGGGATACAACTCCTACAACTTGCACAATTTTGAGTAAAGGGTGATCCACACCCAAGCTCCTTAACCCACGCATATTCGTAGTAATATGCGAGGCAAACAAGGCATGGACATCGTTGTCCAAACTAACCAGCGCACAAATGAAGTGTTGGTCATGGAGAATCATTCTCCTAATATCTTGATTACACGCACAATGGAGAAAAAATTATGTGCCATTCGTGCGCCAAGTCAAGACCTCCGTACAAAATTAAATGCATGTACAAAAATTATGCCAACTTTGTCTATGCCACAGAATATGCGTCAAACAGAAACAATCTCTACACAACATGCTGATTGTGGGCGTGTACATAAAAGGACTGTTAGAGACAACTTTCTCTCATCCTTGAAGAGAAAAAACTCGAAATATAACGAATGACTTGCCAATCAAGCCATTACATCACTCTATACACAAGGGACCAAAAATGTGCATAGAAGATTCAATATATCTCATGTAAAGAGGCAGAGTCTGCCCTCTTCCTCCTCTTCTCTTTCTTTTTTATTTACGTGAGCTTATTGTACAAAAACATAAGGAGGGGGGTCCCTCTGACATTACAATAATGTTTCAGAATGAATATCGTTGAAATTATCATAAAGTTATAATCAAATGTTGTTGTGCATCAGCAAAACGGTCTATGTTTGACCGATTGACTTACACTATGTCTCCTAATCCTCAATGTACAAATCAAGTTGACAACCAGGAGCACGATGACAAACCTTTTTTTGCTTCAGCATATATGGCTTCGCATCTTCCCCATGGTAGGAGACAATCAAGAATAAGTTCTTCAAGAACACCCAGCCAGAGAAGATTTGACCAACTCATCGACTCCTTTGAAGGAGTATACCAAAATATCCATTCTCGAAGATGGGAGCTCGTTCGTCACGAGAATCCCCATTCCTCATAATCCGAGGTTGGGGGTAGAAATTCTCTCGATTCTGAAACTGACAAAGACTCCAACTATACGGTTCTTCCTACCAATCCCTCTGTCGTACACAGGGATGTTAGCATTTATGCCAACGATGAGGAACAAGATGCTTCTCTATCAAAAGCCACTGAACACCATCTCAACTCACTAGAGGCCTCTCTCAAGGACATGAATTCTATGATACAAAATATGCATCAAATAATGATAGCCTAATATTCTGCTATACCAGCACCCATCCTAGTGGCTTCATTCATAACTGCACAGACTACTCCTGGAACAACACTTCTGTAGGATAACAAATGTCCAAAAGAGGTCATAAACCAAGAGTCAGTAGCACCAATGCTTAATCCTCTCAATATTGGGTGTGGATCTCCACCGGTGACGATTCATGTTCAACCAGGATCCTATTAGTCAGCCACACCACTCCGACAAGAAGACCAACTCCGCAAGCTAGGGGTAAAACAGCCTTATCCTCCGTATTGGAATAATGTTTCGTTCCCTCCTAAATATAAACTCTAATCGATAGTCTTGTTTGAAGGCAGGACATCACCGAGCCAATATATCAATTACTTTAATATGATGATGGCTCATCTACAGAAAGAAGATCCTTACTAGATTATTTGTGGGATGCTTGGCAGGCATAGCCTATGATTATTATCACAGTTTAGTTGATAACTACATATCTGCGTTTAATGACATAAAGTATCTTTTTCTCTCATGATTCTACGAGGGGAGCATGGATATGACGATGTCTTCACTTATCGATATCAAACAGAAGGAAAAAGAATTCGTGCGTGAATTCGGTGAGCATTTCAGCAGGCAACTCTAAAGTTACCCCCTAGTATTCCAGAATCCGCATTCAATGATGCCTACAAAAAGAACCTACTACCTATAGTAAGGGCTTTGGACAGGTCTAACTTAATTTCAAGACTGGACGGCATTCATCATCGGGGCCGAAGCTGCTGAAGGTAACACAAAAATGGCACACAATTTAGGGTTAAAAATGACCAATACGAAAGTAGAGTGTCCCTCCAATAGTGCGAATAATCGCAACAGCAAAGGGAAGGAGGCATTGGCGATAAATCTGTCAAAGCGACCAACCTCTCCTCGAATACCAAATCCTACAGAGTCTTCCAAGCCTAAGGAAGAATATTCCTTTAATGAGGGTGATATTCCAAGCATTTTTGAATGCTTGATAAAAAGCAACAAGTTGCAGTTGTCGGATGTCAAGCGACCAAATGAGGCTGGTAAAATAGACGACCAAAAGTACTGCTTGTTACACCGATACATAAATCACCCTACCAAGGCTTGTTATGACTTGATAAGGAAGATACAGTAGTTGATAGATGCTAGAGCTATCATCCTTCACAACGAAGAAAAGATAATCACTTCCAATATGGTGTCCCTTCAATTTGGTGACTTTCTAGCACAAGAAGTCTTGAACGATATCGTCATAATACTTCGAGCTACCATGGAAGTGGTAAATCTTCTACCACCTAGAAGTCAAATAAGCTAATTAGTGCCTCTTACCATAGATCATGGCGAGATTATGTGGATTTTTCCCAATCAGCTTTTAAATTGGGAACAGGGAACAACATCTTCCAATTTAAAATCTAAGAAGGGTAAGAAGTATAAATCATGCAATATTATTTCTTCGGATTCTTATTCAGACAGAGATTAGGACCAACATCAGGAAGATAAATCTCTTGATCAGATTTCAAAATCTGAACATTGCATAATGGTCCATGATTGGCAGAGTTCCGCTATATAGGGTACAACAAATTTTCAGTACTTATGAAGGTGTTCCTACATAAATTCTTTCTCCTCCTTCTGCAACCATTAGAACATCGACCTCGACTCAGGTTCTTGAGGAGGATCTCCCACAATTTTATCGGTACAGCCAACAATCTATACGCTTGATAAAAAAATAGGGTATGACTTTCAGAAAGCTGAAGGTTTAAACTTTGGCAAGGGACGACATATTCCTCTACAGCTCCGAGGATAGTCCAGTAAATCTCATAGTGGATTGGGCTACGACGTGACCAGCCCACAGACTCACTCCAAGAAAGGGCATGATAAAAAAACTTAAGTCCTGCAACATGGTACTTCTTTTCCCGATGCCCGAAGAAGAAACCATAACTAGTACCAGATCCGGCAAAGATTATCATACAACTTATGAATATATCCCGAAAGATATTTCTGACACTCATCCTACTTCGCTAACTCCTGCGGCTCCAGTCACAACTGAACATGGTCTTTTGAATCCTACTATGGTAGAGAAAGGAAAGAAAAAAGGAAGTACACTTCGATAAATCTCTAAAGAAGAATGTAGCCCCAAGGACTTGAAAAGCCCTAAAATTTTGACATATTGGCAAAATTGGCCAATACCCCAGCCCGAATCTCCATATTCGAGCTGCTTCATTTGTCGAAGGAGACTTGTAAAGCTTTGAGCAAAGCTCTGATACATGCAGACTCATGCTTAGCTCATTTCAAGACTCCTGATGAAGAGTCATTTGCATGTCCTCAATGCCATAGCATGATCGAGAAGATTCCTAATATCATCTTTATGCAAGATGATATGCTACTCAAAGATAATCAGCATGACATGCCTCTGTATTATACGGTTACATCGGATCTATTAAGGTAAACTAGTTTCACATGGACCTTGGTTCTTCACTCAGCATTATCCCTAAAAGTCTACTGAGAGGATTGAAGATACCGACGCACAACCTGTCTGCTACCAATACTACCATTTTAGGCTTCAATGCTGGAAGAAGTAAACCACTGGGAAAGATACGCTGAGAAATTCAGATAGGCGATCTACGTACTGAAGTCACATGCTATGTGATTGATTCTAACGTATCCTAAAATATTTTACTGGGACGACCATAGATACACAAGCATAAAATTGTACCCTCTATCCTACATCAATGTTTCAAGTATATGAACAGTAGTGGAGAGGTCAAAATAGAGGTAGCTGACTTCAACCCTTTCAAAGGTGTCGAAGCCTATTTCATTGACTATGCACTATATACACCATAGTATATGAAAAAAAAAGCTAATCAAGCTAGTGATGAAGCTAAAAATACTCCAAAAGAAGAGCCTATGATAATCAGAGTCAAAGGACGTACTGCTCATCTAACTCCTTTAAATTCTCTCGGCATCGATATGCTTGTCATCTCTATTGGTCATCAACCTTCGATGCAATAAATAACCAACACTGGAGAATGAACCACTTTTTATCGACCTTTATCGTAATAAGACTTCAACATCAGTGAATCAACCCCTAGTCATCAATCTTGCCAACCCACCTATCAAGGCTGAAGATTCTGCCGACTATGTGGAAGATGAAGAAATTTTATATTTTATGAATAAAGAAGACTCTACTTCGTACTACATTGATGTTGAATCATTTGCTAAAAATTCTTAGAGGTCCTGAACCTCTATGACCCTTTGTCTATACCAGTGGCATCTCTATTCCAATATAGTTTATTATATGAACCATATGAGGAGGCATACTTCATAGTCCCAGCGAGATAGGTCAAGCAGTGTTATATAATTTTTGGCAAAAATAGAAACAAAAGAGTCGTGCAAACTAATAGTTTTGACGAGGATACGGAGAAGATACAACTGTATCGTTACAGCCAACCAGCTAAGAATATCATACAAGAGATGGGCCACAACCTAAAATCTAGCTTGGGACTAAATTATGGAAAAGGCAGACGAACTACTATACGTCACCTCTCTCCTATAGGCAAGCCAAAAATATACTACCAATGGACTGGTCATGGTTTGGGATACGTTACACCACCCAGAAGTCCTGAAAGTTCAGAATCAGAAGAAGAGATGCATTATCATTCCTCTGACTCATCATTGTGGGATTCTGACGAAAGCATGGGTGACATATTCAAATAGACTTTCTATGTAAATATGGTGTCAAATGCCCCAAATAAGGAAGACATTGAACTAATGGAACCATTCAAGAATGATCCATGGGCACAACAAACGTATACCCAATGGGAGCTTCAGTTTGAGCAGCGTGAACCACCTACAGAGGATAAAATAGCCCAAATTAATGTCGAAAAAGAATCTTCTCCAAGACCAATCTTCATTAGCAAGAGTCTTCCTGAAGAAGATCACCATGCTTTACTCCAGCTAATAAAGGAGTATATCGATGTCTTCGCCTAGAGTTATGAGGATATGCTTGGCCTAGATCCTCAAATAGCCACACACAGACTCAATATTCTTTCGAATGCTAAACCGGTAAAACAACAACAACGGTGGTTCCGTCCGGATATGATGGATACAATTAAAGCAGAAGTCAAAAACTCATAGAATGTGGCTTCGATCGAGAAGAGCAACATTCAGACTGGGTAGCCAACATCGTTCCAGTCATGAAAAAAATAAAAAAATCCAGGTCTGCTTAAAATATCGAGATCTGAACTCGTCCGATCCAAAAGATAAATATTTTACTTCCCATCACAAATGTCATGATCGACAATATATGTGGCTTTGAGCGTATATCCTTCATGGATGGATTTTTAGGATACAATCAAATCAAGATGTCGCTTGATGACAAAAAATATACCTATTTTCGTACACCATTGGGAGTTTACTGCTATAACAGTCATGCCATTTGGCTTGAAGAATACGGGTGCAAAATATCAGCGATCTATGAGTACAATTTTTCAGAAGCATTTAAGAAAAATAGTAGAATGCTATGTGGATGACATCGTTGTCAAGAGTCGTTACAAAGATGATAACCTTCAAGATTTGAAGACTGTGTTCGAATTGATACGCCACCACCTGTTGAAGATGAACCCAACTAAATCTTTTTTGGGAGTCTCCAGTGGCAAGTTTATTGGATTTGTTATAACTTTCAAAGGTATTAACATTGAACTCGATAAAATTAAAGCTATCCTCGAAATGCAACCTCCGTGTAATCTCAAAGAACTTTGTGGTCTGTAAGGTCGTCTGGTATATATTAGGAGGTTCATCTCCAATCTCTCGGGATGGTGTCGACCCTTCACTCAGTTAATGAAGAATTCCTTTGTATGGAATGAAGTATGTCAACAAGCATTCGACGATATCAAACGATATTTAATAAATCCATCAATTATGGTTTCTCCGATTATAGGAAAACCATTTTAGCTGTATGTTCGAGCGATTGATCACTCCCTATGATCTCTTCTTGTACAAAAGAGTGAAGAAGGCCATGAACAGGCGAACTATAATCTTAGTCGCATGATTGTCGACACTAAACATCGATACAATCTGGTGGAAAATAAATGTCTCGCTTTGATGTTTGCTATTCAGAAGACACGACATTACGTGTCGGGTTAAACCATTCATGTCATATCCAGGCTAAATCCCCTCCGAGTTTTGATGACCAAGCCGAGTACTTCCAATTCTCGGTTGACTACATGGGCAATGCTGGTATCATCTTTTGACATGATATATGTCCGCAAAAAGCAGTGAAGAGTCAAGCGCTAGATAATTTTCTAGCATCTCATCATGTACCAAAAACTTCCAAACTATACGATGATATCCCAGATGAAGTCTTGGAGTCTAATATGGCAATGGGAGATGACACATGAAAACTATTTTTTGATGGTGCATCAAGTATAGGACCCAAAGGCAACATAGCAGCTAGAGTGTGCATAGTCCTAGTATCTCCTGACAAACTACTCATTCATCAAGCATATTCTCTTAGTGAACCATGTTCCAATAACCTGGCAGAGTACAATGCTCTACTCATTGTTCTCCAATTAGCTAAAAAATTGGACATAGAATATCTTGAAGCCTATGAATATTCTAAACTGATAGTCAATCAGATTACGGAAGAGTACGAGATTCAGCATAAAGATATCATCCCTTATCATCAAGTGATAATCGAACTGGCTTTTACTTTCAAAGGATTCTTCAGTGAGCATGTGCCTTGTTTACAGAATGGAAGCTGATGCTTTGGCCGGCCTAGCAGCATCATTAGTTGTTCCCCTAAAGAAAGGAAACACTCAATTATGATAACAGGATAAGAGTTGTTCTGTACAAAAAATAACTTGCACAATGAACATAGTTACGTCATAACTTCAACTTTTATGGATAAAGATTGGAGAAACCCTTTTATAGACTACACTGCTTATGAAATTCTTCCAAAAGATCCAAAATAAGCCACTTCCATAAAAAATGCTCATCCCGATTCTACTATGATGCCTCGTCTAAGATATTATATCGTCGTTTTTATGATGGATAGCTGTTATATTATCTTTGCAACCCTAAAGTGACGCAATCGCTACGTGAGGCTCATGATGGCATCTGTGGAGCACATCAGCTGGATCCTAAATTATAAGACACCCTCAAGAGAATGGGTTATTGTTGTCCCACCATGGTGGCAGATGCCGTAGATTATGCCCGTAAATGCAGATCATGTTAAATTCATGCTAATTTTATCCACCAAACAATAGAGTTCTTATACCCAACAACTGCCTTCGGGCCTTTTAAAGCTTGTGGAATAGATATTATTGGTCCAATCATCCCTTCTTTTTCTAGAGAATATTGGTTCATAGTTGCAATAACCAATTACTTCTCTAAATTGGCTGAAACAGTCCCGCTTATCAAGGTTAAAATGTCCAACATAATTAACTTCATCAATCACCATTTTATCTATCGTTTCGGTGTTCCCCGGAAGATAATACATGACAACGGGGCATAATTTGCCAGTTAAGCATTCTATTGGTAGTGTAACAAGAATCGGATCCAGAATATAACATCTACGGCCTATAATCCAGTAGCCAACAGCTTAGTAGAAGCCTTCAATAAGACCATAATTAAACTCCTTAAAAAGTTTATCTCATCCAACAAAAGATATTGGAATAAAAAACTCGGAGAGTGTTTATGGTCTTATCGTACGACAGTTTGAACTCCAACAGGTTGTACACCATTCTCTCTGGTCAATAGATGTGAAGTGGTCCTTCCACTCAAAATTCAGATACCTTCTCTCAGAATAGCTATTGCTAATGAGCTAACGGTAGAGAATAATGATCAATTACACCTACAAGAATTAGAAACATTGAGTAAAAAGTGCCTACACGTTCAACAATGCATTAAACTATACCAAATACGTATTTCAAGAGCTTTTAATCGAAAGTTCAAGGAAAGAATATTTCAGATCGGTGAATTGGTCCTTTCAGTAAGGAGACCTATGATCACAACCCATAAGAACAAAGGCAAATTCTAGGTTAAATGGGAAGGTTCTTATATGGTGGAGACAGTATTCTCAAACGAAGCCTACAGGCTTTCTAAGCCTAATAAAGACTTGATAATGATGCCTATCAATAAAAAATTTCTCAAAAGTATTATGTCTAAGCATGACATATTCTTCTCCATCTCCAGCAGATTAAAGTTAGATACATTTTGTTTAATCCCCAGTAACTCATAGCCCACATAGCCTCTTGAACTATTACTTATATTCATTTTTGAATAAGACATGGGTAATGTGTCTCAAAGTTACCAGTAGGGCAATACTCAGATCCAACGAAACACTCTCATTGAGATCACCTAAACGATCCTCTCCAACCAAAATTTTCTATTCTTAAAGCCCAGTTGTTTTAAGGATATCCTATTCCTGATCCACAGTTGGGTTGGTAATAATCTCACATGTTTATTCACCATTTAATAAGTGTAATATAATTCATGTCCATATTACCTCTGAATTATATTTTATTTATTATCCCCTAAAGAGAAGATAATAGTTCGCCCTTGAATTACCCTTTCTTTCCTTCCCTAGTGGAGTAAACTAGTGAACTATCACGTCCACATCACCTCTGATAGTATTAAATCCTTTAAAATTTGTTATTTGTACTCAGCACGAGTATGTCTCGAGTGATACTTCTACCAAACTATCCCACAGATTTATTCTGCCATGTCCATAATACCTCGGAGCATACATATATTCAATGGATGTCGATTTGAAAGTATCACTAAGGTAAAATAAAATTTCTTTATTGATAAAAAATGAGGGAAGGACAATATTGGTCCGGGGATTCCTATGTGTGCATATTCGTATGATTGACAGAAAATATTGAATAGTGAGCATGAACAAACAATTTACAAAAATGCGCACGATAAACCACACAGTACATTTATGAACGTGTTAGTAGGACGACAAGGGAAATTAATGCATTCAGTCTTTTTTGGCGCACTTCGACCAAAGCCTTCAGTCAGCAACACACATGCAGCACAATAAAGTCAAAGCTAAAATTTTATTAAAGCTTAAATCATTATTACATATGATGGAGATCTATCACAACTAGATTTTTATTCTAAAATCATGATTAAACATATGGAGATCTATTACACCCGAATTTTCATACAATGGGGATCTATCACAGAGCCATCCCCATCTCTGTATCCCATTGGCTCCTAATATAGGCGTAGAAGAAATGGACTCCTCACTGCAAACTATAGTACATAGAAAAAAACCATGATGTGGGCGAGGATGCTATACAGGACTGGGCCTGTTTAAGTTAGCATGACCCCATTTCTATCGGACTCGATGGAGGACATAGCGAGTCGAACGAAAGCTGTTTCTCTATCACCATCCAAGTGCCACCACTAGAAGCCCCAATTGGGATTCTAATCCAAACCCTGTAATTAGCACATGGGCCATATTAAGAGAGTGATTTCAGCAAGCTGGTTTTGAAGATAATGAACGGTCTTCTACGTAATTCATTTGTTTAATACGAACGACAAAGCCTATGATATCATTTTATGCTCCATCACACAAAGAGCTTAGCGACAATGATCAACAAACGAGCCTCCCACCGTTCATTAAGAAGCGTCTCATTTTGCTTCTTCTCGGCGGACAGCAGAGCCGATGGAGCCATCCTACTACGGTCATCTTTATAGACAGTGGCCATGCTCAAGTCTCACAGCAAGAAAGAGATAAGTCTAGGAATGCTTGGTAAAGTTTTTCTCCTATTTGTAAGAGAAGACATGCCAAGTATGGCATAGCTCTAAAAATTATTCCTAAAAAGCTGCCCGCATCTCCGGAAAAGTCTTCTGTGTCTCCTCAAAGATTGTATCAAAACCAAAAGAGCAAGCCAAAGATACATGCATGTCAGCCAGATCAGCAAATCTGTTAGAATTCTGTCCAGAGTGCGCGTACAAAACAACTCAACAACTTGTATGCTTCTAATTTAAAGTAATTTTTAATTCATCTGAACAAATTCAAAAATTTTGAAGGGGGTCTTGTAGAAGCACAAAAAGTGCACCTCAAATAGATGGGCATTTTTTCACAAATAAACCCAACAGTAGATTTATGGCATACTTTCTACTTGTTCCAGAAGAAAGACACATATTTTCTTACTTTGGCGCACTTTCCATTAATTTTAGAGGATGGCGCACTATTCAGAGAGTAGAAAAGTGGCGCACTTTCTTAATGCTATGAAAGATGGCGCACAAACGATCTTCTCTCTCAACATTTAATGCAGCGGACTGACAACTGACAAAGGTAGAAATCAAAGAGTCAAAGGTCATCATTACAGCAGAGATACGGTACAGACCCTGGTTATCGTTTAACGACCCAACCACAGTATTATTTCCCTTAAAAGTGCGCCATAGTGCCATTCTTCTCAAAAGTCTGCCATAGTGCCATTTTCTTCAAAAGTGCATCGTAGTATCATTTTCCTCAAAATTGTGCCTTAGTGCCATTTTCTTCAAAAGTGTGTCGCAGTGCCATTCTCTTCAAAAATGTGGCGTAGTGTCATTCCCTTCAAAAGTTCGTCGCAATGTCATTCTCCTCAGAAGTGCGTTGCGGTACCATTCTTACTAAAAATGCGTCAGTCTCCAGATGACTTCAAAAGTGCGCATACTATCCTAACCAACAGTGAACAGTTACGAATGTGTGTCTTACATGCCTTACTTCTCATAAAAGGTATAAAAATGACTGTCTCCCATAACCTATGCTTTCCTCATAGAGAAAGCTATGCGTCAGGTAGGCAACAAGTTGTGCACCCACTCATGCAGAATGTGGGGTGTTAATCGACAAAAAGTGTGCACAGAATGGTAAAATAGTGTTGACTGTCCATAGTGCGCACACACTCTCGTAAACGTTCCTAAACTCTATAAATAGAGAACACAGACAGACAAATAGAGAGAAAAGGGGCTAGAATTTTCAAGTCTTTGAAATTCAAGAGCAGAGTGAGAGAAATAGAAGCTTCTCGTACTATTGTGCCAGAGCTTTCTTATTGTTCAACTCCCTAAGTTAATCGTAGAAATCTTCAAGTCTTTAAAATTCAATAGCAGAGCGAGAGAAATAGAAGCTTCTCGTATTATTGTGCCAGAGATTTCTTATTGTTCAACTCTCCAAGTTTTTTGCAACATTCCCTATATTTCTCTGTCATCGTGTGCATTTTTTTATCGTCGAGTGGTCAAAGAAGTAAAGCGATCATTTGCAGATCAGATCTCTATAGCTATACTTCTCCAGAATCAATTGTACTTAGATTCCTGTTTAGGATCCTCTTTTTTACTTTTTAACAGTTTGTAATAGAAAAGTTTCGTATTAAAAACTTTTTTTTGCAAACACCAATTACTAACAGTTGCAGGCTTCTCACAATCAAGCAGTGCAACCTGCGCTTGTTGCTGCCAGGAAATACAATAATGCACAGTGCACAAGTTTGCGCTATCTGTGCACACGACAACTGCTTCTCCCCTCTCATGGCTAACAGACCTTCAGTCACATACCTGTATACATACACTCATGATACCACAAGACATACACCTGGTACTTAATATCTAATATTCTAGGATACCCTTACTTACATCCCAACTTCCCCACACAAACACCAACTGTACAACAAAGCACACTTCACCAAGTACTTATTCACACAATACACCTAAATACTACATCAAATACCTCATGCTCACTTGTGCACACGAACCTAATCTCCCCAAGATATTACTTGGTATCATTAGACACACTAAACCTTATGATACCAATCTCACCAAACACCAAAATACCACACCCTAACCTAATGAACATCGCCCATATATAGTATATAACATAAATATATATATATAAACAATAGCTTACATATAATATAGGGTATTGGACACTAATAGAACACCAAATAAATGAGAACTTCAATCGTAGCCATGTGTATCATGGTGCATCATGATACCGATACTACGTATCCAATTTTTGACACATAAACACAATCTCAACTCAAATAGGATACATGCATCCCTTTGGGGACTCATATCGAATACTTGGTAGACACAATTCAAAATTCCCCTAAATTATGTCCCAAAATCAATATTCCTCAAAATAAAAGCTTACCTCTACTATCACGCCCCAGTCCCAAACCATAAAGGAATTGGCACGAGATCAGGCCAGCTAATACAGACTAGAATAGGTTTCCAATTTAATGTCCATATCTTGATGTACAACATTGTAAATGGACTAAATCCACATCTAAACTAAATATGCAACAGATAAATATCTAATCTCATCAACAGCACAAATAGAAGATAATCAAGAGTAAATACTGGAAATAAATAAGCGAAGTCTGAATGTCATAATATATAATCCAAAATAAGTCTAGTGGGAACAAACCCACGAATACAACACTGAATGAAAGTACAGAAGGCAAATAAGTTAACTAGACTAGAACATCACTGACGATAAGATGGTCAAGTCTGAGACAGTAGTCCAAATAAGACTCAGGGAAACTCTAATGGTAGCACCTCCAGCTCCTCCTCGGCCGTATACCTTGTCTCCTGCCCGGGCCCGTATACGGTTGGGTAGTATGCCTCGTCAAGATCTAGAAGGAAACTAGGCCCTCCACGAGACGTAATAAGATACAAAAATATATGCCGAATATAAATACTGAAGAAGGTAAATAGGGTAAACTAACCATCTAAGTGAATATAATTTGAGGACAACCTTGGTACGTATGGGTAGGTGTAGGCATAATAGTATAAAAATTATAATGCTCCGAAGAATGTGACATCTGAATATATAAAACTATAACGCTCCAAAGAACGCGGCCTCTGAGTATATAAAACCATAATGCTCCGTAGAATGCAGCATCTGAGTAAAGAGGGTCATTAGTTTTGTAGTTCCATTGGACACTACTATCATGACTCATACCTGATATGAGGAAACGAGAACATAGGTACATCCAGTCTACGCTGCAACATCGACAGTAGAACATTATTTCGGTAAACTATACTATCTAGCAATAATGATCATCAAGATATATAACGCCACAAATAAAATATGAGTACTCAATCACAAAACTATAAGATGGAACAATACAGGAATATGATATAAAAAATTAAAGAGTCAAAAATATAACTCATAAGACAGAAAATAATATCCAATGAGTCTCAAATATAAAAGAGTACTAACTACCAAAGCTGGAGACAAATCCAGTACCAAAAATAAACCTATATGCTGAACTACAGGTAAAGTCCCGTCTGTCTCAACCAGGATGAGTCCCTCCTAAGCCGCAGTCTCTATCTCTAATCCAATTACGTCCTGAGGCCAGTAGTGAGTGGGATACCACTCCTCAGTGTCATCTGAAAAATATATCCAATCAGGATGGGAGAAAGTACACCTCTCACAACAGTTCCAATAAATGATAAAGACTATATAACAGTAAATATAGAGCATATACAAGATGAATAGTCATGGCCGAAATATAAAAGAATAAGAAAATACGAAAAATACATACAAAAGATATGAACATTATATATAGAATCAAGAAATACATCTAAGTGAGTGGGTACCAGTGATAACATATGATCGCCTTAGAAACTTGCACAAGAATCATGGCCTGGTTAATCATACGTATGGAGTATGATTAATACTATACAAAAAAAAAATTATGGGGGTGTGATCACATATCTACACTAAATACTCTTCGTCCTCGACAGGTAAAGTAGATCCAACTATGACATGCTATGACACAGGATTCCATAAGATAGGAGCTAATCTTCCCATGAATCATTGTCTATACATATATAAGAACAACGGGTCTTGCACAAGAAATATGCCAAGAACTACAAGGAATAATATCTCATGACGGGATCTAGGAATACCAATCCGTGAAACCAAGTGTCAGAAAAATTAAGGATATCTATACTAAATACAAGAAATATAGAGGATATTATAAATGAAAAGCTGTCAGAGAATGTACTCGCCTAGAATCCAGTAAATATTATCAAAGATATCAGGAATGGTGTCTCAAAGACCTAAATATAGAAATATTATATCAATACAAGGTTTTGAAATAAAAATAAGTTAAACTAGTCCAAATCTAGGTCATTAGGCCCAGTCTAAGTCAAAACAGTCAAACTAGGTCAACTCTAGGTCAAACTTGGTCAAACTAACTATTTCTTGGTTGTATGAGTCAATATCTAATTTCTAGGTTAATATCTTAATGATACAATCTGTACTAGCTAAAAGTAGGTACTAGGATACCTTATAGTATTAATATTAAATATACCTATCTAATATACATATACAAATTAATACTAGGTATTATATTCATTACCTTATACTAGTTAATAACTATTATCTAATACTAGAATACACTAGTATCAATATCATAACTTATATCTAGACTACATCTATACCTTATCTCAAGTCTAGTACAAACATATCTCATATATACCCATACCTTAACATACAACCCCAATACCTATACTAAAGACAATACCAATACCCAATATTAACATTTACACAAACTATTATATAACTAACTCATAACCAATAGCTAACATATACTAATCCAATATTTGTTATATGCTAACTGACATTCATCTATCACCAACTCCTAACCTCAACTAGCATCACAACACTATCTGATATTAGTATCTACTAGTGATAGATTATCTAAATACTAACTTAACTCATATACTAACTAAGTTACAATATTAACCAACTGAACTATAACTGATACATACATACATATAGCTAAAATCAAACTAATCAATCTAATACTAACCTCCCTTATACCTCACTGCAATTTGTCACAAGGAACAGCAACAGCAGCACACTAATATCCATACTGCATTTTAACACTTGTTCTGGAACTGCTCTCCCATCTCTGCTGCACATTGTACTACTACCTATAAAAATATTGGTCCTATAGAGCACGAGCTCCCCTCACTTACTTGGACTGCACTGCTTCCCCATGCTACTATCTGGTTTGAACCCGACAGCAACTGATCCTAGTATCAGTCTAACATCAACCTACTGCACAGCTCCTAAACCCCTTGTACTGTAGGCACCTTGGTATTGCCCACAGCTCATTAAGCTGATGCACACTCTGTTACCCGAGTCTCCGCTAGACCTGCACTCCTTGCTACTGTTACTGCACTCCTCTCCCTCACAGTGCATGATCCCCCTAGCCATCTCAGTGTAAACCAACACTATCCCAAAGATAGTCCTCAAGTGTTCCCTCTTTGAGCACTTGCACTATAAATACAGACACAAGAATGCACCTAAATAGGTTTATATATGTATTACATAGTCCCCTTATAACTGATACATCAAAGAATATAATATCTAGATGTTATATTCTAATACCCTAACTCACAGACATATATACCAGTATCTTAATGACTGACACAGTGAATACATACAGATACTTTATGCACATATGTATACAAGCTCATATACAAACTTAATTAGATATATCTATTCAACAAGTAATTATATACTTATATAGTTATAATACAATAAATATATATTAAACTAGTGATTAAGAATATATATATTAGTATACACCCAATACATGACAATATAGCAAACACTTATGACGCACCACACTAGTATCATACTATATCTATGATACTCTTGTGATACGCTCCTAAACCAATATCCAAAGCATCACAAATGATATGAGCAAGCCTAGAATTATAATTATGAGTATTACAAAGTGCTAGCTACTCATCCACGTATCTGTGTCATAATATGACATGTGTAACCTCTTGTGTCGAAGAAAACTCCCCCAAATAATCCATTATCATAAAATATCATGATACGATCTACTCGTATCCAATTGTGGACACGACACTAGTCTCACACAATCAAATATATGTCAATTTGGTCCACTAGACCTATTGACAAATACATGGTGCACCAATTTGGGATTTCTCCCAAATTGGGCATAAAACACACAATAGCATTCATAATAGGGATTCTTAGGAGTCAATTCTACTTTCTATAGGTAGCCCTAACACATGGAAGGGTTCCTAATTATTAACTACATATTTAGAGTCTAATTAGAAGAAAAATTATGAATTGTACTATTGGAAGATGGATTCATAATACAAGTCTCCAATTGGATGCAAAGAGCCCTCAACTTGTGCAATCTTCTCATCCTTGGTGCTTCTTGCCTCCTTCATTCTAGATCTACTAATGATGAAGAATGAGAGTAATTTAAAGTAATTTAGAAGAAATTTGGTGGAGGGATGGGTTGAATTGGGGAAGAATACCAACTGGAATACAATTAGAATAAGATAAGATAAAATAAAATGAGGAGAGAGAATGTTCTCCCCCTTTCAATAGGCTAGCCACTTCTCCCCCCCCCCCCCCTCTCAATTAATGGCACAAAGACCCAAATACCCCTATTGGGTTATCATGAAGAAAAGAGTTAAGGAAGGAAGGTTCTAATCCTAATGGTTTGATTAATTAAATCACTAGCTTAAAGAATTGGGCTAGTTATTGAGCTCAAATCTAACTAAAATAAATATTGGCCTATGAGTCAAGTCTTGTCTAGTTAGGTCCACTAACACAAGTCTAAAATATAATACCACATCTAACAATAAATAAATAATACTATAAATAAATATACAATATGCACAATAATTATGAAATGATCAAAATATCTTTTCCTAAAAAATATGGTTGTGATAAGTCTTCCCCTTAAATAAGACTAAACTACCCCAAGAAAAGCAAAAAAGAACAAGAAAGAACATACTTTAAGGCAAAAAAAAGTTACGGGTACCGCTCTCGCATTTCGTTCTCCCTCTCCCGAGTAGACTCACCCGGAGAGTGATGCCTTCATGCGTTACGCACTAAAGGAATGGTCTGGTTCCTCAGCACCTTCTCTCTCTGATCCAGAATCTCAAGTGGCAGCTCTGGATAGCTGAGAGTAGGGCCTAACTCTATCTCTGAGTGATCCAATACGTGATTAGGATCCGCCACATACCATCTCAACTTCGACAAGTGAAATACGTTGTGCACTTCCTCTAATGTAAGTGACAAGTCTAGTCTATAGGCAACTGCACCGACCCTCTCGAGAATATTGAAGGGTCCGATGAATCGCGGACTAAGCTTTCTGTCTCCACCAAAGCGAATCGTGCATCATGTCGGAGAAATTCTCAAAAACAACAATCCTCCAACCTAGAACAACCACAACCTTAAGAACTTAATCTATAACAAACAACCAGTATCAACACAAAATAAAATCTAAAACTATACCTCAAACTCCAAGAGTCTCCAGTGGCTATTGGCCCAATGCTGATGTCTGTCCTGGACCACCCGAAGTCTATCTCTAATTAGCTTGACCTTTTCCGCTACATCCACCACCAACTCTAGCCCTAGCAAAACTCTCTCTCCAATATCGTCCCAAGACAAGGGAGTACGACACCTCTGACCATACAGAGCTTCAAATGGTGACATCTCTATACTGGCCTGGTAGCTATTGTTGTCATGGCCGGCACCCGAATAAGGGTACGAGTAGTGAGAAATGCCTAGCCTATGCCGCAGCATCGACGGTAGAACTTTGTCTAGGTCTACTCTATTATCTAACATCATATAATATATATATATATATATATATATATATATATATACATGGTACATGTCAATCATCTCAACTCGAAACGGAGGAACAATATGGTATCTGATAATGATAAACTAAACTCAATCATAATACAAAATAAGGAAGATAAAGCATAGGATGGACTAACGAAGAAAAGAGTCATAATACATCCACAAGTCTGAAATAATATATATACATGCCAATAACCTTAAAAGAAGCCTAACATAAGTCTAAACAAATAATCTAAGCCTCCTCAGGCTCTGGTACTAAGTCCTCATGCTCTAAAGGAGTATCCTCTAATGGTAAGCCGTCCGGCAGTCCGTAGTAGGTAGGACACTGGTCCATAAGCCAATCATCTAAAAAATATATCCAGTCAGGATTGGAGCAAAGTACATACCTCTAAAAGCAGTTTCACATACATAATCGAGCATATATAACAAATAATAGAAAAGAATATAAGATAACTAAACATCAGAATAAAATAAACTAGAGTGAACAGGTAATGTACTGGAATAAAGAATAGGCAATTGAATAACTGCAATTTAATAAAAATAGATAAAACTAGCTAATCTGTCATAGAGTACAAGTTTATTATGTTATCGATTTGGGTTGAACATGAATATAATATGGTAACTCGATTACACGTGTGAAATATAATCGACATGTACACGAATACACTTGGGCTTAATCATATAACCAACTCCTACTCCCCCATCCCTAACCAATACTTATGGATCCAATTACGACACGTTACGAACACGAATATAAGCATATTGAACACAATCAATATGTGAACACGAAGTACACTAAATCAATACCCGATATATACTATCAATTACATGTAAAGGAGTACCCGCTGAACACGGTAAGGGATAACATCACCTGACATGATTAATATAGTACCAGTCTATGAAATTACTGTGTCAGAATCTAGTATACAGTTCTAGAACATGTGATATATATACACTATCATAAAATAAAAACTAACACAGAAATGTACTCGTCTGTGGTCCAGAGAAACGAATGAGTCTCGGTGTCTAAACTGGTGTCACACAATCCTATTTGAGAAGGGTTATGTTAAATAGGGTAATAAATAAGAATTAAGTTAAACAATGCACTAATATATTTTTTAGGTCGATTCCAGGTTAATCTAGGTCCAACTAGGTTCACACTAAGGTTTTGGTCTCTAACTAACTAAAACTAGCTAAACCAGGTTATTAAGTCATACCTAGGTTATAAGTCATATTATAACATATACATTTTATATCTTAATATCTAATTATTGCCTAGATTCAATATTTATCACTTAGCTATAATAGTATACCTTAGTATCACTCTAATCCAGTATTTGGCTGATGCCTAGATACTAGTTCTCAAAACCTTTTATATATATATATATATATATATATATATATATATATATATATATATATATAGTAACTCTAACATTGGTATTACCCATCCCCCAACTATGAACTTAATACTTAACTTGTAACCCATAACTTAGGATAACTTAGTATCAAATATAGCTCTATTACCTATTACGGTCATATATATAGGTATCACTATATCTAGCACCATAATTCTAACTAATACTCCTTATAGAGTATACCCTCACCAATATCACATACCACTCACCCAAAAACTTAGCCCTTACAGTTACCAAATATTTACCTGCACTAGTACACTAACCCCAACCCCTTACAAACACTATCCTTATTGTTTCAGTCCAATAAGAATTGTGTGACACCCTCAACTGAATACTCAAGGTACTCTTGCCCAGTCCAATACCTCACTCTCCAAGTTAATGATTTACTGATATCATTCTTAGTCATCACTGATACTCAAGTTTCCTTGATACAAGTGTATCAATATACTCTCACACATCTCCTATTGACTGCTTGCTCATGATGCTGCTGCAATTGCTGTTTCTGCTGTAGCTAGCTGTTACTGCTGCACACAGCTAATACTATCGAGATTTCTGCTATTGCTGCTGCTGCACTACCTATATGCTAAAGAGATTGCTGCTATTGTTGCTGCTGCAATACTGCCTATATGCTAATGAGATTGCTGCTATTGTTGCTGCTGCACTACTCCTATATGCTTAAGAGATTGTTGTTATTGCTGCTGTTGCACTACTACCTATATGCTAAAAAGATTGCTGCTATTGCCAATACACAATGAAACAAACTAATGAACAAACTAATGTTCATTGCCAATACACAATGAACACATACACACAGTAATTCACTGATTATACACACTATATAGTCAACTAATCCCACCCCGATCACTCCAAATAGACAGATGAATATAGCATAGCTATATCTATGCACTACTATATATATATATATATATATATATATATATATATATATATATATATATATATATATATATATATAAACACTTAATAACATCTACCATATATCTATAGGATGTCTTATAGACATTTAGACAAACACCTAGAGAGTGCACTATGAATTACTCATCATACGCCACAAACCAAAGTGCTAAAATCCTAATCCCACTACCATGATCATTCCCACTAATCAATTATACCTAATACTAGTTAATACAACTTGCTACAGAGAAATGAGAAGTAATTGCACAAAATATCCAAAATAGAGCCCATTGTCGCACCGTATCATAAATAACCTTAATACGGCCTATACTTATCCATCTATGGACACATACCTAGTATCATAACCCTGATCTAAGTTTAATTAGATCTAATTGGTCTCAAATACACAATTGATGTGTCAAATTCATAATTTTCCCAAAATATCCATAAATTACTACATAAATTCACAATATATAGCCAAATATCTATGCCATGGGGTCATTTCTAATGATCAAATGCATGATTAAGAAACCATAATGAGAGAAAAATTCTAAAATTACCAATTGGGAGATGGATTCCTAATAAAAATGTAATTGAACACGATCCAGACACATTTTTAGCTCAAAAGCTCCTTCTTGTGCTCCTTGCTTCTTCAAGCTCCAAGGCTCCAAGAGTAGTAAATTTGAGAAGAAAATGGTATTAAATTGTGCATAAAATTAATAGAGAGAAAATAAAAAATTGAGGATCTAGAATTTGGAAGCAAAATACAATACAAATGAGGAGAGAGATGAGAACCCCCTCTAATAGTGGTCGGCCTCTTCTCCCCTTCTCCAAGCAAAATTAAATGTCCAAGCTACCCCTACATAGTAAATTATGAGGAATAAATAATGTTAGGTATTTTTGAAAGTCTCTAACTAATTATAATTAAACTAATTCTCATTAATTTAATTAATAGAAATAACTAATGGGCTTGGGTCCAAGTTGGGTTCGTTATTTGTCATGACAAGTCTAAATAGTCCATATGTATCAAGTCTAAACATTGGCTAGTCTCTCTAGCTAACTAATTAACATAAGTCTCTAATGAAACAAATAATACTAGTCATAAATAATTATAGCTCAACATAATTAAATAATTAATACAATTATCACATTTATATTTAATATTATATTCCTAAAATCAAATATCTATGCCAAATTACAAAACTAACCTTAGCTGGAAAAGTGAGG